>CAIGQZ010001345.1:33059031-33079588 GCA_903798205.1 Danio tinwini | reverse complement strand
GTGTGTACAGATTAATCACACTCAACACTGAGGTAAAACACACACTCTCTCATCTGTTTATTGCCATGTAAATGTGTAAGAATCTGATGTGGACAGTTTAAGACTCAGTTATTTGCCTCCTGTGAAATGTGTATTATTTTTCAAGCTTTTCTCAAGTGCTGTTTAACAGAGAAACACATGTTTAAACACAAAACACTCATCTCTAATCACTGGTTTATTTTCTCGTTGTCATAATGACAGAACATAATATAAGACTAGATATTCTTCAGGATACTAGTATTCAGCTCAGCGGCCTTGCTAGACATAAAGGTCTACTAGGGGAACAGCTCTCCCTCCAACAAAATAAATAAATAAAATCTATATATAATTGGAACCAGGGATGTGACTCTGACAACAGGGTCAGATCCACATGCAGGTTTATTAGAATGGTCAGGCAAGCAATGGTCAACACAGGAGCAAACCGACACAGTGTCGAGATCCCGAAGCGCAAGTGTTTCGAAACACTGCACCGAAGCATGGTCCGAAACACCCAGGTCATGTGACTAAAGTGTTTCGAAACACTTGGTCATGTGACTAAAACGATTCAAAGCATCGATCAGTTCAGAAGCGTTTCGAGACCTGGCGAATGCGCATTTGACTGACAGGGTCAGAAAAAACTTTTGTCTGTTATGGCCGAGTGGACCGTGCGTGTGCATGTTGTAACTGAGCTTCGAATTACTTTTGGGTTCGAATCCCGACTTCTACAAATACTCTGAAATCATGATTTTATGTATTTTAATCATGTTACTGTTTTATGGTGTAGTCTAAATAGGATACAGCTGCTGATACGCCATCAATACAGCATCGCTTTTGTAACACTGCAGAACAATAATTATTTTTTACAGTACTCTGATGGTTGGGTTTAGATTTTGGGTAGACATAAATAAAATACAATAAATGGGAAATTTATTGAATAATATAAATAATTCTTGTTAACTTCTGGCCACAACCGTGTCTGATCTAGCAACAGCCCTGTTTTATGACCAAAACAAGACATATTTATTCATAAAGTGTTTATTCTGATGTCAGACCAATGTTGAAACAAAACAATACAAGAACAGAGCCATTCAAACTGATATTAAAGCAGTTCAAAAGAGCTGTCTGAGCCTGGATTCGAACCCAGTATGCCCACATGGTAGCCTAACCGCTCCACTAAACCACTTGTAGGTTCAATTTACAAAGTGGAGTTTAATACCTCAATTTGCTCAACTGTTCTTTGCTGACGCTGTTCCAGTGCAATACATAAAAAATGACCACTAGGTGTCACCGTAGAGTGGGGTTTCGAAACTTCGACACATTTGCTTCGACTGTTTCAGTGTTTCACGAAGCCTCGCTTTGCCCACCACTAATCCAGAGTCGAAGTCAGAGAACAGGCAGATGATCAGAAGGCAGGCAGCAGACAGGAATACACAGATAAACGAGGCAAGAATCAAAACACAGGAAAACAAACCAGGAACCGTGTTGTAGTGTCACTAACAGTAGACAAGACTCCTCAACATTGTGTGTTTGTGTGCTGACTTGTAATCAGTTCATAAGTGGCTTCAGCTGTGAGTGTCTAATCAATGGTGACTTGGAGCAGGTGAGTGTGTGCGTGGCATGACTGGGTTTTGTAGTCCATATGAGGCAGGATTTGTAGTTCATGTGAATGTGAGTGTATTCACCAGCGATCTCTGGTGTTTTAGATCGCTGGTGATCATGAACATAATTATAATTTTTTTAATAAAACTACATTTTTTTTATATGTAATTAAAAATAAATAACAGTATTATTGTTATTATACAGTTATTATTCTAAATAAATAACAGAAATGAATCCTAAATGTAACTGGAAAACAATCTAAAGACACAACTGGAGTGATGCTAAGATCATGTAAGAAATCTTTTGCATGAATATTAATTTCATTTGAATGATATTCTATAGAATACAACAAAAAAAAAGTTTTGTAGAATTATCTGTTGTGTGTTGTCTTAGACCCGACTCATGGTCGAGAATTAAGTTTATTAAGATTTACCTCCCTGACTCATCATTCCTCCTTTTTGCTTCATACAAGGAGCCATGCTTAGTCTAAATAAGATCCCCATCATATTATTTAAACTTTGTTTTGTCGACTTGCAAAACTCACTGTGTGCCGACACCTCCACATAGAAGACTATTACGCTGGTTTCACAACGCATGAGCGGCGCGTGAACAGCGCGGCTATTTTTCTGGTGTGCATGTTCACAACCAGCCAGGAGCAGAGCAGCACGTCAAGCAGGTGCAGTGCATGAAGCTGGATTTATACTTTCACCTGGCATCGCATCGCACACCTCCGCTGACTCTGTGCGCACCTCACGAAACAGACGAGGCTTTTATACTTGCTGCGTTCGCTGTTGTGATATTCTTTAAAACGACAGGAGGCGGTCAAAAGAAACTGACCCTAAAGTCAGACGGATAAACAGAGAAGTAGGAAGTTTCCAGAACTACGTCATATCATTAATATCATTCAAGATTTATAAACTCATTATTTTTATTATTATTATTTTAATGATTATAAGGATTTTTAAAACCATTCAAGATTTTTTTTAATCAAACTTTGCTGCGTCACTTGCTTTAGTTCATATCTCAGACAGTTCTTCCTAATAAAGTTTATTAAAATATTATTGACAACAGAACATGAGTTGCTCTACAAATATATTTTTATTATGGTAAGAATAAAAGCAAAAAAAAAAGCACACTTACTAAATAATACAGGTGTTTTTTTTAGATTTATCCCGCTCCACAATTCACACATTACTGTCTGGCTAGTTTCTGTCCTATTCTTATGTTAAAAAGGCAATAATGATCCAACATTCCTGACCATCATCACTAGGGGTGTGACAAGACGCTTACCCCACGAGATGAGACGAGACACGAGATTGGGTTCACGAGGACGAGACGAGATTTTTACACTATTTTTAATAAATCTTTAATGATGAAATGCATGAATGGAAAATATTTTATTCAACTGAAAAAATGCTTTTTTAAATCAACTTGTAATGCAATTTGTTATTTTACATTTATTTGAATGAATTCTATGCAGTAAAGGACATGCAAACACTGCTAAATATGTGCTAATATATGATTGGAAAATAGATTTTTATTCAACTGAAAAATTAAGAAAAAAAATCACAAAATGCAAAACAGTTTAGGTGTTTTTTTTTAAAACAACTTGTAATCAATGTTCAATTCAATTCATCTTTATTTGTATAGCGCTTATACAATGTAGATTGTGTCAAAGCAGCTTCACATGGAAGTTTATAGTGAATGTAAACAGTGTCAGTTCAGTTTTCAGTGTTTAAGTTCAGTTCAGTTTAGCTCAGTTCAGTGTGGGTTAATAATCACTACTGAGAGTCCAAACACTGAAGAGCAAATCCATCGATGCGCAGCTCTACAGATCCCGAACCATGCAAGCCAGTGGCGACAGCGGAGAGGAAAAAACTTCACCAATTGACGAAAGTGAAGAATTAAAAAAACCTGGAGAGAAACCAGGCTCAGTTGGGCACGACCATTTCTCCTATGGCCAAACGTCTTGTGCAGAGCTGCAGTCTAGGCGCAGTAGCTGGACCTCAGTAAAGACACATCAGTCCTTGGAGCATCACAGGAATCAGTCTCATGCTCTCCATCATGACCACCACAGCAGCAGCTCAGGATACGGCCTGGTCCAGAAACCTTGGGATCGTCTCGTCGCTGGTCTTGGATCGCATCAGTGGCACTGCATAGTCTGAGGGTCTCGAGATGAGTACCCCCAGGTGGAAATACAGAATAAGGAGAATAATTAGCGTAGCTGCTGTTCATAGTGTATATAAACAAGAAGCAAAATCGTGTGTGGGGCACATCATGCGTCATACCGCTATGTAATGCACTGAGTGTATGCTTTGCTAAAAAGATAGGTCTTTAATCTAGTTTTGAACAGTGAGAGTGTGTCTGAGCCTCAGACATTATCAGGAAGGCTATTCCAGAGTTTAGGGGCCATAAATGAGAAGGCTCGACCTCCTTTACTCGACTTTGCTATTCTAGGTACTACAAGAAGCCCTGAGTTTTGAGATCTTAAAGAGCGGGTTGGATTGTAGTGAGACAGAAGGTTGGTTAGATAAACAGGAGCTAGATTATTTAAGGCTTTGTAGGTAAGGAGCAATATTTTAAATTCAATACGAAACTTAACAGGCAGCCAGTGTGAGGAGGATAAAATTGGGGTGATATGATCATATTTTCTAGACCTGGTAAGAACTCTGGCAGCTGCATTTTGTACTAGCTGAAGTTTGTTAATAGAGGATGCTGGGCAACCAGCAAACAGAGCATTACAGTAATGTTATTTTACATTTATTTTAATGAATTATGCCATAAATGACATGCAAACACTGCTAAATATTTTGCTATAAACTCAACTGGCTTCTCCCTGTACAGTTTCACATAAGAATCAAACTCTTTTCCACAAATTTCGGCGTCAGCTTCCATGTTTTTTCTGGACAGCATAAACGTGTGTTTGGTGAAGATGATGATGATGACGACGGGTGTGTGTGTGTGTCCAGGAGTTCATTGTGTGTGTGTGGCGCGTGCACTCGGAGTAGATGTGTGTGTGTCTTGTGGTCCTTTACTCACTTGATGGGTGCAGAAAATAGTGTCAAACAGCCGTGTGTGTGTGTGTGTATGGCTTATCCTGTTGCAAAAGGCAGCTAAAAGTCCTACACAACGATAACAGTTTGATTACCGTGTTTACATGTCTGTACTGCACTTTAATAATACGACTGAAATAGGAATACTCCACGTCCAACTCAATTTGTGTTTACGACGATTATGGCTTTTAGCATATCTAAAGTGCTATTCCATCGCATGGTATGAGCCGTGGTTAATGTGTGTGGCTGTTGTAGCAGCCTCTGCTTTTGGACGCGGCAACCCTTAAACTCTGAGCGGTTACTTCACATCCAAGACGCCCAAGCAAACGAGTGACGCGCAACTCTGAGGCCAGCCTGCATTACCAGGTGTGTGCAAAGCACTTGATGTGCGGTTCAAATCTAACCCGATGTCCAATATTCAGTGCTAAATTCACCCTCACGCTCCATCATATAACATCACGAGATAACTTTTCACCTCGACGAGAAATCTCGTCGCGATTTAGTCTTGCGAGATCTCGTAGCCTGAGATCTTGTCACACCCTTAATCATCACCAATAAAGCCCAGATAAACAGGCATCAGTATATTGTAAACCGATTGGTTCAAATATTTCTTTCCAGTTATTAAAGGAATAATTTGTTCCTCAGTTATAGTTTTGTAACTATTAAATTGTTTTATATTCTAAATTGTAATATATACATCAGTGTTAAACCTATGTGTCATGATCACCAGCGATCTACAACCAGAGATTGCTGGTAAACACACTCACATGAACTACAAATCTGCCATGTTCATGGACTACATATTCAGTCATGCCACATACACACACACCTGATGCAAGTCACCAGTGATGTCTGAGCCCCTTTATTCTATCATGCCATTACACCAGACCCACTGGACATTAAAAAAAAAAGCATTTAGGGGTCTCCTCCACCTTGCCAACAGTGAAGGGGGACCCACTCATCTGTAATGCCAGTTCAATGTATATTTCTAATGTCATTACTGGTGACTTGCAGCAGGTGTGTGTGTGTGTGTGGCATGACTGAATATGTAGTCCATGTACATGGCAGATTTTTAGTTCATGTGTTTACCAGCGATCTCTAGTTGTAGATCGCTGGTGATCGTGACACTGTGACTGGTGGAAAAGCATCCTGTAATTGTGTATATGGGTCTCCACTTTTGCCACAGCCTCTTTTGGCTTTAACAATCTTATCCCTTAGGTTTTCCAAACCTTTTAACAAAAACTTTCCTCCTTTCCCTCTGCTGTTGCAATTTCTTGCCAAGAATTATTGATAATCAGGTTATCTCTGTGATCACGGATCATAAAGATGTGTGTACAGTCGTACTGTTTCAGACAAAATCTCTTTAAAGTGGTTCATATCCAACTTAAATCAAACGCGCACTGTTCGCTCAAGTCTCAAAAAAAAAATAAAAAAAAATGCGCTCCGCCAGCCGAAATCATGTCGCGCGCACCCAAAGTAAACCTCAACAAACTCTGTGATGACGTCACATTCGCTGCGTGCACTTAAGCGAACTAGTGGACGCATCAAGTATAAACCAGGCTTGAGGCGTGCGGGTATGGTTATTTTCTACGCACATGCTTACTTTTTGATTAAACTACATTACTTTCACCAGCGTTGATTCGGTTACTCATAGAGAATAACATCTTTATTTTAGAATTACCACTCTTAATAAATACACTTGCATATGAAGTAAATCACCTCTCAAAGCATTTACTAGGGCACTGGCGATTTTTACTGGGGCACGCGCCCAAGTAAATGGGGTCTAGCAACGTCCCTGATTCAGCTTAAAGTGACATTTAAAGGCTTAACTAGGGTAAAGTTAGGGTAATTAGGCCATAAGGCCATCATTGTATAACAGTGGTTTGTTCTGGAGATAATCTAAAACTAATATTGCTTAAAGGGGGTAATAATATTGACCTTAAAATGGCTTTAAAACTATTAACATCTGCTTTTATTCTAGCCGAAATAAAACAAATAAGACTTTCTCCAGGAGAAAAAATATTATAGAGGAAATACTGTGAAAAAATGTCTGTGCTCTGGTAAACAGTACTTGAGCAGGTAGAGATGAATATATGATTATATTTAAACTTAATTTCTATACTGATCGTCAGGATGTGGGCATGTTAGAAGCTAAGGGAGTGGCAGCGAGGGGCGGAGTCACACAGCTCAGTATTCCCGCCCTCCTGCTGCAACCGCAGTGGCGCATTCACACACTCACAGAGGAGCCTGCGGACGCTCAGGTACTGTACACACACTTGCTAACACACACATCTATACACATGCACTACACACACGCTTCACTCATACACGTACACAAGCATGCAGACACTACCCACAGACACTAGTTGTGTAATGGATCACAGATCTCACAGTTCGGATTACATTATGGTTTTTTTAGTCACGGATCGGACCACTTTTTTTTAGATCATCCAAAAAGGGGAGGAGTCAAATGTAAATTGCTTTCCATTTATTACAAAAACAGCACTGCAAAATACTTTTAGTTTTAACAAACCAGACAAGACATCTGTGCGAGACCTGAAACACAGGATAACAACATGAACGACTGAATGCAGAAGTGAAAACCCGGGTCTTTATATAGCCAGCCTTAACAGGACTGGATACGCATGTTGTCAACGAAAAGGTAAATGACCACACCCACTGGACAGACACAACAACAAAAGGAGAGCAGGAATCCATGAACTGTGACAACATCATGTTTCATTGCTAGATCATTTCTGAAGAATTAGTCATGGCTTGTTTCCACTGACTGGTATGGCACTGTAAAGTACAGTACGGTACGGGTCACCTTTATTAGGCTTGCGTTTTCACTGCTAAAAGGGTACCAATGGTACTCTTTTGGTGGGCGTGGTGTACGACAGAAAGTTGCTGTCGACGTCATTTCCTCTCGAGAAAAATTCTAAAGTAAAGCTGTACGGGTCGCTCACATATCATATGAGAAGCACTTCTCACAACACAGATGCTTTACACACATAAATACTGCTGTATAAATGTTTATTACTAACTTTACTATAAACATGAGTTGATTATAACTGCAGATCAATGACAGTGTGAAATAGCCTACTGTAACGTCTGCAGTTATATAAAATAAATAAATAAATGAACATATATGAACACATACAGACCCTTACAGTCTCCGATATGTTACCACTTACAGATAAACTACACACAGCAGACATTTAGTCCTTATTTAGCTTCAAAAACAACACGCAACATATACAGTAGCCCACAGTCAGAGCTAACCTCTCATCTGTGTCTGTAATCTTCAGCAGCACATGTAGCCTCTGTTAAAGAGTAACTCCGTCATTCCCAGTTCATAATAGTCCAAAAGGTGATGATAAACATGGCAGTTTGTTCATGATTCAGGTTGCTGAAACCATTTGCTCCTGTGTTTTGTCGGGCTTCTTTTTTTCACGCTTCACTCTAGCATTTGTCCTTTTTCTTTCTGAATGGATCAGATGTCGAAGACACTTCATTAACCACACACATTATCATCATCAACTCAAGAAGTTTGTTATATCAAATCTAGACGTGATCGCAAGCTCCCTGGAGAAAGTGGAAAACCGCTCGCACTTTTAGACGGCCTCGTAAAACAACCACAGGACACGGCAGATTTTGTTCTTCTGGGCTTTGTGGCTGTTCATCAAGACAACAACAAGGTTTGTTTGAGCTCAGGTCATCCATGGCTCGTTATTATACTGTAGTATTTCCATGTAATGTTTCGGCTGTGTATTTTAAAACATGGCAGTTCCTTTGTTTTTATTCTGGCTAGCGCCAGGAGATCGTGACGTATCTCTGTAACCAATCAGTGTTCAGCTGCGCGTGTAGCTCCACCTTTTGGTACCCTTTCTCATGTTTGGTACCCTTTTAAAAGGGTGCTGAAAAAGTGGTACGGTACGGTATGCTTTTTGACAGTGGAAACGGCTATAAAAACGTACCAAACTGTTACCGAACGGGCCATTAATGAATAATCGTGCAGCTTACACTGAATGCATTAATGCAGACTAAACAAGTAGTGACAGAAAAACACCTTTAATAACCTAAGAAACCCACCACATCCCCAATAACCCACCACAACTTCCTCCGTCATCATTATATTTTACAGGAAAGCCTAAATGCTTTCCTACATGTGATTTGAATGATGCGAGAGGCGATCTCTCTGCCATCGTTACAAATTCAGTAAAGTAAAAAAAAAAAAAGTTACTAATCTGCGGGTCACGTGTGTTCCAAAGCGTGGGTTGTGATCCGTACGAAATCGCTTACACCCCTAACAGACACACTACACACACACACACACACACACACACACTACACACACACACACACACACACACACACACACACACACAAAAGTTTTGTTTTGTCTTCATTTCTCATGTCTCATTTTAGTATATCATGTTAAACTAAATAACAAATATAATCTTGCCAAACTAGCTGAAATCATATTTTTTATTTTGTTTTAATCTTCAATGTCACAGAAGATTTTTTTATTTCTGTTAATAAACATGTATTATCTGTAGTGAGCTGTATTTAATCTATATATGTAATAAGTCTTTTGCAGCAGATATGATTTAAACTGTTTACAGACTGTCCAGAGATTCTGAATTATTTTCCACCGGTTGTCCAAGCTATTTTAATCCACTTTATTTGTGTTTGTAAATGTAACCTTTATTTCTTCAAATCAATGTACAGTATATCAGTCACTCAATATTTCAAAGATAAAAAACAGACACATTTGACAAGATTTTAGTGTACTTCAGAGCAAAACACAAGAATTAAAGCACATTTTGCCTGATGTATTGAAAAATAAATGTCTGAAAATCGTGTGTGTGTGTGTGTGTCTCTCTCTTCAGGTTGCTGCTCCTGCGCTCATGTCTGTGTCTGACGTTCTGCACAGCAGGTAGTATCTGCGTTCATTTATTTATATTTATTCATTTTGCATGCCTGACTTAGGTCCACACGTGTCCACAACATGTCCACACATACACAGGTTGACTTTTTTTTTAAAACAAATGCACTGTGATGCAGGTTGAGGCCATGTCAAATCGACACGAGTGATAAGGGCCTTTTATGCTGGGCTCACATTAAATGGAGGGAATAGGGTATATGCACAGCTAGTGTTTCTTCCCAAACCAATGAAGTTCCAGTGAACGGTTAATGTGACTATTTTCAATTTTATACGGTTCCTTTAAAGCATCGATGTTGTAACGTAATTAAAATATAATCAGTGAAATAGACTTCAGTATTCATTTAGTTGATCTGTTTAAAACTAGATAAAAAGCCGTTTACACACGCGCCGTCTGGATCAGCAGGCTAGCGCTGAAACTTCGTTGTAAATACTAGGGTTAAATAAATGTTTATATCTTAAAGACATGGCGTGGGACACTGGAATTTAATGCAGTGCTTCTTGTACATTCTGAGACTCACTTTATATTGTATATCAATCAAGCAGTGAAGATCAGTGATTTTTAAAGAAAACCTTAAACACAGTGATTTTGTAAAGGCATACAGCGGTGTGTTCAATTCAATTCACCTTTATTTCTCAGGCGCTTTTACAGTATAGATTGTGTCAAAGCAGCTTCACATAGAAGATAATAGTAAATGTAAACAGTGTCAGTTCAGTTTTCAGTGTTTAAGTTCAGTTCAGTTTAGCTCAGTTCAGTCTGGTTTAATAATCACTACTGAGAGTCCAAACACTGAAGAGCAAATCCATCAATGTGCAGCTCTACAGATCCCGAACCATGCAAGCCAGTGGAGACAGCGGCGAGGAAAAAACTTCACCAATTGGCAAAAGTGAAGAATTTAAACAAACCTGGGGAGAAACCAGGCTCAAACCAGGCTCAAATTTCTGCTCTGTGAATCGCGCATGGTGGAGTTCACACAGCCACTCTCTGCTGTATGGAAATGAGAGTGCGCGCGCCACACCTGACAGAACCGAAGACACTCGTGCACTCCTGTATATTATTATAGCCTAGCAGCCACAACACAGGTAAATGATGCGTGAGGGTCAGAGTGATCGATGCGCTCAGTGCGACCACTGTTTATTAGCGCGACTCATGTGAGTGATGCGCTTTGCAGCCCTTGTATTTCCAGTGCTTTGAGCTGCTGTGACACGAGCAGAGCGATCTCCGCTCTCTAGTGTCTCATCCAATCTTATGACCTCTCCCGGAAGCTCTGCAAGTCTTCTAAGAAAATTATATCGGCTCCGTGTTACCCAAAAACGGGTTAAAATACCTGGAAATCATGGAGAGGCGAGTGAATGAGAACAGATCGCGAGAGGCACAGTGATGGTCTAAACATTACATTTCTTAGGTTAAATGAATGAAGCAGTAAAGGTATGGCTAGTGCAAATCCTTCTCTCTTTCTCTCATTGAGGGATCTGCTGTCAATAGTTGGACAAGCAATATATTTGAATGGTCCTGCATGTATTTAGGCCTTTTTACATACAGGGAGTGCAGAATTATTAGGCAAGTTGTATTTTTGAGGATTAATTTTATTGAACAACAACCATGTTCTCAATGAACCCAAAAACTCATTAATATCAAAGCTGAATATTTTCGGAAGTAGTTTTTAGTTAGTTTTTAGTTTGAGCTATTTTAGGAGGATATCAGTGTGTGCAGGTGACTATTACTGTGCATAATTATTAGGCAACTTAACAAAAAACAAATATATGCCCATTTCAATGATTTATTTTCACCAGTGAAACCAATATAACATCTCAACATTCACAAATATACATTTCTGACATTCAAAAACAAAACAAAAACAAATCAGTGAGCAATATAGCCACCTTTCTTTGCAAGGACACTCAAAAGCCTGCCATCCATGGATTCTGTCAGTGTTTTGATCTGTTCACCATCAACATTGCGTGCAGCAGCAACCACAGCCTCCCAGACACTGTTCAGAGAGGTGTACTGTTTTCCCTCCTTGTAAATCTCACATTTGATGATGGACCACAGGTTCTCTATGGGGTTCAGATCAGGTGAACAAGGAGGCCATGTCATTAGTTTTTCTTCTTTTAGACCCTTTCTTGCCAGCCACGCTGTGGAGTACTTGGACGCGTGTGATGGAGCATTGTCCTGCATGAAAATCATGTTTTTCTTGAAGGATGCAGACTTCTTCCTGGACCACTGCTTGAAGAAGGGCTCTTCCAGAAACTGGCAGTAGGACTGGGAGTTGAGCTTGACTCCATCCTCAACCTGAAAAGGCCCCACAAGCTCATCTTTAATGATACCAGCCCAAACCAGTACTCCACCTCCACCTTGCTGGCGTCTGAGTCGGACTGGAGCTCTCTGCCCTTTACCGATCCAGCCACGGGCCCATCCATCTGGCCCATCAAGACTCACTCTCATTTCATCAGTCCATAAAACCTTAGAAAAATCTTGAGATATTTCTTGGCCCAGTCTTGACGTTTCAGCTTGTGTGTCTTGTTCAGTGGTGGTCGTTTTTCAGCCTTTCTTACCTTGGCCATGTCTCTGAGTATTGCACACCTTGTGCTTTTGGGCACTCCAGTGATGTTGCAGCTCTGAAATATGGCAAAACTGGTGGCATTAAGTGTCATCTTGGCAGCTGCACGCTTGACTTTTCTCAGTTCATGGGCAGTTATTTTGCTCCTTGGTTTTTCCACACGCTTCTTGCGACCCTGTTGACTATTTTGAATGAAACGCTTGATTGTTCGATGATCACGCTTCAGAAGCTTGGCAATTTTAAGAGTGCTGCATCCCTCTGCAAGATATCTCACTATTTTTGACTTTTCGGAGCCTGTCAAGTCCTTCTTTTGACCCTGTAATAAAGTTACGGCCACCTGGCCGCCGGGAAGAAGGAGGCGGAGAACCGACGGACTTTATATTAATATTTATTAATAAAAAGGACGGCAGCTCCTCACGGAGACTGCCGTCTAAATCAAAACAAAAGGACGGCAGCACCTCACGGAGACTGCCGTCAAACTGAAAGCAAAAGTAAAACATGTCCGTGCCCGGTCCTCTCTCTCTCTGTCCTCTGCCATCGTTCCTCCTCTTATAGTCCAGAGCTCCTTCCGTGGGATTGAAGGCAGGTGCGCGCCACAGGTGTATCTCATCTTTGGCGGGCCTCGTTTCGCTCCCACGGCTTTCGGCCACGCCCCCACGCCACAGACCCATTTTGTCAAAGGAAAGGAAGTTGCCTAATAATTATGCACACCTGATATAGGGTGTTAATGTCATTAGACCACACCCCTTCTCATTACAGAGATGCACATCACCTAATATGCTTAATTGGTAGTAGGCTTTCCAGCCTATACAGCTTGGAGTAAGACAACATGCATAAAGAGGATGATGTGGTCAAAATACTCATTTGCCTAATAATTCTGCACTCCCTGTATAACAACTGAAAGTTATGTGTTTTTGACAATATTGCAAAGTTACTAAAAGCTGATTGAAATAATTAGATAAATAACACTTAATTTATTTTTTTTACATGAATATTTAATAATATAACTTCTTGTAATATACTTATGCAATAAACAGTGTATAGGCCTATTTCCTTTAGTAAAGAAGTATTAGATTTATAGGTGTGCATTTCAATTCTTATACATCAAATGTACGCTCCAAACTAGAGATGCTCAAAATAGCTGATTAACCGTTAACGGAAACGGTGCGTTTGTAACTGATTAATGGTATCAGTTAAACGATTAAAAATATTATTTTATATATTTGTAAAGTTTGGCTGTATAAGGCACCAATCACAGAACGCACTTTTTGCGTTGAGAAGGGCATTTTTTAATGGTTTATTAACTGTTTTGGCGCTGCTTATGCACCCTGCGTGCCTCATGTTATGCTGTTGCGCGCTGTGTGCTCGCGGTTGAAATAAAACTCAACCCTGAGCGGAATAGTGCGCTACGTCAGTCGCGTCTTTTTCATTCTTCAATCAAATGAAAGCGGAGCAGGGTTTCTGTTGAGGTGTCTGCAGTATTTGTGTTGTCAGGATGACGGATATTTTTTTAATCATAGAGGAGGAACTTGTGGTCGCAGTTTCAAGTTAGCCAGAGCTGTAGGCATATTACTTTACAAATCATGAATATCACAATGTTATTCTGTATATTACAATTATAACAACATGGACAGCAACACTCACGCACAATAGACCAACTGATTCAGTCGTTTCCTATAGTGATGTATAACAGAGCACCGCGCTTCTTTTCTCTTGTCAACATAAAGGCAGTGTGCTGCGGTGCGCCTCGCATTTGGGGAACGGAAAAGCACGTTCGCTGTGATCGGCCCCTGATGTGCAACACATATTTGTTAACTTGCGGGATGGTAATACATGCAACCACAAGTGTCTACAGACGTATTTTGTCAAAGAAGCAAAATGAAAGAAGAATATTTCTAGTCACAGTTTGACAGACGAGTTGACGCAAACCAGCGCTGATGCTGATTGCGAGTGAGACGGAGGAAATAAGTCATCATGACATAATCTTTAAACTAATGACTTCTTATAATTTTAAAAGGGGTTTTGTGACATAACAACAACAAAGCATTAATCAAATGCATATTTTCAGTGGAGCGATCGATTTAATAGCCTGATATTTTTATATGACGGATGAAAAAAACATGATTGGATAAATTCTTAAAAAGGATTCAGTCAGTGTTTTCGTTTTGGTCATTTAAGTGAGAAATATCTAGGGCAGGCCTGTTTATTTAATTATTTTTATTTATATTATTATTTTTTCTATGCTGTCGGAAACTCTGCAGGTGAAAATGTTCTGTATGCTGCTGTTCGCATGTTAAAATAAATCAGTATTTTAAAATATTTAATGCGTCACAAAATAGAAACCTCAATTATTAACTCAATGCATTATAAAGCTTGAAGCATTAGAATCGGTACTCAGTATCAGCCGATCACTATGACAGGGAATCAGTACTCTGTATTGGCTGCAAAAATCCTGATCGGAGCATCCCTAGCTTTGACCCAACTTGGCTGTCAGAGGGACAATATTCTCCCTGGCTATACAAGACTAGTCTTAGTAATTAAGTCAGCAAAAACACCTTGGTGTCGTCCTTCCTCAGCGTGCAAAACTAACTCCCAGAATTTGAACAAGTTTTGATACAGCATTTGTTTTTACCGCTCTCACTCTCTCATATAATGTAATGTGTATTTACATAGCGCATTTATTGTGTATGGCCATGCACCCAAAGCGCTTCACAATCATGTAAATGGCGGATCTGTGTGAACGGCTGCGCAGATGTACAAATCTTCATTTGTTGACAGACAGTTTGGGCTACTAATCAGAATTATGTGAATTATCGGCCCAACAATATTTAATTGAATGAACTTTTTTTAGTTTTCTGCCTCACCCAGAATATAAAAACACATATAAACACTTTTAGATCATTTACTATAAACATTAATATTGGAATGTGAAGAGACTTTCAACCAGCACAACAACACATGTTTCTGAAGACAATCACCTGCTGCACCTTTAAAGTCCCATTTAAAGGCTTAACTAGGGTAATTAGGGTAAAGTTAGGGTAATTAGGCATTAGTCATTGTAAAACAGTGTTTTTTTCTGGAGATAATCCAAAACTAATATTGCTTAAGGGGGCTAATATTGACCTTAAAATGGTTTAAAAAAGAACAGCTTTTATTCTAGATGAAATAAAACAAATCAGACTTTCTCTAGAAGAAAATATCTTTTGTTGAACGCAAAAAACGCAAAAAAATGTTGAGCCCAGTCTTTATTTTCTCAGCTCCGTCCCTGAGATCGTCTCCTTTTATGGAATCATCTCTCAGCGAATCACATTGCAGGAGGACAACGAAGCTAAACCCAAGATTAAATCTGTGTCTGCTGCTTCAGGTTTGGCCCCACCTCCAAACACCTGTCTACAGAATGAGGGTCAGTGAGTGATGTGTGTGAATGTGTGTGTGAATGTGCAGACACACAGGATGATCTGAGGGTGCGTCTGACGGTGCAGGACACTGAGTGTCCTGGGCTGATGGTTCATGTGTATCTGGATCTGTCCTGTGGTTTATACACACTGGGTCTGATCGCCGGAGCTGCACTGCAGGTTCACCACGTCCAGCGCAGAGTCTCCAGGTCAGTCTGCGCTGCTGCCGCCTCTGCTGAGACCTGTTTTTTCTGAAATGTTGAAAAAGCCGTCATAAATTTTGTTATTTTAGGCTGCAAATATCCAAAAAGTATCCCTTCAAGTTATGCTTTTTTATTTCATTTAAATGAATTTTATTGCATTTTATTTTGTTGCATTTTATTTCATTTTATTCCATCGCATTGCATTAAATTTTACTGCATTGCATTTTACTGCCATTTAATTTGTTGCTTTTTATTTTATTGCATTTTATTTTATCACAGTGTATTTTATTGCATTTAATTGCATTTTTTTGCATTTTACTTTATTGCATATAAATTTTTTGCATTTTATTTAGTTTTATTTTATTGCGTTGCGTTTTATTGCAATTTAATTTGTTGCTATTTATTTTGTTGCATTTTATTTCATTTAATTGTATTGCATTACATTTATTCATTTTACTGCATTGCATTTTTGGATTACATTTTATTGCGTTGCAATTTTTTTGGTTTTATTGCATTTTAATTTGGTTTATTTTATTGCATTTTATTTTATCACAGTGTATTATATTGCATTTAATTGCATTTTTTGCAATTTATTTTATGGCATATAAATTTATTGCATTTTATTTAGTTTTATTTAATTGTGTTGTGTTTTATTGCAATTTAATTTGTTGCAATTTATTTTGTCGCTTTTTATTTCATTTAATTGTGTTGCATTAAATTTAATTTTATTGCATTGCAATTTATTAGATTTTGTTGCATATTTGATTATTACATTTTATTGCATTGCATTGTGTTTCATTGCAATTTAATTGGTTGCATTATATTTTATTTTATCACAATTTATTTTATTGAATTTAATTGCATTTTATTGCATTGCAATTTATTTTATTTTATTGCGTTGCATATTACTTTATTGCATTTTATTTTATCACAATTTATTTTATTTTAATGCAGGTTCATTTGTTGCATTTTATGTAATCGCAATTTTATTTTATTCAGGGTGTCCACAGGGTCTTAAAAAGTATGCAAAGTTGATAAATCAATGTAGAGAAATTTAAGAATTAAATTAGAAAAAGCATTAAAAAGTTTAAAATGTTATTTTGCAAGGTATTACATTTGATATCATTTCTGATTATGTAATGTATAATTGTATGCTGAAGTTTGCCTGAATTAAGTCTGTGAATATCAGGCAGCTGTGTGGTTTATGAAATCAATAAAATCCTGCTAGATATGATATCATGCTGCTTTATTTACTGCAGTAACCAAGGCAACACCATTATTTCTGCAGTTCTAGAGGCACCAACCTGCTGAATTAGCTAGATTTAATAGATTATTATTCAGTATAAGAATAATGTTTTAGTTTTGGATTAGTTTCTTACATTAATATTTAGTAAATATACTGCAAGTTAAACGCTCGCCTGTGTTTCTGGTTGAAACCTAAAGGTGTTATAAGGTCATAAAATGTACGGAAAGGGTCTTAAAAAGGTCTTGAAATGTATTTTCTTCACTCTCTCACTCCTGTACATACTCTGTTATTTTATTGCATTTTATTTTATCGCAATTTATTTTATTGAATTTTATTTTCCTGAAGACTTTTACTCTGACATGGCTTTATTATAAAGCATCTGTGTTTGTCTGAAACCGTTGCTGTTTCCTGGGTTGTTGTACAGTTTTAGGCAGAAATTGATTTATATATGTAATAAGTCTTTTGCAGCAGATATGATTTAAACTGTTTACAGACTGTCCAGAGATTCTGAATTATTTTTCCACCGGTTGTCCAAGCTATTTTAATCCACTTTATTTGTGTTTGTAAATGTAACCTTTATTTCTTCAAATCAATATACAGTATATCAGTCACTCAATATTTTAGTGTACTTCAGAGCAAAACACAAGAATTAAAGCACATTTTGCCTGATGTATTGAGAAATAAATGTCTTAAAATCGTGTGTGTGTGTGTGTGTTTCAGAGTGTGTAACGTGTACTGCCGCTCTCTGCCCATCAGTTATGTGACCGTCACTGGTCTGAGGTCAGTGTGTTCAGGGTGAGTCTCGTTCACACACACACCTGTTTGTTTATTCTCTAGACCTGAAACTCCTCCAGCAAACAAACAGGATGTAGAACTGAACTTTGACTTTAAATGCACCATCAAATCTAAATGACTTTTATGAGTTATTATGTTTTTTTTTCTGCATATCTGTCTATTATTTATTTTATTTTTGCATGTTATAAGTTTAGGTGGGACACAGTGGCTCAGTGGTTAGCACTGTGGCCTCACAGTAAGAAGCTCACTGGTTCGACTCCCGGCTGGGTCAGTTGGTGTTTCTGTGTGGAGTTTGCATGTTCTTCCCGTGTTGGCGTGGGTTTCCTCCCATAAAAATTTAGAGGAATTGATCAAGTACATTGGCCGTAGTGTATGAGTGTGTATATATGTGTGTGTATGAGTGTGTATGGGTGTTTCCCAGCACTGGGTTGCGGCTGAAAGGGCATCCGCTGTGTAAAACATATGCTTTAATAGTTGGCGGTTCATTCTGCTGTGGGTGACCCCTGATGAATAAAGGGATTAATCAAAGGAAAATGAATGAATGAATGTTCTTCAATTATTATTGATGATTAATCTGTGCACATTGTTTTATTATTGTGTTTTTTAAAGCAGTTAATTATTCATTCTTCATTCATTGTCTGATTATTGTGTGTTATTGTGTTGAAACTTAATTTATATATTAATTTTAATAGATTTTTGTCTTATTCATTTCCATTTATTTATATATTTTTTAAAATGTTTACATTTTTATTTATTAGTCAATAACTGAGTTTTTAAAAATGTTTAGCAATGAGAATATAGTAGCAGTTTTCGTTTCATGCTGACTTTAATAAAGTAGAATTTAAGTGTAGGTAAATTGAAATCATGCATCACATAAAATTAGGAGAATTAAAATGAAAGAGGATTAAGTAATAATACTGATAGTGATGATGAGGATGATGATAATAATGATTGTGATAGTAATAATTAGTCAAAGTCAGTTTTATTGTCAATTCAACCACATGTACAGGACATAAAGATAATCGCATTACTCTCAGACCGTAGGTGCACACATATAATATTAATACAAAAAGTAGGATTTTAAAAAGAAATTACAAAAAATACAATTATATATCAAATGTAATCCAAAAATATAAGTAAAAAATACTAATTTGTAAAGAATACAATTACACGCATATGGCAATGACTGCAAACCAGAGTTGTGCAGATGCAACAAAATATACAGTATAATGTAAACCAATATATAGTGCAAAAAGACTTGTAAACATGACAGTAATATTAATAATAATTAATAGTATATTTAAATATTAAATTATATATTAATACAAATAATATTTAAATTAAATAATAACACAGGGTTGGGGGTTGGGTGGTCCGAACAAACCACCCCCCACGGCCAAATGGTTCAGAATTTGTCATTTTAGTTATTTTATGTAATTTAACATAATATATTTATTATCTAATTAATATATTTATATTTAATATAAATTATAATAGTGTAATTTTAATAACTATGGCCAGTAATTGGAATCCCATGGAGCCTCAAAGCCACAATAATGTGACGCGAGTCACGTGACATAACCCACTAAGTGGTAACATTTGAATCTTTGATGCGACATCCATACTGAGTAACGCTATAGGCAGCTAAACTGGCGCTCTAGGCGAACGGCGATCACGCCACCCTCAACCCGAAAGTGAAATAGAAAGTGACCGGTTCGCGGATGAAAGTGAGGACCGGGAAGGAGGGGGTGGGTGTCGCAGATGAAAGTGAGGACTTTCGCTTACTATTCTGCTGCCCAAGGCGGGCGCCTAGGTCATCTCTATGGACGCGGCGGGGCCCTGGCTATGGGTCGAAAAGAGCAAGAGTGACAGAAAAGGCAGGCAGCAGCGTCATTATCGCAAAATATTGAACATATATTCAAAAAGACTGCCAAACAGAGTAAGGCTAAAGCTCCTTAAGTTACTTCCTAACAGATGAAAATCTGTCTCTATCCATGAGCTTCCAGACTAACTGACCGCGTTAAGACCCACCCCTCACTGACAAAGGTCCTGAATTTGTCCCATGCATGAGCTCATTTGTCCTATTTTGACTGCTGTGCCATCATAAATACTGAAAATAATCCATAGAAAAAAGGCTTTGAGACCAAGCGGAATCCTCTGTCGGCTGCTGCTTCAGTGGGACTATAATCTGATGTAAGAGAAGTCTGCTTTCACTATTGCTTTTAAGCAGAGAAAACATTGCAGGTAACTATTATTCTGAATCTTAGACCTTATTCCTGAAATAAAAACTGAGCAATAAAAAGATGTGAATTAAGCACCAGAAGCGGAGCATATTACATTAATTTGAATATATTTTGGCTATTGTTGATATCCAGGAATTCTCAAATGTACTTTTTTTACCAGAGAGGCTAGAAAAAATCTGAAGAATTCATTATTATTATTATTATGTTTTAATGATTATTTTTCATTGAAATGGTCAAATTGTGGCTGAGGACAGTTGAATGCTGGTCAGTTTGTTTTTTGTCTAATAAATGACAGTAGGCTAGTTTTTTTTACTTTAAAACTTTAACAGATTCTTATTTTTCCTAATGATATATGATGTAACAAATTTGTATTTTAAAAATTAGTCTTGTTTTAATTTTTCTTTATTGCAAATTTTTAGGAAATATTTTAGTATCAAAAGTGTGGATATGACCAGTGGTGTAGTCAGGGCTATACGCACGTATACTCAGTATGCCTACT
>CAIGQZ010001345.1:32999934-33013733 GCA_903798205.1 Danio tinwini | reverse complement strand
TGCAAAATTGATACTTTTAAAATGGTACCAGTGCTAAAACAATGCAAAATCTATACTTTTAAAATGGTACTAGTGTTAAAACAATGCAAAATCGATACTTTTAAGATGGTACCAGTGTTAAACATAGCAAAATCGATACTTTTAAAATGGTACCAGTGGCAAGTTTGTAACTTCTGCCTAAATGGATCTAAATTTTTGTCATTTTTTTACTTACACATTTTTTTACTTATTTGCTTTTCATTTGATGCGCTTAACCTCAACCATTCTCACTGGCAGAGCTGTGAGAAACACAACACGCTATTGGCTGTTTTTCGAAAAGAGGAGGGGCTACTCTATGCCCCGCCCTCTCTTCAAGTTCCAGTTGAGATTACATCAAACATTGAATATAAAATGCACATCTCAAAGCCCTTCACAAGACCTTGAATAGTGGTTATAGTGGAATAGTGGAATAGTGGAATTAGTGATTTCACTAATAAAGCATTTAGAAAAGAAATCTCCATTATTGTGTCTGATTGACTGATGGTGTGTTTTTGTGTTTAGTCTCGAGGGTTGTCTCCGCAGTGGGTTTTCAGCGCACGCGGCGATTACAGCAGAGCTGCCAAAAACCTACTGGAGGCCATCAAAAACAGCGACACGCAGGACGAAAAACTGGCCCGACTCTACAACACACGCATTATGAGGGTGAAAACACACACATATATACAGAATAATGAAATTATCAATAAGAATAAATTATTGCTTTGTTGTCATTCCAAACATTTTTATATTTCGAATAATGCATAATTTTTTACAGCTAAACTTGAAATTAAAATATTTTCTTGAATAATTTTTAATATATATATATACACACACAGTTGAAACCAGAAGTGTACATACACTGTATAAAAAAAGTCAGATGTTAATGTGACTAACCTTTTTCTCTTTTAGGTAAGTTAGGATTATCACATTAGTTTCTGTTCTGCTTAATAGCAGAATAATGTGGGAGATATTTTTGAGAAATTGTAAACTTTTCTTCAAAGTCAAGTTCACATACAATAATATTATTAAGCCTCTGAAAAAGCTCAGGTGATGATGTCAAAGTTTTGGAAGTTTCTGATTGGCTAATTGACAACATTTGAGTTAATTGGAGGCACAAGTGTAGAATAGTATTGAAGGAAAACCTCAAACACACTGCTTCCTTCTGTGACAACATGGGAAAATCAAAATCAACAAGCCAGAATCAACAGAGAAGCCAGATTAAATTTGCTAAATTTTTTAAAAGGAAGAAGACTCATGTTTGAAGACATGTCCTGTTGTCTGATGGAACTAAGATTGAACTGTTTGGCCATAATGACCAGCGTTACATTTCGAGGACAAGGGGAAGGCTTACAAGCCTAGGAACACCACCCCAACTGTGAAGTATGGGGGCGGCAGCATCATGTTGTGAGGCTGCTTTGCTGCAGGAAGGACTGGTCCACTTCACAGCATAGATGGCATCATGAAGAAAGAACATTATGTAGAAATACTGAAGCAACATCTCAAGACATCAGCCAGGAAATTAAAACTTGGCCACAAATGGGTCTTCCAAACAGACCTTGACCCTAAGCATACTGCCAAATTAGTTCAAATGTGCTTTAAGCACAACAGAGTGAATGTTTTGGAGTGGCCATCACAAAGCCCTGATCTCAATCCTATAGAAAATGTATGGGCAGAGTTGAAAAAGCTTGTGCGAGCAAGTCTAACTCAGTTACACCAATTCTTTTAGGAGGAAAAGGCCAAAATTCCTGCAAACTATTGTGAGAAGCTTGTGAAAGGATACCCAAAACATTTGACCAAAGTTATACAGTTTAAAGGCAAAGCAAAAAAAAAAAAATACCAAGGAAATGTGTGTAAACTTTTCACCGTCTAGAAATTAATAAAAAATTCTCAAAAAAAATTCTCTCATTATTCTGGCATTTAGCAAATCGTCACCTTAGAATTAAAAGGTTCTGTCTGACATTTTTATCAAAATTGAGTTGTTGACATTCTTATTATATGACAACTTATTTACATTATGGGATGTTTTTTTATAAGTTATTTACGTTAACACCTTTTATAAAAAAACAAAACAAATGTTACACACGTACTGTTTGCTATATGGAATGCAAAAACTTTGAAGCTCAATATCTCAAATCATTCACAACGCAGATAAACCCTTAATAATTCTAAGGGGGCGAAATGTAAATGATTTAGGTTATTCTAATGGACCTAAATTAGTAAACGTTTAGTATGATTTACCATCAGACTTATTTTTTTTTTACTTTTTTTAGAGTGTATCCAAACTTCTGGTTTTAACTGTGTGTGTATATATATACACGTACATTAACTGATGAAACCTTATTGTAAAGTGTTTATTTTGCAGGTTGAGTACTACTTTCTGTCTCAATACGTGTCGGTGGTGGAGACGCCGTTCCGGCACGTGTTTCTGGGGCGTGGAGATCACACACTGAGCTCTCTGGCTGATCACCTGAGCCAGCTGGGTTTGGAGCCGCATCGCTTCGATGAGGCCCGTTTCCGAAAGCAGCTAGCACTCTTCACATGGACACTGCAGGGAGCCGCTAATGCGCTCAGCGGAGACGTCTGGAACATCGACAACCCACTGTAGAGACAAACAAACCGGCAACTATTTATACACACACACGCACAACATTAGCTGTGTTTCCATCCAAAGATGCCAACTAGATTTGTGCACAAACTTGAAATATTGCATATAACATTCACTAGTAAATCAGCGTTTGAGGCAAAGAGAACTAAATCGCCACCTCCTGATAAACATGCACAGATATCACTGAGAGAATGTAGTTTGCTGCACTGTTGGGATTCTCCACTGTGGTGTTTGTTCTCCTCTAATAAATGAGTTGCGCCTCAGAAGACCAAACGCAATGAACGTGGTGAATGTGGTGGCTTTTGGAGGCGTGAGACCGGAGCGCAGACAGATGCTCAAGACTAATAATAATAGAAGAAGAAGAATAATGAAGCACTGTGATGACGGACTGATGGAGAGCTGAGGCCTTTTACAATCAGCACAACTGATTAAGCTAGTTTTCTCATGATCATTCATTCATTC
Source organism: Danio tinwini (assembly GCA_903798205.1). NCBI lineage: Eukaryota > Metazoa > Chordata > Actinopteri > Cypriniformes > Danionidae > Danio > Danio tinwini. The sequence continues at coordinate 33,010,648 of CAIGQZ010001345.1, read as the reverse complement.
ATTTTCTTTTCGGCTTAGTCCCTTTATTAATCTGAGGTCGCCACAGTGGAATTAACCGCCAACTTATCCAGGATATGTTTTACAAAGTGGATGCCCTTCCAGCTGCAACCCATCACTGGGAAACATCCACACACACTCATTCACACACATATACTCGGATAGTTAAACTTACCCAATTCCCCTATACCACATGTGTTTGGACTATGGGGTAAACCGGAGCACCCGGAGGAAACCCACGGCAACACGGGGAGAACATGCAAACTCCACACAGAAACACCAACTGACCCAGCCGAGACTCGAACCAGTGATCTTCTTGCTGTGAGGCGACAGCGCTACCCACTGCGCCTTCTCATGATCATGACATATTAAGTTTTCTCGTTATCGCGACTTTTCTTATGATCCTGACCCAGTGCTTAATTTGTGAATTGTGAGGTCCCGGAATAGATCGGGGTAACGGATCAGACATGTTACCACAGGATAGAGAGGTGACACGGACGAAAGTGGAGAAGGGGGATTGGTGCAGTGGATGGCGGAGGGGTGTTGCGAACGAAAGAGAGTAGAGCCGGGGTGTTGCGGACGAATGTGAAGAGGGTTGGGGAGTCTCGGAAGAAAGTGAAAGTAAACAGCAGACAGAGGAGGAGGCCGGTTGAGGAGGGGGATTGGTAAAATGAGGTGCCGGATCAGATTTCAGAGGTTCCAGATCAAATTAAACCCTGTCCTGACATATAAAAGTCGTTTTCTTGTTATCACAACTTAATTTTCTTCTGGTCTCAACATATCAAAAATGGTTCTTTCGTTATCACAACTGAATATTCTTGTTAGCTCGACATCAAAATGTTGTTTTCTCGTTATCACAACTTCACAACTATCGCAACTTCGACATGAAAAAGTTTTTGTTGTTTTTACAACATGCCAAAAGTTGTTTGCTTGAGTTAACATTTTATTTTTTGCTGATAAGAAGCCATAAACGCGCTGTATACAGTATTTCATATCCTATTAGCTTTTGCAGGGAATCACATTTATTCATTCATTCATTTTCTTTTCAGCTTAGTTCCTTTATTAATCTGGGGTCGCCACAGCAGAATGAACCGCCAACTTATCCAGCATATGTTTTATGCAGCGGATGCCCTTCCAGCTGCAACCCATCACTGGGAAACACCCATACACACTCATTTACACACATACACTACCGACAATTTAGCTTACCCAATTCCCCTATAGCGCATGTGTTTGGACTGTGAGGAAAACCGGAGCACCCGGAGGAAACCCACACCACTGTGCTGCCCCAGGGAGTCACCTTTAAAACATCATTAAAAATAACTTAAACCAAAAGCATGATCTTCATCAAAAGAAAAGTCATGGTAAAAAAAAAACAACTTTTGTTATGTCACGATCACGAGGAAACGAGAGAAACAATACTTCTGTCCGGACTTTCTTTACATTGTGCTCGAGATGCTGCTTTATCCTTTAATGACATCCCATTATGCTTATTTTTATCATCACATGATCTGTTAAAACTGCTTTTTTTGATGCGCCTGCTGGTGTTTCCATCATTTTCCATCCTATTTTTTTTCTTATTGGATAAAATGTTGGCAACACGGTGGCTCAGTGGTTAGCACTGTGGCCTCACTGCAAGAAGGTTGCTGGTTCGAGTCCCGGCTGGGTCAGTTGGCGTTTCTGTGTTTGCATGTTCTCCCCGTGTTGGCATGGGTTTGCTCCGGTTTCCCCCACAGTCCAAACACATGTTCTATAGGGGAATTGATTAATTAAATTGGTTGTCATAGATATCATTAGATGTCGCCTACCCTTGTTGTTGCCTATTGGTAGGAATGCATCAGTAGAGCCGCCATTTTAGTACAGGGTAGTGCTCTTTTGAAATTAATGTGGGACCAAGGTGCAATGGAGGACTGTGGCTATCCAGAGCCAGAGATATACACATATACACATATATCTATGATTGGGAGCTTTCCCAGGTGGTCAGTATGCAAATATTTGTTTAAATTACGAAAATTATAATTTGACATCACTTTCCTACATCTATGGATCAGTGACCGCACGGGCATTGTCAAAAAAAGAGCATGTGTTTGTGTGCATTGAAATGTATTATCCTCCCTCCCTGTTAAATTTGATCTAATCCATGTCCTGAAACACCCCCCCTCTCCTGCTTTCACTTCTCATTCTGACGGAGGGAGGGATTAGTTTGTGAATTAATCTTCGTTATGAACGACTCGTTCACAAGTAATTATCCGACAATAATACAAGTTTCTGGTACCGCAGCGTCTTGTTGTCACATTTCTATTTCATGGTTTGCTTATTTTATTCAACAAAACTAGCATAAGCCTGGTATTTAGTGCAAGTTGGTGCTACTTTGCCTTATGATGAATGCATTAAGTGACTGTATCATCATCAATAACGTGACTTGTTTAGTACACAAGTTCATAACATACAAAAACTTAAAAAAAGCGATAAAAATGTTCTGCCTTTGTGCTTTGTTTTCTTTGTTTGCTGGTTACTACACCGTACACAGCACTAAAGTCCAGCATCTTCACATTGGAACACGGTCTTGACTAGTGCGGTTGAATGACATTTGTGCTGGGAGCACTGTACAAATGTGGCGGTATCTAGATATCTAGTGTATATATCTATGATTGGTCGTAGTGTATGAGTGTGTGTATGGGAGTTTCCCAGTACTGAGTATAGTGTAAAACATATGCTGGAATAGTTGGTGGTTCATTCCGCTGTGGCAACCCCTAAAGAATAAGGGACTAAGCTAAAGGAAAATGAATGAATGATCAAATGTTTATTCCACTCAGTCGTGTGCATACATGTTTTTGTTTATTTTCAATATTCTAGTATTGCCATTTAAGCAGTTTTTATGCAATATTCCAAAATGCTCACACAAGTATGTGGATGGAAACGCAGCTAATGACTGGACTTTCACTGCACCACATCTGGTTTATTTTTTTCCCCTCGATACGACTGGTTTCTATGTTCTTTCTCATCTTTTTTTTTTTTTTTTCATGAAATTGTCAGTGACCTCAAGCTACGTCTATATTATTCCAAAGACTATAGATATACAAAGATGTTCCACTCCCATTACTGCCCGCATTGAAATCTAATATATGTAAATATATGCAAATTATGTATATGACATACAAGTTCATATCTGGATATCACATAAAGAAAAATGTCACATAAGGGATAGCATGGCGGCTCAGTGGTCAGCACTGTGGCCTCACAGCAAGAAGATCACTGGTATGAGTCCCAGCTTGGTCAGTTGGCGTTTCTGTGTTTGCATGTTCTCCCCGTGTTGGTGTGGGTTTCCTCCGGGTGCTCCGGTTTCCCCCACAGTCCAAACACATGCGCTATAGGGGAATTGATCAACTAAATTAGCTGTAGTGTATGGGTGTTTTTTAATACTGGGTTGCAGCTGAAAGGGCATCCTCTGTATAAAACACATGCTGAAATAATTGGCGGTTCATTCCGCTGTGGTGACCTCTGATAAATAATGTACCAAGCCAGAGGAAAATGAATGAATGCATGTCATATGTGCATTTCAAAATATTGCAGATATGAACTTGTATGTCATATATATGTATATATATAATTTGCATATATTTACATATATTAGACTGCTACACCCCTCCTGCAGAACACAGCATGTATACATACATATGCATACATCTATACACACATACAATGTTTTGACTATTCATGACATAACATGAAAACTATGTTCATAAATGGACCTCTTTGAACATTATCTTCAAATATAGAGGATTAAACGTGTGTCAGTGTGGATGAAATATGGCGCAAAATATTTCTGATGTGTCTGGATTAATGTAGACGCAGCGTTGTCAACCGCCGATGATCTCCTTGTAAATTAGCGGCGAGGAAAAAACTTCACCAATTGGCGAAAGTGAAGAATTTAAAAAACCTGGAGAGAAACCAGGCTCAGTTGGGCACGACCATTTCTCCTATGGCCAAACGTCTTGTGCAGAGCTGCAGTCTAGGTGCCGGAAGCTGGACTCGGCTGTCCTTGGAGCGTCACAGGAATCAGGCTCATGCTCTCACTCCACCATGACCACCACAGCAGCTGCTCAGGATACGGCCTGGTCCAGGATTATGAAGACCTTGGGATCGTCTCGTCGCTGGTCTTGGATCACACCAGTGGTGCTGCATATTCTGCATATATAATTGAGAATAAACCCATATTCATAGTTGAAATTCAATGACACGTGTGCTTATTTACCTGTTTGGTTGCTCAGGGATTAGCTTTGTGGCCTCAAAGCAAGAAGGTCACTGGTTCGAGTCCCGGCTGGGTCATTTCTATGTGGAGTTTGCATGTTCTCCCCGTGTTGGCGTGGGTTTCCTCCAGGTGCTAGTGTATGAGAGCGTGTTTGGGTGTTTCCCAGTACTGGGTTGCAGCTGGAAGGGCATCCGCTATGTAAAACAATAGTTGGTGGTTCATTCCGCTGTGGCGACCCATGATAATCAGGGACTAAGCAGAAGGAAAATGAATGAATGAGCTATACAAGGCGCAACAGACCTTTCCCATTTTTTTTTTTATTTTTTTTTTGGCGGGGCCAAATTTTAAAATGTTTTACAAATGTAGGTCTGTAGGTTCTTTTTTTAGCTTAACAGCCAAAAATTTACTGTCCTAGGGGCGATCACAGCAAACACGCTTTTCCATTTTGAGAATGCAATGTGGACCACACTTACTTTTTTTGTTGAAAAGAAAAAAAAGAAGTGCACTGTGTTTTTTATGTTGCTAGGCAACCACTGAATCAGCTGCGGATTGTGTGCGAGCGTTGCTGTTGATATTGTTATATATGTAAAGTCTAGGTTGGATGCGCAGCCGGCCGGAAGTGCGATATGCACATTACTATAGCGGCATTTTTTAGGACACTGTATAACAATAATTCATATTTTACAGTACTGTGACGGTTGGGTTTAGGGTTGGGGTGAGGGTAGACATTAATAAAATACTATTTATTTGGTAATTTAAAGAGCCCCTATTACACATTGAAAAGGGTCATATTTCGGTTTTATGGGTCTCCAACAACATACTGATATGTATGCAAGGTCAAAAAACACGTTCATGGTCTTATAATCTGCATTTATTTTTACCTAATTATCCCAGCGACTCCCATATGAATCGTTCAGCGATTCATTTGTTCCCAAACCCCTGCTTAGCGCGAAGCTAATCTGCACTGATTGGACTGATGACAGCCTGTTGCCATTGGTCGACAGCGTTCAGCGCAAGACAGTAATATGGCCAGCGTAGTTTATCAAGGCCGCGGGTCGCCAACATTAGATCGCAGCGGACGCTCGAAACACGCTTCAAAGTAAACTTACTAACACCACAGTAAACAGTACCCGCTTCTCAACAGTGTTATTCAGACACCTCAGCGCCGAAAGCAGTGCAGTTAAACACTAGCATATGTATGACATACATTCAGTTTTAATCCACACAGCAGCAAAAGCTGAACTATTCTGAACCTTGACCGCTGCACGTGTGCAGGATCAGCTAACGGTGGCCATAGCAACGACAAACAGCAGTCGCGATATGAGAATATAAAGAGTTAACCTGATACAGTACACGCGGTTACTAGTAACAAAACATGTAGATCATTTCTATTTGCAATCATTGCTGTGGCACCTCGTCCGTGAACTGCTATATGTTTTAAGTGCTTACCTGTATTATGCTTTTCTAAACGATCACATCCCCAGCCGGGAGGTTGTAGCATCCTCTGTCCTCTGACAAGCTATCTCTGCGGGCTCCCGCTCTCCATTCGCAAGCCTTTTCAGTGCTGCTCAACAGCCCGAAGCCCAGCGTTCAGCAGCCTACAGGTGTACCTATTTCTTTGTCCTTATTTTGCCTGCACCCCTGGTGTCAGGCAGAAACTAATGCATGAGCTGTGTAGTGATAGATCACCCATTGTAAGCGTGCAGATTTCTGAACGACTCCTTTCCCTCACACTTCCAACAATATCCAGGTAAACACAGCGTCTTCATGAGCGTCTTGCTGCTGTGTTAGTGGGCGGGGCCGCAGGTTTGAATTTTGCCGGGTCTGCGCGCGCAATCATTATGTTTTGCAATGACGTCACGCCGAAACAGCTGAAGACTTGTTATGAAGACGTCAACTTCCGGCCACACTCATATCTGATCTAGCAACAACCAATTGTAATACAATGTTCCCTCGTTGTTCACGGGAGTTGCGTTTTAAAAATAATAGGTGAAATCCGTGAAGTAGTCAGCGTTTTTTTTTTTTTACAATTATTATAGATGTGTTAAGGCTGTAAAGCCGCTCACTACACCGGCGTAATGTTCTTTATCCGGCAGTTACTGATCCACAAAGCCAAAGCAGACTCCATCCTTAAGTAGGTCGCACACTGGATGCACCACACACATGACAGTTGGAAGTAACACACAGCAGATACACACATTCGCATGTTAATTAAAATGAAACTATTCAGATGGTGCTCTGTGGTGCGGCAGAAATATGAACAATGTCTTGACTTGTAGCTACAGTATATGTTGCGTGTTGTTTTTGACCCCAAATAAGGACTGAATGTCTGCTGTGTGTAGTTTTCTGTAAGTGGTAACATGTCAGAGACTGTAAGGGTCTGTATGTGCTCATATATGTTGCCCTTGTTTATTTATTTTATATAATTGCAGATGTTACATTAGGAATTATCATTAATCTGCATTTATAATCAGATCCTGTTCATAGTAAGGTTAGTAATAAACATTTATACACCAGTATTTATGTTTGTAAAGCATCTGTTTTGTGAGAAATGCTTCTCATATGATATGTGAACGACCTGTACAGCTACTGTAGACATTTCCTTAAAGGAGAATGACGTCGACTGAAACATTCTGTCGTACACCAGCCCAACAAAAGAGCACTATTGGTACCCATTTGACAGTGGAAACCCAAGCCTGCTAAAGGTGATCCGTACCGTACAGTACTGTACCACTCAGTGGAAACGAGTCACAAGACTCCTGTACAGATGGGGGCGCTATTGCACCAGAAAAAAAGAAGAAGAAAGCAGCAGTCTCAAGTTAGCCTAATGCAGAGTTTAGACTGCATGATTTTCAAAGTCGTGTGTCAGACGTTTTCATACTGCATGACTATCTAAGCTAGCGTTTTGTCGCTGCTTTGTTTACACTGCAAGATGGATCGACGACAGGGGGTTTCACACTGCATGACTTTAAAAATAGGAAGAATCGCCGACAACTCTGTCCGAACTATGTCTCACAACCAAAAACATGTAGTATATCTTTTAATATTAACTACATGACGAGAAAGAAGCCTTTAATGGGGTAGAGATGTACATATTTGCTCACCTGGGTTTAAAGGGAATTAGTCATTTCTGCTTAACTTTTTTAATTTCGCCCCAGTTGTGGTTTTGCTCAGATGACACGTCAAACAGACACGCGTGCTCCTGACAAATTTACACTAGTTTTTCCTCCATTTCTTGGGTCCAAATAAACTGAAAATGAGTGCTTCCAACTTCTCCTTCAGCCTCCCGCTGGCCTGCAGGTCACCACACTAGTGGATGCTGCTCTCTCATTGACTGTAGGTGATCGCCGATGTTATTTTCAGTCAAAGCTCATTTCACACGGCATGATTTGAATCGCAGACAGCTCCAGATATTCAGCACGCCAAATATCTCACCTGCGATTCTTTCAGATCACGTCTTTGATAGTTCACACTGTGTGATTGTCACTCTCGTGCACGAGCACTGATTTACCTGTGATTTCAGCCATTTGTCAGAGATGTCTTAAAACCTGTCGGCGAGTCAAATCAGGGTTAAAATCATGCAGACTGAACTCTGCAGAAGCTGTTTATATTTTTAAATATGGATATTTCTCTTGCAAATCGCATTATTTTGCTACAGGGGGCCTTTATTTACCCTTCAGAGCCATGTGAGAGACGTTTTATTATGGATATATTCACTGTTTTGGACTGTGTGGCCACTGCAGAGCTGAAAAACTCATTAAATAACATGGGCTGAATTGAAAAACCATCGGCTAATTTAAATTTTAGAGGTGAATTAATGCTTTAATCCAACAATGTGTGAACATTGCAGTATTTTAAACAAACAACAAGAATGATTTACTATGAAAATGTGTTTTATTTAACAAAACAACTTATTAGTCAGCTGTTGAAGTATAATCATCAGGTCTGACTTCCTGTAGACTATATAAATAAATGAGATGTAGGACATTTAAACAGCTTCATCAGCATACAGTTAAACAAATTCCCTTACTCAGATATAATAACACAGAGTATGCAACACATTCAGCATCATTTTACAGACACAATGACAGAGTGAAATAGTGATGTACAATAAGGAGATGATTTATAAAATCTTTATATAGCAAAGGTTTTGATTTAGGTGTAGCTGAAGTATTTCCATGTTAACGTGTTTCTGCTCCTGATGGTTGACGATGATGAAGGTGAGTATGATTCATCTACATGCAGTTAAATATAAATTAATGAACGTAAATATGCTTTGAAATACACTTTCTTTGACTCCAGGGTCAGCAAACGTGATGATCCTCACAGTGGCCGAGTGCATGATGTCATATCCTGTGAAAGCTCCGCTCATCATGATGTCATATCCTGTGGGAGAGAGGTCACAGCACTTTTTTTAAATTGGAATTTTTCATGTTCTCATTTTTGGCGATGCAGTGGCGCAGTAGGTAGTGATGTCGCCTCACTGCAAGAAGGTCGCTGGTTCGAGCCTCGGCTGGGTCAGTTGGCGTTTCTGTGTGGAGTTTGCATGTTCTCCTTGCGTTTGCGTGGGATTCTTCCGGGTGCTCCGGTTTTCCCCCACAGTCCAAAGACATGCACTATAAGGGAATTGATCAACTAAATTGTCTATAGTGTATGAGTGTGAATGAATGTGTGTGGATGTTTCCCAGAGATGGGTTGCGGCTGGAAGGGCATCCACTGTGTAAAATCGTGCTGGAAAAGTTGGCGGTTCATTCCGCTGTGGCGACCCCGGATTAATAAAGGGACTAAGCCGAAAAGAAAATGAATGTTATCATTATCTTTTTGGCTTAGTACCTTTATTAATCTGGGGTTGCCACAGTGGAATGAACCGCTAACTTATCCAGCATATGCTTTACGCAGCTGATGCCCTTTCAGCTGCAACCCATCACTAGGAAACACCCATTCACACTCACTCACAACCGGAGCACCCGGAGGAAACCCACGCCAACACAAGGAGAACATGCAGAAATGTCAACTGAGCCAGTCGAGGCTTGAACCATTGACCTTCATGTTGTGTGATCATCGTGCTACGCCACCGTGACTACGCCCATTTCATGTAATCATTATCTTGTATTTTATCATTAATATGATGGCATTATTAGAGGAACAATTCAGTTATCTTCTGCTGATGTCTATGTGAAATGATGATGTGTTTAACTGACCGCTGCCGGCTGGATCTTCATCTGCGTTTGTCTTCCTCATCACCTCCAGCACTTTCATCACTTCCTCCTTCCTCACTTCCTTCTTCCTCCTCCTCTTCCTCATTTTCATCTTCTTTGTGTTCTCCATCCTCTTCCTCGTCCTCTTCCTCATTTTCACTTCCCCGCTCTTCCTCCTCCTCTTCATTCCCTGCTTCTTCTTCCCCTTCTCCGTTTCTTCCTTTCTGATCCCCTTCTTCCTCTATATTTCCTCCTTCCTCTTCCTCTTCCTCATCCTCTTTTCCTCCTTTCTGATCTCTATTTGCTCCTTCCTCATCCTCGTTTCCCCCTTCCTCATTTCCTCCTTCCTCGTTTGCTCCTTCCTCTTCTGCTGTCTTCTCTTCATTGCTGTTTCCCTCAGAGTCGCTCTGAAATAGGCAGAGACGCATGTAAGTTTAAGTTAAAGCAAATATCACAGGGTGGTCTTCAAACCATTCTGAAGTCATCATTAATATTGTAAAACTACATCGAAAGTAAAAATAGTTGCATCTAGAGCAGGGGTCACCAATCTCGTTCCTGGAGGTCCGGCGCCCTGCAGAGTTTAGCTCCAACTTGCCTCAACACACTTGCATGGGTGTTTCAAGTATACCCAGTACAGGGATGTCCAAACTCAGTCCTGGAGGGTCGGTGTCCTGGAGAGTTTAGCTCCAACCCTAATCAAACACACCTGAACCAGCTAATCAAGCTCTTGCTAGATATACTAGAAACCACCTGGCAGGTGTGTTGAAGTAAGTTGGAGCTAAACTCTCCAGGACACCGGCCCTCCATGACCGAGTTTGGACACCCCTGACCTAGTAAGACCTTGATCGGTTTGATTAGGGTTGGAGCTAACATCTGCAGGACACCAGCCCTCCATGACTGAGTTTGGACACCTCTGACCTTGTAAGACCTTGATCAGCTTGTTCAGGTGTGTTTGATTAGGGTTGGAGCTAACATCTGCAGGACACTGGCCCTCCATGACCGAGTTTGGACACCCCTGACCTAGTAAGACCTTGATTAGCTTGTTCAGGTGTGTTTGATTAGGTTTGGAGCTATCATCTGCAGGACACCGGCCCTCCATGACTGCGTTTGGACACCCCTGACCAAGTAAGACCTTGATTAGCTTGTTCAGGTGTGTTTGACTAGGGTTGGAGCTAACATCTGCAGGACACCGGCCCTCCATGACCGGCTTTGGACCCCCCGACCTAGTAAGACCTTGATTAGCTTGTTCAGGTGTGTTTGATTAGGG
>CAIGQZ010001345.1:32960164-32979706 GCA_903798205.1 Danio tinwini | reverse complement strand
GTGCGTGTTCAGGTGTGTTCCAGATCTTGACCGAGCTCTTCTTCTTCAGGTATGAGGACCGTCTCCAGGCTCTGCTGCTGAAGGAGGAGTTTTTCCCCTCAATCACAGTCATGAAAGACGAGCTCTCTGTCCTCCTGGGTGCCATTAAAGGTGATCCGCACACACACTCTATCCAAACACTGAGTTGATGTTTTTAAGCGCTACTTGAATGCTGAAGAACTGTATTTTACAGAGCTGCTGAACTGTGAGGAGCTCCACAGTGTCCTGCATTTAGTGCTGCAAGCTGGAAACATTATGAACGCTGTAAGTCACCAACCCACACACAATAACAGCATGTCCTAACAACACGCGGCTGTCTTCACCAAAAGTGACGCAACACGACAGAAGCATTTAAATAGCAGCCATTGCACTCCCAACGAAATGTTAAGGCTTTATCTAATAAACACATATTAATGTTAATAAGTTAATAAGGCTACTAATAATAATAGGCTACTGAGTGACTGATGTTGTTGGTTTGCACTGAATCACAGTTCTGACTGCTAGTTCTTTTATTTTTTTACATCTGAGGTGCACTATCTGCTGCTTCTTTCAGTATATGGCAATAAATGTCATGTAAAATGGTGTTTGATCTCACATTGTTAGCATTTAACACTGAATAAAGCACATGAGGTATACCTGAGCTGATCACTGTCACAGTCCTTTATGCTGTTGTTCTGTCGCGGAAATTGAATAACTAATTTTAACATGGAAAAGATAGCTTTTATCACATTGCATTGCATTGCATTGCATTGCCGCGTGTAGTTCAGGCACAGTGTAACGCTTCAGGGTCTGTATTAACTAAACATTTTATCTAATCATTCAACAGGTTAGTTCACCCAATAATGTAAGTTCATTTATTAATTACTCTACCCCATGTCATTTTAACTCCATGACACATTCATTCATCTTCATGACGCATATTTTAGATGAAATCCTGGAGCTCTGTCACCCCTCATATGACCCATTTCCACTGAGGTACAGTACGACAGGGCCGGAGTGAGACTCTGTGGGGAAGTAAGACTTCTCCCCTCCGTCTCTGACGGCCGCACTGATACAGACACAGACACACAAACACACACACACACACACACGCCACTTACCTTCATTCCTTCCTCCTCCGTCAGCTGTGATTTTTGATGAGTGCACGTGTCAGATCATCGGCATTCTGTCACCCCTCCACAGTTCATCTTTCCCCTTCAGTCTCACACGAAGCATACACTTACACACCCATTGTCTTCGTGTTTTTGTTTGTTTGTCTAGGGGGGTTCGGACTTCAGCGCGAGACCGGCCAAGCCGAGTGAAGGGATGCCGCGCGCTTATGACGCTGAAAGTCCGACCGCATTATTTGTTATGTGGGTACAACCAGCGCTGTCGTTTGTCCTGTTTTACAGGAGAAGATGTGTAATGGTTGTATGTGTTTAATGTTTTTTATATGTATTTGTCTGTTAAGCAGACGTAAATGTTAAATGTTTAAAGAGATGCCTTTTAAGGCGAGTTTAAAGGATGTATATTTTATATACTTACCGGCGTATGGCTTGCGCCAGTCGATGGGCAGAGTCTGGCGTATAAAGAGGGAAGCCAGACTCCAGCTCGGGGTCAGTTTATCTGGTGAGCGAGCGTGCTGTGGCAGAGCAGTGAGGGATTTTCCAGTAAGTGGATACTTGTATACAGTGGTTACGTTTGACTTTTTTTGTTCTTTTGATTGTTTTTGTGTTGTATATATTCGTCTTTAGATTTTATTTGTTAATTTGATATATTTATAAATATATTACATTGGACTATATTTCACCCATCCTTGTAAATAAATAGCACCTTTTTTTACACCTCTGGGTCAGGCCATTGTTTTGGGGATTTTTTCGGCCCTGCGTCCGCCCCTGTCTTGCGAGAGGAGATTGCTGTTCTCCTGGCGAAGGATGCAATCGAGCCGATCCCTCCAGCCGGGATGAAGAGCAGGTTTTACAGCCCGTACTTCATCGTACCCAAAAGAGCGGTGGGCTACGGCCAATCCTCGATCTGCACAGCTTGAACCGCTGGCTTCACAAGCTGCCGTTCAGAATGCTTACGCAGAAGCGCATCCTTTGGTGCGTTTGTCCTCGGGATTGGTCTGCAGCAGTAGACCTGAAGGACGTGTACTTTCATGTCTCTATACTTCCACGCCACCGTCAGTTCTGCGGTTTGCGTCTGAAGTCGAGCCTGGCAATACAAGTCCTCCCCTTTTTTGGCTCTCTCTGTCTCCGCGGGTTTCACCAAGCTCATGGAGGGTGCCCCAGCTTCGGCTCGCGGGCATCCGCATACTCAATTGTCCCAGCGACTGGCAGATTTCAGCACGCTCGCAGGAGTAATTGATTACGCACAGAGACAGGGTGTTTCGGCACTTCGACCTATTGGGGCTTCAGGTCAGCTGCCAAAAGAGCAGCCTCGCCCCTGTGCAGAGCAACTCTTTTCTCGGGTTGGAGCTGGACTCGATGACCATGAAGGTGCGCCTCCTCCAAAAGCGCGCTGAGTTGATGCTGGCCTGTCTGAGAGAGTTCGACAGGAAACTGTGGTCCCACTGATATTATTTCAGAGGCTCCTGGAGCATATGGCATCCGCAGCCGCCAATAAGGTGTAATGGTGCTTCCTTTGTTTTCATTATTCTGCTTCTGCGAGTGACATATCTCTGTAAACCAATAGCATTCAGCTGCGCATCCCCAGATCAATAAAGGGACTAAGCCGAAAAGAAAATGAATGAATGAATAAATGAATGAATGAATGAGTGAGATATGTTTATGCCACCAGAGTAACTATTTTGAGTTGTTTTGTAGATGCAATATAGGCCAAACATTTATTCATGCATTCATTTTCTTCATGAGGAATGAACCACCAACTAATCCAGCATATGTTTTACACAGCGGATGCCCTTCCAGCAGCAACCCATCACTGGGAAACACCCATACACACTCATTCACACACACACACACTACGGCCAATTTAGTTCATCAATTTATAGTGCATGAGTTTAAGCTTTGAGGGAAACCGGAGCACCCGGAGGAAACCCACACCACAACGGGGAGAACATGCAAACTCCACACAGAAACGCCAACTGACCCAGCCTAGGCTCGAACAGTGACCTTCTTGCTGTGAGGCGACAGCACTACCGACTTTTAACCCCTTATGAAAGTGATTTTTGCATACTAGGTCCCCTTTAATGTAAATATTGTGTAAGTGAAATGTTAAGTACAGTACGGACTTTCATGGCCCTACAGTACATGTGCTGGCGGTGTGAATTACAAAGGAACTTGATTTGAAATGAATGGTGCTTTAAAAAATAAAGGTGTTTCTCTCTGTCAGGGGGGCTCTGCTGGAAACGCTGTGGGCTTCAGACTCTCGTCTCTTCTTTCTCTGGCCGACACCAAAGCCAAAAAGCCCGGGATGAACCTGCTGCACTTTGTGGCTCTGGTCAGTGTGTCGGCTCTTCTGCTCGTGATAATACAGAAATAAATCAAACATCTCTGTGCATCTGGAAGAGCTAAACATGTGTCTGTGTAGGAAGCTGAGAAGAAAGGTCTGCTGCTGTTTCCAGACAAACTTCTGCATGTGCAGCGAGCAGCACGGTGAGAACAACACCCCACATTCACTAGCTGTGTTTCCATACAAAGATGCCAATTAGGTTTATGTGCAAAACTGAAATATTGCATAAAACATTTGTGAATGAAGCAGCGTTTCCATCCACAAAACAACAGTATCATCACTTCCTGATAAACATGCACACTAATATGGCTAGAGAAGTGTATTTGGGATTTGCCACTATACTGATTGTAAGGGTCCATCTATTAGTCCAATGACAGAACTAACAGCATGGGTGAGGGTTAAATGCATGTAAGCCTTGTTAGCACATGTGAAAAGGAATATTTTTATTTGTTAAAATTTATTTTAAACTGCACCTATTTTACCCCTTTTTTAAGATGTAATATTAATATTATGGTTCTTCTGAGTGTGCCAGTTTAGGTTCAGTTCAAAACACAATTCAGATTTTTTTATTATGATGTGTTAAAGTGTTATTTTGTGGGCGTGTACACAGTTTGTTGTTTTAGGGGCGTGTTGCTTCACATGAAAATTAGTTTCGACTTCCCGCCCAACTTAAAAAGGGGGCGGAGCCAAGAGTATGGCTTTGTGTATGGCAACAGACAGGCAGACAGAGAGAAGCAACATGAGTGAGAGGACCAGCATTCAGCCATACATGTACGACTCGGACACAGACCAAGCAGAGAGGACAAAATCATTTGTGTCTTTGTGTAGTTTTACAGCCAACTGTGTGCTAGTTTAAAGCTCCGAGCTTGTAGCCTACACCGAGACTAATAACCAAGCACACTGAATTAACTTTGACTGAAGGGCATCACACACCGGATGCACCGCGACACGGCGCGCACATGAAAGTTGAAGTATTGCACACTTGCAGCGCCGGTGTGTGTCTCTGATAGAAACTTATGTTTAGAATTCAGAAATGGATGCCGCTGCGTGTCGCTGAGCGGCGCTTCTGGTGTACGACCTGCTTGAGGCTATAACTACAGGGCGTCATACACCGGATGCGCAGCTCAGAGCCAATGCGAAATGCATGGCGCTGCTCGTCGTTAGTTAGTTATTTCCAATGGAGGGACACACGTGAGGCAACGCGCTCGCACTTTCCAGCTGCACCTAGTTAAGATGACAGGGAGCTTCTGTGACTGCGGGAAATGCAAACCTCTGAAGTTTAAGGAAGACACAATGAAAAGTACACATGTATGCAAACCCACCAAAACTCACAAACACTGGCGACGAGGAGAGCGATAACATGGTGAATGTTGAGCCCAATGAGCCTTACTTTTAAAAATAGAGCAAGGGTGTTTCTTTGGTGACGTCGCTTTGACTCACAGGCTGAAAATAGCGGACGTGAAACAACATACTGAGGATATGGTAATGCACACCTGTCAATCAATATTGGTGGGCGGGGGGACCGCACTCCTACGTCAAGTTGCAGTCGATTTTTGGTCCACCGTTTTTATGTTGTTAAATTGAAAAAAAAGGACTGAGTGTGTTTATATCAGCCCAATATGACGGTCTGTAGACTATACCTACACATATATGTCTGTCTAAACAGCTTGAAAAGTAGATTTTTCACCATAGGTGCCCTTTAAAGAGGAAATGAAGCACTTAGTCAAGTTTACATTATTTTGTACATTAGATTCCACTTTAATGAAAACATATTAAACAAACTTAATTAATGTAATCATTTAGCAGAAAACTGCATGTTTTACTATAGGTTTTACACCGAGAGCACCGCCGTCTTGGAATATTGCTGTGTCTGACGTCACGGGTTTGGTTCCGTTTCCTCAGCTGATTAGATACAGTGGAAGTAAAGGACTGAACATGGAGACTGGACAGCCTAATTTAACCCTATGGGTGAAGTTGTGGACGTTTAGCTGGTGCAAAAACAAGCATCAGATGTGTGTCTAATATAAAAATATATATATTTATTCTACTTTTCTTTTTCAACTTTTAATTACAGATCATTTGATGCGTTTTGGTCCATTCTCTGTATTACACTGCCTGACTGCCTGTCTGGGTTTTAACCATGGTAGTAACGGACTGAACACGGAGACTGAACAGACTAATTTAACCCTATGCATGAAGTTATGGACGTGCATCGCAGAGCTGATGCAAATACAATAAATACAAGCATTTAAATGTCTTAAGTTGTGTATTTGTCTTTTGTTAATACCGTTAGTTTGATGCGCTGTGGTTTACTCTCTCATGCTGCTCCAGCAATGCAACAATTAAAATCATACATGACTTCACGCTTTACTAAGTCACGTCTGTGTGGATTATGTCAAGACATATTCTCTTTTTGAGTCGATCAACTCGATCTCTCAACATTAATGAAAGATAAAAACCTGCCACACGAAACACCGCGCCGATCTTAGTTTGGTTTGAACACGAGCAGAGGTGAGCAGCTGTAGCAGTGAAAAGTGAAAGTATCTGCCCCCATTACGTCAGTAATGATTCACTCTCTGTATTACGCTGCCTGACTGCCTGTCTGGGTTTCAACCAGATCCGCTACTGACGTAATGGGGGCGGGTACTTTCACTTTTCACTCTACAGCCCCTCACCTCTGCTCGTGTTCAAACCAAACTAAGATCAAGCGCATCAAACGAACGGTATTAGCAAAAGGCAAATACACAACTTAAGACATTTAAATGCTTGTATTTGTTGTATTTGCACCAGCTCTGCGATGCACGACCACAACTTCATGCATTGGGTTAAATTAGACTGTCCAGTCTCTGTGTTCAGTCCGTTGCAATCATGGTTAAAACCCATACATATGGACAGTGGACCAAAGCGCATCAAATGATCGGTAATTAAAAGGGAAAAAGCAAAGTAGAACAAATATATATACCTTTATATTAGACACACATCTGATGCTTGTATTTGCACCAGCTCCATGTCCACAACTTCATGCATTAGGTTAAATTAGGCATTTTCAGTCCTTTACTTCCACTGTATCTGTTCAGTTAAGGGAACGAAACCAACACTGTGACGTCGTACACAAAGACATTCCAAGATGGCGGTGTAAAACCTACAGTAAAACATGCCGTTTTCTGTTAAATGGTTACTTTAATCGAGTTTGTTTAATATATTTTCATTAAAGTGGAATCCAGTGTACAAAATAATGTAAACTTGACTGAGTGCTTCATTTCCCCTTTAATTTGTTTCCAACTACAAATTTAATCTGTCTCCAATTTATAATAATTTAAATTTAGATTCATCCAATTCAAGTTGATCACCTTATGTAGGAATCATCAACCTACGTCACACATGACGTTACCTGGGCTCCTGGTTGCAAAAAAAGACCGGTTGCAATAGCAAACATGTGTTGTTGTGCGGTAGGATGCCACAATTGAAAGACCAAAAATAGAAAAATTAACTTTTACCGTACACCACACTGCTTTTAATGCCAACCACAGACGTCTTTGGCTAACAGCCATCATAAGAGCTGAATGGAGTGAGGACCTAATTAAAAAATGCTGGACTCTGCAGTTCTCATGTTATATCAGGTGGGCTATGCTGAATCAGACACATTACTTGTTTTTGACTGCAGCAATGATTTCAGCAAAAACAGTTCAATATGGTGAATTAAACTGCGGACACTGAATGCTCAGAATGAAATGTAAAAATTTAAGTTCACATACTCTGCCGTACAGGTGCAGTTCAGTGCTTGTTGATGATTACCCAGGCCTTGTTTAGCTCTGTCTTCTTTCCTTGTCTTTGGCTAGGCAGAACCTCGGTTTTTCGCTCTACATAGTTTTGAATCTGGTAATCAGGGAACATTATTTCCTGCACATGACCACACAGAACAACATTTTAGACATCCAAAGACTTGTAGGCCTTTAACTTCTCTCTTGTAAAACCACTTGGAGTTTCAGTGAGATTGTATATTTGGGGCTGATGCTTGGTCATTTCGTCTTATTCAATATCCATTGGGAGGGTGCTATCGCAAATGGACCTGTCAGACGAACGTCGCTCACTTTAATGTTAATTTTAGAGAATCACTGTGCTTATCACTGGGTGACGAGCTGTTATAATATGCTGAAAGCATTATGTAAATCATATATAATATGTAATCAATATAACTTATCTCTAATACAACAACAAACTCTGTACCGCGTCGGGTGTCATTCCCTCGCTGAAAATGCTAGCGCTCCAGATTTTGTTCTGCAACCTCGCTGGATGCGCATCCTGAACGTTTACAAACTGGTAATTCGTCTATAGGTTGTGATTTGGTCTAATTTAGATCGATTAACCTAATAAATCCTTATTTTCAATTAATGGTTCATCGTTTACCCAAAGTTGCGTAGAGTCAGTATGCTGGCAAGTTCCATCTGCTCACGGACACATCCTCGCAAGTTCTGGTTCTTAGATAGAGAATATAACTGTAGACTAATTTCCTTTAAGTAATATTAGGCTACCCCATGCTTGCTTATACATAAAGAAAGTTTGATTAAGTCACTAGATTATATCATACTAAGTAAGTGATTATCAGAATTCAACAGGTCTCTAATGCCATGCCTAAGCTCCATCTATTAAGCCTGAGTGTATGAGCAGTCCTGGTTTTAGGCTGCAGAAACATCAGCCTAAACAATCTGCCAGTTACAAACTTTCAGAAGATTAATTTATTCATTCATTTATTTTCTTTTCGGCGTAGTCCCTTTATTAATCTGGGGTCGCCACAGCAGAATGAACCGACAACTTATTCAGCATATGTTTTAGGCAGCGAATGCCCTTCCAGCTGCAATCCATCACTGGGAAACATCCATACACTCATTCACACACATACACTACGGACAATTTAGCTTACCCAATTCCCCTATAGCGCATGTGTTTGGACTGTGGGGGAAACCGGAGCACCCGGAGGAAACCCACGCCAACACGGGGAGAACATGCAGACTCCACACAGAAATGCCAACTGTCCCAACCAGGGCTCGAACCAGCGACCTTCTTGCTGTGAGGCGATTGTGTTACCCATTGCGTCACTGTGCGGCCCCCAGTTCACATAATTAAACAAAATAAGCCAATTCAGAAATGTACAGCATCATTTATGAGTTTGAGATTAATACCTGACTGTGTAGAAGTACGTTGCAGCATATAAGTCCTGATGCAGAGCTCGGAGACTCACACACTGCAACAGGGTATCCTGGCTACAGAATCCCACAGACACTCCTGCACGTTTCTTTTAAATACTCAAATCACAACAAACTATCATAAATTCAAGACTAAATTAATACTGTCAACGTATTACTACTGTACAGTAGGGGTGTTCAGATGGTTTATAATGTTAGCATGAAGCTGATTGTTTATTGTTGTGGTTTAATCCATTATGTTATGGATTATAGTTTAAGTGTGTGTGTGTGTGTGTGTGTGTGTGTGTATGTGTGTGTGTGTGTGTGTGTGTGTGTGTGTGTGTGTGTGTGTGTGTAGAGTGTGTGTGGACAGTATCCACACAGACTTTAATTCTCTGAGCAGGAGAGTTCCTCAGCTCCAGCAGATCCTCGACACAGATGAAGAGCTTCAGTCCTTCCTAAAGGTGAGCTGTGACCCCTGACCTCTGACTTTGAGTGTAATGTCTGCAATGTTTACCTTGTGTGTGTGTGTGTGTGTGTGTGTGTGTTCCAGAGTGCTGCTGAAGCTCTGCAGGATGTGAGCATCAGTATTGATGAGCTTCAGAGGGAATCAAATGCTCTGCTTGATTTCTTCTGTGAGGATAAAGATTCCTTCAAACTGGACGAGTGCCTGCGAATATTCCAGAACTTCTGCTCAAAATTCAGAAAAGCAGTTCAGGTCAAATAGATTTTTTTATGTATTAGTTTACACAGTTTTTAAAATTGTTAGATTATATTTTATTACTATTTTAAATTATTAGTTTTTTAGACTTCATCTTTTTTCATCCACCATCATTTTTACTTGTTTACTTGCTTGATAATTAATATGCATTTAAACGTTTTTTATTTATTTAATCTTTTGTATTTTAATACCATTAATTATTATTTTAATTTAAATTTTAAACATCTGTTTACAAATTTAGAATTTTTTGTTTACTTATTCATTGAAAATATTAGATATTAAATATCTAATACTATATTATCAAATTTATTGTGTATTTTAAAGCGTATATATTATTTTTTTATCAGTTAATTTGTTTAATTATTGAAACCTAATATTTATTACATATTTAGTTATTTGAATATATTATCTATTATATTTAATTATTTGTTTTAATCTAATTTATTTACTTTCAGTGCAATTTTTTGTTTACATAATTATTCATTCATTCATTTTCTTTTCAACTTAGTCCCTTTATTAATCTGGGGTCACCACTGCGGAATGAACCGCCAACTTATCCAGCATATGTTTTACGCAGCGGATGCCCTTCCAGCCGCAACCCATCACTGGGAAACACCTATAAACATTCATTCACACTCATACACTATGGACAATTTAGCCTACCCAGTTCACCTATACCACATGTTTTTGGACTGGAAACCGGAGCACCCGGAGGAAACCCACGCGAACATTAGGAGAACATACAAACTCCACACAGAAATGCCAACTGACCCAGCCGGGGCTCGAACCAGCAACCTTCTTGCTGTGAGGGGATCAAGACTAATATTTTAATATTTTATCCAATTATTAATTAGTAATTTTATTATTGAAAATATATATTCATATTATACTTAATAATATCTATAATTTATCATGCATTCACTTTTGCATTCTATAATCTAATTTAGCTTTTTATATACAGTTGAAGTCAGAATTATTCGCCCCCCTTTGAATTTTTTTGCTTTTTTTAATATTTCCCAAATGATGTTTAACAGAACAAGGAAATTTTCACAGTATGTCTGATAATATTTGTTCTTCTGGAGAAAGTCTTAATTGTTTTATTTCAGCTAGAATAAAAGCAGTTTTTAATTCTTTAAGAACCGTTTTGGATGGTTCCAAACAAAACTTACAAACCCTTGATAAGAAATCAGTTCAATTTCACCATTGTTTAATATTAAAGAAACATAACCTGCTTAGTTAGGAAAATTTAATAAAATATGTGCATATTTGTTTAATGTTTAAGACCCTACATAACCCGGCTTCACCACTAAATCAGTTTGTGAAAGTTAGATCGACTGCTCACCGAACTACTAGAGGTGGTGAAGAGGGGATTGTATTACTCCTCTCAAAAAAAGTAAATTCAGCCAGTTGGTATTTTCAGTTAAAGCCGCTAGGGAATGAAACACCATCCCACCAACAATAAGAAGATCACTTACTTTTCCTTCTTTTCAGTTTCATGTTAAAAATTGGTTATTGGCAAATCAGCATAGTCAGCATTAGTACTGTACTGTATTCTTGACACTTATTTCTACTGTTTGTCTTTGGCTTTTTTTGTCCTTTTCTGCTGCCATCAATCTGTTTTAGTTTTTTTGCTTTTTTATGTATTTTATATATGATAGTGTACTTGGTTATTATGCTGTGCTTCTTTTTTAGGTGTGACTTTTTAACACTCTGTAAGGGGTCTACAGATGAAAAATAGCCATTCTTGGCTAATTCTGGCACATTTTACAGTAATCTTTATTAATGTGCATTGACCCTGTAAACAAATAAACTAAACTAAATTTTAAGGTCAATATTATTAGCCCTTTTAAGCAAATTTTTTTTTGGATAGTCTACAGAACAAACCATCGTTATACAATAACTTGCCTAATTACCCTAACCTGCCTAGTTACCCTAATTAACCTAGTTAAGCCCTTAAATGTCACTTTAAGCTGTATTGCGTGATTAATCACATCCAAAATATAAGTTTGTTTTAACATAATTTAAATGTGTGTACTGTGTATATTTATTATGTATATATAAAGGCACACATGCATGCATATGAGAAAATGTTTATTTATGTTAAGATATAAATATATATGCATGTCATACAAATTATATATCAATTTAAATATCCATTTAACAAAACATATAGATTTTGTATAGATTTGTGTGTGGATTACATATACAAAATTAATACAGTATATATAAGACACACACTTTATATTATGTCAAAACAAACTTTTATTTTGGATGAGATTAATGGCCCGTTTCCACTGAGTGGTACAGTTATAATGATATTTATACATGATCAAACTGGTGTTACTATATGTCCAGAACAGCTCGTTAATTCATGCTCGTGCAAAGGATGAGACGGACAGAAGTAGTCAGTGCATGCTCTTCTTTTACTTATTTTCGTGTTTACTTATTTCCTTTGTTTTCATTCTCGCTTGTTGCACAAGTAAGTGACGTATCTCTGTAAACCAATAGCGTTCCGTTGTGCGTCTAGCTCCACCTTTTGGTACACTTTTGTTGTGCTATGTACCCATTGCAAAAGGTTACCAAATGTAATACGGGACGGTTTGCTTTTAGGTACTTTTTGACAGTGGAAACAACCATAAAAGCATACCGAATGGAACCATATTATTTAGTGGAATCAGGCCATAACCGTAATTAATCTTTACCCAGCACTAATTATAATATGATTTTATAATATGTTTTTTTTTCTTAAGGGCCACTAGTCTAATGCATTTCTTTAGAAAAACAAATATTGTACATATTTCTATTTCTGATATTAAATTAAAATTCACTCTATTCTCTCTCTTTCTTAGGAGAACGTGGAGCGAGGAATGTGGGAGGAGTCTCGGCGCAGGCGTCTAAAGGAATCAGAGGACAAGCGTCACTCCTGGGCGGGGCATGAAAGAGTAGGCGGGGCTTACGAGTTAAGATCTAATAGTGAAGCAGATGTAGAGGAGGCTTTAAAAAGGGAGGGGCTTCTGGAGCTTCTCCACAGTCCACTTCTGCGGCCCAGAAACAACCAGCGCTCGAAACAACAGAAGATCGTTAACTCACACGAACTTCCTCCAATACACACGCTCTCTATAATAGACACACAAGTTCACAGCGAAACAAACACACACAATCAGGCCAGCGAATGTGAGTTTAGCACAAAAATAGAGGAGGTTGTTACCCACCAGGAGGAGCTCTCCATATCACCGAACACTGACCTCCAAACTACAGAACATACAGAAGTGACTCCCAATATGCCAATTATCGACGATCAGAGGGAAAAAATAAATACATCTGAACCATTGATTAACATTAAAGAAACACAAACAACCAGCAAACGACCGGCCGCCTCTAAAAACAGACCGTCGCTCTCTGCAAAATCGTCATTATCTTGTAAATCTGAAACTGCGAACGTGAGAAAGGTCGTTCCTCTCCGTCAGTCCAGTTCTGCTGTGCAAACCAATCGGAACGCTCTTAACAATCCCAAAAAAACACCATCAGCTCGCAGCTCACCGGTGGAGAAGATTTGTCGATTTACACTGTTGGGCGCTGCTCAAAATTTGCACGATTCCACAATCAAACCTCAAAATTTTGCTCGCAACACCATTGCGTTCGCGACACGCATCGGAAAACAGTCTTCGATTCCTAATGCGTTTCCATTGATGCGTACGACTTCACTTAGACTTTCACAGGTCAGCAAAAAACAGGAAATGACAGCGGAAAGGAATCGTATGATGCCCCCTGCTGGACAACATAGGAAAATCAGAAATGCTAACGATTCTAGAAACCAACCTTCAGCTCATAAAGTGTTTCCATTAACACGTACGGCGTCATTTAAACTCTCGCAGATCAACAAACAACAGGAAACGACAACAGGAAGTGATCCTCTGATGCCCCCTGCTGGACATCAGTTGAATAGCAGTAACACTATTGATTCTAGAAAACAGTCTTCAGATCCTAAGAGGTCTCCACTGATGCGTGCGACTTCACTTAGACTCTCGCAGGACAACCAACAGAAAACGACAGCAGGAAGTGTTCGTCTGACACCCCCTGCTGGACAACAGAGGAAAAGCAAAAATGCTAACGATTCTGGAAACCAATCTTCAGCTAGTAATGTGCCTCCATTTATGCGTACGACTTCAGTTAGACTCTCGCAGGACAACAAAGAACAGGAACCCGCCGGAGGAAGTGTTTATTTGACGCCTTCTGCTGGACAACAGAGGAAAAGCAGAAACTCTGTCGATTCTGGAAACCATTCTTCAACTCCTAAACTGTCTCCATTGACACGCACCGCTTCGCTCAGAAACACTGTCGATTCTAGAAAACAGTCTTCAGCTCATAAAGTGACTCCACTGATGCGTACAACTTCGCTCAGACTCTCGCAGGTCACCAAACAACAGGAAACGGCAGCAAGAAGTGGTCATCTGACACCCCCTGCTGGACAACAGAGGAAAAGCAGAAACACTGTTAATGCTGGAAACCAATCTTCAACTTACAAAGTGACTCCACTGAAGCGTACAACTTCACTCAGACTATCGCAGGTCGACAATTAACCGGAAACTGTAGAAGTGTTTGTCTGACGCCCCCTGCTGGACACCAGAGGAACAGCAGAAACACTGTTGGTTCTGGAAACCAATCTTCAACTCACAAAGTGACTCCACTGAAGCGTACAACTTTGTTTAGACTCTCACAGGTCGACAATTAACCGGAAACTGTGGGAGAAAGTGTTTGTCTGATGCCCCCTGCTGGACACCAGAGGAAAAGCAGAAACACTGTTGGTTCTGGAAACCAATCTTCAACTCACAAAGTGACTCCACTGAGGCGTACAACTTCGCTCAGATTCTCGCGGGTCGACAATTAACCGGAAACTGTGGGAAAAAGTGTTTGTCTGACGGCCCCTGCTGGCCACCTAAGGAAAAGTAGAAACACTGTTGGTTCTGGAAACTAATCTTCAACTCACAAAGTGACTCCACTGAAACGTACAACTTTGTTTAGACTCTCGCAGGGTTCTGGAAACCAATCTTCAGTCTCCATTGACACGTACCACTTCACTCAAACTCTTACTTTCACAAACAGCAGGAAAAAGCAGCAGGAAGTGATGTGGTATTTTGGAATATTTTGATCAAAATACTTTAAATTGGGAAATATTATAATAATTTAATCCTTGTGCGCTGTTCAATTTGACTACCCTTTTGTTATGTTCGGGATGAAAATATCCACTGAATTAAACTGCTGTAAAATGCATCAGATAAATAATTTTTTCAAGTTTGTTTTGCATAAATCTGTTAATCAACCTCAGTCCTGGGGTCTGGTCTTCGTACGTGGATTACTCAGTTAGCTGGATTTGGTTATTGACGATTTGACACGATCCAGGATCATTTCGTTCTTCAAAACTCTTCTGAGAGTTGTTGTCATAGCAAGAGTTCTGGTAGCTCAAGCCTGCTCGGAAGCAGGTTTATTTTAAATGAACAGGATGAGATCAGCTCATTTCAAGCAGAGGTAATACTGAAAGTATGTACCAAATGCTGATATTTTCTTACAGTAGTAACCTTTACTGTAAGTTATATATACTTGGGAAAATAGTAAAATAAATTTTAAAAGATTATACTGTAAATACATTCATAATAATTAATAATATTTAATATTAAATAATTAGTGGGTGACGCAGTGGGTAGTGCTGTCGCCTCACAGCAAGAAGGTCGCTGGTTCGAGCCTCAGCTGGGTCAGTTGGCGTTTCTGTGTGGAGTTTGCATGTTCTCCCTGTGTTCGCGTGGGTTTCCTCCGGGTGCTCGGGTTTCCCCCACAGTCCAAACACATGTGCTACAGAGGAATTGGGTAAACTAAATTGTCCGTAGTGTATGAGTGTGAATGAGTGTGTGTGGATGTTCCCCAAAGATGGGTTGCAGCTGGAAGGGGATCCGCTGCGTAAAACATGTGCGGGATAAGTTGACGGTTCATTACGCTGTGGCAACTTAATTAATAAAGGTTAATAAAGGTACTAAGCCGCAAACAAAATAAATGAATGAATTAAATAATTAATATTATTTATGTTTATATACATATTAGTTTAAAAATATATAGAAATAAAACTGATGCAATCTGCACTCCGAAATCAAAATACAAAAACGGGGGTGGTTCTCCCCAAGGAGATCAAAGAGAACATTTATTAATATAGACTTTTTAGATACAAACGTCTGCTATTTTAACCAGCTTTACTACAATTTCTGTATGATAATAGACATGCACAGCATTCGACTGTTTTTTGTTTGATTGTTTTTTTAGAAAGGAATAATAATTTATGCAGTCATGCACATTTTTTGACAACTAATATGACGATGATTTGATGCTTCGCAAAAGTTGCAGACGTCTTTACCAGTATCAAAATTAATGTAAATTCCTTACGCAGATTAAGAAACTTGAACAGGCCTAGGCTACTATAATAAAGAAAATCTCAATCCAAAACTAATTCAATTGTTAAATACTCTTGACACATGAAAGTGTAAAGCCTGCAGGCCACAACAAGTTGGAAAGTTATTGCATATCATATTTAACAAACTGTTTACTACGAATTCATTTTAAATGACTTTTTTCAAGTCATTTTGCTCACATGGATAATTGAATGAGATGATGTCATTACGCTGATGATGTCATGATTTTAAGGATCGATAGATCTGTTCTTCACAACACACGCAGCGATCTCAGATCAGTTCATCCTGACATTCTAATCTGATTCACGAACTTGTTTGAAGAACCAAATTAGCCAGAGATCAGTTATCAAGATTAATAGATCCAGGATCTGTCAAATCATCTTAGATCATTTAAGGAAGATATGAAGAACAGACCCCTGATCAAAACTACTCAATTGTTTAGAAAATTACAGCATTTTAACTGTTTATTTGCCAAGTTCACAAATGATGTCAAATGATTTGGTGGAGAAAAAAAACACACAAAATGAGGTATTTTCAATATGAAAAGTAACCGTGGACTGGATTTTTTGTTACCGTTTATTACAGTCTTGGACATGTGAACAATCAGTAACAACATCACCTTTGATGCACTGTTAGATTTTCATTTTTTCTCCCGAATGAACTGTTGGTGGTGGTTTTTGCACAATTGACTTCCATTATAACCACATTTAATGGTGCATTAATACACAGTCTTTATTCTTGTTTACTCCATGTAGTTCTGAGAGCTGAGATGCATATTTAGATTTTCTCAGACACATCAAGGTAAGTGTGCAAAGATCACTCTCACACACTCATAGACACACATACACACACTCTAATTTGCTGTTATATTTCAGAAAATCCAGAAACTATACCTTTTTTGCACAGGCCTATCTAAAGGGTTAATGGTACCAACTGATGATCAACAGTAAAAAGTTTCGTAATGAAAAAAGTGTGGTTATAATGGAAGTCAATGGGGCAAAAACAGCACAGACGGTAAATTAGGGAGAAAAAATGAAATAAATCAAAAACAATGCATTAAAGGTTACTGATCCCTCACATGTCCAAGACCGTGATAAAAGGTAAAAAAATAAAAATCCAGTCCACAATTATGTCATTTTGTGTGTTTTTTCACCAAATCAGTGACATCATTTATGAATTTGGCAATTAAAGAGTTAAAATCCTGTAATTTTCTAAGCAATTCAGTAGTTTTGATTAGGACTGAGGTTGATTAACAGATTTATGCAAAAAAATTGAAAAAGATATTAGTCAGATGCATTTTTTACTGCAGTTTAATTTAGTGGATGTTTTCATCCAAACACAACAAACGTGTAGTACATTTACCCAGAGTGTATCGTTGATTTTTTTAAAAATTTAAAATCATTTTCCAAAATATGTGTCAATAAGATTTGTCAAAAAAATCACTCCATTTGCTGAAACACAGAAAACGTGGCCCAATTAAGACTCAAAATCACCCACAGGTGAATGAAAATGGCCCAACAGCACACTAGGGCTAAAATACCTGTGTTTTCTATGTAACCTTTAAAATGAAATGCATTCCTGTGATTCTACGCTGCATTTTTAAAGTGTCACTGGATTCATCAGAAATCAATATCATATGATGATTTGATGATGATTTTAGTCCGTGTTAAACACACATGCACATTTTCTGGAAAGTGTGACATTAGTTTTTATTTTTCAGGATTCACAGATAGAAAGTTCTAAATAGCATGTTTTGTAATCTTAAATTAATGTATGTCTCTTTTGATCAATTTACAAAAACAACTCTTACTGATGGTAATATAATGGTAGTGTAATTATCATGAATATTAACATCATTTATTATTACTTATAAAATTGTTAAATTGTGTTTTATTCTGTATATAGAAATAACTCGAGATACTGAATTGAAATGTGACAGTATACATAAAAAAATTATTTTACATTTAATAGTTGGCAAATATATACTTATAATTAGTAGGCCCACACGGAATCTGCGCGCGCAGAATTTCGCAGATTTTTTGCAGATTTTCCGCAGATTTCCACAGATTTTTAGCCCATTATTAATTCTGTTTATTTACTTACAGTTAACTATTTACTGTTAATCTAATTGGATTTGCATTTTAAACATTAAATAAAAGTTAAAAAGGTATAATTTTTTATTTCACATTTTAAGGTTTTAGTTATGATAAACTAATTCCTAAAATAATTCTGCAGAAATCCGCCGATTTTTACCAAAATTCTCTGCAGAAAAAGCAAAAAACTCCCGCAGATTTCGTCTGGCCGTGCTTATTAGGAATGAACTGTATTTCTGTAAGTAATCTGTGTAACATGACCAACATTCATTGTAATATTTTAAACTTCATTCATTTTCCTTCGGCTTAATCTCTTTATTCACCACAGCAGAATGAACCATAGACTATTCCTGCATATGTTTTACACAGCGGATGCTCTTTCAGCTGCAACCCAGTACTGGGAAACACCCATACACACTCAGTCACACTACAGCCATTTTAGTTCACCAATTCCCCTACTGTATAGCACATGTGGTTGGACTGTGTGGGAAACCGGAGCACCCGGAGGAAACCCACGCCAACACGGGGAGAACATGCAAACTCCACACAAAAACACCAACTGATCCAGTCGGGATGTAACTCAGTGACCTTCTTGCTGTGAGGCCACAGTGCTAACCACTGAGCCACTGTGACACCCACATTTTAAACATTGCTGCCTAAATTGTACAATTACTATCACACAGATACACTGACTGGCCACTTTATTAGGTACACCTGACTAATACCAGGTTCGACCCCTTTGCCTTCAGAACTGCCTTAAGCCTTCATGGCAGAGATTCAACTTAGTACTGGAAATATTCCTCAGAGATCACAGATAGCATCACGCAGTTGCTGCAGATTTGTCGTCTGCACATCCATGATGCCAATGTCCCGTTCCACCACATCCCAAAGGTGCTCTATTGGATTGAGCTCTGGTGACTGTGGAGGCCATTTGAGTACAGTGAACTCATTGTCATGATCAAGAAACCAGTCTGAAATGATTCGCGCTTGTTGAAATGTCGCGTTATCCTGCTGGAAGTAGCCATCGGAAGGCACCAACAACCATGCCACGTTCAAAGTCACTTTAATCCCCTTTCTTCCCCATTTTGAGGCTCGGTTTGAACTGCAGCAGATCGTCTTGACCATGTCTACATGCCTAAATGCATTGAGCTGCTGCCATGTGATTGGCTGATTAGAAATTTGCGTTAACGAGCAGTTGGACAGGTGTACCTAATAAAGTGGCCGGTGAGTGTATAGATAATGGCAGTATTAATGTTGCTAAATACACCACAAAATATAATTAATTATGTTGTATTTACTGGTTCACCAAATGCTTTAATTCAGAGAGGGAGTTTTTCTCTCCACAACAGATTCATCTTAAGTGTTGAAAAGTAAAACTGAACAGGACAACATGAAAACATGAATTGTTTCTGTTTAATATTCAGTGAACGCATGCATTTAAAATGTACAAATAATCATCAGTGTTGATGTTTTTAGACAGCCAGACAAGTACATTCTGAACGACAGCTTTTAAATGCCTGAACCAGTGTATAGTCTGACATTATTCACATTTGCGCACACAAACACACAACTTTTGTCATGAATGAGTCAGTTATACATAT
>CAIGQZ010001345.1:32862122-32890164 GCA_903798205.1 Danio tinwini | reverse complement strand
TTCCCGGTTGATTTGCGCACGTCCTGTCTTGTTGATTTGATTATACATGTTATTACGGAGACATGTTAATACGCAGCTGTCAGTCAATATTGGTGGGCGGGGGGACCACACTCCTACATTAAGTTGCGGTCGATCTCAAAACCTCTCTAATTGGTCCACCATTATTATGTTGTTAAATTGAAAAAAAAAAAGCTCTGAGTGTGTTTATATCAGCCCAATATGACAGTATATACTGTCACAAGTATATACACCGGAGACCCAAATGCAAGTGAAAACAAGATGAATTATTTAAAGAGTCACAACTGGTATTGATCTCCAGATATAGTGTGGGGCAAGGATGCTCACACCAGAATACGACACGGCAAACAGCGGTAAAGCTGTGAACCAACGTCGTATAGCAGTCTCTCACGGATATCTCACCAGATATCGAGGGAAGGGGAAGGTAGCGCTATGGAGCAGCTCTCAAGGAAATCCTCAAGTTTACCCACGGTAAAGTTCATTAGAGGAGCGGATTTGGGGTGAAATCTCTCACAGATGATGTTGTCTTCAGAGCAGGCTGTAGTAACAACATCAAAGAAACGGAGACGTGCACAAGGTCCAAATGAGACAGTCTTATGGCAAAGACCCTCCACCAGAACGAGCGAGAATGTCTAACAGGAGTGAACAAACACTGGACTGATAACACTATCTACAAAACACTGAACATATATAGCCTGCGGAAGGCACGACAGCTGGGACTGATAGCAGACACCTGTGTGCTGTGAGTGGTAACAAAACACGTGACCACCCAGCTGATGAATGTAACAAACATACACACACACCACGCGGTGAAGATAACCCAAACAAGACACACCCACTTCCCACACGCACACACACATGCAAGAAAAACAGAAAGATCCACAACCGTGATAATATACACTATACCTACACATGTCTGTCCAAACAGCTTGAAAAGTAGATTTTTCACCATAGGTGCCCTTTAATATACTTCATTCAGTCATTCATTTTCCTTTGGCTTAGTCTCTATTTCGGAGGTTGTCACAGTGGAATGAACCACCAACTATTCCAGCAAATGTTTTACATGTGCCCAGTTCTCATACACTACAGCCAATTGGGTTCATCAATTCCCCTATAGCACATGTGTTTGGACTTGTGAGGGAAACCATAGCACCCGGAGGAAACCCACACCAACACAGGGAGAACATGCAAACTCCACACAAACACCAACTGATCCAGCCAGGACTCGAACCAGTGACTTCCTGTTGTGACAATGCTAACCACTGAGCCACCAAATCATGACAGCATGAAGAGCAATGACTAAAGTGAGAATTTTGACCGACTTATTTCATGCATTTGGTGTAAAAGCAATAGAAAATGATTCTCATTTTGCTCCATGTAGACTCGTGTTTGGCTGACTGTGTGTGACATACAGCCTCAGGATTACACAATGTTTGACAGCAGCTGAAGAAACTGTAGAACAAGAGAACTTGATGTTTTTACATTTGCATATCTTGTTTCTATAATCAAACATGCACACTGACGAGAACTAATAAGCCTCTGTTTACCTTTTTTACCGCAGTGCCATAAAATATGCCCCTGCTGTAATTGATGTCATCTTCCTGAATCAACAGTTTGATTCCAGCGAAGTCAATTGCGCTCTGCTTTTGTAGATTATCAACAAGATAAAACCTTTTCATTGGAACTGAGGTGGCACAGTAGCCTCAGAGTAAGAAGGTTGCTGGTTGAGTCCCGTCTGGCTCAGTTGGTGTTTCTGTGTGGAGTTTGCATGTTCTCTCTGTGTTGCCGTGGGTTTCCTCCGGGTGCTCCGGTTTCCCCCCCACAGTCCAAACACATGTATAGATTAATTGATTAACTAAATTGGCTGTAGTGTATGTGTGTGAATGTGTATAGGTGTTTCCCAGTACAGGGTTGCAGCTGGAAGGGCATTCGCTGCGTAAAACATATGCTGGAATAGTTGGTGGTTCATTCCGCTGTGGCAACCTCTGAAATAAAGAATAAGCTGAAGGAAAATTAATGGAACTGAATTGACAGTAAGCTGTGTGTGTGTGTGTACATGCCTGTTGTTCATCACATTATGAGGACCAACTATACATGCTTTTCTTGCTTGTTTTGAGTCCAAATGTCTAAAGCAGGCGTGCCCAAACTGTTTCTTATGAATGGCCCAAAACCAAACTTGATTGAGGACTGTGGGCCGGAGGTAAATATACCAAACTGTATTACATTAAAGGTGCCATGGGTAATTAATAATATTTCAAAATAACTAGAAACCAGGCGGCACAGTGGGTAGCACGTTCGTCTCACAGCAAGAAGGTCGCTGCCTCGGCTGGGTCAATTGGTGTTTCTGTGTGGAGTTTGCATATTCTCCTCGTGTTGGCGTGGGTTTCCTCCGGGTGCTCCGGTTTCCCCCACAGTCCAAACACATGTGCTACACTCTTAGAAATAAAGGTATGGAAGCTGTCACTGGGGTGGTACCTTTTCAAAAGGTACAGATTTGTACTTAAAGGGTCCATATTGGTACCTCAAAGGTATGTATTAGTGCCTACAAATTTTAACAGGAACACTTTTGCACTTTTTAGGTACTAATGTACCCTTGAGGTATTATCATGGACCTTTTAGGTACAAATTTGTACCTTTTGAAAAGGTACCACCCCAGTGACAGCTCACATACCTTTATTTCTGAGAGTGTACAGGTGAATTGGATATGCTAAAATTGGCTGTAGAGTGTGTGTGTGTGTGTGTGTGTGTGTGTGTGTGTGTGTGTGTGTGTGTGTGTGTGTGTGTGTGTGTGTGTGTGTGTGTGTGTGTGTGTGTGTGTGTGTGTGTGTGTGTGTGTGTGTGTGTGTGTGTGAGAGAGTGAGTGAATGAGTGTGGCTGGAAGGGCATCCGCTGTGTAAAACATATGCTGGATATGTTGGCGGTTCATTCCACTGTGGCGATCCCAGATTAATAAAGGAACTA
The DNA here is from genome assembly GCA_903798205.1 of Danio tinwini. Lineage (NCBI taxonomy): Eukaryota > Metazoa > Chordata > Actinopteri > Cypriniformes > Danionidae > Danio > Danio tinwini. The sequence continues at coordinate 32,887,185 of CAIGQZ010001345.1, read as the reverse complement.
AGCCGAAAATAAAATGAATGAACTGGAAATCATTGCTTCATATTGCAGTATTTTTTTATAATACAGGGTGGGCCATTTATATGGATACACCTTAATAAATTACATAGACAATTGCCTTCAGATGACCCCAAAGATAAAAGTCTAAGGGGGTCAGATCGGGAGACCTTGGGGGCCATTCAACTGGCCCATGACGACCAATCCACTTTGCAAGAAATTGTATTCAGGAAACCATTCCCATTTATTAAGGTGTATTCATATAAATGGCCCACCCTGTACATTTATAACAGTAAAAAGAAAAACAATCCCATTTATAACAGAATGCCAAATACACGAGTCTAGCTGCCTCGCTGATGTCTGCTGCAGTGTTAACTGCTTGTATTTGCATTTTTGAAAATCTAATTCATTTACAACATCTAATTAAAGCATTTCATTGTAGTTTGCTTTTGTGTGTAGCTCAGCAATCAAACAAACAAAAAAAGGTTAAATTAGAAATGATGATCTCAGTTAAAGCATATCTGTCAACATCGGGGTGTGAAAATAAAGGATATGCCCACCATAATAAGGGATTCAATCTCATTAGCCGTTTCTTCACTATATAACTTACACATTCTGATTAAAGAGCAGTGAATGAATCTCTTATTTAGATTTATTTAGCTTGATTACATTAAATAACAGGCGTCACTTTTAAATTGCACACATCTAACGTTATAAAGAAAGCATTCGACTGCTTTCCTAACTTTTTATGCTCATTTAGGACCAAATTAGTTGTGTTTGAAAAAACCCCCACCAAGATCTACATCTTTTTTTTTAAATCTGTTTATTAAACTTTTACAGATATAGCAAAGTCATTTTAAAGAGAAATATAAACAAATATTATTCCCACCCCTACTCTCTGAACAAGTAAAAATAATAATACTAATGAAAAAATTTATAATAAAAAATACAATAAAATAATAATAAAAAACTAAATAAAAAATAAATAAAATAAAAAAATATATATTAATATTAAAAAAAAAAAAAAAACATAGAATACACCTATTTGATAACCCAATTTCACAAAAATAAATTATCAGGTGTTTATACAAAGAATCTAATTATGTTTGCATTGCAATTAAAGATTTAAGTTGACCGTTTGTAGAGATACTGACATATTCAGAAAAGAAAATTCTAAATGTGTCCCATGTTTCAGAAAAAGCCCTAGTAATGCCATTTATTGTAAATCAGATTTTTTCCAAATGGATGAACTCATTGCATCTCACAACCAGTTGTCAATACTCGGGGGAAATCTTTGTTTCCATAATAACAAAATACATCTTCTTGCTAACAGTGTCAAAAATGCAAGGGCGCTTGCAGTACAGCTCGATAACCCTGCTATATTCGGAGAAAGTCTCAAAAAAAGTGCAATAAGAGGACACGGTTCAATGTGTATCTTTGTCACAGAAGAAAAACACTTGAAAGCCAAAAAGAAGTGATTGATGGGCAAAGCCAAAACATATGTATTAAGTCTGCAGGTGCTTGATTACAGTGGTCACATTAGGGTCCAAGTCTTGAGTTATTTTTGCCAACCTCACTTTTGTCCAGTATATTCGATGAACAAATTTTAATTGGATGAGGCAATGTCGTGCACAGATAGAGGAGGTATGACAAAATCTGGTCCCACGTCTCATCCTCGAATGTAAGATTAAGGTCTGATTCCCACTGTTGTTTAATAAAGGAAAGAGAGGTAGTAGAAAAAAAGGAGATATAAAATAGACAGTATACCTTTTTTATCTAAGGGTACTTCAAAAATTTGGTCAAGTTGAGATTTTGGTGGAAGGTTCGGAAAATCTGGGTATGAGTTCCTAAGTTGCAAGTATCTAAAGATATGAGAAAATGTTTGTATTAATTGTGAAAAGCTGGGAAAAATATTGATATAAATATCACTAACAGTGGATATTCCTGCTCTCTGCCCAATATTAAATACGTTATCGTTAAGTGATGGGGGAAACGCAGGGTTATGATTAATAGGTAAGACCAAGGCAAACGTTGAAGACCGAAATGATTTCGAAGTTGGGACCATATTCGTAGTGAGTGTCAGACAATGCAGTTACCAAAGGAACATTGTGAGATGGTGGTGAGAGGACTGCAAAGTAATGCGGCCGGAGAGGCTGGTGAACAAGACCCTATCTCTATACCGACCCAAGCCGGAGCCCAGTCACAGAGCCCAAAATGGCTCTGAAACCAGAATAGTGTAGAATGTATGTTTGCAGCCCAGAAGTAATGTAAAATATTATGAAGGGCGAGCCCACCTTCAAGCTTCGGTTTCTGCAGTATTTCCCTCCGTATTCTGGCTGGTCTTTTATTCCAAACAAAGGAAGAAATATGCTGGTTTAAAATCTTAAAAAATGATTTGGGTATGAAAATAGGAACGCACTGGAATACGTAAATACAGGAATCTGGGTAAAACATTCATCTTTCCTGTGTTTACTCGACCAGTCAGTGACAGAGGGGGAACTGACCAGCGTATCAGATCGACATCTTTAGATATTATTATTATTAATTATGTGTGTATGTCTGTTTAAACACGCACCCAAAACCCAGACTTTCGCTCCGTTTCAAATGGCGTGTACAGAATCTATTTGGGAAACAGCCTCTATTTATCACTATGGAGCGCGTCAGCTGACAGTCACGCACCGCTATATGACTGTTTTGAGGATTGCATATGAAGTGGAGACGGCACCTGTAATAAAAGGAAAGGGAATCCTGCTGTTTATATATTTATTTCAGTGTTTTCATGCTTAAACAAAGCAAAAGCACAGAACAGACTCACATTTAAGAGCAAAGGGCGGCCCCTGGTGGTTTGGTGGTATGGGTTGCGTATAGGGAGGCTCTGCTCTTTAATGTTTATTGCCACACTCAGAGAAAGACTGAAAATACGGGAGAAATATGGGACAATACCTTTACGGGATGATAGCAGGATAGAACTGTAAAATACGGGAGAATCCCGGGAAAAACGGGAGGGCTGACAGGTATGGTTAAAGGCATTCACCTCAACCCTACACTCTCAAATCAAAGGTTAACATGGGCCAACTTTGGCCTGCGGGCCCTAGTTTGGACATCTCTGGTCTAAACATTTTTAAATCAAGGAGCATTTTCCAAACAAGCAAAAAATATTGTCTTGTTTTAAGAAAAAAAAAAATCCTTAAAGTGCCCCTATTACGCATTATAAAAGGTCATATTTTGGTTTTGGGGGTCTCCAACAACAGGCTGATCTGCTTGCAAGGTCAAAAAACTCTTTAATTGTCTTATAATATGCGTTTATATTTACTTAATTATCCCAAAGACTCCCATATGATTTGTTTAGTGATACTTTAGTTCCCAAAGCCTCCTTAGTGCGATGCTAATCTGCGCTGATTGGTCCGATGACCCAGTCTGTTGTGATTGGTTCAGCATAAGACAGACAGAATCACCCACTGCGGCTTATCAACATTGTTAAAGCAGTCAGAGTGCAGAGTGTATGTGTGAGCCCAATGCAGGAGTGCATTACAGCAGTGTGGTTAAACACCAGCAAACTGGTCTATTCTTCACCACGACACACATTCAGTATTAATCCACACAGCTGCAAAAGCTACACTATTCTGAAACTTGATCGCCGCACGTGTGTAGGAACAGCTGACGGTGGATATAACGATGACAAACGGCAGAGGATCGCAAGCTCACAAACGCATTTAAATTCATAAAGTGCCACACATCCCATTTTTAACGTGGTTTTAGACACAATATGAGAATATAAAGAGTTAACCAGATACAGTACAAGCGGTTACAAGTAACAAAACACAATTAAATACGTAATTTGCAAGCGAGAAAACAAGGAGGCAGCCATTTTAATCACACTTACTTACACTTGTGAAATGGAGAAAGAAACTGAACCAGAACTGTGTACTGTAAAGTTCCTGTCAAGCTCTGACAAAGTCCCATACATCAATAGTCTTTTCTGATCCTTCCTTTAACAAACGGCCGACGAATCACTTGTTGTAAGCGTGTAGATTGCTGAAGCACTCGTCAGAAAAATGACGAGAACACAGCACAAGGCTGGGGCTATAATGCTGAGGTATTCTTGCAATAGTAAACTTCAACCACTGACTCTTCACAGCCTCATCTTTGTCATGTTTGTCTTCCTCTACAGTGTTTGTGGGCGGGGTCTGGGGGTTCAATTTTCAACAAAGTTTCAACAAATGGGCGGGGCTTGAGTTCCATATCGACGTCACGCCTGCACGGCTAAAGACTTGTTAAAGCGATGATCCATTTGAACCACTCTGAGTTGACTCTTTTATGGATGAATCAGTAATTTTAAACACGGTGCACTTTCAGATTTCAGCCTTTATATTATATTTCACTTCACTCTGAGCTGTGTTGCACACATGAAAGGACAATAAGGGGCTCCTTAAAACAAGCGAAATAATCTGCAAATGTGGTACGAAAAGTAATATTATTTCAAACCAGATAGAAGAATGTTATCAAGACAACTAGACAAACTTCAAGACTCTGAGTGTAATCACCCCTGGGATAAAGTGTTACTTTAATGAAGTTGTTGATTTGAGGTCACCTATTATGCAAAAATCACTTTTATGTGGGGTTTAAACCCAGTTGTGTGTCAGCAGTGTGTAAATATCTCCAGCCTCTAATGGTAAACATGAATTAATTGTATTTATTATAATCAGATTTGATAGAAACAGTCTGCAGAAACACTTTGATTAACATTCTCTCTGTGTACGTGTCATCAGAGGGGGAAAGACCCGCCCACTAGTGAGAAGCAGCCATCTGTCCATTAGCCATTAGAGTGTTTGAGCTGCTGAAGATAATGTCAGCATAGACAGTGGCGGTTCTAGTTTATATGGCATCCTGAGCGATACCACCTCAAACATATCCCCTCTTCATCCCCCAAGAATAAATACACCATGTGGTTGACTTTATATAGATTTTAAATATTTAAATATATACATTTTAAATAAATATTATAAATACATTTAAATATATTTAATTTATTTTCAATAAATATAACTAATTTGTGTATTATTATTTATTCATTCATTTTCTTTTCAGCTTAGTCCCTTTATTAATCTTGGGCCACCACAGAGGAAAGAACCGCCAACTTATCCAGCATTTGTTTTACGCAGCGGATGCCCTTGCAGCCGCAACCTAGTACTGGGAAACATCCATGCATACTCATTCACTATAAACAATTTGGCCTACCCAATTTACCTGTATCGCATGTCTTTGGACTGTGGGGGAAACCGGAGCACCCGGAGGAAACCCAGGCGAACGCAGGGAGAAACTCCACCCAAACTCCACACAGAAATGCCAACTGACCCAGCTGAGGCTCGAACCAGAGACCTTCTTGCTGTGAGGCGACAGCACTACCTACTGCGCCACTGCGTCGCCATTATTATTATTATTATTATTATTATTATTATTAATAATAAATAACAGAAATCAATCCTAAATATAACTGAAAAACAATGTAAAGACAAAACTGGAGTAATATTCTAAGACTTTTGCATGAATAATAATTATGACAGTTCTATAGAATACAAATAAATATATGTTTTATAGAATTATCCGTTGTCTTAGACCCGACTCATGGCCAAGAATTAATATTATGATGTCTTAGTTACCTTCCTGACTCGTTATTCCTCCTTTCTGCTTCATAGCCATGCTTAGTCAAAGTATCACCATCACCATATCATATAAACTTTAGTTTTGTTGACTTGCGTGTCGATGAATATCGGCATGCATGTAAACAACCAGGATCAGGAGCAGCGCGTGTGAGGTGAGCGTAAATGGCTTCACGTCATTTTGAGCGTCAATTTGTTTTCACCAGTGATGTTTCGCTTGCACATAGAGAATTACAAACTTGCGCGTGCAAAAGACACCAAATGTGAAGAGCCCCTATTGTATTTATTCTTGGATAACTACTCTAGACACTTGCTGAAAGTAATTCTTATCTCAAAGCTTTTACTGGGGCACTTTTTTTTGCACCATCGCACCACAGCAAGATGCCGCCCTGAGTGATCGCCCATATTGCCCATGCCTAAATCCACCACTGAGCATAGACTAAGAGGATTATAGATGTGAGGTTTTAGATGAAGCACAAATGAACAGTGACAGGAGTCTCCATAGACTGACAGAAGCATGAGCAAGCCGAACTGCCGCTCTAGGCAATGGACTAGCACACCGCCCTCAACCCGAAAGTGAAAACGAACCTGACCAGTTCATAAAGTGAGGACGGGGGGTTGATGTTGCGGATGAGTCAGTATGTTGGATTGGGCGGCGGGGAGCGTTTACCGCCCTCACTATTATGCCAGACCCCTATTATGCAAGAGTTCTGTTGATGTTGTGGATGAAAGTCAGTACGTTGGGTTGGGCGGCAGGGCGCGTTTGCCGCCCTCATTATTATGCCGCTCTAGGCGGCAGCCTAGGTCGGCTCTATGGACGCGCTGGCCCTGAGCATAAAGCACACCTGACCAGCACTGACAACACACACAGTGCTGTTTTACATCTGCCACTATGGTGTTTGTAGCTCCGCCCTCTTCTGAAAAGAGCACAATCTCATTTGAATTTAAAGCGACAGTCACTAAAACGCCACAATTAGGACCAAAGCCTAAAAGGGTCAGTTTCAGAGAGTTAGAGAACATTATCTGTGTGCTATTTTGAGCTCAAACCTTACACACACACACTCTAGGGACATCAGAGACTTTACATCTTGTTAAAAAGGCCACAATAGGTCCACTTTAACACATATGTAACCTCTATTTCTGTTGTTTTCTTCTTTTAGAGATGCTCTGATGGATTCGCTCCAGCTGCTGCGCTGTGCTAAACTCAGACGTCAGTTCTCCGTCCTCACCCCCGCCAAGAGGTGCGAAGAAACCAGAATTACCTCCTAAAACAAACACTCCTGCTGCTTTTTTTGTAGACTGAACATGATTGTAAAATATCAGGAAGATAGTGCCTGGCATAAAGATATAAAGCAAAACACCATACCATTAAATCAAACCATCATAAAGGTTTACAACCAATGTATTACTTTGACCCGTATCTGACTTCCGATTGTAAACACTCTCGGTTGGCAGATGACACATGAAATCTTTATTTTCATTTTATTTTAATTATTATTATTAATTTTTTTTTTGGAAAGAACTGATAAGTTATTATTAATTAGTTACATTTAAATAAAATTATTAGTAACTACCGTAACTTTTCTGATTTTGATTGTAATGTTATGAAATAATAATTATTGTGAAAAGCGCTATACTAATAAACCTGAATTGAATTATCCACTGTAAACAATATCTGTTTTTGTATTTTGTGTGTGTTCTGTGTATTTGCGGTGGTGAATTGCATTATGGGATGTTGATCTCTGCTCTGTCCACTTTTGATGTTGAAAATTCAACTTTACAGTTTAACAAAGCGACTATTATTGACATTTTACTGCTTTGAAATAATTATATCATGTATAAGAAATAATATCTAGAGAAATAAGCCTGTAAAATAACAGAAAATGTGCTGCAGCATAATATACAAATGTATGTGTTTTTGTGGATGAACATTTGTTGAATCCGCTGTAGCTTTAGCGCTTTAACATGTTTTTGGTAGGATTGTTTGTTCATCTTCCACCAGCCATGAACATCCATTGCATTTTCCATGCATGACTTCCCACTCTGCAAATTCGCTGTTTTTGACTTCTCCGTCATCATTTGTTTCATCTTTGCAGGGATAGGTTTTCATGTTGTAACAAACGATTTGATTACTTTCTCGTGATGATTAATTTCATTTTTTAATTTTACCACGTTATATTTAAACATAAACACTTGTTTGATGTCATAGAACACATTTGTACCAGCAGTTTTCACAATATGTTTGTAAAAAAAAATGCTCTGTTTGCACGATTTGATTAATATCCTCGTATCCAAATACGTTATAAATAATATTTATTTTAAAATAGGCCTAATAAAATTACAATGAACTGTGTTGTTTATTGTTTTAAGAAAATATCTAAGATCTTTTTTTAGATAGACCTGGTGACGGAATCCTCTGGTGGTCATACAAAAAATCTTAATAAAATATGTACACCTATATAAGTAAACCAAACAGTATTATAAGTCTTAACGCAAAATTTTTTATATATATATATATACCCAGACGAGGTTTGAACTCGGGCTGGCGGCGTCATAATGCAACGTGCTGACCACTGGACCACAACACATTTAACCAGTAGTTCTGTAATAAATAAATAAATAATAAAATAATGCAGAGCTGCGGCAGAATAATGAATAAAATAATAAATAAAAATAGTGAGGCTATGGTCAAATAAATAAATAAATGAAAAAAGTGCGACTGCTGAGAGTGTAAGCAGCTAGTACGGACACCGGCCCTCGTGGCTGAAAAAACGGACCGACCCACCGGAAATTCTCCCGGTCCTCCCGATTAGCCAAACCGGGCCTGTTCTCCAAAAGAAAGAAAGAAAGAAAGAAACCCAGCCGCTGGAGGCATCGAGGGAGCTGAATCGAGCGCTCTTGTACACAAATACTGTCCATGCACCGAAACACGCATGACAACTAGTGATGCTAAAACACTAAAATATCGATATCATGATACCAGCTTTGTATGTTCTAGACTTGATTATCTTATCAAAATATCAATATTTCAGTAAATTAGAGCAAATATGTAGTTTATTAGAAATAGAAATAGAGCGGAAAGTAACCACAATTACCCTAGTTTATCTGAATAACGCCAACTTTGTCGGAACTACTTGTTCTTCCGCCTGCCATGTGCGTAATGTGTCACTGTACAACTGCAGAGCACACTAGCTAGCCTCTCAGTCCGCTGGCACATGTTGTTCAGTCGCGCTGTCATTGGATGTGGGCGACCGCAAGCGAAGTATGTGTGAAGCTACTTCACTTCCATTAACTCAAACGATGCGGTTTGTGACACGTGTAACAAAACAGTGAGGGGCTGTGGTAATACCACAAACCTAATCAAACATCTACATATAAATCACAAGACAGAATATGACAGCATGACTAGGCGAAAGGAGGAAAAGAAGAGGCACAGGTGCTACTAGGGCGAGGCAGACAGCACTTTCAGAGTTCTTAGGTGCAGCAGGCAGGCACTATCCAGGTACAGAGGGAGAAAATGTGGTGATGTGGCTGTATTTTGGGGGCTTGGGTTTTTTGTGACAGTAATAAAACAACGGAAAAAGATTAAAAACTTTCAGGGGAACCAGATTAACACGTCACTAAACAGAGAAGTGTGAATGTTTTTTTTTTCAAGATGTTCAGGAAGACGTTTTAAGACATGCTCAGATGCTGTCAATAAATATATAAGTTGGCTCTTTTTTTTTGTATGATAATTTTTCAACAATTAACAAGAATAACCCGTAATATGTCTCGTATTCAGTATGCAGTGACACTTTTAAGTACACTACTTGTTACTTTAATTTCCCAAACGATCACTTTTGGGCAGTATCGTATCGATATCGCCAATACTCACCTTCAATTTACTTTGGTATCGGATCGGAAACCAGTGATATCGCACATCACTAATGACAACTACTGTACTGTAAGTCAATGGAAAAGCAGTTGTTCCTTGCGCCACCTGGTGGCTATTGAGTAAAGCACAGAAATCTATTTATTTTTTTTTTTTATGAAAAGGTGGCCTTTACAGCCGCAGTAAAGCGCGTGACTGCGGGTGACAAATTGCAGTACTGCATGTGCAGAAACGCGCGTTCTCAGTAGCCATATCTGTATCACGCATGTTCATTAAAGTCACGTTTTACAACTTTTCAAGCTTAAAAGTTGTTGGAGGAAAGATCAAGATCCCATAATGACATTCAAAAGCAGAAATAAACAAGGGAAAAATAAAGCCATGAATCACAAAATACATAAAACTGCTAATGTATATTTTCTTTTACAGTGTAACACTGTCTTCAATTAAAACACTGATGGAGCAACACATATTGTGGGAAAAACTAGGCTTAGTGGAGTTACTTTAAAATATTTGCTGTTACAGTAATAATTACTTAATGGAAAAACGATTACCTTCCATTAGCAGTACACTGCCAAAATGAGTAGAATAATAAATATCAATATAGATAATTAAGTTTTCCATATTTGGTGATTTATGTGTTTTTGTTTTCACTTATTTCTGCTTTTGAACCGCCTTGTGGATCTTGATCTTAAAGTTTTTGATGTTAAAAAGTGACTTATGAACATTTGTAATAGTTTGCAGTGCTATATTGCAGTGGCAAATTTAGGCATGGGCAATATGGGCGATCGCCCAGGGGGGCATCTTGCTGAGGGGTGGCATGGGGAGACGGTGCAAAAAACCCCAAAACGATTTACTTTATGCTAGTGTATTAATTTAGAGTGTTTATCCCAGAATAAAGACATTAGGGGCCATTCACATTTGGCATTTTTTGCATGAGCAAGTTTCTTACTATCTATGTGCAACCGAAAGCAAACTGACGCAGAACCATTCCTGTGCCCCTTAAGCGCTGCTCTGCTTCCGGTGTAAATGCGGATTGTTTACATGAACGCTGATAAAATACACGCCGCTTATGCACTGTGAAACCGGAGTAACTTTTATGCAGAGGTGTCGGCACACAGTGAGCTTTGTAAGTGGACAAAGCTAAAGTTAGAATATGATGATGATCTTATTTTGACTAAGCATGACTATGAAGCAGAAAGAAAAGATGATGAGCCAGGGAGAGAAGACTAAATAACATTAATTATCGGCCATGAGTCGGGTCAAAGACAACTGATAAATACATAAAACATTTTTTTGTATTCTGTAGAGTTTTCTTTAATATTCATGCAAAGGATTTCTTAAGTGATCTTAGTATTTCAATCCAGTTGTTTCTTTACATTTTTTTCCAGTTACATTTTGGATTGATTTCTGTTATTTATGTCTAGCAAGACCCCTGCGGGTTACTTTAATGGGCTATATGATGATATAATTAATGACTTTGCAGCACAAAAAGGCAAGAAAGGTCCAGGATGTAGTGAAACAGTAACATTTCAGTTTGTTTGTGTGCTGTCTGAATTGTTTGTTTGAGACGGTTTACATGTGTTCCAGTGGGAGTAATAAAAAGTCAACCACATAGTTTCTCTATGGTTTTAGTTTTTTTTTTTTCTATTGTGTTAGTTGAATATGGGGTGGTTCGCCCAGGGTGCCATTTTAACTACGCCACTGCTGTGTTGTCTGTGTTTGTGTTGTAAATTACGATATAAAAACCTTGTAATAAACTGCCAGAACATTGTATCTCTATTTTATCATTTTATTCTCTATATATTATCTCAAACATTTTCTAGTCTCAAACTACTGAAGTGTCAATAAAAGTCACTTTGTTAAACTAGAGTTGAATTTTCAACATCAAAAGTTGACAGAGATAAAACTCCCATAATGCCATCTCACAATCGGAAATAAACAGAAAACAGCATGTGAACCGCAAAATATGGAACCTGTTAATTAATGGATATTTTTACAGTGTAGGACAGCGTTCTCTTACTCTATCTGATCAGACAGTGAAAGTTATGACTATAATCTGATTACTTTTGGCTTTGTTCTGTCAATGGTCTCCTGTGTGTTTCTCAGTGCAGCCTCAACATGAAGAGGTTCCCGCAGGAGCTCATCGATTTCCTTAACTGCCCCTATAAACAGAACACCAGCGAGCAGCAGTTCAATAGGTGTGTGTTCACCGGCCTGCTGTTTACGATCATATCCTTATGTGGACGATTAGAAAATCAAATTAGAAACAAATATAGGGCAGCACATGATTTCATTCTTTGGGAACCGATTGGATTTGTCCTTAAGCACTGATAGCCCCGCCTTAAAAGACTGATAGCCCCACCCCAAATGACTGATAGCCCTGTCCTAAATGACTGATAGCTCCGCCCCAAAGGAGTGTAAGCCCCACCCTAATGACTGATAGCACCGCCCTAAAGGACTGATAGCCCCACCCTAAAATACTGATAGCCCCACCCCAAATAACTGATAGCCCTGTCCTAAATGACTGATAGCTCCGCCCCAAAGAAGTGACAGCCCCGCCCTAACGACTGATAGCACCGCCCTAAAGGATTGATAGCCCCCTGCCTTAAAGCACCGATAGCCCCACCCTAAAGGACTGATAGCCGGACCCAAAAGACTGATAGCCCTGCCTTAAAGGAGTGATAGCCTCACCCAAAGGACTGATAGCCTCACCTTAAAGGACTGATAGCCCCTCCCCAAATGACTGATAGCCCCACCCTAAATGTCTAATAATCCCATCCCCTAAAGAACTGATAGCCCTACCCCAAAGGACTGATAGCTTAACCATGAATGACTGATAGCCCGGCCCAAAGGATTGATAGACCCGCCCTAAAGGAGTGATAGCCCCACCCTAAAGGACTGATAACCCCACCCTAATGACTAATAGCACAAGCCCTAAAGGACTGATAGCCCCACCCTAATGACTGAAAGCTCTGCCAAAGGACTTATAGCCCCGCCTTAAAGGACTGATTGCCCCACCCTAATGACTGATAGCTCCACCCCAAAGGAGTAATAACCCCACCCTAAATGACTGATAGCCCCTCCCCAAATGACTGATACCCCCACCCTAAATGTCTAATAGTCCCATCCCTTAAGTTCTGATAGCCTTTCCTTCAAGGACTAATAGCCCTACCCCAAAGAACTGATAGCTCCACCATAAATAACTGAAAGCTCCACTCCAAAACACTGGTACCCCACCCTAAATGGCTTATAGCTCCTCCCCAAAGGACTCATAGCTCCGCCTTAAATTACTGATAGTCCCGCCCCATAGCTCTTTTTATGAATGCTGGTCTTCATAAATGTTAAATTAACACATCTTTCTGTGTTTGTGTGTGTGTCAGAATGAGGCTGCAGTTCTGCTGTAATGCCACACACTCATTAATCCTCACCAAACGCAACACAGCCGTCGACCAGACCATCACTTACGAAACCGAAGAGAAACGCACATACAGAGTCAAAGAAGACCTTCACAAGATGCTGCCAGAGGTGAGTGTGCGTGCGCATATGTGTGTGCACTGATAATGATGATTATAGTGTAAATATATTTCACTCACTAAGGATTGTGTATATGTTTCCTCATATAAGCCTGTGTGTGTGTGTGTACTTGTGTGTCTGTGTGTACACAAGCATTTCTGTGTACACATAATTGCGTGTGTTTGTACATGTTCGTATGTGTGCATACATCTGTCTGCACAAGTGCTTTTATACCTGTGTGTAAACTCACCGGCCACTTTATTAGGTACACCTTACTTGTACCGGATTGGACCACTTTTGCCTTCAGAACTGCTTTAATCCTTCATGGCAGAGATTCAACAAGGTACTGGAAATATTCCTCAGAGATTTTGCTCCATATTGACATGATGGCATCACGCAGTTGCTCAGATTTGTCGGCTGCACATCCATGATGCCAATCTCCCGTTCCACCACATCCCAAAGGTGCTCTATTGGATTGAGCTCTGGTGACCGTGGACGCCATTTGAGTTCAGTGAACTCATCGTCATGTTCAAGAAACCAGTCTGAGATGATTCACGCTTTATGACATGGTGTGTTATCCTGCTGGAAGTAGCCATCTGAAGATGGAGACACTGTGGTCATAAAAGGATGGACATGGTCAGCAACAATACTCAGGTAGGCTGTGGCGTTGACACCATGCTCAATTGGTACTAATGGACCCAAAGTGTGCCAAGAAAATATCCCCCACACCATTACACCACCACCACCACCAGCCTGAACCGCTGATACAAGACAGGATGGATCCATGCTTTCATGTTGTTGAGGCCAAATTCTGAGCCGACCATCCGAATGTGTCAGCAGAAATGGAGACTCATCAGACCAGGCAACGTTTCTCCAATCTTCTATTGTCCAGTTTTGGTGAGCCTGTGTGAATTGTAGCCTCAGTTTCCTGTTCTTAGCTGACAGGAGTGGCACTCGGTGTGGTCTTCTGCTGCTGTAGCCCATCCGCCTCAAGGTTGGACGTGTTGTGTGTTCAGAGATGCTCTTCTGCAGACCTCGGTTGTAACGAGTGCTTATTTGAGTTACTGTTGCCTTTCTATCAGCTGGAACCAGTCTGGCCATTCTCCTCTGACCTCTGGCATCAACAAGGCATTTGCGCCCACAGAACTGCCGCTCACTGGATATTTCCTCTTTGTCGGACCATTCTCTGTAAACCCTAGAGATGGTTGTGTGTGAAAATCCCAGTAGATCAGCAGTTTCTGAAATACTCAGACCAGTCCGTTTGGCACCAACAACCATGCCACGTTCAAAGTCACTTAAATCCCCTTTCTTCCCCATTCTGATGCTCGCTTTGACCTGCAGCAGATCGTCTTGACCATGTCTACATGCCCAAATACATTGAGCTGCTGCCATGTGATTGGCTGATTAGACATTTGCGTTGACGAGCAGTTGGACAGGTGTACCTAATAAAGTGGCCGGTGAGTGTATGTCTGTGTCTGTCTGCATGTGTATGTGTGTGTCTGCATGCATGCAGGCTTGTGTGTGTTTGTGTGTACATGTGTGCTTGTGTGCATGCGTGTGTGTGTGTGTGTACTCATTTGCATCTGTCTCTCTGTGTGTGTGTGTGTGCAGGACTCCCCCTGGTCTGCTGGTGCTCTGGGTCTCTGTGCTGTTGTCGGCAGCAGTGGCATCTTGAAGAACAGCAGCTGTGGACGCCAGATCGACAGCGCAGACTTCGTCATCCGGTAAAAACATCCCATCATTCATTTCTTCATGAGGGTTTACACACAAAAAAGGCATTTCGGTTCTTGTGTGTGTGAGAGGCTCAGCTCGCACATGTGCTCTGAATATATATTGCAGTGCTTAGTTTGTCCATGAGACGTCAGCACTGAGCCGGTTTGTCAGGACATCTTAAAATATATGTTGCAAATATGGCATATTTTATATATATGACATTGAAACATAAGCTTGTATATCATATATGTCATTTGCATATATTTGATCAGATTTCTATACAGGTTAAAACACAACAACTCTGTGATTCCTGCCAGTAAGAAACACAACAATGGTTCCTTGAAGGACATTTATGTTGAAAATTATATATTGACCTATTAAAAAACTACATCCCAGCATCATACATTCATTTAGCTCGAGATGACGAAGCATATATGTCTAATGTTATGTATTTAAAATGGAGCCACTGGTTTCAAAGCAGTATTTCCCCTGTCTCTTTTTCAGGTTTAATTTAGCATTGGTTAATGACAGCGATGTTGGACTGAAGACAGATCTGATGAACGTCAACCCCACTCAGATTCTCACACAGTCAGTCTGCACACAAACACACACACACACATACACACCTATATTATTGAGATGTGTTGTTATCAATCGCGTGGTTCTGGTGACGCGCAAAATTTAGATGGAGGGCAGGAGGTAAAAACTGAATGAGAGACAAAAAGGAAAGTCAGTAGTTTTGCGTTTTATACCATATTTCAATGGAGATATAAATAGAAAATAAGCACATATGTTAGGCATGATACTTATATCATGAAGAGTGCCAGGTTTACTACTGAACTAACATATATTTGCCTGTCATTGAGGTACTGTAAGCTATCGCATGAAAACATACTATAGTGTTTGGAAGCATACTATAGATAATTACTTGAATTAAACTGTATTATATTGTTGCTGTGGTACATTAGTAATTAACAAATTTACTATAATTATCACAATGGACCACAGTTTACACTAATGTTACAGTATTTACTACAGTTTATCAGTAATATTCTGTAACATTCATTAATTAAGAGCTGTACACGTTATTCACTTTACTGTAGGGTGCTTCAAAAACATGTTTATTATATATTTACAGTGGTGGAAAGAGTACTGAAAAAACATACTCAAGTAAATCATTACTTGCCTAAAAATGTAGTGCAAGTAGAGTAAAAGTATCTGCTGTAAATATTACTCAAAGTATGAGTAAACTGTAGCCCTTTTAAAAGTACTCAAGAGTAGTTAGTAGTGAGTATTACGCTGTGAAAAGCTGATGTGTTTACATATAATTAGTGCATGTGTGTGTAAACGTAACATTCTGTAGTGCATTTAGTTATTGCCCAGCAGACACACAACATCATGAGACGTTAATATTAGGGTAGATTTTGGTTGTGATGTCAGGTGACCAAAATTAAATGTCCAGCCAGCAGCTAAGGCATTATTTTGATGTCCAATGACGTTGATATTTGGTTGATTTTAGGTTGTTAGAAAGTGACCAAAATCCAGCGTCGAGGCAACATCTTAAAACAACGTCATATATGACGTCAAATACTGACATTTATTCATCAGGTACAGCAACCAAAATCTAACGTCTGATAGACGTCATAGGGGTAACGTTCACACAACGTCAAGCTGTAACATCATTAGACGTTGATATTTGGTTGGTTTTAGGTTGAACATTGGATATTGATGTTGGCCTGATGTTGAGTTCTGACGTCAACCCGATTTTCATTTCCAAACAAAATGCAAAGTCCCCATGACGTTAGAGTTCAACGTCAATCAGACGTCATGTTGACGTCCTGTGCCTGCTGGGCGTTTAAGGCCATTTCGGTCATCATACAGTAAACATCCGTCATCTCCTCATCAGTGACCTGCATCTAAACAGTCTCTGGGTCAATGCGCGTAAAGATTTTGAACATCTTCATGGACACTTTTAATACTTCCAAACAGTTTGCTGCAATTATAAAGTGCACACGTCTTGAGGTAGTTTAGTATGATGCGGTTTACCTTCTACAGTATGTGTGATTTGATTGGACAGGAATCTCAGGACTGATTTCTCTAATCCCCATAGACAAGAAAAACAAAGTAGTGACTGCAGAATGAAGGAAAGTAGAGGAGTAAAAGTACAGATACTGCACTAGAAATGTACTCAAGAGAAGGTAAAAGTACACATTATTAAAATGACTCAGTAAATTACAACTCCTGAGGAAAACTACTTAATTACAGTCATTTGAGTATTTGTAATTAGTTACTTTACACCACTGTAAATTACTATAGTTTTTTTCCCCACGTGGATGTCTTCCAGACATCATGAAATAACAGATGAAAGCATACAAAAGTGTGGACGCATAGTCTACATTATTATTTATTTACTTTTGTAAGGGGGGGGGGTGCTCCAAAATAATAACCGTCTAGTTTTGTTGCATTTCATTTTTGTTCAGTCAATGATCTTACCATCAACAAACATGAATAAACAAACAAAAATGTTTATTACGTGCCGTGTTTATTACATGTTTTTCAGCCAGTTTCTTGAACTTTCCCCCTTTTATAAGCATAAACGTTTGGAAGTCTGTAAAAGCTGTTCGACATTTCTTATTTTGGCGGATTTAAACAATTATAAACAACATAAAACATTTGAATGTTCTGATGGCGATACCTATGTTGAAGAATCACTTCTGCCCTCTATCTGAATGTCGCACATCATCAATGGCATCATGTGGAAACAGCCTATGGTTTTAATCTGGAATATAAAAGGGCTTATATTATAGCTAGTCCCATACAGAATCTGCGCATGCAGAAATCCTCAGATTTTTAGCCCATCATTGAGTCTATTTATCTATTTGTGTAAATGTGTGTACATGTATATTTATTCATTTATGTCATATCAGTAATATTATTGACTAATATGAAATATTCATATTATTTATTTACAATATAGTTTGTACAGTAATATTTTCTGTCTTTTAGTAGAGATATTACATGAGAGACTGGCTTTGTGTACCAAATAAGTGGATCTAATTGGATTAGCATTGTAAACATTAGATAAGCGTTAACAAGATATTATGTTTTATTGCATGTATTAAGATTTTATTTACAATACTCCCAAAATCATTCAGCATAAATCTCAGATTATTTACAAAATTCTGTGCAGAAATAGCAAAAAATGTCTGCAGATCCCTAATTATAGCCTATAAACACACATTAGGGCCTGGATTCACAAAACATCTTAAGGCTAAACATAGCTCAGCTTGCCAATTTAGGAGATAATTTGAATAATAATAGTAATGGGCATGTCAGTTTTCATTTTGGGACTCCTAAATGTTTTTGGAGTCCTAATTTCACAAGTATTTACGCAAGCACAAACTGTCCTAAAATTGCAGACAATCTGCCTCAGAGGGACAGTTCACCCAAGAATGAAAATGTACTCACTATTTACTCTCCATCATGTGGATATAAACCTTTATCGGTTTCTATTGTCTGTTGAACACAAAAGTAGATATTTTGAAGAATGCTGAAAACCTGTGGGCGACGCAGTGGCGCAGTGGGTAGTGCCGTCGCCTTACTGCAAGAAGGTTGTTGGTTTGAGCCTCGGCTGGGTCAGTTAGTATTTCTGTGTGGAGTTTGCATGTTCTCCCCGCGTTTGCGTGGGTTTCCTCTGGGTGCTCCGGTTTCCCCCACAGTCCAAAGACATGCGGTTCAGGTGAATTGGGTATGCTAAAATTGTCCGTAGTGTGTGTGTGAATGAGAGTGTGTGGATGTTTCCTAGAGATTGGTTGCGGCTGGAAGGGCATCCGCTGTGTAAAACATGGTGCTGGATAAGTTGACGGTTCAAATACTACGGAATGGTAGTTGCTTGCAACATTTTTCAAAGTATCTTCTTTTGTGTTTAACAGGTTTGAAACAAGTAAAAGATGAGTAAATGAAGATTTCATTCTTGATGATCTGTCTTTTTAAAGTTTCCTGCACCACATCTCAATGCAAACGTACAGTTGTGTTTATTGGAAACTGTTGTGTGTCTGTAGATACAAAACCATGGAGCAGGATCCGGATCCGCTATTGAAGCGTGTCAGTGTGTACGGAAACTCCTCCCTCATTATTCCTGCATTTGCATATGCGTTCTGCACTTCGCCATCCCTCCGGGTCCTCCGAGTCCTGCAGCCAATCAGACCGCAGCAGCCGGTTGTGTTTTTCAGCCCACTTTACCTGCGCGCTCTGGACCGCTTCTGGAAGGGGCGTGGCCTAAAGGAGCCCCGCCTTTCCTCTGGATTTATTTTAATTAGCGCTGCACTAGAAATGTGTGAGCACGTGCACGTGTACGGATTCTGGCCCTTCGACACCGACCTGCAGGACAATCCCATTCCTTACCATTATTACGACTTAAGTAAGCCAAGCGCATTCATGCACCGCATGCCGGAGGAGTTTGTGCGTCTCCTGCAGCTCCACAGCCAGGGGGCCCTGACACTGCACCTGCAGCCCTGCCACACACCGTAGAGCAGTATTTCCCAACCCTGTTCCCAGAGGCTCACCAACAGTACATATTTTGCATGTCTTCCTAATCTGACCCATTGACTTCAGGTCTCTTCTGGTGTTCGGATGAGTTGATTCAAGTGTGTGTGTGATTAGGAAAGGTTGAAAATGTGAACTGTTGGTGTGCCTTCAGAAACATGGACTGCATACAAATGTAGAGGTAGTGTCTGTGAATTCAGGTTTCTGAAGAGCGCACTTAAAGCTCAAAGCGGGTCAAGTCTAGAAGGGATACAGCTGAGGATAATCACATCATGCAGCATCATATTTGTAACACTGTAAAATTGTAAAACTGTAGAATTATTTGCCCCCTTTGATTTTATTTTCTTTTTTAAATATTTCCTAAATGATGTTTAACAGAACAAGGAAATTTTCACAGTATGTCTGATAATATTTTTTCTTCTGGAGAAAGTCTTATTTGTTTTATTTTGGCTAGAATAAAATCAGTTTTTAATTTTTAAACACCATTTTAAGGTTAATATTATTAGCTCCCTTCAGCAATATATTTTTCCATATTTACCATCGTTATACAATGACTTGCCTAATTACCCTAACCTGCCTAGTTAACATAATTAACCTAGTTAAGCCTTTAAATGTCACTTTAAGCTGTATAGAAGTGTCTTGAAGAATATCTAGTCTAATATTATTTACTGTCATCATGACAAAGATTAAATAAATCAATTATTAGAGATGAGTTATTAAAACTATTATGATTAGAAATGTGTTGAAGAAATCTGCTCTCTGTTAAACAGAAATTGGGGAAAAAATAAACAGGGTGGCTAATAATTCTGACTTCAACTGTATATATATATAGCTATACATTTTGAACTGCTATCTGTCACATAACTAGTGATCTGTTTCTGGAAGATCACTGTCATACTACACTCACGCCATTCCGGAACTACATATCCCAGCATGCTGTTGCACACCATTCACCATTAATCACACACAGCTGAACAGCGTCATCATGAATTGTTTGGACTATTTATACACATTGCACACATCAGTCAATGCTGAGTCTGTTTGTCTGTACCTGTATGGTTTCAGTGAGTGTCGTATGTATATTCTGTTCATTGTTTTTCTAGTTATGTTTTGATGATTGTTTTGTTACATTTTGTAGTTTGATCATCGCTTGTTTTTGCATTTTTCGATGCCCTTCATGATACCTGCGTTCTTGTTTTGTGGCTTCTCTTGTTTTTGCCTGCACAAATCATCTTTTTCATTAAAAACTGCATTTGGATCCAACCTGTTTTCTTCGCTCCTTTGACACCCGGTGACACTAATAAAATATAGTATAAATTAATCCTCTCTTTATACAATTTATTAAGTTAAATTAAAGAGCCAGGCCTGTAGGCAAGTGGGGTTTGAGTGGTTTGAAAGATCAAAAGTTGGATTAATATTATTTTCTTATTATTCAAATGGCCAAATTCTGACTGAGGAAAGTTGAATGTGCTGGCCAGTTTGTTATTTGACTAAAGGCTTCACTTTTGTTTTAATTTAATACAAGTTTAACAGATTTCTAAAAAACACATGATGATATATGATAAATTTGTATATAAAAATAAGCATCTTTCATATTTCTTTATTCTAAATTGTCATTATTTATAAAACTGTAATATTAAACTTACAATTTAAATGTACATTTGCAAATAAACACTTAAAATAGTAAAATAGTGTGATAAGCAGTTTGACAAAATGGCAGGACATATTTTTGGTACATCAAAAAATGTGATTATGATAACCATCTGACAAGATAATCCAGAAAAAATTTGTTCTTATGTCTCTACAATGCAATATAGGTCATAATTAAATAATAATAACTGCAAAAAGGTTCAGTTTTTCAGAAAAAAAAAACTGGTAAACGAGAGATTTTCCACTACTTAATCAATTGCTGATGTTTGGTTATATTGAGCAGGTACAACAAGTTTAAAAGGATGATTATAATAGTAGAAAAATGTGCCACTAAATATACTTGGCCGGCCGTTAATATACCTGGGCACCTTGCCCAAGTGGTGTGAGATGGGATGAGAATCAGCACCTTTAAATGCGAGGCCATGGTGCTCCACTGGAAAAAAGTGGTTTGCCATCTCCAGGTTGGAGGAAAGTTCTTACCCCAGGTGGAGGAGTTCAAGTATCTCAGGGTTTTGTTCACGAGTGAGGGAAGGATGGAGCGTGAGATTGACAGGCGGATTGGTGCAGCGGCAGCTGTAATGCGGTTGATGTATCGGTCCGTTGTGGTAAAGAAGGAGCTGAGCCGAAAAGCAAAGCTTTCAATTTACCGGTCAATTTACGTTCCTACTCTCACCTATGGTCATGAGCTTTGGGTCATGACTGAAAGGACAAGATCTCAGATACAAGCGGCCGAAATGAGTTTCCTTCGCAGGTTGACAGGGCGCACTCTGATAGATAGGGTGAGAAGCTCAGAGTACAGCCGCTGCTCCTCCACATCGAGAGAAGTCAGCTGAGGTGGCTCTGCCATCTGTTTCGGATGTGTCCTGGACGCCTACCTAGGGAGGTGTTCCAGGCATATCCCACCAGGAGGAGGCCTCGGGGAAGACCCAGGACAGGCTGGAGGGCTCTCTCGGCTGGCCAGGGATCGCCTCGGGATCCCCCCGGAAGAGCTGCAGGAAGTGTCTGGGGAGAGAGAAGTCTGAGGTTCTGAGACTGCTGCCCCTGCGACCCGGCCCCGGTAAAGCAGATGAAAATGAATGAATGACTTTATATTTATAATATTTAACGAGCAGTTTTTGGAATTATTAGCATACCTAATCAATTATTGCCTGTAAATATTCATGTAAATGTTTATTTTAAAATTTAAACGAGTATACATTTTAAAATATAAAGAAATGAAGAGTTTTTTATGTTTTTAATTTAAGTAGGGACAGAAAAACTTTCTGTAAAATGATCAATACTCAAAAAATGTGATATATAAATATTTTATTATTATTATCATTATCAGTATTGTAATTCCTTCCTTGTTTGATGCCTATGATCGAATATAACATTTACAGTTCATCTAATCTCAACACTAGACATCTCAAAATCACGCCGAATAAATGATAAATAAAAGTCAAAGGTGTTTTTCATTGTAAAAATAAACGTCGCGTATGTTTAAAATGATGGTCGAGTTTCAGGGGCGGAGCGCGCGCGCGTGCGTGTGTCACCTTTAACCTTTCACACACACAACACGCACACACTCGGTTCTGTGTGTCTCTGATGGCCGTGGCGTCTCTCCGGTGGGGCTGCACGCTTCTGGTGGTCCTGATCATCTTTCAGGGTGTGTGTTTGATGTTCTACAAACAAAACACACCCTCGTTCAGGTAAACATCTCAGTTTCACTGTCATTCAGAAGATGCTCCTTATGCCAATTTAATCCAGGCTGCGTGTTTGCTGGTTTGAAAGGTTAACTGTGCTGAGGTATTACAGTTAAGAGTTTAATAACAAAGTTAGTGGTTGTTGTTTTTAATCAAGCAGTGTAATGTTGTCAGGAAGTTGTTGAACTAGCCATTTAACTAGCATCGTAACCGACTTATTGACCTTTTGGTTTGTCCACAGCTGTGACTTAAAACTAAATCTGTTAAAAAAAAATGTACGGAAAAAATTGTCTGCAGCTCAGTTTAACCAAAATAAATTGGTTAAAAAATGTTTTTAGAGTGGAAGTTAAAGGGTTAAATAGTTTTCTGTTGAGATGCATTTGTTTTTGACGTTGAAGTGTCGTAATCAGGACAGAAATGTGTAAAGCCTAGAGGGGATACAGATGCGGATACTCATATTAGCATAATTATTGTGACACTGTACATCAATAATTATTATTTTACTTTACTTTGAGGCTTGGGATGGGGTATGCGTTCATAAAATTTAAACTACGAGGTAATTTAATAAATAATATAAATAATACTCGGTATAATTACTGTTTTTAAGTCAATGTGATGGTTGGTTTAGGGTTGTGGTGGGGGTAGATGTTAATAAAATAGAATAAATGTGTAATTTAATAAATAATATAAATAATTCTCGTTAACTCTCGCCCGCAGCTGTATCCCTTCTAGCAACAAGAAACTCAGTCAGAAATGTTGTCAGATGTGAACTCCGTCCTGAAGTTAACGATAATAATTGACATTATTAAATGATCTATTATGTAGGTCTACTTTACCCCATAGCCCAGTCTTAAACATACCCCTCAGAGTTACGTGAAATATTCATTATTGTTGCACTGTCAGAAATATCATGTGCGCATGCGTATCTGCAGTCGTGTCCTTTGTAGCCTTATCTGCAATTAATTGCCTTTGGATAAAAAAAAGATGATTAAAAATTAGCGGACTGTTAATAGTAAATAATCTGATTAGCAGCACACAGTAAACTCTGCAGTGATAACCTTGTTTCTTTTGCCAAAACGTAAATACAAGAATCAAAAATATATAAATATAAAAGAGATTTAAGCCATTTTTGTTTCTGAATAAAACAAATGTGCATTCAATATAAATAAAAATGACAATGTGTGCGCTGAAATGGCATAGTCAGGGCAGAAAATGAGCAAAGTCTAGAAGGGATACAGCTGTGGATACTCGCATAAGCGTAATTATTGTGACACTGTACAACAATAATTAATATTTTACATTACTGTGAAGGTTGAAATGGGGTATGTGTTAATAAAATACATTTTAAGAGGTAATGTAATAAATAATATGAATAATACTCAGTATACTTACTGTTTTTACTTCTCTGTGATGGTTGGTTTAGGGTTGTGGTGGGGGTAGATGTTAATAAAATACTATTATTGGGTAATTTAATTAATAATATAAATTATTGTTGTTAACTCCCGTCCGCAGCTGTATCCCTTCTAGCAACAAGAAACGCAATCAGAAATGTTGCTAGATGTGAGTTCTGTCATGAAGTTAACGGTGATAGTTTACATTATTTATTAATTTATCTATTATGTAGTTTTAATACCGTCTACTTTACCGTCAATCCTAAACATACCCCTCAGAGTTGTGTAAAATATGAATTATTGTTGTACTACAGTCAGTAGGCTATCAAAAATCTTCTGTGCATGCGTATCTGCAGTCGTGTCCTTTCTAGACTAACTGCAATTAATTGCCTTTGGCTGGAAACAAATATCTGATTAGCAGCACACAGTAAACTCTGCAGTGATATTCTGCTTAGAAATACAAAAAAATGCATTCAATATAAATAAAGTAAATTGTATTCAACAGATAAGCTTGAGACTTTCATAATGCATAAATGTGATGTTTGAAAATTCACTGGTTTTGTAAATAAATTATTCCTAAATAAAGTGCTAAATTAAAACAAGTTAAATCTATTAATTACATCGCTTTTTAGGATAAATGTTGATTAAGGCATCTTTAGATAAAATCTTGATAATTGTTTGAAATATCGACACTCATGCCGTGTATATTCTAAATTCAAAAAGCAATTCATAATTATGCAAATTCAGTTCTGAAATTCAAAACACAATTCATAAATATGCAGATTCAATTTGTAAATTCAAAAAGCAATTCATACATATGCAAATCCAATTCCTAGTCAATACACAATTCATAAATATGCAAATCCAATTCCTAAATTCAAAACACAATTCAAAAATATGCAAATTTAATTAGTAAATTTAAAGCTTAATTCATAAATATGCAAATCCATTTCCTAAATTCAAAACCCAATTCATAAATATGCAAATCCAATTCCTAAAATCAAAACACAATTAATATATATGCAAATTCAATTCCTAAATTCA
>CAIGQZ010001345.1:32791475-32821157 GCA_903798205.1 Danio tinwini | reverse complement strand
TATTATGTTAGATGTTTATAATAATAAAAAACTTAACGCTGTTATTAATATGTTAATATTTTTGTTTCAGGAGGAGTTAGAGAATCGATCTAAACTGGCACAGTGACGTTTAGCCAGGCACGCTCTCATTGGCTGTTTGAGATGTCTGTCAGAACTAATCTCCGCCCCTGTACTGATGTGGGCGTGTTCTGTCACTGCGAGCTGCTCTGGTTAATCAGGGTCTTCATCTGTGATGTTTCTGTACAGGATTTAAAAACCAGGTTAACTTTCTTTGTAGCACAACTAATAATTGGGCAACATGTTAGTTATCTAATCAGAAGCAAAGCTGGAGGATTGAGTGTGAAGAATATGAACTGGAAAAATGGGAAGATGAATTTACTAAATTGCAATTGAAATAAATTCAGAACAGTTGCACTATTTTTACCAGTCCATGTGAAAACCAATAAATCATACTCATTTTCACTACTATTGTCCTCTTATTCTCAAATTAGCAGCTCTATCACCAAGGCAATCAAATCACATTTGAAATACAATTGTAAATGAGTCACTATATATAATAAAATAGATTATGTATTAAATGTAATAAAATAAATCTAAATTAAATGTATTTTTTCCCTGAGCATTCATTATATCTGTTAAAGTGTTTTATTTTATATATATATTTTTTTAAGTAATAAATCTAAATAAACAATGGCTTGTCTTTACTTTTTAGTAATCATTCATTCATTTTCTTTTCGGCTTAGTCCCTTTATTAATCCGGGGTCACCTTAGCAGAATGAACCACCAACTTATCCAGCACGTTTTACGCAGCGGATGCACTTCCATCTGCAACCTATTACTGGGAAGCACCCATTCACACTCGTACACTACTGACAATTTAGCTCATCAATTCCCCTATAGCGCATGTGTTTGGACTGTGGGGGAAACCCACACCAACACAGGGAGAACATGCAAACTCCACAGAGAAACGGCAACTGACCCAGGCGAGGCTCGAACCAGCAACTTTCTTGCTGTGAGGCAATTGTGCTACCCACTGCGCCATCGTGCTGCACACTTTTTAGCATCAATACTAATAATGTATTACAGTAAAAATAATTTAATATTAATAATTAGAATGTTGTAGCGTTTTACAAACAAAACCATTTCACCCTACACATTTTCAATTCAGTTTTGCTTGCATTTATTTTTAATTGTTTGAGAATTGAAGTTGTTGTTTATTTATTTATTTTTTTATCAGCTTTATATTTCACACTGTATTAGTTTGGTTGTAATTATTAGATATATGTTTGTTTTAAATATGTTATACGTATTCATATATGATATAATAATTCATTCATTCAATTTCTTTTTGGCTTAGTCACTTTATTAATCTGGGGTCGCCACAGCGGAATGAACCACCAACTTATCCAGCATATGTTTTATGCAGCAGATGCCCTTCCAGCCGCAACCCATCACTGGGAAACCAATACACATTCACACACAATACGAACAATTTAGCCTACCCAATTCCCCTATAGCACATGTCTTTTGACTGTGGGGGAAACCGGAGCAATTGGAGAGAACATGCAAACTCCACACAGAAATGCCAACTGACCCAGCTGGGACTTGAACCAGTGACCTTCTTGCTGTGAGGTGATTGTGTTACCCACTGAGCCACCATGTCACCCTTTACTAATACATCTAGTAGTTACTATATGATTGTAGAATTAATTATATTGTATAATTTCAATATTTTCACTTGAAAATTTGTCAAAATATATTTGTGTGTCCATTTACGTTTAGCTATTTAAATATATATATATAATTTTCTTAAACAGATCTAAATAAAGTTAATTTATTTCACTATTTCTCTTAACAAATCGCATCTCAAGTAGCCTATTAGTTTGAAGTATTAGTTGTGGTTAATTATTAACTCTGGTTATTCATTAGCCTGACTTCTGGAAATATGAGAGTCAGTTTAATGTGTTATTTTGGTAAATATGCATCACACTAAATGACTGTGAAACATTATTTCACTCACATGTTGTTGACATTTTACTCTCAGACATTTTTAATAAAATAAAAATAACTCCAATAGACCCTTTCCTTGAGTTATTACGACGCAGACACCATCACCGTGTGTTTTGAGCTCAGTGATATGACTGGGCGTCGGTTCAAAGTTCACAGGTCAGGCTGATCTCGGATTGTGTTTGATTGTGTTATAATATATCCGGACGGGCCGCAGGAGCGGCAGCGCGGAGAATGGTGTCCGGCCTGGGTCGCTGTCTGGCGGCTGCGGCGCTGCTGAGTTTCCTGCTGTTCCTCAGCTCTCTCTGGCTGCGTGAGTGATCGATAGCTGAACTTTTTCCTCTTCATCTTTGAGATCTTTTAAGCCAGCGTGTTCAAAATTTAATTGAAACTAGTTACACGTGTCTGCTATTAAATGGCATAAATCAGCGTTTCTGCGGGGTCTTAAAAGGTCTTAAATCTCAAAATCAAAATGTTAGTCCTTAAAAAGTTTAAATTCACTGAAATAGTGTGTTGTAGATCTTAAATCTTTTTTAAACAGGTCTTAATTTCCCTTTATGTATTGCTACACTCTGGCCAAAACCCATCACCAACAATCATCTCAATAAAACTTTATTTTTAAAAAGGTCATTTTTAGCTCTATTTATCATAAATGTTTAATTATTTTCCTTACAATAACATTTGTTTAAAAGTGCTCCATGTATTCACTGCTGAAGACACCGACCTGGACAGATTGTTGTGCATAGATTTAGTTTATTATAGTTTTTAAAACTTTTGTACATTTTTTTTTATTTTAAAGAAAATTTATGTTGGAAAAAAGTTTATGAATGCAACTAGAGCTTGCTTGTATTTACACAATATTTAAAATATTTTGCTGAGAAATATCTAAAATATATATTTTTTTATTATTAATATGTAATTGTATTATTATAATTATATGTATTAAATTATAATAGATATTTTTGATAGGTCAAATAAAACTTTTTCCATCTGGGCCATTTGAAAAATTCTTTGGTGTTTAGCCCTTTATGAGTCTAAAATTTCATTCATAATGGTTTTAAAAATGTCTTAAGAAGTCGTCCCATTCACACGAGGCGTCAGCTTCAACGCTTCCCATTCACTTTGAATAGGTGACGTCAGGCGTTGCCGAACTGCATTGTGGATCTGTCGGCGCCGCTTCAGTAGCGTTGCTCGCTGCAAAAGTTAGGACTTGCTCAACTTTTCAGGTGCCGACGAAAGCGTCAGCCAATAAGATCACTGTATGCAAATGCACCAGCTCAGACAGTGGCCTATTGTTGACTAATTTCATTGGCTGACGCTGCTATGACGATCGCGTGCAGTATGTAACTGTACGTTCACACCGAAAGCAGCGAGAGCGTCAAAGGTCGCTCTGGCCGCCCTGGCGACGACGCTGTCTGTCTTCAGCTCCGGCGGCGAGAGCGTCAAAATTCGCTACTTTGATTTAAAGGGGCCGTTGCAGCATATGATATCAAATCAGTTACATTCCCGCATAAAACATTGCTAGCGTGAAGATGTTGCACACTTATTATTCAATTACTTTAACTACGGAAGATCTAGTTGCATGTGGTGTAGCTTTGCTCCACTTAATTATCCAACGTGTCCATATGCCTGAAATATTCTGAAGTATACCGTTTTGTATTGTCGCGTGAGATTCCCGCTTTTTTAAAGAAAAAATATATATAACACTGATGCACACAACTTGGGAACAACTGTGGTCGGAACCAAAGTTCACAGTGACTGTGTTCTCTGGACTCCTCTCAAGCGGTGGACTTGTACATTCTGATTGCTTGCCGCCGAACCGCGTCACAGCTCATTACCATAAAGTTGACTTGATTTCAACTCTCCTCGACGCCCACACCGGGGAAGATGCGCCGCACTGCTCCTCGCTGCTTATCGCCGCCGGCTCCCATTGAAAATGAATGACTTCCGGCTACTTTGACGCTCTTGCCGCTTTCGGTGTGAACGTACGGTAAGTTTGCAGTATGTAAGGTGCAGTATGTAAGTTTGACACCCAGTGGTTGAACTAGGTATTGCACTCCTGGATCAAAATAAACACGCGCGGGATGCCAGATGGAGTACAGGAGCGAGTGATTTAAACTGTGTTCTAAATAAAAGCAACGTGTTTTATTCAGTGCTAAACGCTAACAATGTGAGTTTGAATAGATTCTAAACCTTACCGTTTCATGAGTGAGTGCATATTCTGTGCTTCTGAATGGCTGTATTTACATTTCTGTCGTGTTTCGTCTGGTGCAAACAGCCAAACTGCCGTTTGCGTGTTGTTAGGACACAAGATTATAATGTAACCTGCTCACCTGATGTTTACGCTCATAATATTTATATCATTTGCTAATTAATAACCTCATGTGGAACTGAATCTGTCTCATTTCAATGTCTGATACTGTCTATTTCAGTCACAGACGCATGCTTTCAGAGTCTTTCTGAATGAATGAATGAAATACGCTGTTTTCCAACAAGGCAACCCGGAGTGCTGAATTATAATTGGCTAAACTGGCATTGTGCAGGTTAAATTGACCTAAACAAAGACAGCGCTCCGGCACAGAAAAACCATTATCAAAGCAGAATATCGGACTTCAGCATTGTGTTTCAGTTAAACAAGTATGTTCACTTTGTTTCTTAAATATCTGCACACATATTATGGTGTTTTTATGCTTTAGAAGAGTCAAAAACTTACACACAGCAGCTTTAAATGTAACTTGGTGAAACCTGCAGAACCCTGATAAATGTTATCTTTGCAGTACAAACATAAAGTGTACAGTTTAGTTTCAAACAGGAGAAGAGTTAAATGTAATTCAGCCTATAGTCTGGGTTAGTTGTAACCAGAGACTGTAAAAAATAGGTTGATTTCCACCAGGGTGAGTTGCAAGATTATAAAATAAGAATTATGATTAACAAAGGATTTGAATTGTGAGATTTCAGGATAATTGGTGTGTGTTTCTGTGTTAAAAGTGTGTGTAAATGTGCATCAGCTTCAACTATTGAACACACTGTATAATGTCCTTCAGCAGTATATTGTGATTCATGTTTTTATTTCCCCCATTTATTTCTGCTTTTGACTTGCATTGTGGGAGCTTAATCTGTCTTCCAGCAACGTTTTACCTTGAAAAGTTAGAAAAAGTGACTTTTATTAACTTTATTGTAGCTTGAAGTGATTAATTTTCTGGGTTTGTTGTTGTTTATTATGGTACAACAACCTTGTGTTAAACTGCCAGTGTATTTTCTGACTCTATATATTATTCATTCATTCATTTATTATCTTTTCAGCTTAGTCCCTTTATTAATCTGGGGTCGCCACAGCGGAATGAACCGCCAACTTATCCAGCATATGTTTTAGGCAGCGGATGCCCTTCCAGCTGCAACCCATCACTGGGAAACACCCATACACACTCATTCACACACATACACTATGAACAAGTTAGCTTACCCAATTCACCTGTACCAGGTTTTTTTCTTTGGACTGTGAGGGAAACCAGAGCACCCGGAGGAAACCCACGCGAACACTGGGAAAACATGCAAACTCCACACAGAAATGCCAACTAGCCTAGCTAGGGCTTGAACCAGTGATCTTCTTGCTGTGAGGCGATTGTGCTACCCACTGCGCCACCGTTATATATAATTTTTATACATTATATTATTATTTCAAACGACTAAAATGCCAACAAAAGTCACTTTGTTAAACTGTAGAGTTGACTTTACAACATCAAAAGTAGCCAGAGCAGAGATCAACATCCCATAATGCAATTCACCACCGTAAATAAACCCAAAACACTTGATTTGGGTTACAACTATCCCCGGCCTCCCCTACATCAGCACCTTCAGCATCACTAATAACATACAAACACAGTAACTCCTGCTGTTTTCCTCTTCTCTGCAGCTCAAGTGACAGTCCAGAGTTGTGAGGATTCATGGAGGCCTTGTCTGAGTGCGTACCAACATGCCGGACAGGTGAGATCTCAGGACTTATAACTGTGGTCTCACTCTCAATTAAAGCTGGTATATACAGTATGTTGAAAGACAATGATCTAGGCTTTTTGATAAATGCACAGTGGTGTAAAGTAACTAATTATAAATACTCAAATGACTGTAATTGAGTAGTTTTCCTCAGGAATTGTAAGTTTTATTAATGTGTGCTTTTACCTTCTCTTGAGTACATTTCTAGTGCAGTATCTGTACTTTTACTCCTCTAGTTTCCTTCATTCTGTAGTCACTACTTTGTTTTTCTTGTCTATGGGGATTAGAGAAATCAGTCCTGTGATTCCTGTCCAATCAAATCACACATACTGTAGAAGGTAAATCGCATCATAATGAACTACCTCAAGAGGTGTGCACCTTATAATTGCAGCAAACTGTTTGGAAGTATTAAAAGTGTTCATGAAGATGTTCAAAATCTTTACGCGCATTGACCCAGAGACTGTTTAGATGCAGGTCACTGATGAGGAGATGACGGATGTTTACTGTATGATGACCGAAATGGCCTTAAACACCCAGCAGGCACAGGACGTCAACATGACGTCTGATTGATGTTGAACTCTAACGTCATGGGGACTTTGCATTTTGTTTGGAAATGAAAATCGGGTTGACGTCAGAACTCAACATCAGGCCAACATCAATATCCAATGTCCAACCTAAAACCAACCAAATATCAACGTCTAATGATGTTACAGCTTGACGTTGTGTGAACGTTACCCCTATGACGTCTATAAGACGTTGGTTGCTGTACCTGATGAATAAATGTCAGTATTTGACGTCATATATGACGTTGGTTTAAGATGTTGGCTCGACGCTGGATTTTGGTCACTTTCTAACAACCTAAAATCAACCAAATATCAACGTCATTTGACATCAAAATAATGCCTTAGCTGCTGGCTTGACAATTAATTTTGGTCACCTGACATCACAACCTAAATCTAACCTAATATTAACGTCTCATGATGTTGTGTGTCTGCTGGGCAGTAACTAGATGCACTACAGAATGTTACGTTTACACACAACACATCAGCTTTTTACAGCATAATACTCACTACTCACTAATATTGAGTACTTTAGAAAGGTCTACTTTTTACTCATACTTTGAGTAATGTTCACAACAGATACTTTTACTCTACTTGCGCTACATTTTTAGGCAAGTAATGGTACTTTTACTTGCGTATGATTTTTCAGTACTCTTTCCAGCACTGGTAATAATCAAATTATTTTATGCAAACACAACATTTATATATGCACAATTTTTTAAAGGTGAAAGTTGAAACCCTACTTTAGTGGACAGAACAACTGTAAGGATACTGGGTTGGCAACAGAGATGAGGTTCCAAATGCAGCGTATTTATTATAAAGAATGGTCAGAAAGCAGGGTAATCCATAAATCAAGACTCAGCACTGGATGCCCACAGCTAGCTCTCTGCAACTCTCACATTGTCGCCCACTGAAGCTAAGCAGGGCTGCACCCGGTCAATACCTGGATGGGAGAGCACATGGGAAAGATAGGTTGTTGCCGGAAGTGGTCTTTGTGAGGCCAGCAGGGGGCGCTCAACCTGTGGTATGTGTTGGTCCTAATGCCCCAGTATATTGATGGGGACTTTACACTGCTCAGTGAGACGTTAAACTGAGGTCCTGACTCTCTGTGGTCATTAAAAATCTCAGGATGTCCTTGGTAAAAGAGTAGGGGTTTAACCCCGGCATCCTGGCCAAATCTGCCCACTGGCCTTCGTCAATCATGGTCTCCTAACCATCCTCATATCATTATTGGCTTCATCACTCTGTCTCCTATCCACCAATCAGCTGGTGTGTGCACAATGGCTGTCGCGTCATCCAGGTGGATGCTGCACATAGTGGTGGATGAGGAGATTTCCCCCCCCCCCCCCAAAAATGTGTGAAGAGCTTTGTGTCCACAAAGGCGCTATATAAATGTAAGGAATTATTATTATTATGAGTGAGTGCATGGTGTCCAGGGTTTATGAAAATGGGGTTATATTTTGTATCAAAATACTTTAGTGTCTTGTATTTTTGTATTTTAAAATACTGTAAAATAATTTGTAAGAAGTCTACATGATGACATCATAAAAATGCAGCCTCAGATTATTTGCCTAGGCTTGAAATCAGAACAGAAAATGTATTAAGAAGGTTGTCAATGCTTGGAGTATGGATGTGGAAATTATATGGAAATTATGCAACACACGATAAAGAAAATAAGAGACAAACGGCATGGGTAAATTTGAGAGCAAGTCAACAGACATTGAAAATAGTATACTGCATGATGCTTAGACCAGTAATATGTAATGGCTGTATAGTGTACAATTCGGCATCAGCATCTTTGCTTTAGAAACGAGATGAAATAAAACATCAGAACTTGAGAAGAGGATGTTGAGCACATGTCCTTCAGCACATAATCATTCTCAGTCTCAGTGCTGCAGGTGGAAATGCAGAGGAACTTTAGAGATATTAAAAAAACATACATAAAGACGGTGTACTAGTGTTCACTAAGAGGTTAAACTGAGAAACTTCCAGTTAAGGAATAACTGAAAAACTCTTGGGAGAATAAGCAAACTGCACAAATAATAGTAGTTTTAGATGGATTGCTGATGTAGAGGCCATGAAAAGAAGACAAACATAAAAATAAATCCTACAGTGGTGATATATTTACTTCATTGGTTATTTCAAATGCCAGTAGTTGATCTGCTGGTATAGTTAATGAAGAGGAAAGATGGTAAAGTGGCACAATACAGTATATTAGACACAAAAATATAATAATACTCCAGATACAGACTGGTTAAAAACTCCAGACTTTGCAAAAACTGATAACTCCATTTCTTGAGATATCATATTTTATGTTGTGCATTGAAGAGAACACTTGCAAAAACATGATGTATGGAAATTACAGTACTAAAGCTGAAGATTTTAGTAGTTTTCAGAAATCATGTTTTACATTAAGATTTTAATTGCCAAAAAAGCATTTATTTAAACAATTATGTGAACAAAAAATGTAAATAACCACTTCATATATCACCCTTTTAAAATATAAGTCTGTTAAGAGATGGGGGCAATTTTACTGGCCACGCAATGGAAGAGAAAACAATGAAGAGATATAGTGCTATGGTCCAACTCATTATCTGCATTACATGGTTTTTACAGTGATCATCTTCAAGACAGGACTTTCTTTAGTAAATTATACTACAATGAAAGAGAAACAAAAGTTTATACTAATGTAGAGGAGTAGTGAATGAGTTGGCAGAGAAGCTGACTTAAACATGCTCAGAGAAACAATGTTGCTGTCAAAGTCGGTTTATGGTGAAGGGATTGATCCAATATGCCTATTGATAGAAGGTTTACGAAGAAATGTCATGCTCCCTTGTAAAAGTATTTTGCAGTATTTTCAAAATACAGCATTTTTTTTTGATACTTTTTTAACTCCAGTATTTTGTAGTTTATTTTGATACGAGTAAAATTGATGTATTTTATTTTAAAATACATTTCATTGGATTGTTGTTCATCCCTGATGGTGCCTATATAGTCCAAGCATGTGTGTGTAATTAAGATGTGTCTGGAACTGGTGTGTGAGTGGAGTGCATGATGGGCTATGTAGTTCGGTAGAATGACAGAGAGTGATCTCCAGTGATCCACGAAGGCTACATTGCTGGTGATCATAACAGAAATGACCAGGAGATTTTTGTGAAATCTCTTCATTTCAAGAGAACCAAAGATGTTCACATATCATTTTTGCTACTTGATTAAGACCCTTATTTGTCTGTTTTTTTTCTTTTTTATTAAACTTGTTTTCCTTTTTCTTTTCTTTTTCTTGCTCCTATTCCTGAACTTTTGTAACAACACTTTTGTTTGTTGAATAAATGGCTTGTACTTTAATATATCGTTTTTAAAAAATAAATAAATAAAGGTGAGATTCCAGGGGAATAATAAGAAAACATCGCTAGGAGCGCTACATTTTGTTGTTTAATTTAGTTTGCGTGAACAGGAAGTTGCTTAGACTTTTTTTTTAGTATGTTGATGTACTTCCAACTGAAACTGAATATTGAGCAGGGGGCGGGGCTTTCTTTTGCACAATAGTAAGAGGGGCGTGGTTAAGAATATAGAGTGGAGGAACTATGACGTCAGTTTGTATGCAAAAACCTAGAAACGAGTTAGCATTTTAGCAGTTCCGGTTCCCTCGTCCAAAAGTCAACGGGATTTCTGAATGGGATTTCGGTTAAATCGCTTAAATAAGGTTCATGGCTAACACAAACTCAAGATACTTCCACATTTTATTCTACGAAATTTATTTTAAACACATCAGTTACAGCACACTCTTGATTTATTAAATCGGTTTCGCTTCTTTAAAAAGACAATTGCTATCAAGTTGCTAAATGGGACTACAGGCGGTGTCGGAGACATTATACGTCATCCAGCTGAGCTGGTCTTGAACGCAGCCTGCTTGTGTTGGGCATTTGAGTTGGTCTGCTATTTTCATAAGTAGTTTTTTATAGTTTGTAGTATTTTTCTAATTGGGTGTAGATAATGCCTTCACTTGTCTAGACAGATTCATTTTGTTGATAATTTATTTTAATTAAACAATATTATGAAGATACTGCTCACCAGTGCAGCCTGTCTCTTTCCTGCTCTCAGTAACGTGTGAATAAACGTGTAAAAATACACACATATTAACGTGATCAATTGATTTTTCATAGTTTTTTTCTTCATCTGAACACATGTTGTTCTCTATCTATGATGGAACTTGCAGGCATATAAACCCGCCCTCACGCCTCATATCTGTCATCTATTACTAAGGTAAGCGTGCTGTAACGTTATGCATGCACGCG
Source organism: Danio tinwini (assembly GCA_903798205.1). Classification (NCBI taxonomy): domain Eukaryota; kingdom Metazoa; phylum Chordata; class Actinopteri; order Cypriniformes; family Danionidae; genus Danio; species Danio tinwini. Next base: position 32,810,305 of record CAIGQZ010001345.1, on the reverse strand, counting down.
ATACACTTATTTAAACGTGTCTTATGATAATACATGTAGGCACATTTATAAAACATACAGTACATGTTTTAAAACTTTTACAACAACCTTAAAGCAAAACAAAATGTATTTCCCACGTAAAATAACTATCCAAAAGGCACGTAGATCAGATGTGTTTTTGCGTATTTGTTTATAATATATAGCATGGATTATAATATAATAAACAGAGAGAGTAAATCGTTGTCATGGACCATATTTCTAAATAGAAGCTTGAGAAGTTGTGTGTAGCAGGGTGGTGCTGACGTCACAGGCGAGCGCCCTGAAGCCTCTGTAGTCCGTTTATAGCCTAATGTTAGCTTTTCAGTTTTGCGTTTGCATTTAAAATCTAAAATTGCTAAAAGTTGTATTTTCGTGTGAGGATTATCCGACTGGACAAAACGTGTAAGTGTAATGAACAGTGTTTGAACACAGAGATTATTATTTGCAATCTTTGAAAAGCCTATGGAAAAATCCTGTAGGGATTTTATTGAGGGAACCAGTTTTATGCTAGCAGCCGATTGGCCTACAAGGTGACGTCATAGTTCATAGTTCCAATCCAAGCGCAGAAGCAAGTTTTTAGCCTTTGAAGATTAATGAAACCATTTTTTTTCATATAAACTGGATTAACTTTCACAGATTAATTATTCACCTCAAGAAAAACAAAGTGTGCTAGCATAAACACATGTAAAATTTTGATTTCACACACACTTTAACTGACTTGCATTGTCCAGGTGGATCATGCTTCCATTCCGGAGGAGCTTAGAGGAAGTGACATCACCAGGGAGTGTAACGGACAGAAGTTCCAGGTGTCCCGCCTCCTCCGGCACCTAAACTCCGCCCTCGGACCCGCCTCCGATGTGCTGCTGGATCCATACCTGCTCTGCTGGGAGGAGCTGATCAAGTAGGAAATCTAAAGAAATGGTTCTTCTTTTTATTCTCTTTCTTTGCACTGTATTTGCTTTTTATGTTGCCTCTTGGCCAGGTCGTCATTGTAAATGAGAACTGGTTCTCAATTGACTTACCTGGTTAAATAAAGGATAATATTATTCAAAGTCTGCATAAATTCTACATTTACAGAGTTTACTTCGCTAGCAAACATTGTGAATGATTAATCCATGCAAGTTAGTATACTGAAAAAACTCTGGCTGCATCCGAAACCGCATACTTCCACACTATATAGTATGCTTAAAACAGTATGCAAGCTGAGTAGTATATCCAAATTCACTGAATTTGAAAATCAGTATGCAAGAAGTACGCAGATAACCTACTACTTCCGGTGAGATTCTGAAGTGTGCGTCCCATGCACACTGTGCTATCGCATGATGCCCCGCGAGAGAATTCATGAATGAGAGTGAAGCGACGCAACTCACGTGGGTAGGTTACGTGATCATGACAAAATAGCAGATGTAGTACGTCTGAGTTCCATTCATACTGCTCACATTCATAGAACGCACTTTTCTAACGGCCGAGCAGGGGTGCGTTTCCCAAACAACGACGTAACTCGTGGCTGAACTATCATAGTGCGATGCATTGTTTGGGAAAAGAACGATGTAGTGACGAGTGTTTCCCAAAACCCGTAGTTTCTCTGTCGCAGATCCATCATTTGAACCACGTTAGTTATAACTTAAAATGCGCATAATGATGGTCTAAACGGGGTGGAGTAACTACTTCTTCAAATAAGAACCCCATCATTTCTTTGTGCAAATGATATTAGGTGCGTCCCAAACCGCATATTTATGCACCATTCTACGCCATTTTGTAGTATAATAGTGTAAGAAGTGCATTTACACTGACAACACAAAAAATAATAAGTGCACTTTAATTACCCAGATGATGCACTCATTCGACCGGTAAAATTGTGTGTAATGATGGACACTTCACGCACTCAACGGGTGCAGCTTTGCTCACGAAGCTGAAGGAGCGGAGCTTTCGGGCGCACATGTTGGATAACTTTTTTTTTATTTTGGATTGTGAAAGCGAAATTCTCCTATGAGAGTGATTAAAGCGCCTCCCGATGGAGAATGCGGTAATACTCACGGTAGGTGTTATTTGGTACTTAGTTCATTTATTTCACTGATTTGGTAACCGTCAAACGTCATCTGGGAAACAGGTTAAATTTCAGCTTAGTAAAAAACATTAGTGTTCCATTTGGGACGACACTACATATACTATGCTGTTGAGTGTTTAAGTGCATAAGTACATAGTGCATGAGCGCATAGTGTATAGTGTGTTAATTGGGACGCAGCTACTGTTTTACACAAACACGCATTTAAAATAAAATCCAATATTAGTTTTGGTAAAAACATGCACTTGCTTTCCATATTAATTAAAATATATGTAAACGACTCACATAGGGCCGATGTTTCCTTTACTAATATTATTGAGAATATTACATATTCTATTCTCCAACATAAAATCACTTACAAAAGCTAACATGAATTCTAATATCATAAATAAATCATATAAATAAATAAATAATGAGGCTATTTATTAAGACATTTAATATTAATTATTTATTAGGAAATGAAAAAAATCCTACTTTAATAATGATATTAATAATATTATTGATGATGACAATTATTATTATTATTATTAAGTAGGATATTGTTGTTGTTGTTTTTTAAAAGTCTACTTTTACAGTTTGACACACATAAACACTGCAGAAATGTTCTAACCAACAGGCCCATGTCATATACAGCACAGATACTATAAATTAAAAGCATTAACGTATGCTATGTTTTGTTTTGTTGTTTTCACAAGCTTTGGAGACTTAATGTAAATTCAGTTTTTCAATAATAGGTCACCTATAGCTCTCGCTATGAGCCACAGCTGTGGCCATATGGCATCAATGTTTTCAAAGTGCACCGTAAAGGGAGCGTAATTGTAAACATGAAGGTGGCTAAAACTGAACTGTAAAAATACTTTGAAAGCAAATAACAGCTAAGAGAGATGACTTTAATGCTTATAAAAAAAAAATCATTCCAAGTTTAAATGTTGGAATGTTCTAAATGAATAGGGTATAGGGAGGATAACTGGGAATAGAACACAGCCAGGAACTATGTTTCTAACTACAGCTCCAGAGGTGTAGTTGCAAGCATCAAAGTTTGTGACGCAGTTTGTGAATGTTCGTTGGAATGATGGATTTGGGAAACACCAAATCCACAAACTATGTTTGTAACGACAGAACTCACCCCTGTACGTTTAAATTTAAATGCAGTACCTACTGAGTAGTAGGTGATTTCGGATGCAGCCTTTGTTTTGGTTATCTTTGGTAATCAAAATCGGACTGTACTCTGATTGGGTGAAATATGGTTAGCCACACCCCTCCAACTGTCAGTTTGCTGCGAAAGATGAGAGGAGGAGCTAAAAATAAACTCCACCCCCTACTCAATATTCAGTTTTGGTTGTAAAATGTCATCATACTGAATTAAAAGTCTGCAGCCCCTGCTGAAAAATCCAGCTTAAACCAGCCTAAGCTGGTTAACTAGTCGACCAGCCTGGTTTTAGAGGGGTTTTGGCCATTTCCAGGCTGGCTTTAAAATGACCAGCTTAAACCAGCTAAAACCATCTTGACTAGCCAGTTGACCAGTTTTAGAGGGGTTTTGGCCATTTCCAGGCTGGCTTTAAAATGGCCAAAACCTCTCTAAAACCAGGCTGGTCGACCAGCTAAAACCAACCAACCATCTTAGGCTGGTTTAAGCTGGATTTTTCAGCAGGGGCAACTTCAGGTTCACACTGACTTTAAGAACTGTTCTTTAGGAAACCAAAACTGTTGTGCATGACAGGTATACACACAAACAAAAACATTAATAATAATAATAATAATTACAAAAGAATGACAACTAAATTACAAAAAACAGGACGGATCAAAATGCTCAGACATGATGACGGGTGTGGAGCTGTGCTTGTGGTTTGTCCATGCGTGATGTTCTGTCCTGTGCTGCAGGTTCATGGAGGCTCTGGGTCCTCTGGTGGGATTTTTCACTCATAAAGTTGAAGAGAAGATCACCCTCATCCGACAGCTCTCACTGGAGGAATCCACTAGACACAGTGTTACCGCTAGCAACAGTATGATGTATGATGCTCAGCATGAAGCCCCGCTCCCTGACCACGCCTACTATTCTGTGCATTCAATGCTGGAGGTGGAGCTGCAGAGGGGCGTGGTTTCCTTTGACCAACAAACACCCTCTGGGAGTCGGACGTTGCTCCGCCTTCATCGCTCGTTGCTATGGTTACAGCTGCTGCTGGAGAAACTGGGGACCGAGCGTGAGGGGCGGAGCTTCGGTGAGCTGTGTCGCGAGGCCTACCTGGAGGTTCTGGCTCCACATCACCCCTGGCTGGTGCAGCGCGCAGCTGAATTTGTGTTTCGCGCAATGCCCGACCGCAGCGTTTTCCTGCAGCTGGTGTGTGTGCGGACACAGGAAGAGGCGGAGCCTGTTATGCGCATCGTTGTTGCGGCGATCCGAGAAATTCACGAAAGGACACAGAGAGAGCTGGAGATCAGAAACATGCTGGACCTGCCCTAAAGGGGCAGTTCACACAAATATTTAAATATACTGTTTATTTCCTCACCCTCTGGCCATTCTAGGTGACTTTATTTCTTCAGTAAAAGAGACTGTTCACACAGAATGGGCTTTTCTTTTCCAACACGTTATTTTTCTATGGTTGTTCAATGTAAACACATGCTTGATAGATTCAAGTTGAAAAGATCTTCAAAATTCAGTTCATCACTGTCAGTCCCACAGCAGTGGACCAATCAGAAAAGAGTTTGGAGGTGGGACAACTGCAAGCTTCTGTTTATAGTAGAAAGTTGGCATGACAACAGCTTTATTTACCGTTATATCATGGCGGAGGAGGTGCTCACTGACCCTTTGTCCAGGTATCCTGAGTTATATGACGTATCTGTTAATCATAACATATTTTTTTCCTATTTCTCATCCACTTAAGTGTGACATGACGCAAAGCGATTTTCAGGTCCAAGCGCTCTATCAGACTGAATGGGGAGAATCATCAAATGGTAATAATAAACGTTTACAAGGCGCTGTAATACTTTCGAAAATCCTGACCGCAATATATATCTCCATGCCTAATATCCGATGGCCAGAAAGTGATACTTTTTTTCTCAAGAGTTCACACTTAGCTGATGATTCTTTATAAAACGTGTTTGGCATGCTGTCCCGGGAGAGAGTCCTGAGCTCATAAGATTCTCGAGCCCGGGGCTCCCTCCTGTTTGCAAGGCGAGAGGGGAGTTTGAGCTCAGGTAGATCAAGAGAATTCCCTTGCTGTAATAGCTAATGAACAGATAGTGATGGCTTATAAGAGATAACTTCTTGAGGCAACACTGTGAGGCAACAGTGCTAACCACTGGGCCACTGTACTACCTATCTAGGAAAGGAGGAAGAGTAGGGGTGGAAGGGGGGATTCTTCAAAACGAAGATGGCTTTGATATGGAACCTAGGGTATTTATAGTGGCTTGGGAATCGTCTGATTGGTGAATCATAAATTGAATAATGAGGGGAAGGCTGCAAGCAATCATAAGCACTTGATCCTCTCGAAATTAGTTTATAAATAAACTTCACAAAAATGTTGGTGTTTGTGATGCAGCAAGTCCAGAGACTGTTGTGTACACTGTGATGTTATATAAAGTTCACTTAATGTGTGATAGGACTAATAAGTGGCCATAAACAAATATTTTCTCATTTCAAATGAGTAGCGGCTTGGACCCGGAAACAGTATTTCATATGTCACCGATACATCACGACTTAACAAGCGGATAATAATGGGTCTATTATTGTCATTATTACATCATGTTCATAATATTGCAGAACATGGACCTCACACTGCGCTTTTTAAAAACCCATTCCTGAGTGCCGTGGCAAACGCTTTTAAAATCAAAGATGCATTCAGTGTGAATGAGCCCTAACTAGTGATGGCTGCTTTCGAAGCACTTCTTCATGAAGCTTTGAAACCTTTATGAATCTTTTGTTTTGAATTATTGATCTCAGAGTGTGTAACAAATTGACAAGGTCACATGATTTCGGTAAAGTGTATTACTATAAAATCCACATCAATGACATGGCTTTATTAAAACTGCCCTCCAGTGGCGAATCAACCTTTTCATAGGTTTTACCTGATCTCAGATCAGTTTTACAAGTTTGTAGACATTTTAATGACATTTGTATAATGAAATGGAATAATAGTTAATAATAGCTGATAGTCCCCTGCTGAAAAATCCAGCTTAAACCAGCCTAAGCTGGTTGGCTGGTTTTAGCTGGTCAACCCGCCTGGTTTTAGAGGGGTTTTGGCCATTTCCAGGTTGTTTTATAGCCATTTTCAGCCTGGTCTTAGCTGGTCAGGCTGGAAATGACCAGCTTAAACCAGCTAAAACCAGCTTGACCAGCCTGGTTTAAGCTGAACATAGCTGGTTTTGGCTGGTTAAGCTGGTTTTAGCTGGTCAACTCCCAGCCTGACCAGCTAAGATCAGGCTGGAAATGGCTGGAAACCAGCCTGGAAAAGGTTAAAACCCCTCTAAAACCAGGCTGGTCGACCACCTAAAACCAGCCAACCATCTTAGGCTGGTCTAAGCTGGATTTTTCAGCAGGGTCTCTTCACAATTGAACAAACAATATATATAAGCCTTGAAATTTTATTTAAAAAACACATATCAGGCAGACACCTAATAGTATTAATATATTAATTTTACTTCGGCTTAGTCCCTGATTTATCAGTGGTTGCCACAGCAGAATTAACCGCCAACTACTTATACATCTCTCAGTCTCACACACAGGAAATTTACCCAATTCCCCTATAGCGCTTGTGTTTGGACTGTGGGGGAAACCAGAGCACCAGGAGGAAACCCACGCCAACACTGGGAGAACATGCAGGGCCGGCACGTCCATAGAGGCGACCTAGGCGGCCGCCTAGAGCAGCATAATAATAAGGGCGGCAAATGCGCCCCGCCACCCAACCCAACATACTGACTTTCATTCACAACATCAACAGAACGCTTGCATAATAGGGGTCTGGCATAATAATGAGGGCGGCAAACGCGCCCCGCCGCCCAACCCAACGTACTGACTCATCCGCAACATCAACCCCCCGTCCTCACTTTATGAACTGGTCAGGTTCGTTTTCATTTTCGGGTTGAGGGCGGCGTGCTAGTCCATTGCCTAGAGCGGCAGTTCGGCTTGCTCCGGCCCTGAAAACATGCAATATATAGAGTTCACAATCTTTGAAAAGAAAGTCCATTCTGATGTACATTTTACCTGAGTTTTTGTTGCATTACACAGTTTTGACCAGTAGGTGTCCCTATCACGTGCTGTTTCGAGCACTGAACACCTTTTGTGCATTCTCTCTTCTGCCTGATTTGATAACTCTAGCAATATTATCAAGATTTGACATCTCTGGCAGTTTGACAATTAGCACATCTCGAGACATTACAATGATTGATCATTTACATCAGCAAAATATGCAAGTTTTTACTGTTCATTAGCATTGTTTACGTTCCGCTCTCCAATATGGCCGACTGTTGTGAAAATTGAACCGGAAGTCTCGCCCTCTCACAGAAACAGCTTACCTGCGTGTTGTAAGAGAAGGTGGGTGGTATTTGTCTTGTTTCTAACTTTGTGGTCTGCTTGTGTTTCTACATTTTACATATTATTTTTAAACCGCGAGAGGCAGTGCATTATATCACTCTGCTATGTGGTTTCTGGGAGATTTCTCGCTATATATTTAAAGCTTTCTGGGAGATCTGCTCCAGCATGAGGAAAGATTATCTTATTTATTCGCTAGGTGTCGCTGTGTTTAGTTTTGTTAAATTATTTGTGAGGGTTTAAAGTCACAATGAATAATTGAGTTGTTCTCAGGAAAAAACGATTTACATGTTTGATCAATAAATTTACTCAAACTGTGACTAACTTTTCTTTACAACCCTACTGAAAAATCCAGCTTAAACCAGCCTAAGATGGTTTTAGAGGGGTTTTGGCCATTTCCAGGCTGGTTTCCAGCCTTCCAGCCTGATCTTAGCTGGTCAGGCAGGGAATTGACCAGCTAAAACCAGCTTGACCAGCCAAAACCAGCTATGTCCAGCTTAAACCAGGCTGGTCAAGCTGGTTTTAGCTGGTTTAAGATGGCCATTTTCCAGCTTGACCAGCTAAGGCCAGGCTGGAAATGGCCAAAACCCCTCTAAAACCAGGGTGGTCGATCAGCTAAAACCTGGTTTGAGCAGTTTTTTTTTCAGCAGGGAACATGTCCAATTTTTTGTTAACAGTGTGTGTAAGACTCAAAATACCTCTTTAATGTATTCATAAATACTTCAAATGCTTAAAACACATTAAATAAGTAATTTAATAAGTAAAGGAGGGTAATACATTTCCATGCACACAAACACTCACTCTTTGTCAGCAATACCCGTGCGGTCACTGATCCATCAATATAGAAAAGTGATGTAAAATTATAATTTTCATAATAAAAAAATGCGTACTGACCACCGGGAAAACTCCCGATCATAGATATCTGTAAGTGTACGTCTCTGGCTCTGGATGGCCACAGTCCTCCACTACAGCTTGATCCCGCATTCATTTCAAAGGAGCGCTACCCTGTACTAAAATGGCAGCTCTGTTGATGCATTCCTTCTAATACATAGATATATACATTAGATGTTGCCTACCCTACTGTTGTCTATTAGAAGGAATGCGTCAATAGAGCCGCCATTTTAGTACAGGGTAGCGCTCCATTGAAATGAATGCAGGACCAAGGTGAAGTGGCCACAGTGCTCCACTTCACCTTGGTCCTGCATTCATTTCAAAGGAGCGCTACCCTGTACTAAAATGGCGGCTCTATTGACGCATTCCATCTAATAGACAACAGTAGGGTAGGCGACATCTAATGTTTATATCTATGGTGCTACAGTCACAATAGATTTCCACCATAGTTAGCGTGAAGAGCATGTTGTTTTACCGTGGCCGAGTGAATTGTCATCAATCAAGCTCATTAAAAAATAAAATCACACATGTGCGACTAAAAGTTTTTCCAGTTTGCACAGGTCTATTTTTAGTCGCAAATGCGAGCGAAATGATCGCACTGTCGAGACCTGTTTAGTATGAATTTCTAGTATTTTTTTTAGAATTCAGGTTTATTATGGTGACAGTCAATTTTGTTGTATTTTAGGATAAATATAAAATAGACGTGATTAGATCACTAGTAGTTATACAGTATAGTGCTGTAAAATGAATATAGCAGCTCAAAATCTCGTAGGAAATCTGAGCATGTTTAAGACCTTTTTTTCCTCAGGAGAGAATCTGAAAAGCAGGAGCAAAAGTCAAATCGGTCTCCTTTAAATCTCAGCTGCTGTGTCAGAGGCAGTAAGTGTGCCACAGGTCTGATAGTGATGACCATAAGGGAAGAAATGATAAATGTAAAGAAGAAAATGGCAAAACAAACAGGGTTAGCAGATAACACTTCCAATATCTTCTGTGACTGATGTCAAAGGTTGCACTTCTAATCAAGCTATACAGTCGGCCTAAATTCAATAGATATTTATCCGCCAAAGGAGGTTCATAATCCTGATGTTTGTATAGTTTATCACGATATTCAAAGACAGTGTTGTGTTGATGTACACAGTTGTGTGATTTATTTCATTCTAATGCACAATGAGAGCTTTAGGTCTGGAATCACTGCAGACAGATTATACTACAATCTCATTACATAAGACAATGAAGCTCTCAGTTTGTACATCATTCATTTATTTTTTTGTCTTTGGGAAATTGCATGCATTGTCTTAAGCTTGTTTCAGCTTTTGTATTTATGTTAACTGTGATACCGTCTGGTGGCATTATGTAGGTAAAAGTGAGTATTTCTAGTATTTTTTTTTGCGTAAAATTATAAAAAGGAGGGCATTAATTCAGGTATGGGGCAGCACGATGGCTCAGTGGTTACCACTGTCACCTTACAGCAAGAAGATTGCTGGTTTGAGTCACTGCTGGGTCAGTTGGCGTTTCTGTGTGGAGTTTGCATGTTCTCTCCGTGTTGGTGTGGGTTTCGTCCGGGTGCACAGGTTTCCCTCACAGTCTAAACACATGCGCTATTAGGGAATTGATTAACTAAATTGGTCGTAGTGTATGAGTGTGAATGTGAATCTATAGGTCTTTCTCAGTATTGCGGCTGGAAGGGTGTCCACTGCATAAAACATATGCTGGATAAGTTGGTGATTCATTCCGCTGTGGTGACCTCTAATAGATAAAGGGACTAAGCCAAAGGAACATGATTGTTATTCTGACAATTTGTCATTTTTTCTGACCCAAAGCTAAAATATTTAAAATTTAGAAGAAATGTACATAGCTAGCTAATCTTTGTAGCTAGCTTTACAGAATGATGCTAATGTCAACATTTTACTAAACCAGTGCACTCAAAAATAGGTTGTATTAATGCTGGCTCATATAATAATTTATTTCAATTTAAGTTACATCTTTAAGCAATAATTGTTGTGTTTGTACATATTTGACCAAGCATTAGGTTAAAACAATAAATAAAAATAATTATTCTTATAAAACAAATTATCAGTAAATGTTACAGTTAAAAATACAATACAACCCGTAAAATAAATGTTACATTTTTATGGTAAACTATACCGTTTTTAATTCGTTTATGGTCTTCTTAATGCACCAATGTTTTGAAGTATTAACATCCACACATAACTTTTATTATACAAGTTTATGAATTTGTATTGTAGCGTTTTACAGTTGAAATCACAGTCATTTTAAAGGATTTCGTAAAAAGAATATTGTTTCGTATATATACATTGAATGTTAACATATATCCAACATTTACATAACATATTACATATATGTTATGTAAATGTTGAGTATAATACATTATGTAAGCCAATACTGTAGTCTCAAACTCAATCACTGGCCACAGCTCTGCATAGTTTAGCTCCAACCACCTCCAACTCACACCTTCTTAGTAGTCTCTAGTAGGCTGTTTCTCAATTCCAAGAACGCAGAGAACGAACTTGTGTTCTTGTGAAGACCGGTCTTGCCAGGTTACCTCGGAAGTATGAACTCGGGGGTCCGCGAGGACACAGAACGTGTCCTGTGAGAAATGAGATGCTGCGTTCTTTCTGATGGTCACATCACGTGTCCTCTGTTCTTGTGGTCTTGAGTTTTAGCTTTGGCTGTTGATGATGACATTACAGGAGAACACGAGGACGCAAGAACGCTGAAGAACGCATATTGAGAAACAGCCGTAGTCTTGAACATCTTGATTAGTTAGATCAGCTGTATTTGATTAGTGTTGGAGCAAAACTGTGCAGAGCTGCGGCCCTCCAGGAATCCAGTTTAAGACCAATAATGGAAAGCGATGGGTTCAAGGTGTCAAATCCAGTTGCTGGAGGGCCGCAGCTCTGCACAGTTTAGCTTTAACCCTAATTAAACACACCAGATCAAACTAATTGAGACCTTCAGGCTTATTTGAAGCCTACAGGTAAAGCTGCGGTCACACTAGAGCAGGGGTGCTCAACCCTGTTCCTGGCGATCGACCTTCCAGCTGATTTCAGCTCCAACCCTGATTAAACACACCTGAACCAATTATTTAGAACGTGAGGAGCACTTGATAATTACAGGCAGGTGTGTTTGATAAGGGCTGCAACCGAAAACTGCAGGAAGGTCAATCGCCAGGAATAGGGTTGAGCACCCCTGCACTAGAGTCTGTGCGTGTGAAATTCTGTCGTACGGTGCTGCGAAAAGGGGCGGGAATAAACAAGATGGTTAGACATTTAAAAAAGCAAGCGATTGGTCCTTGTTTTAAATTTCTGTCCAGAAAGGTCATGTTTTCATCCTCGATTAATCTCACGCAGTCATGTGATGCGATTTCGCAGGTCAGAGTTCACCAAGCTTGAACTTTGCAACGCAGCGACCTGCGAAACTTAACGCACGACCTTACGTTTCCAGTCTGACGCATTCGCGTGCGTATCAATGGAAGCCTTTGGGGAGAAAAGTCTAGTGTGATCGCAGCTAAAGTGTGTTGGAGCAGTGTTGGAACTAAACTGTGCAGAGCAGCGGCCCTCCAGTAACTAAGTTTGACACCTGAATTAACCTTCCAATTCTACCCCCTTAGCTCTTCCCCTTACCCCTACCCACTCGAAACCAGGACCACACTCAAAACCAAGGGGTAAGAAAATTTCCCAGAATACACAAGCCACAACGGCAGTATAGCTGAACCCAGAATTAAGGAGATCAACAAATTATTACGAATTTTTACAACAAACAAACACATGTTTTAATATATTCATAATCGCCTTCGTGTTTTATCGTCATGCTTAAAAAAAAAAGCAAAAATAAAAACTGCTAAATTTTGTGATCTATAATCCATAATAATAACCCCTGTACAGCAGTCCTACAACATTCTGACACTCGGTGACACTCGAACACCCTGTCAGAAAAGTCTAGTGGCTGAGAATGAGCGTTTTACAGTGTCTGCTCTAATGTTAATGCTGTTTTACATTGGCAACTGTGTAAATGCACAGTGTAGTTATGATCTTATTGCCACATTAGATCATTATGATAACATAATATCTGCCTTCAGTGATTTCCTGAAGATGAATACCAAACAATAACACAACTGGAATAACTACAGCAGTCGCCATCGTCTGATCTCATATGAAGCAAGAGATTGCGAAGACATATGATGATGTGTGCAGGTGCTGTAGTGCTGTCCCAATTATTAGGGGTAAATGTTGAAGCCCTTCCTCTTCACACTCAGTTTTAAGGGCCATGGGGAAGGGGTACAAAAATAGAATTGGGATTGGGCCTTATACTACCAATTAAAATTGTAGTATAACTTTAATAAAAAAAAAATAAGCCAGAGTTTTGTTTTGTCCATAGTTTACCCTATTTGGGTTAAAATAACCAAGTATTTACACTCTCAGAAATAAAGGTACAGAAGCTGTCTCTGGGGTGGTACCTTTTTTAAAAGGTGCATATTTGTACCTGAAGGGTCCATAATAGTTCCTCAAAGGTACTTTTAAGGTACATTTGAGTACTAATATGCACCTTTGAGGTACCATTGTGGACTCTTTGGGTACAAATATGTACCTTTTGAAAAGGTACCACCCCAGTGACAGCTCCTGTACCTTTATTTCTGAGAGTGTACAGTTAAAATCAGAATTATTAAACCCCTTTGATTTTTATTTCCTTTTTAAAATATTTCCCAAATGATGTTTAACAGAGCAAGGAAATTTACACAGTATTTCCTCTAATATTTTTTCTTCTGGAGAAAGTCTTATTTGTTTTATTTCGGCTAGAATAAAAGCAGTTTTAAAAAAATTTTAAAACAGTTTTAAGGTCAATATTATTAGCCCCTTTAAGCTATTTTTATAGTCTACAGAGCAAACCATCATTATACAATAACTTGCATAGTTATAGAAGTATCTTGAAGAATATCTAGTCTAATATTATTTACTGTCATCATGTCAAAGATAAAATAAATCAGTTATTAGAGATGAGTTATTAAAACTATTATGATTAGAAATGTGTTGAAAAAAATCTTTCCATTAAACAGAAATTGGGGTAAAATAAAAACAGGGGGGGCTAATCATTCTGAATTCAACTGTACCTATATTTCCTTCAACGCTTTCAAGGTCACTTGCTGTGGACATCAAAATAAATCACATAGCTATAGTCTTTGGCCAATAGCTGTCATCAAAATATAACAACACAACATTTTCAGACAAGAAGACGCGACGTTTGTTAAACACAAAATGTATTTATTTCCTGTTTTCAGTTTTCATTTATAATGATAATCATTTGTTTCTCGAATATAAGTTTCACAATTTTCATGTCAGGCAATATATAACAGTATATTCAGGATATTTAATAAGATACATCTAGTTTCTGAGCAGTGTTTTTACAGAGAGTGAAGAAAGAATAAGACGCCGTCTCACTATGACAGACAGATGAGAGACCGGGATAATGTTGCAATCATCCGGCGAACTCAAAAAAGTGACGAGCGGGTCGCGTTATTGGATTGGAGAGAAACACAGACGGGGACAAAGAGCTCACCGGTGCCGTCAGTGTGTGTGTGTGTGTCTGTGTGTGTGAGTGAGTGTGTGTGTGAAAGCTCTCGAATGAGGATTTAGTAGAGCAGGTGTGTTTGTCGTTGCCATTGTTTGTGAACGCGGGTGTTTGTCGCCAGGTGCCTTGTTGATAGAGAGAATATATATGAAGCGGTATGTGCGTCACGATAGACGTTTGAAGGGCAAAACACGTCACATTCAAACCAATCAGCTGGTTGTTCGGCGCGGGAAATTTGAGTGATCGTTTAAAAAAAAAAATCCGCGCGCCTTTTATTCGCGAAATTCAACCGTTATTCCTCGCGCCGAATTTCGCCGAGCTGTGGTAAATGCGATCATATCGGATCATTTCTATTACAGATATGCTATCACACGCTGTTTCTCCATGCTGATGACGTGCAACGGAAACAAACAAACCGTATGAAAAATGTGTGCGAATTACTTTCGTTGTGTGATGATCGTGCGGAATACAAACTCTTGGCGCGGCGATGGTTTAATCGCCAGTCCATCTAAAAGTACAGAAGTCATAAAGAATGTGCAATAATTCGGTTTACCATATCTTAAAAACATATAAAATCTACCCCATGACATAGAGCGGTCAGGCAGCACACGTTAAGTAGATCTTAGTAAACATACGGCAGCGTCAGTTTAGCACATGGCTAATCTAGTTATTAGTCACTGCTCTGTGTAAACATTGAACTGATCTCAACATCAGGCCCGTAAGTTCTGTGCCGATGTGCGACGGATGAACTAATGCTAGGTTCACAAACAAACTCACTGTAGTTTAATGCTTGAGGTCAATTATATGAACTTTGTTTGTAATTTATTCACGCAAATACTTAATTGTGAGTATGGTGCGAACCCAGCATTATGACGGTAATTGTAAAGTTTGGCCACATTTGGCTCTTTTCTAACACACACCCTCCAATGTTTCAAACACACAACACTGTGGCAGTAACAGCACATTCACAACAGGGGCGAAATGAAAGATTGCAAGAATTGAAACACAAAAAATAGACAGGCCGTCTGTGCGTTATGGACGACAGGATAGTGGTTCGCTAAAAGCACTACGCTAATGAGCATCTCGCTAACCTGCTCGAAGCAGGTCATGTCCATTCGACTGGAATCCCCTTGAACATCCAAATGTCAAATCACATGATTAAAAATCTAATAACCTACCAAAGCTAGGAAGAAACAAACTAAGGTTTTGACAAATATATGCAGCTAATGTTCACGTCATATTTCCGCTGTGCTAACGGGAGCTAAAGTGCGGCTAACCCATGATGTGCTCAACAACAAATGATAAAAAAAAAACACTTCTTGGGAGGAAAAACACATTTGTTCATTCATCTACATCAGTAAATATTGGATTGGCAATTTTTTCTTTGTAAATTGAAGTCTTTTTCTCACTCTAACTACTCTCTTCGTTAAACAACCCCCGATTCTGTATTATTTACAAGTATTAACAGTACACTCTCGGACCAGAAGGTATTGCTGTGTACACATTTAGAAAGATGAATCGAACCGTTCTGGACAATATGAAGCAAATACATTATAGAAGCCAATCGGGCAAATTTGAACGTAAAAATTATGGCGAACTGATATGGCGCAGCTTGAAGCTGATTGGCTAATGTGCCAGTCGTCGAGTGCAATCTGAGCATGTGCAGAACGTCAGCCAATCATTTCAGTTGTGTATGTGTGTGTGCACTCGTGAACATGTACTAATACAAAAGTGTTTTCACAAACATTGCCATATAAAAAATAAAATAAAAACCACAAATCAGATAATAAATAAACGACAAACATCATAAACATACCTCAACAATTCATAAATAAATAAATAAATAAATAGATGGATGAATAAAACATTGTGATGCTTCTCACTTTGACAGATATGAGTCGGTTACAGTAAGTTTTCTACATATGTGATGATTGTTTATGGCTCTATTTATTAATCAGCACTTTAAGCTGTGCGTTTTGTTTTTTCGTTCACATTTTGTTAATTATGAACGACGTTGAGTGATATAGAGTTGACCCTAATTTGTTTTATCATTTCCCAAATAAAAGCCATTCCTTACTGAGTAAGCCCAGGTTAAATCTTACCTAAATATAGCAGAAGAAAAATGTAAATTAAATTAAACATGATTCATATTTTAAGACTCTCACACGATTTTCATGACAACTAAGCATAGAGATTGTCATAAAAACAATATGCAAGAAACAAAGATAATTTCTTGACGTGATTGTGGTCCCTTCGTAATGCACCGGATAGTTTTTTTTTTCCTTTTGTGAGATTGTGATTATGTCAATATTGTTTGTCTAGAGATCTAGAAAGGCTCGTATTTTCGATACTCGTATTTTCTGCTCTCTGGATTTGACTTTGGAATGATATCAGCTGGGTATGACGACAGTCAAGAGTACTCGAAACACACAGAGATACAAAGACACTCGCACACACGCACACAGAAATCAGTGTGTGATGGGGGAAAATGGGGACGGACAAATACATTAAACACTCTGAGATATGAATGACACCTCCCACAATCTCCTGTGTATGTGTGTGTGTGTGTGTGTGTAGTTGCTCAGTTGTTAATGCGCAGCTTGAAGGACACACGGCCGGCGAACTTGTCTCTCTCGCTGAACTCAGTGATGGTGTTAGAGTTGATCTTACACTCCACGTTGACGTCTGTGTTAAAGGAGATGTTCATGAACTTCACCGCCACCAGGGGCTGGGAGTAATTCACCTGCACACACACACACACACACATAACAGTTATGCATGTGTATTATAACCATGTCCCTTTAAAGTACAAATTAAATCAAAACTAACCATATTGATTTTGTTAGCTCACATTGCTAGTTTTGTGGTGAACAATTCATCTGTGCAGGTCATCAACAGAAAAACAATAGTTTGCCCTTGTAATCTTTAATTGACATCTGCAAATGCACTGCCTGTATGTTTTCAGTTAAATTCTCAAATTAGCTCTGTCTGAGGTATTGGGCGTGGCTAACATACTTAGCTACGCCCACTTCAACTGTCAGTTTTGACATCACTATGGCAACAAAAAAATGGTGAGGAGGCGGAGTCTGGTAGATTGTAATAACTCTCCCCAAACCCTTTTCCCCATCTTTCTGAATGAAAGCCTACTTTAATACATCCAATCAGCTCGCAGTAGAAAAAACAAGCCACGCCCACTGTTTTCTCATATAATATTTTGTCACAATATGAAGAAGTTGTTTCACTCTGCGGCCATCGCTGCTCGAGAATTCTGTTTGAATGCCATTCGAACCAGCAACCTTCTTGCTGTGAGGCAACAGTGCTAACCACTGAGCCACCGTGCTGCTCATTATTTAACATAATATTATGTAATTTTTTTAATATATTAAATATTTTAGTTGATAAACACATTTGTATATCTCTATAGCCTTGGGCATAGGCGGAGCGTGTGTAAGGCTGGGGAAGGCTTAGCCTCCCCCTGGCTAGAGACCACAGGCATAGCAGCAAAGAAAAAAAATGCATTGAAAACATGTAACGGGCGTAATATAAATGTAATTTAATGTTGTTGATTAACAGAACACTTTAATTATTGTAAGTTTGTCAATCAAATTTAAAGTCCCCCTCCACACAAAAATGGAATTGTCCAACCCTGCACTCTGCACTGATGAGCGCTGTTTATTACTGGAGTTCGCAGCAGCTCTGAAAACTAAACCAAAATTGCTGGCCAGCGGAGTATTCTGATTTGCTGGTCAAGGACATAAGTAATCAAATGACAAATGAGTATTACGAGAGAGGTATAATATTACATTCAAGAGTTCACATTTAGCTGATGATTGATTATAAAGCTTGTTTGGCATACTGTCCCGGGAGAGAGCCCTGAGCTCATAAGATCCTCGAGCCCAGGGCTCCCTCCCGTTTGCAAGGCGAGAGGAGAGTTTGAGCTCAGGTAGATCTCGAGAACTCCCCTGCTGTAGTAGCTAATGAACAGATAGTGATTGCTTATAAGATATAACTTCTTACTAGGAGCATGTCTATGCTGCCAATTTAGATTAGTCAATTACCTTAAGTTGCATGTTTTCGGACGGTGGGAGGAAACCGGGGAACCCGGAGGAAACCCACGTGAACACGGGGAGAACATGTAAACTCCACACAGAAACGTTGGCTGGCTTGGTAAGGACTAGAACCAGTGACGTTCTTGCTGTAAGGCAACAGTGCTAACCACTGGGCCACCGTGCCACCTATCTAGGAAAGGAGGAAGAGTAGGGGTGGAAGGGGGGATTCTTCAAAACGAAGATAGCTGTGATTTGGAACCTAGGGTATTTATAGTGGCTTAGGAATCGTCTGATTGGTGAATCACGAATTGAATAATGCAGGGCCGGCTGCAAGCAATCATAAGCACGTGATCCTCAAAATTTGTTTATAAATAAACTTCACTTAGTTTTAACTTGTTTTCAGCATTAAATGAAATTGTTAGTTTTTATTTATTTATTATTGCAAAAGGTTTGAATACTCAAAAATGTCACTTGTTAAATAAATTATTATATTGTCAGAGAGGAGGATGTTGGTGCATAAGGTAGGGCAGTGGCTATTGTTTATATTGACTGCCATGCCAAAACACATTTTGTTTGTTAGACAGAAGGCTACCATTAAAAAATAATATAATATAATATATAATAATATAATATAATATAATATAATATAATATAATATAATATAATATAATATAATATAATATAATATAATATA
>CAIGQZ010001345.1:32756920-32773604 GCA_903798205.1 Danio tinwini | reverse complement strand
ATATAGAACATTTCAATGTCATTGGCCCATGAACATTTCCTGCTTGTTATCAAACTATTTCATAACTGTAGCGAGAGGCGATTCAATCGTAACTCAAGGTTAAAACAGCTATCATAACATTATTTATCAATATGTGGCTCTTTTTGGGGGTTTCGGAAGCTACAGAAATAAAAAATGTACAACAGGAAATACGCTGGGACCATTGTTTTTGTTTATGTTCCACCAAATGGGTAAAGTCTAGATCGGATACGTGGCTGGCCAGAAGTTCGATATGCACATTAATATAGCAGCATTTTTTATGACACTGTAAAACAATAATTAATATTTTACAGTACTGTGACGGTAGGATTTAGGGTTGAGGTGGGGGTAGGCATTCAAAATACAATTAATTTGGTAATTTAATAGATAACATACAGTAAATAATATTCTGTACAACTTCTGTTTTTACAGTGCTGTGATGGTTGGGTTTAGGATTGGGGTGGGGGTAGACGTTAATAAAATACAATAAATGGGAAATTTAATAAATAATGTAAATAATTCTCATTAACTTCTGGCCGGAACCATATCCGATCTAGCAACAATCATGATAATCAGTAAAGTCTAGATCGGATATGCGGCCGGCCGGAAGTGTGATATGCACATTAATATAGCGGCATTTTTTATGACACTGTATAACAATAATTAATATTTTACAGTGCTGTGACTGATGGGTTTAGGATTGGGGTGGGGGTAGACGTTAATAAAATACAATAAATGGGAAATTTAATAAATAATAAAAATAATTCTCTTTAACTTCCAGCTGCAACCATGCCTGATCTAGCAACAACCCTCAAAATAGTCTATAAGTTTGTCAATTAAAAAAAATAGTACTTTATTAAAGTTTTTTCCACATAAAATTAAGACCAACAATAAAACCAGTCAGTGTTCCTTTATAACAATATACAGTATGTAACTCTTATAATGCCACGCACATTCGTCTACCCGTCTTACATCATGCGTCACATACAGTATGTCAGTTGTGCGTATGTCATTCAATTTAGGTTTGCATAAATTAAAAGAAAGTACTTTTTTTATTTATTTGTTTTCCTTTGGCTTAGTCCCTTTATTAATTAGGGGTCGTCACAGTGGAATGAACCGCCAACTATTCCAGCATATGTCTTACACAGTGGATGCCCTTCCAGATGCAACCTAGTACTGGGAAACATGCAAACACACTCAGTCATGCACACACTTATACACTACAGCCAGTTCAGTTCATCAGTTCCCCCATAGGGAATGCTAGAAACGCCAACTGACCCAGTCGGGATTCGAACCAGCAACCTTTTTGCAGTGAGGCCACAGTGCTAACTACTGAGCCTCCATGTTGCCAAAGTACTTTATTACAATTGTTAAATTATTAAACTCAAATCTTTGTGAGGCGACACGGTGGCTCAGTGGTTAGCCTCACAGCAAGAAGGTCGCTGGTTTGAGCCCTGATGGGCCAGTTGGCATTTGTTTGTTTGTTTGTTTTGTTTGTTTCACTTTATTAATCCCCAAAGGGAAATTTCACATCACATATATATATAAATAATAATAAAATTACATTAATACTGCACACCTTAGTTCCAAAAACAACAAGTAAACACTTGTCCATATGTAATAGCTATTACAATTCAGCATAATTTATCTAGTATGAGTTTGGTTATACAATCTGATCACTTTCTCTGTAACACCAGGGCAAGAGCTTGCACACACTTGGACTGTATCAAAAAGGGGATGATTATCGTGATTCATCAAATCTGTCCATCATTTGATCATGTGCAACCTCTTCTATAGTGGGTAGTACACACCCCACAACAGATCCTGCCCTTTTTATAAGCTTATTTGTTTTTCTCCTTCTCCAACAGTCCCCCTCCCCAGCAAGTTACAGCATACAGAATCACAGAAGACACCACAGAATCATAATAAGTTTTTAACTGTGTCTGACACACACCAAAGGACCTCAGTCGTCCTAATAAATGAACGCGACTCTGACCCTTCTTATACACCTTTCAAGAGTTCAGAAAACACCCTGCTGAGACGGAAGGGTTTTGTAGCCCTTTAAAGAGGTTTAATATGTATTAAATACATTTTGCTGGAGTGCAGTGAGTGCACTATTCTGTGCTTCTAAATGGCTGTATTAACATTTCTGTCGTGTTTCGTCTGGTGCAACAGCCAAATTGCTCATCACTGCGTTTTTCGTCATGAAGTGTGTTGTTAGGACACGGGGTTACAATGTAACCTGCTCCCCTAATGTTTACATTTGTAATATTTATATTATTTGCTAATTATTAACCACCTCTTGTGGAACTCTGAATCTGCGTCTCATTTCGAAGTCTGCTACTGTCCACCAGAGGTCGCATTTTCGGTCACAGACACACAGTTTGAGAGTCTTCCTGGCTGAATGAATGAAATACGCTGTTTTCCACCAAGGCAAGCCAGGGTGCTGAAATATAATTGGCTAAACTGGCATTGGGTGGGTTAAATGACCAAAACAAAGACAGACGCTCCGGCGCATAATGCACATGTTAAAGCAGAATATCTGACTTCAGCATTGTGTTTCAGATAAACAAGAATGTTCTCTGAGCATGTTTCTGAAATATCTGCACACATATGATGGTGTTTGTATGCTTTAGAAGAGTTAAAAACTCACATACAGCATCTTTAGGTTCAGCCCATATCAATAGTTTGCAACCACTTACCTTAAAAGAATGAGTAAATCTAATGAATCATTTTATTGTTTGAGTGTATTCAGTGTCTCTATAGAGAATTAATGACCAACACAAGCAGACAACCCAGCGTGAGTGTCGACCAATCAGAGCGCAGCATTAATTGGGATGAACTCTTGTGTTTGGTGTTTGTGTGTTGTCAGTGAATGTGACCCAGATTCCCTTCATTCAGTCCATCTTCACGTCTCTCATCCCTCCATCACTGAGCAAATGTCAGGACAGACTGTGAAGAGTAAATCCTCTTACGATAAACCACAGCCGCCTCCATATCTCTCTCTCTCTCTCTCCCTCGATCTATCTCTCTTTCTCACCATCTCTCTCTCCCAAATATAAAAGAAGTAGAAGAGAGTCCCATGATTTACTGTTTCTCATAGGGGCAAGCTAAAATGGCAATTTGCCTGTCGAGAGAGTAAATTAAATGATAAAGATTCAACTTATGCTATTGTAATACTACAGTAAAAGCACTAATAAAATCTTGCATTAATATAGAATATGGGTTTTATTAAATGGTAAATGACGTGTATCCAGGCTCGGCGCCAGGATGTCATAACTAGGGGGGCATTTTAATCCCATATAGGGGGCCACTAGACTGATTTTGGTCCCTCTTGTTCCTTACATTTAGGCTATTTATTCACTTATTTATTATTACTTTGCATTACTGCCTAAGTTAATGAATTAAAGCAGTAGTAAACTTTTTATAGTAATAATAATATGCATTTTCACTATTACTTATTTTATCATTGAAAATTATGCAACGATCCCGTATACATAAACGCAGACAGATCATGGCTTTAGGGTAGAGGTGGGCAAACTACGGCCTGCAAGCCATATGCGGCCCGCTGAACACTTTCATCTGGCCCTCGAGAGAGTTTGCTGCTTCTGGGTATCGGTTTGGTTTCAGAATTAGTAAATTAATGATGCAATACAAGTGAACGCCATTTGAAGGCATTATTGAACGCGGTACAGTTAGCGCAACCAGTAGAATTAGAACACACTCTCGGATAGGGCTGTGCAATTAATCGAAATCCAATCACAATATCTGTCAAAAAAAAACACAATTCGATATTTTTCCCACAGCCCTACTCTCTCGAATATTAAAATGCACTCGACCGTTAATGACTGAAAAATTGACTCTGAATGTTGTGTGTTTAAGGAAGAATGGACAACAAAATACTTCACCAATATCGAACAGAAAGCGGTATGTCTAATATGCCAAGAAAGTATTGCTGTTTTTAAAAGACTACAACCCTGGTCAGCATTTTTCCAAGCAAACATTCGTATTATGCTGTCAACCAGTCACCTGCAGAAAAGGCAAACAAGGCTACAAAACTTGCCACAAACTTAAAAGCCCAGCAAAAGACATTTATGACACAGAGCTCTTTTCAAGAGTCTGTAACGAAAGCTAGTTATGTGGTGGCACATAAAACTGCAAAGCACTGCAAGCCTTTTTCAGAGTTTCATATGAATTTATTAATCATTCTTACTGTTTAATGAACGCAAACTGTCATAGATTATTAAAGAAACAAACCCATCACTTTTATGATGATTGATAAATAAGTATAAACAGCAGTGCAATTTAATTTGACTTGTGAATTGGACTCAACAATAACTATTAAAGAAATCTGTGACATGATTCTGTCTGATGTTACATGTTCCATGCATACTGCCATTATAAAAAAAGTTATTTTTTGAAGGATTTGACATGTGGCCCTTCACTTGGTTTGCAAAACTTGATGTGGCCCTCGGGTCTAAAAAGTTTGCCCACCACTGCTTTAGCATTAATCGAGTGGTTTAAATTATACTTCATTCTCCTTTTTTATTTCCGTTTTATTTCAAATATTATAAATGTTCAACGTTTTAGGTAAAGACATCAAACTATTTCCACAAATGCAAGCTAACCCACGGCTAGACTATTCGTTACCCGGTAAATAAATATAGCAAAATCAGCATAACGGAGTCATCACTCCTCACCTAGCCTTATCAACCAATCTTTTATCAGCATTAAGAAAAGGTTAAATGTTGTGATCTATTCATTCATTCATTCATTTTCTGCCGCTTTTCCAGGGCCAGGTCGCAGGGGTAGCAGTCTTAGGAGAGAACCCCAGACTTCCCTCTCCCCAGACACTTTCTCCAGCTCCTCTGGGGGGATCCCGAGGCGTTCCCAGGCCAGCCAGGAGACATAGTCCCTGCAGCAGGTCCTGGGTCTTCCCCGAGGCCTCCTCCCGGTGGGACATGCCTGGAACACCTCCCTAGGTAGGTGTCCAGGAGGCATCTGAAACAGATGCCCGAGCCACATCAGCTGACTTCTCTGGATGTGGAGGAGCAGCAGCTCTACTCCGAGTTCCTTCCCTTATCTATAAGTGTGCGCCTTGCCACCCTTCGAAGGAAACTCATTTCGGCCACTTGTATCGGAAATCTTGTGCTTTCGCTCATGACCCAAAGCTCATGACCATAGGTGAGAGTAGGAACGTAGATTGACCGGTAAATCGATAACTTTGCCTTCCGGCTCAGCTCCTTCTTTACCACAACGGACCGGTACATCGACCGCATTACTGTTGTAATTAATGTAGTAATTAATGACAGAAAGAGTTTTCAGTTTTGGGTGAACTAATCCTTTATAAAAAAAACTGGGGGGCAGAAATTCTTTCTGGGGGGCAATACCCTCTTTTCACAAGCCTGTTATAATGCATTTAACGCTCATCAGCATCTTAAATCCTCGAAAGTTTTTAATATTTGGATTTTTTTTTAAACCTAAGGACATTTATATGTATTTCTGTATGTATTATATCATCTTTGCATCAAATTACAAAAAATGAACGAACGCTTGTGTGAGGTGTGTGTAATGCAGTGTGTATGGGCGCAGGACAGTAAATCTGTCATTATTCTCTCTTCTGGCTGCCGTTATCAGTCTCACACTATTGTTTTCCTCTTTCTGAAAGTCTTGATAACACCATCCTGGAGTTTTTCTGTCATTATTTCAGCAAATAGGATTGTAAATAATGATTTTTTGTGGTCTCCTATTCACTGCGCTCTGAGTTTACCAGCTATGACCACTTCTGCTGCGTAGAAAGCCAGAAATGTGAAAAGGCTCTGTGCCCCCTTTTGTCTACAGTAGAGATGTATGAATCAGCTGAAATGTTACCTGAATCCCCTCCTTCATACTAATCATCCACCCACCACCCGTTCACACATATTATTTTATATATATATATATATATATATATATCCGCACCCGATCGACGCTTTAATAATTCTAATTCTTTGTTTTAAGCATGATGATAGGTCACCGTGGATCGTTCGTTATTAACAGCCGATTCAGCTTTTACATATGCAGGAAAAAGAGAACAAAAGCGGTGCCACTTCAGCCTAAACAGCAGCTATGCTGTGTTTACTTGGCCTTTCTCTTTGCACTGTGCAAAAACAGAATAGCATCTACTGAGCCTGGATTCGGGTGATTCTGCCTTGCCTCCAAAACACGGCCAGCTGCACTAAATGAGCGTTTGCTCGCACCGCTTGTTGCAGGAATGCACATGCTTCTCCTTGCAAGGCGCTGCAGTCACGTAAATAAGCGATCTTGTTTCTCCCAGAACCATGGCAGATTTTCCTCTGATGACTCCTCTAACTGAAAGTTTGCACAGTACTCTTTGGGCGTCTCATCTTCACATACTGCGAAGTCCACTCTCTGCTTTTTTGCTAGTCAACTGCTATGACCTGCGACCCACCAGCAATTAATCATAATGTATTTTTTATTACCCGACTCGGCCGATCCATGGATTATTCGCAGCGCCCACGGATATAATCTGTGCATTACTAGTCTACCGCATGTAGAATACAACCGGCCTCTGAGCGAGCTGAGAGAGGATCATGTAAGCTCTACTGATGCCCCTATTGGCTGTCGCTCAAGAAAGTTGCTCTTCATTTGCATAAAGTTGAAGGATTCTCAACTTTTTTGCGTCACTCGACACGCCCACCTGATCAACAATGGTCACTGTCGCTTGCGTAGATGGAGGTCGCCGGAAGTCGCTCACTCTCAGATGAAATGAACAGTCGCTTGTCGCTTTGCCGCTGTGAGTCACTCGTAGTGTGAATGAAGCTTCAGTCTGTGTTTATAGTAGTCGGGGGGTGGGAGCAGAGGAGGAAGAGCTGGGAAAGAGTTGAGTCTCTGGACCGCCTGGTGAAGGAAAGCCTGCTGGATCAGGCCTGGAGACTGCGCAGTCTTCTCCATAATGACAGCAGATGTAGCTGTGAGATGGGTGGGATGGGTCACCTGCAATCTTGATGGCTTTTCAAATAAGACAGGTGTGATAGATGTCTGAGAGGCCGGTTAGAGAGACACCAATAATCCTCTCAGCTGTTCGTTGAATTCTATAGCGCTTTTACAATGTAGATTGTGTCAAAACAGCTCCACATAGAAGATTATAGTGAGTTGAGACAGTGTCAGTTCAGTTTTCAGAGTTTAAAGTTCAGTTCAGTTTAGTTTATTTCAGTTCAGTCCATCGATGTGCAGCTCTACAAGGCTTAAACCATGCAAGCCAGAGGCAACAGCGGCAGGAAAAAACCTTCTCCAAATGGTAAAAGTGAAGGATAAAAAAAACCTTGAGAGAAACCAGGCTCTGTTGGGCACGACCATTTCTCCTATGATCAAATGTCTTGTGCAGATCTGCAGTCTAGGCGCTGGAAGTTGGAGAATGCTGGACGTCAGCAAGGACTCTGCTGTCCCTGGAGTTTCATGCTCTCCACTTCTCCATGACCACCACAGCAGCTGCTCAGGATTCGACCTGGTCCAGGATTACGGAAACCTTGGAATCATCTCTTCACAGGTCTTGAATCGCATCAGAGGTGCTGCATAGTCTCTGGGGGTCGAGTATCCCCAGGTGGAAATAGAGAATAAAGAGAATAATTAGCGTTGCTGCGGTTCTTAGTGTATATAAACGAGATGCATGGAGCACATTCATACATCATACCGCTATGTGATGCACTGAGTGTATGCTTTACTAAAAAGATAGGTCTTTAATCTAGTTTTGAACTGTGAGAGTGTGTCTGAGCCTCAGACATTATCAGGAAGGCTATTCCAGAGTTTAGGGGCCATAAATGAGAAGGCTCGACCTCCTTTACTCGACTTTGCTATTCTAGGTACTACCAGAAGCCCTGAGTTTGGAGATCTTAAAGAGTGGGTTGGATTGTAGTGAGACAGGAGGTTGGTTAGATAAACAGGAGCTAGATTATATAAAGCTTTATAGGTAAGAAGCAATATTTTATATTCAATACGAAACTTAACAGGCAGCCAGTGTAAGGAGGATAAAATTGGGGTGATATGATCATATTTTCTAGACCTGGTGAGAAATCTGGCAGCTGCATTTTGTACTCGCTGAAGTTTGTTAATAGAGGATGCTGGGCAACTAGTGAACAGAGCATTACAGTAATCCAGCCTGGAGGTCATAAAAGCATGAACTAGCTTTTCTGCATCTGAGATGGATAGCATACTACGTAACTTAGCGTTATTTCTTAGATGAAGGAAGGCAGTTTTTGTGACATGGGATATATGATTTTTAAAGGTTAAATTGCTGTCTAATATGACACCCAGATCTTTTATAGTAGAGCTAATGCTAACTTTGTATCCCTCTAGTTGCAGGTCGAGTTGTGAGAACTGCTGTGTGCAGGATTTAGGGCCAATAAGTAATAATTCTGTTTTGTCTCAGTTTAAGAGAAGAAAATAGTTGGTCATCCAGTCTTTAACATCTTTAATACACTCAGTTAGCTTAGACAGTTTAGACATGTCATCCAGTTTAGTTGAAATATATAAGTAAGTATCATCTGCATAGCAGTGAAAGCTGATCCCATGTCTTTTAATAATGTCTCCCAGGGGTAGCATGTATATTGTAAACAGCAAAGGGCCTAAAACTGATCCCTGAGGCACCCCGTACTTTACTGGCCTGACTTGTGAGAGCTGTCCATTAACAATCACATACTGGTAACAGTCCGCTAAGTATAACTTAAACCATTGAACAGCCTGACCCTGGACACCTGTAGAATTTAAGCGGTCTATGAAAATATTGTGGTCTATGGTGTCAAATGTAGCACCGAGATCCAGTACTACTAATAGCGAGATGCACCCTTGGTCAGCAGCTAAGAATAAATCGTTGATTATTTTCACTAATGCAGTTTCTGTGCTGTGATGAGGCCTTAAAACCTGACTGAAACACTTCAAAAATATTGTTCATCTGCAGAAAGGAGCATAATTGGGCAGAAACAACCTTTTCTAGTATTTTAGACATAAATGGAAGATTTGAAATAGGCCTATAATTACTTGCTGGGTCCAGTTGTGGTTTCTTAATAATAGGCTAAATAACAGCTAGCTTGAAAGGATTTGGAACATGGAGAACTGTTCTTACAATGTTCTTACAATGTGCTGCAGAGTCTTCCGTCATGTCGTGGTGCAGGCTCCATACCACACAGGGATGCAGCAGGTCAGGATGCTCCCGATGGCACCACTTAAGGGTGGTGTACATGATGGAAGGTGTAGCTCTTGCTCTCCTCAGTTTGCAGAAGAACTACAGGCGTTCTTGGGCTTTACTGGCCAGTGATGCAGTGTTGTGCCTCCAACACAAGTCTTCAGAAATGTGCACTCCCAGGAACTTGGTCCTGCTTACCCTTTTCACTGCAGCACCATTGATGGTTAGTGGAGCCTGCTGGGTGTTTGTGCTCTCCTAAATCCACAACACTCTCCTTCATCTTCTCCACATTCAGGTGGAGATTGTTGACCTCATTCCTGTAGGTTGTCTCATCATTATTGTTAGTGAGACCCACCACAGTCGTGTCGTCTGCGAACTTGATGAAGAGGTCTGTACTGGACGTTGGAGTACAACTGTGAGTCAGCAGGGTGAAGAGGAGGGGGCTCAGCACACATCCTTGTGGGGCTTCCGTATTCATCATGATGATGGTGCTGGAGATGTTGCTGCCGACTCGGACTGTCTGTGGTCTCCCTGTCAGAAAGCGCATCACTGATGTTTTTATTGGTCTCCTCACTCTCGCTGTGACAGGCATCAGTGTATTGGGAATCTAGTATGATATAATCTGCTTTTTAACCTGACACATGCTGAAGTTGTGCTTTATTGTCTACCGTAGTTAATTCAGGGTAAACCAGCTGTAATTTGGGGTATAATGTTTTTCTGAAGTCCTGATAGTTTGTGCATCTCTCTTTCTGCCAGTGGTGGACAGTAAATAAGTATTTTACTGCTGTACACATGATCTGTTCAAAGTGAGTCTCTGATAAACGATGCATTGATTCAAATAATCTGTTCCGAGTGAGTCTCTGTAAATGATTCACTGATTCACATGATTTTTTTCAGAGTGAGTTTTTGATAAATGACTCACTTATTCACATGATTTGTTCAGAGTGAGTCTCTGATAAATGACTCATTGATTCAAATGATCTGTTCAGATTGAGTCTCCGGTAAACGATTCACTAATTCACATTATCTGTTCAGAGTGAGACTCTGATAAATAACTCACTGATTCAAATGATCTATTAAGAGTGAGTCTCTGATAAATGACTCTCTGATACACATGATCTGTTCAAAGTGAGTCTCTGATAAATGACTCACTTATTAAAATCATCTGTTCAGAGTGAGTCTCTGATAAACGACTCATTGATTCAAATGATTTGTTCCGAGTGAGTCTCCGTGAACGATTCACTGATTCACATGATTTTTTCAGAGTGAGTTTTTGATAAATGACTCACTGATTCAAATGATCTGTTAAGAGCGAGTCTCTGATAAATGACTCACTGATTCAAATAATTTGTTCAGAGTGAGTCTCCGGTAAACAACTCACTGATTCAAATGATCTGTTCAGAGTGAGTCTCTGATAAATGACTCACTGATTCACATGATTTGTTCAGAGTGAGTCTCTGATAAATGACTCATTGATTCAAATGATCTGTTTAGAGTGAGTCTCCAGTAAACGATTCACTGATTCACATGATTTTTTTCAGAGTGAGTCTCTGATAAATGACTCACTGATTCAAATGATCTGTTAAGAGTGAGTCTCTGATAAATGACTGACTGATTCACATGATTTGTTCAGAGTGAGTCTCTGATAAACGACTCTCTGATACACATGATCTGTTCAAAGTGAGTCTCTGATAAATGACTCACTTATTAAAATCATCTGTTCAGAATGAGTCTCTGATAAACGACTCATTGATTCAAATGATCTGTTCCGAGTGAGTCTCTGTGAACGATTCACTGATTCACATGATTTTTTCAGAGTGAGTTTTTGATAAATGACTCACTAAATCAAATGATCTGTTAAGAGCGAGTCTCTGATAAATGACTCACTGATTCAAATCATTTGTTCAAAATGAGTCTCCGGTAAACAACTCACTGATTCAAATGATCTGTTCAGAGTGAGTCTCTGATAAACAACTCACTTATTCAAATCATCTGTTCAGATTGAGTCTCTGATAAATGACTCATTGATTCAAATCATCTGTTCAGAGTAAGTCTTCCGTAAATGATTCTCTGATTCACATGATTTATTCAGAGTGAGTCACTGAAAAATGACTCACTAATTCAAATTATCTGTTAAGAGTGAGTCTCTGGTAAACAACTCTCTGATTCAAATGATCTGTTCAGAGTGACTCTCTGATAAACGACTTTTTGATACAAATGATCTGTTCAGGGTGAGTCTCCGGTAAACATCTCACTGATTCAAAGGTCCGTTCAGAGTGAGTGTCCAGTAAACAACTCAATGAATCAAACAATCCGTTCCCAGTGAGTCTCTGAAGAACAACCCACTTGAATCAAAGATCTGTTTATAGTCAGTCTGCATTAAAGAACTCATTGATGCAAATGATTCGTTCAGAGTGAGTCCCTGATAAACAACTGACTGATTCAAATGATCTATTCAGAGTAATTCTCCGGTAAACAACTCACTGATTTAAATGATCCGTTCAGAGTGAAACTTTGATAAACAACTTCCCGATTCAAATGATCACCTCAAAGTGAGTTACTGATAAATGACTTACTGATTCACAGCATCCATTTAGAGTAACTATCTGATAAACAAATCACTGATTTAAACGATTCACTCAGAGTGAGTCTCTGAAAAACAACTCATTGAATCAAATGATCTGTTCAAAGTGAATCTTGGATAAACAACTCACGGATTGAAGTGATTCATTCAGAGTCAGTCTCCAGTAAATGATTCAATGATTTTACAAAGCGATCTGAATGGGGTTCAGCGTGTAAATGTGGTTTAGTCCGCTTAGTCCCTTTAATAATCTGGGCTTGCCACAGTGGAATGAACCGCCAACTTATCTAGCACATTTTACACAGCAAATGCCCTTCCTTACCTATCACTGGGAAAAGCAAAACAAACAAGTATCCTTAATGAGTCCTAAAAATCTAGTTCAAGTGAATCAATTTTGTTTTGTAAAAAGCATTTCCAGTGTGTATAAAATATGAAATATAATTACTTCAAGTAAAAAAAATACAATAAACGATAAATAAATGATAGAAAATCATGCAAAAACAGACACATCTCTATTATTAATTATGATAATTACAATTAAAATTGTATAATGTAAAATAAGTCAAATGAACTCAATGTGTTCACCATTATATGTTATTTATGTCCTAATATAAGTTGTTCATTATGTATTATTTTCTAGGGTTGGTTTCAGTTTCATAACTAAGAAGCAAAAATAGCAATTAAACTGGGAAGGAAAGTGTAGAGAGTGAATGTTGTACAGGTGTTTAAGAGTTTAATTAAGTGACCATTTATTATTATTCTTATTTGATAAAAAATGTGAGAAATATTGAAGATTTTTAAAATGTGTGGAATTATAAAGAGATGCTGGATACTCTGTTCACGATGGAGACCCTATTTTTGTTAAATGTCTTGTGTTAATTGAGTTTTTAAATGGTATCAAGTCAATGTACACTGGAAAGAATGATATCTGCAAAACTGTTGCAAACAATGGGCTCTACGCACAGCTAGAGTTTTAAAGCCGACGTTAAACATCCGATGAAAGCTGTGAGTATTTTCAATTTCACAAGGTTGTTTTTACAGCATCGATGCTGTAATGTAATTACAATACATTCAGTTAAATGGACTTAAGCATTCATTTAGTTGTTCAAGCGTAAAACGAGATGAAAGGTCGGTGTAACCACTATCGCAGTCAGTAGCAACAGGAAATTCCATTAAAAATGCTGGAGTAAAATAAGCTGTCGTATTTTAAAGACATGTCAGTGGGAAATATAATATAATGCAGTGCTTTGATGTGAGACCCTCTTCATATCATATATCTATCAGGCAGTGAAGATCACTGATTTTTTAAGAAATCAGATCTTAAACGTGACAGTTTTGTAATGGAAAGACAGTTCACCGGAAGCCCTTGGACTGCCTGGCTGAAAATTAAAAAGTTCATGTGAATAAAGCCTATTTACATGAGTTGAATTTAACAAGCAAATTAAATGTATTAATGTTCAACCTAATTTGTTTCTTTAAATTCCGCCCAAATAAGATTTAGATTAGATTAGATTCAACTTTATTGTCATCACACATGTACAAGTACAAGGAAACGAAATGCAGTTTAGGTCTAACCAGGAGTGCAATAGCAGCAAGTGCAGGATACAGGTATAAGTTATAAAGTGCAGTTATAGAAAAACTATGGTGATATTTACAAATGGATGTACTGTGAACATTATATACAGGTTGTGTTAGCTATGAACAGAGATTTACAATAGATGGATATATGTACAGGTTGCTATTAATAATCAGAAGTGTGCAGGTAAACATAATTACAAATGTACATGTGCAGTAGGTATGTACAGGTCAAATAAACAAATCAGTGCAATGAATATGTGCAATTTTTAAATATGCAAATGTTAAATAGTGCAGTGAGTATGAGTTATGAGGACAGTGGGGGGTGTAGTAGTGGGGCAAAATAAATTGGTTACAACCCCTTAACACGAAAAAATGTGTAAATCCACCTTGGATGAATCACCTTGGATCAATAATAATAATAATAATAATAAATATGTTTCAGTCTGTCTCTCTACATGCTTATTCTAAAGTATATAAATAATAATAACAATAAATCGTCACCTTAGAATTATAAGGTTCTGTCTGACATTTTTGTCTAAATTGAGTTATTGACATATTCTTATTAAATGAAAACTTATTTACATTATGGGATGTTTTTTTATAAGTTATATAAGTTATTTATAAGTTTTGTAAGTAAACAAATGTTACACACGTACTGTTTGCTATGGAACGCAAAAACTATTAAGCTCAATATCTCGAAATCATTCAGAACGCAGATAAAACCTTATAATTCCCAGGTGATGATAATAATAATAATAATAATAATAATAATAATAATAATAATAATTTTCCCAGTGATGGGTTGCAGCTGGAAGGTCATTCGCTGCGTAAAACATGTGCTGGATATGTTGGCGGTTCATTAAGCTGTGGCGACACCAGATTAATAAAAGAACTAAGCCGACAAGAAAATGAAAAAATGAATGAATGAATAAATAATAATAATTAACAATAATAATAATAATAATAATAATAATAATAATAATAATAATAATAATAATAATAATAAATCTCGTTTTTTCAGACAGTTAGTTTTCATAGTAGAATAAATAATAATAATAATAAATAATGATAATAATAATGATAATAATAACAAAAATAAAAAAATTAAAAAATAAATAATGATAGTAATAATAAATTAATAATAATAATAATAAATGATAATAATTAATAATAATAATAAATCTCGTTCGTTCAGACAGTTAGTTTTCATAGTAGAATAAATAATAATAATAATAAACTATGATAATATTATTAATATTATTAATAATAATAATAATAATAAATAATGATAATAATAATAAAAATAAAAATAAAAAAATTATAAATAATGATAGTAATAATAAATTAATAATAATAATAATAATAAATAATAATTAATAATAATAAATCTCGTTCTCTCAGACAGTTAGGTTTTCATAGTAGAATAAATAATTATAATTATTATAATAATAATATTAATTAATAATAATATTAAATCTCATTCTCTCAGACAGTTAAGTTTGCATATAGCAAAATAAATAAATGAATAAATAGATAAATAAATAAATAACAATAATAAATATATAAATAAATAATAATAAATCTTTCTGTCTCTCTACTTGTTCCCTCAGATAGGTATTAAGTTGCATAGAAGAATAAATACTACTACTACTGCTACTATGAATACTAAATATATAATAATAATAATAAAACGAATAAATACATAAATAAATTCATAAAAATCTGTTCTCTCAGATAGTTATTAATAATGAATAAAAAATAATAAATAAATAAACAGATAATAATAGTAATATATACATAAATATGAATAATAATTAATGAGTAAATAATAATAAATAAATAAACATATAATAATAGTAGTAAATACATAAATATTAATAATAATTAATGAGTAAATAATAATAAATCTCACACTTGTTTACTTATAGACAGTTATTAAGTTTCACATCAGAATAAATAATAATAATAACCAATAATAAATCTGTCTGTCTCTGTCTCTCTACACACTTGTTCTCGTTCTCTTTCTCTCTCTCTCTCTCATCTTTTATTCTTCTTCTGCCATTATTATTATTATTATTATTATTATTCTGTGTTTTTCCTCTTTGTTTTATATGTCTCTCCATCAGTCTCTCTCTCTCTGAGTGGGGGAAGGGAGTCAGATTAGTGTCTCCTCCTCCCATTGGCTACTTTCCTATGATGTCATCTGTGCTCTCGGCCAATCAGACGCCACGACACATATGAAAGCTGGCCAGTGAACTCATCTGACATAATATAAGACACGCACAGACACCCTGATCTGCCTTTGATTTGTGCCTCTGTGTGTGTTAACTTAGCAGCATCAGCTTCATCCCTTTAAGTATAATTTAGATGAATTATGATATTAATATAAGCATGTATGTGTCCAGACTGCATCTAGATGCATATTTCTAGATGAAATTATTTTAATTTAATGCATGATTGAGTTTATGAGTTTAAAATAAGCATCTGTGTGAAAATAAATAGCAAAATGCATTCAGATATGAGGAATATTCTGATCACATTAAAGCTGATAACACTGGCAGAGCTCATGTTTATAATCTAATACGTTTTCCCCTTCTTCAGTGTTAATGAGACTATGTTCACTTAGATGAGAAATTAAAATGTCAAATATATATTTTTACCTTTAGTCTTTAAGCAGACACCTAGGCTGAAGTGAATGTGGAGGCATTCGCCTATTAAATATTTAATATATATTGATAATTATTGTGTTCTAGATAGATATTATAGAGATGGTATATTGAATTTAGTTTCTGTTTCCTCAAATTTCATAATTACTTCAATGATTCTCTGTGAAACTGTTTAACACTGTTTGGTTTCGGTGTAATAGAAAAAATATTGAATTATATTGCCTTGGGATGTCTAATTATTTATTATCTAATTATAAATGATTTGACATAATTATATTGCTGAAAGAGTGATCCTAACAACTTTGAAGATATGAAACTGATCAGAGGAAAGCTGCTATATTTGTAAAGCACATCAGGTCTTTTGTGCAACACACGCACGCACGCACGCACGCACACACACACACATTGTTTAAAGTCAGTGACTCAGCTGAAAGTCATTTACTGGAACACACAGCTGCATTCAACTATAATGATGCATTAATGCACTTATTGCTTTAACATGGTACACATATTAAATGACACACACAAAGGGCTCATGACACACACACACACACACACACACACACACACACACACACACACACACACTGGAGATCAATGTGGAGACAGATGCATATGTGTGTGTGTGTGTGTGTGTGTGTGTGTGTGTGTGTGTGTGTG
>CAIGQZ010001345.1:32733246-32749301 GCA_903798205.1 Danio tinwini | reverse complement strand
GCTCCTGATTGTGCTCTCCGAGATGAAGATTGAGTTCGCTCCTCTGCGCGTGCCTCTGCGCAGGCGCATTCAAACGGCCGCGGTGGTCCAGTGGGTTTTCAGCTTCTTGGCTCTGGGTGAGCGAATAATTTATTTAATGAAGTTATTTATTGCCGAACAACACGTTGTCTGTGATTCTCTTGGTGAACTCAGAGACGCAAACACATCGTCTCACTTTCATTTTTACATTTTCTCACGCGAGCATAAATACATAAATCATTATTATTGTGTATTGTTCTTTATTATTGATCTGGAGTAGAGAAGGGTAAGACTTAATAAGCATGCTTTTTTATTGTTTTTTTATTATGCATTAGTAATTTACAAATACAGCAAAAACAGGCAACAAACTAAAATTCCAAAGATAATTGCAATAAAAAAAAACACATGAAAGACATTCATAAGACTATTCATAATAGCTTACAATAGACTGTTTCCTGTTCCTTTTCAGACACGTATTAATTTTTTCATTATTATTTCATTATTTTATAATGTTATTTAAATGTTATTTGCTTTTAAGGATGGTGTTTATTCATTTATTTGTTTAATTATATACTTTTACATGTTTGAAGTCTGAAAGTCTGAATTATTCCAGTCATTATAATGAAATAAAAACATATACAATAGTGCCGGAAGAGTTTAAAACATGAATTATCCTATAATAAGTGCTGTTCAAATATATATATATTTGTCTGTCTGTACCTTCACACATACAATGTTGTATAAAAAGGTAGTATATTACAGTTTTAAGCCTGTTTTACTTTTAAACAAAATGCAAAAAGTAATATAACACATACTTCACAACACTTTCCTGAAGTTAAATGACTTAAGGTGACTTAAAATTGTAATATTTTACTATTTACACAGCACTGCACACATGTAAAAAAAAATCCTTGTTATCTGATCTTTCTTCATCTCCGGTTAAATGCCACTCTTGATTTTATATATATTTATATATATATATATATATATATATATAAGGCAGCACGGTGGCGCACTGGGTAGCACGTTCACCTCACAGCAAGAAGGTCGCTGGCTCAGTTGGTGTTTCTGTGTGGAGTTTGCATGTTCTCTCCGTGTTGGCGTGGGTTTCCTCCTGGTGCTCCGGTTTCCCCCACAGTCCAAACACATGCGGTATAGGGGAATTGGGTAAGCTAAATTGTCCATAGTGTATGTGTGTGAAAGAATGTGTGTGGATGTTTCCCAGTGATGGGTTGCAGTTGGAAGGGCATCCGCTGCGTAAAACATATGCTGGAACCTGTAACCATTGACTTCCATTTGTTTCTCGTACTATAGAAGGCAGTGGTTGCCGGTTTTCAGCATTCTTCAAAATATCTTCTTTTGTATTTAACAGAAGGAAGAAACTCAAACAAGACAGAGTAAGTGATGACAGGATTTTTAATATTAGAAAGAGAATTTACATTACTACCAATATTTTCATTCATTCATTTTCTTTTCAGCTTTATTTTCTTTTTAGCTTAGTAATTTACAAAATGATTTATAACTACTTGAGGATGAGTAAAGAGTGAGTAAATATAAATTATTGGGTGAACTATCCCTTGATTTAATAAAAAAAACAACGAAAAAAATGTCTTAAGAGATGTATTAGTATCTATTGAATAGAGATTAGGGTGTCATGGTGGCTCAGTGGTTAGAACTGTGGCCTCACAGCAAGAAGGTTGCTGGTTTGAGTTCCGGCTGGGTCAGTTGGCGTTTCTGTGTGGAGTATCTAAATTAGCCGTAGTGTATGAGTGTGTGTGTGAATGAGTGTGTATGGCTTGCGACTGGAAGGGCATCCGCTGTGTAAAATATGCTGGAGTAGTTGGTGGTTCATTTCGCTGTGGTGAGCTCTGATGAAAAAAAGGCTAAGCTGAAAGAAAATGAATGAATACAGATTATGTAAAATACTAAAGCATCAACAGTGACGATTGCTGAGTAATATAAATGTAAGTCTTTTTTTTCATATTACCATGTGTGCAATTGTCATTAATTGCTTACAAGTGACTGACAATTAAAAATATGTATATTTTCATTATTACGTATTTACAGATGCACATAGTGTGTATGTTTACACATATAGTGGACATATTCTAATTCAAATCCGTGTGAGAGTTTTTATTTCATAATACATTAGACATGCATATTAAAGAAATGTTGAAGGAGAAACTCCAATATCATGAATCTAATTCAGTTTCATTCATTTATTCTTTTTTTTTCGGCTTAGTCCCTTTATTAAACTGGGGTTGCCACTGTGGAATGAACCGCCAACTTTTTCAGCATGTTTTACGCAGCGTATGCCCTTCCAGCCACAGCTCAACACTGTAAACACCCATACACACTCATACACACTCATACACTACAGCCAGTTTAGTTGATCAATTCCCCTATAGCGCATGTGTTTGGACTGTGGGGGAAACCGGAGCACCTGGAGGAAACCCACACCAATACAGGGAGAACATGCAAACTCCACACAGAAATGCCTACTGACCCAGCCGGGACTCGAACCAGCTACCTTCTTGCTCTGAGGGGATAGTGCTACGCACTGCGCCACCGTGACGCCCCTAATTCAGTGTCATGAATCATGTAATTTATATCGATTCAGGACAGGCTTTCATCCTGGAGTCATCCTGTAACAAATAAACACGTTAAAAACTGTCTATATTTTCTATGATAATCTGATCATATATTCATTCATTCATTCATTTTCTTTTTGGCTTAGTCCCTTTATTAATCCGGGGTCGCCACAGCGGAATGAACCGCCAACTTATCAAGCACGTTTTTATGCAGCGGATGCCTTTCCAGCTGCAACCCATCACTGGGAAACATACGCATACACTCATTCACACTCATACACTTCGGACAATTTAGCTTACCCAATTCAACTGTACCGCATGTCTTTGGATCATGGGGGAAACCGGAGAACCCGGAAGAAACCCACGCGAACGCAGGGAGAACATGCAAACTCCACACAGAAACACCAACTGACCCAGCCGAGGCTTGAACCAGCGACCTTCTTGCTGTGAGGCGACAGCACTACCTACTGCGCCACTGTGTCGCCCTGATCAGATATGTATTATTTATTTTTGTGTGTATAAAAGCAGAAACATGTGACTATAAATATGTTTTATTTTCTTTATTACAGAAGATAAATATGTTAAAACTATAATAAAGATAGACATCGCTGTTATTTCTAGAAAGTTCATTGTTTTTTTCTGTTTTATTTATGTCGTTATGTGTGTATTAAAAGGATTGTTTCTGCTATTTAATCGTAGAGATGTTATTAGAGTTGTTTGTAATATTTTAAGTGTGTGTGTGTGTGTGTGTGTGTGTGTGTGTTTATTTATTTATTGATAATAATATTCTATTCAAAATGTAATTATTATAATTCTGAATTGTATTATATTACTTGTAATTATTATTATTATTATTATTATTATTATTATTATTATTATTATTATTATTAATATATAAACTGTTACTGAAGTCAGATTGATTTTTAGTGAAGCAGCAGCGGCCTGCCGGTCAGTCGGTCGGTCAGTTCACTGCTGATTTAGTAACAGTGTGTGTGTGTTCATGTCAAACAGTGGAGCAGGTCAAACACACACACTGACAAACACACAGTCTCATACATAGTCACACACATATTCAAGCTCAGAGAAACGCACACACTCACAGAGACTCTATCTATCTCTCTCTCTCACACACAGACACACACTCACACACAAACTCAGCTTTTATGAATGAACTGTGTATGTGTGTGCAGCTCAGGTATGTCTGGCCGCGTTCGTGCTGCTGTGTCTCAGTGATTGGTGGATTCTCGGAGCGCTGTATGCTGGTTGGCTGTATCTGGACCGGGACACGCCCTCATGCGGAGGTCGGAGGTCACAGTGGGTCAGAGGCTGGAGGGTCTGGACACATTTCCGGGATTATTTCCCAATCACAGTGAGTTCAGAACAGCATCTGATCTGTGAATCAGTGAGTCAGCGAATTTGTGAGTAAACGAATCAGTGATTCTGCGTATCAGTGAGTGAATCAGTAAGTGAAACCTTAAGTGAATCTGTGAATCAATGAGTCTGTGTATCAACAAGCCTGTGAATCAGCGAGTCTGTGTATCAGTGAGTCTGTGAATCAGCGAGTCTGCGTATCAGTGAGTGAGTCAGTGAATCAGTAAGTGAAATCATGAGCCTTTAAATCAACGAGCCTGTGAATCAGTGAGTCTGTGAATCAGCGAGTCTGCGTATCAGTGAGTGAGTCAGTGAATCAGTAAGTGAAATCGTAAGTGAGTCTGTGAATCAGCGAGTCTGTGAATTAGCGAGTCTGTGAATCAGCGAGTCTGCGCATCAGCGAGTCTGCGCATCAGTGAGTGAGTCAGTGAAGCAATAAGTGAAATCGTAAGTCAGTCTGTGAATCAGCAAGTCTGCGTATCAGTGAGGGAGTCAGTGAATCAGTAAGTGGAATCATAAGTGAGTGTGAATCAGTGAGTCTGTGAATCAGCGAGTTTGCGCATCAGTGAGTCAGTGAATCAGTAAGTGAAACCGTATGTGAATCAACAAGCCTGTGAATCAGCAAGTCTGAGTATCAGTGAGTAGGTCAGTGAATCAGTAAGTGGAATCATAAGTGAGTCTGTGAATCAGTGAGTCTGTGAATCAGCGAGTCTGCGCATCAGTGAGTGAGTCAGTGAATCTGTAAGTGAAACCGTAAGTATGTGAATCAACAAGCCTGTGAATCAGCATGTCTGTGAATCAACAAGCCTGTGAATCAGGGAGTCTGCGTATCAGTGAGTGAGTCAGTGAAGCAATAAGTGAAATTGTAAGCGAGTCTGTGAATCAATGAGTCTGTGAATCAGTGAGTCAGTGAATCAGTACGCAAAATCGAAGTGAGTCTGTGAATCAATAAGTCTTTGAATCAACAAGCCTGTGAATCAGTGAGTCTGTGTATCAGTGAGTGAGTCAATGAATCAGTAAGTGAAACTGTAAGTGAACTGTGAATCAGTGAGTCTGTGAATCAGTGAGCCTGTGAATCATTTAGTCAGTGAATCAGTGAGTCTGAATCAGCAAGTCACTTATTAAGTGAATAAGTGAGTGAGAATTAGTGAGTCTGTGAGTCAGCAAATTAGCGGGTAAGTGAATCAGTGAGTTAGTAAATGAATCAGTAAGGGAATCATTGAGTAAGTAAACCAGTGAGTGTCAATAAGTGAATCAGTGAGTAAGTTAATCCTTGAGTTGGTAAGTCAGTCAGCGAGTGTGAATCAGTGTCTTAGTGAATCGGAGAGTATGTAAATCAGTGAGTTTTATGAGTAAGTGAAGAATCAGTGAGTAAGTAAATCAGTGAGTTTGTAAATGAATCAGTAAGTAAATCAGTGTGTCGGTGAGTAAATCAGTGAGTCGGTGAGAAAGTGAATTAGTGTATCCGAGTAAGTGAATCATTAAGTGAATCGGTGAGTCAGTGAGTAAGTAAAATAGTGAGTAAGCGAATCAGTGAATCAGTGAGTAAGTGAGTCATTAAGTTGGTAAGTAAATCAGCGAGTTAGTGAATCAGTAAATAAGTGAATCAGTAATGAATCAGCAAGTAAGTAAATCAGTGAGTTGGTAAGTCAATAAGCAAGTTAATGAATCAGTGAGTTGGTAAGTCAATTAGCGAGTAAGTGGATCAGCAAGTAAGTGAATCAGTGAGTTGGTAAGTCAATTAGTGAGTAAGTGAATCAGTGAGTAAACGAATCGATGAGTAACTGAATTGGCAAATAAGTGAATTGGCGAGTAACTGAATCAGCAAGTAAGTGTATCAGTGACCTAGTGAAATAGTTAGTGAAATAGTGAGTCAGTTAATCAGTAAGTGAATTTATGAATCAGTGAATCAATTAGTCAGTGATTGTCATCATCCGCCAGTAGGATGCTCAAGTTTCCTTCACTATATTGTAATTAAATCCTAATCTAATCATTGCAAACTATATATTGTTGGAAAGGTCTTGGACTTGTGAATACTGGTGTTTGACAGTTATTAATGAGCATCAGTTATTTATTAATTTGTGACTAGGATACTCATCAGAGTCGTAAAACATTACTTTGCTACAGCAATCCACATGTAATTTTTAAAGATGTTTTTAGAGGTTTTAAAAACCCTTAAACTACTTTAGAATTTGATGTCTACTTTACAATTATTGTGAAAAGTATTTTAAAAAATATGATTCAGATCACTCATAACTTACACAGGATTAGGGGGGCGCTCTTATATGGTCACCAATGTAAACCATGTGTCACCTGATGTTCATGTCTGGTACTGCAGCCAAACTAAATACTCCTGAAAGCTCAATTCTGGAGATATCAACTTTAAATCTGCAATATAATTTGTTCAGATATTTGACTTAGATTTTCTGTCAATTATTAATATAATTAAAAATAAATATAATAAAATATACATTTATTTAAAATAGTTTCATGAACTTAAAGACATGTAACATTAGTTTCATTGAGCTTTCATTGATTGTTTTCTTCATGTCAGCTGGTGAAGACGGTGGATCTGGACCCGCGGCACAATTACCTGCTGGGTTTCCATCCGCACGGTGTTCTGGTGGCTGGTGGATTCGGGAACTTCTGCACGGAGGCGTCCGGATTCTCCCAGATGTTCCCGGGACTCACGCCGTACCTGCTAATGCTGCCATTCTGGTTCAGGGTGCCCTTCTTCAGAGAATACATCATGTGTGGAGGTGTGTGTGTGTGTGTGTGTGTGTGTGTGTGTGTGTGTGTGTGTCTATGTGTATGATATGATTGTAATTTGTGTGTAAGAGAAAGAGAGTGTGGGTTTGTAAGTGTGAGTGTGTGTGTGGGTGTGAGAGAGATTGTGTGTGAGTGT
The DNA here is from genome assembly GCA_903798205.1 of Danio tinwini. NCBI lineage: Eukaryota > Metazoa > Chordata > Actinopteri > Cypriniformes > Danionidae > Danio > Danio tinwini. Next base: position 32,742,416 of record CAIGQZ010001345.1, on the reverse strand, counting down.
GATATAAGTGTAATTGTATGTAAGAAACATAGTGTGTGTGTGTGTGTGTGTGTGTGTGTGTGTGTGTGTGTGTGTGTGTGTGTGTGTGTGTGTGTGTGTGCGTGCACATGCCATAAGGGTGTGTGCGTGTGTGAGAGAGAGAATGTGTGTGTGTAGAGGTTTAGTTATATTCTGTATGATACTGATGTTTCTCTTTACCTGAAACTAAACACTATGAAGACTGTGCGATGTCCTCACTGAGATAGGAAAATATGTGTGTGTGTGTGTGTTTTTGTTTGAGTGTGTGTTTGACCTTGCTGTTTGTTCTCGTTGGGTAATGAGATGTTGTGAAACTGTTGTGTGGAAAGCCTGAACTAAAACCAAGTAGGTAATACAGTCACACACACACACACACACACACACACACTGTACGATGAGCAGAGGTACAGATCTCAGCTGTCCGTCTGATATATTTATGGTGATTTTACAGCCGGCAGAAATAAAGAGGTAAATCAGGGCTGGTTTTCTGAATAAATATAGCTTCACCCTCATAACTCCTGCAGTCCAGCTCACACTCAAGAACCCTGCAGATTGATTAATAATAATAGAAGGTCAGCACAACATAATCATTACTCTATAATTCACACAAAACTTATTCATTGAGTTTTTCCCTAAAGAGCCCCTGCTATGCATTATAAAAGGTCATATTTCAGTTTTGGGGGTTTCCAACAACAGGCTGATCTGCATGCAAGGCCAAAAAAATCTTTCATTGTCTTATAATATGCAGGGGCGGACTTGGTGATTTGGGGGCCCTAAGCAATTCCAGGTATGGGGCCCTAGCATTGTTGAAAAATGAACTATATGTTAAAAGGTATGTGTATATATGTATATATGTATATATGTGTATATCTGTATGTATATGTATATATGTATATATATATATATATATATATATATATGAACGCAAAGTAAAGAGCTGGAGGGGTTTGGGGGCTGAGGGCGGCACCTCAGCCAATGAGGGCAGAGGGGCAGTGGCTCTAGCCACCGGGCCACCCCCCTGTGCATGGCCCTGATGTATTTTATAGTGTGTCCGTATCCCTCAAAGCTGTTTAGAATTAAATGATTAGAGATGGTGTGACCAAAGTCCATGTCTTTAGTACGTGCCTTTGATGTACGCGCTTGCGTTTATTTTGATCCAGGCGTGCAATACCTAGTTCAACCACTGGGTGTCAAACTTACATACTGCCCCTCTAAGCGTGCACGCCGCAACTATAAAAAGGCATTATCAATAGAGCGCAGATATTACGAGTCACCAACATCTGAAAAAAAGAGATCAGCATTTCTTTCTCCAGCTGAACTTGATGTGCTTATGAAGAGTTATAGCAGATAAGAGCATATATTTAAAACAGCAGCACCACTGCATCAGTGAGACAGAGAAAACAACTGCTCAATATAATGAGCAAATTTACATTTAAATTAAGTATAGTAATAAAATAAGTAATGTAATGTGTGACTTTTATTAACTTTTCACTTGATAAAGTGGGGAATTGGCTGTATTTTTGATGTTATTTCAGATGTAATTGCATTAAATTAGATAAAATAGGCTGCTGCATAGTTTCTACAACAAATCTGACAAAACCAGGACGCAGATAACCTAAACTCAGTGTTCAATGGAAATGCTTAATTAAAGGTTCCCACTTTTACACACGCTGATCAGTTTAAGAGAACATTTCTAAAGATGAGTTTATAATAGATGTAAAAGTGCACTTGTGTGTGTCTGCCTCTATTATTGATCAGGTGTAGAGGTTGATAAGACATTTAGAGTGTAAGAAGAACTAACAAATAGTTATACAGTAATAATCCCATTAATCTAGTTACAGTACATGTCCCTGTCGAAGCTCAGTGAATTTAAGCTAATTATTCATTAAAAAAGGACAAGCCCTTCTCGTACGTGACTTTGTTCTTTGTGTGACTGAAATGTAGGCAATAGCTGTTTCCATCCAGAAATGTGAATTAAATTTATGTGCAAAACTGGAATATCGCATAAAAGACGTGCGAATAAAGCAGCGCTTCCATCCAACGAGTCAAAGAAAACAAAATCGACACTTCCTGATTAACTGGCACCAAATATCAACAGTAAAAACAGAATTTACTGCGGTAGAAGAAGCTGCGTCAATCTTCTCTTTATTTAATAAATCAGTTTCACCACAGAGGACAATGCCGGCACACAATGAACGCATGGTGGTGTTTGAAGCCAAGAGACGTGGAGAACAGACGCTCTTGACATGCTCTGGAGGTCATTAATAATATAATAACACTACTACTGAAACAGTTAAGGTGTTTTAGAATGGCCAAAACAACATTTCAGATGTTTTACAATGTGCTCAGCCTGCTGCTTTGTCCATTTACACACATTTATATCATCACATGATCTCTTATAACAAACCTTTTTTAATACACATACTGGAATTTGTTCGGTAAAAGTGTTTCCATCGTAGTTTAAGCGCATCTTTTCTTATTGAATAAAAAGTTTCTCCTACTCAGTTATGCGCATATGTTTTTATGACTATTTTCAATAGTTATGTGCATCTTGGCGTTTCTATCAACTGATTTTTTATGCGCATCTCCAAAATGAGCATTAAAATATGTGGGTGGAAACGTAAGGCTAAGGCGAGAAATACTGCTTCATCTATAAAAAAGGAGAGGAGACCGACAGAGACTCTGAGTTTAGACAATAAACCCTGCTCCTGACCAGGTTAGGTTCACAGAGTAACTTACCACTGTTACTGACTCTGAGTTAAAGTTACCTCTCTTTCAGAAACAGGCTTGACTTATAGCTTGTTTCCACTGACTGGTACAGTACGGGTCGGTACGGGTCACCTTTATCAGGCTTGCATTTCCACTGCTAAAAGGATACCAATGGTACTCTTTTGGTGGCTGTGGTGTACGACAGAAAGTTGCAGTCGACGTCATTTTTGCTTGAGAAAATGTCTACAGTAAAGCTGTACGGGTCGCTCACATATCATATGAGAAGCACTTCTCACAACACAGATGCTTTACACACATAAATACTGCTGTATAAATGTTTATTACTAACTTTTCTATGAACGAGTTGATTATAACTGCAGATCAATGATCAGTGTGAAATAGCCTACTGTAACGTCTGCAATTATATAAAATATATAAATAAATGAACATATATGAACACATACAGACCCTTACAGTCTCCGATATGTTACCACTTACAGATAAACTACACACAGCAGACATTTAGTCCTTATTAAGGTTCAAAACAGCAGGAAATAGAGCCCACAGTCAGTGAAGACCTCTCATGATTAAATGTGTCTGTAATCTTCAGCAGGATGTGTGTAGCCTCTTGTTAGAGAGTAACTCCATCATTCTGAGTTCATAATAGTCCAACAGGTGATGATAATAGTTAATCATGGCAGTTTGTTCACGTTTGCTGTAATAATAATCTGCTCTTTTTTTCCGGCTTCTCCTTTAGTTTTTTGGCTCGTCACTCTCGCGTTTGTCAGTTTCTGACAGGATCAGGTTTCAGAAGCATGTCAATAATCAAGCGCACGTTATTATCATCAGCTCAAGAAGTTTGTTATTTCAGATATAGACGAGCAGCGAGCGCAAGCAAGAAAGCAAAACGGCTTGCGTTAGACTGGCTCATAAAAAACTACAGGGCACAGGGTAAAATCTGCTCTTCTTTTTGGCTTTGTGGCTGTTCATCATGACGACGCCAAGGTTCGTTTGAGCCGTGGTCCACCATAGCTCATTAATGTATGTATATATAATTAAGCTGTAATCTCTTGGCTGTGTATGAAAACATGGCGGCTTCTTTGTTTTCATTCTGGCTTGTTGCGTGAGCTCGTGACATATCTCTATAAACCAATAGCGTTCAGCTGAGCGTCTAGCTCCACCTTTTGGTACCCTTTCTCGTGTTTAATACCCTTTCGAAAGGGTGCAGAAAAAGGGGTGGGGTTCGGTTCGGTACGCCTTTTGACAGTGGAAACGGCCATAAAAGCGTACCATACTGTACCGTACCACTCAGTGGAAACGGGCCATTACCCTGCTTTCTCGAGGAGACAAACCTGCCATTTCTCTCATTTCAGGGTTAACATACTCTTGAGTTTTCACTTAACCTCCTTTCTGAAACGAGGCCCCAGCATATTACTCTACTCTTAACCCTAACCCCAAGTAAAAACAACGACACACATTCAGTATTAATCCACACAGTAGCAAAAGCTGAACTATTTTGAGAATTGGCTGCGCGTGTAAGGAACAGCTGATGGTGGCCAATGACAAACGGCAGAGCATCGCGAGTTCAGAAACGCATTTAAATCAGTAAAGGAGGAAGCATGCGCTATGTTTTTAATGGGATTTTGGACGCAATATGAGAAAAGCCCCAAAAAGATTTAACCTGAGAGATACAGTACAAGCACTGATCTATAATAGATATGTGATTACAAGCCACACTGGGCGATTACAACTTATAACTACTATTATATAACTATTTCCTCAGAATTCCGCAAAATTTTGCAGATTTTTAGCCCATCATTTTATGTCTGTTTATTTACTCGAGTAAATGTGTGTAAATTTAAATTTATTCAGTTTTTTAATTAATTACAGTAATATTATTGACTAATAAAAAATGTTCATCTGATTTATGTACAATGCAGTTTGTACAGTAAAATCTTCTGTCTTTTTGTGGATATATTATATGAGAGACTTGCTTTGTTTACTAAATAAAGTGGATCTAATTGCATTTGCATTTTAAACATTAAATAAAAGTTTAAAAGGTATTTTTTTAATTTCACAGGTACTCCCAAAATAATTCCGGAGAAATCCGCAGATTTTTACCAAAACGTAAGCAACAATTTTAACCACACTTACAGGTTCAGAAACTGGTCCATATGAACTGTAACAGTTACTGAAAAAGTTCCTGTCAAAGTCTGACAGAGTGCCATACATAGTCTCTGCTGTTCCTTCGTTTAATAACAAACGGCTGGCGCTGCAGCATAGGTTATTGTATCAAAAATCTGAAAAATAACACAGCACACAGTTGGCTATACTGTGGTGGTGCTGTGAAAATGAACTTTGACCCTTTATTCCCCACATCTTCATCTGTCAGCAGTGGCGGGTCTAGCTTAAATGGCACCCTGGGCGAATCACCCCATAAACACCCCTCAACCCCCCAAAACCATCTAGTTATAAAAAAAAAAGGCAGATTAAACATGTACATTCTAAAAAAAATTGTTTTAACCCAACTTTGGGTAAAATGTGGACAAAACTCAGAATTGAGATTATTAAAAATGCTTATTTATTATTAAAAATAGTATTAATATTATTATTATACAATAATTATTCGTAATAAATAACAGAAAGCAATCTTAAATGTCACTGGAAAACAATGCAAAGACAAAACTGGAGTGATATGCTAAGGTCACAGGAAATATGTAGCATGAATATTATTTATGACAATTCTATAGAATACAAAAATATATACTGTGCATGTTTTTTTAGAAATATCTGTTCATCTTATACCCAACTCAAGGCAGAGAATTAATGTTATTATTTCCCTATCTCAATTCTATTTTTGTTCCCCTTCCTCTTGGCCCTTAAACTGAGTGTGAACGGGAAGGGCTTTAAAATTTACCCCTAATAATTGGGACAGCACTACAGCACCTGCACACGTCATCATACGTCATCGCTATCTCTTGCTTCATATGAGATCAGACGATGGCGACTGCTGTAGTTATTCCAGTTGTGTTATTGTTTGGTATTCATCTTCAGGAAATCACTGAAGGGAGATATTATGTTATCATAATGATCTAATGTGGCAATAAGATCATAACTATACTGAGCATTTACACTGTGGCCATATTCATCTGTAAACACACCAAAAACAACACTAACATTACAGCAGACACTGTAAAAGCTCATTCTCAGACACTAGACTCTTCTGACAGGGTGTTCGAGTGTCATTGAGTGTCAGAATGTTGTGGGACTGCTGTGCAGGGGTTATTATTAGGGATTATAGATCTCTTAGCGTTTTTTTTTTTTTATTTATAAAAGCATGACGGTAAAACATGAACATGTTTATGAATATATTAAAATTGTGTTTGTTTGTCATAAAAATTCGTGGATCTCCTGACTTCCCGGTGCAGCGATCCTGCCACTGTGGCTGGTGTATTCTAGGAAATGTTCTTAGCCCTTGGTTTCGAGTGTGGTCCTAAAAAATCTTCGGTCTAAGGGCTATTCACCCCTTCCCCTTAGCTCTACTCCTTCAAGCTAAAGAGAATTGGGACACCCCTACCCCTTGGCGTGAACGAGCAAAACGAGGGGTAGGGGTAAAGGGAAGGGCTAAGGAGTAGAATTGGGATTGGGCCTAAGTCTTCCCTCCCTGACTCTATGCCTCCTTTCTGCTTCATAGCCATGCTTAGTCAAAATAAGATCATCATCATATTATAAGATTCTGTTTTGTCAACTTGCAAAACTTGCTGCGTGTCGACACCTGGTGTCATAAAATAACAGAAAAGGCCTTTACTCCAGTTTCATAATGCATGAGCGGCACATATTTTATCGCCGTGCATGTAAACAAGAGCAGGAGCAGCGTGGGAATAGGTTTCTGTGCGCATGTTCAATTCAATTCTACTTCAATTCTCTTTTACAATGTAGATTGTGTCAAAGCAGCTTCACATAGAAGATTATAGTAAATGTAAACAGTGTCAGTTTAGTTTTCAGAGTTTCAGTTTAGCTCAGGTCAGTGTGGGTTAATATTCACTACTGAGAGTCCAAACACTGAAGAGCAAATCCATCGATGCGCATCTCTACAGATCCCGAACCATGCAAGCCAGTGGCGACAGCGGCGAGAAAAAAGCTTCACCAATTGGCGTAAGTGAAGGATAGAAACCTTGAGAGAAACTAGGCTCAGTTGGGCACGACCATTTCTCCTATGGCCAAAGGTCTTGTGCAGAGCTGCAGTCTAGGCGCCGGAAGCTGGACAACGCTGAACATCAGCGAAGACTCGTCTGTCCCTGGGGGTTGTGTCTGTTTGCTTTCACCAGCGTTGTTTCAGTTGCACATTGAGGATAACAATCTTGCGCGTGCAAAAGACGCTAAATGTGAATGACCCCTAATGTCTTTATTCTGGGATTACCACTCCAAGCTAATATATTTGAAAAAGTAAATTGGATCTCTCAAAGCTTACTGGGGCACAGATGATTTTTTTTTGTTTACCGTCTCCCTGTGCCGCCCACAGCAAGATGCCACCCTGGGCGATCACCCATATTGCCCATGCCTAAATCCACCACTGTCTGTCAGTGATCAACATCTTCAGTTATCATAGATATTTACATTAGATGTCGCCTGCCCTGTTGTTGTCTATTGGAAGGAATGCGTCAATAGAGCCGCCATTTTAGTACAGGGTAGCGCTCCTTTGAAATGAATGCAGGACCAAGGTGCAGTGGAGGACTGTGGCCATCCAGAGCCAGAAATATACACATACACAGTTTTCCCGGTGGTCCGTATGCAAATATTTTTTTAAGTTACGAAAAATTATAATTTTACATCACTTTTCTATATTGATGGATCAGTGACCGCACGGGCATTGCTGACAAAGAGTGTGTGTTTGTGTGCATGGAAATGTATTACCCTCCTTCCTGTTAGATTTGATCTAATCAGTGTCCTGAAACACACCCCCCTCTTCTGCTTTCACTTCTCATTTTGACGGAGGGAGCGATTCATTTGTGAATGAATCTCCGTTATGAACGACTCGTTCACTTAGCCGACAATAATACACGTTTCTGGCACCGCAGCATCTCGTTGTCATATTTCTTTAGCATTGTTTGCTGATTTTATTCAACAAAACTAGCATAAGCTCAGTATTTAGTGCAAGTTGCTGCTACTTTGCCTTATGATGAATGCAGTGTCTATTATCATCAATAACGTGACTTGTTGAGCACAAAAGTTCATAACATAAAAACGTAAAAAACAAAATGTTCCCTATGAAATGTTCTGCCTAATGCTTTGTTTTCTTTGTTTGCTGGTTACTACACTGTACACAGCGCTAAAGTCCAGCATCTTCACATTGGCACACGGTCTTGACTAGTGCGGTTGAATTTGCGGTTGAATTTGTGCTGGGAGCACTGTACAAATGTGGCGGCGCTATTGATGCATGCTCAGGGTCAGCATGCGATATCTAGTGTATATCTCTATGTTCAGTCATGATCAGTCCCGTGATCCCACACGTACCGCTAGTGTCTGAAGGAAATGCGAGTTCACATTCTACTGTGATACACACTGCATAGAAGCTCATTTTAAAGCCCATAATAAGGGCTCTTTATCAACAACATTCAGGCTCAAGATTATCTGAAATATTAGCAATAGTATATGTAATATTATTGAAACATTATATATAAGGGGTGGCTCAGTGGTTAGCACTGTGGCCTCACAGCAAGAAGCTGACTGGTTCGAGTCTCGGCTGTGTCAGTGTGTTTTTCTGTGTGGAGTTTGCATGTTCTCCCCGTGTTGGTGTGGGTTTCCTCCGAGTGCTCCAGTTTCCCCCACAGTCCAAACACATGCGCTATAAGGGAACTGATCAACTGAATTGACCATAGTGTGTGTGTGTGTGTGTGCGTGCGTGCGTGTGAATGAGTGTGTGTGGGGATTTCCCAGTACTTGGTTGCAGCTGGAAGGGCATCCGCTGTGTAAGTATATGCTGGAATAGTTGGCGGTTCATTCTGCTGTGGCGACCACTGATGAATGAATGAATAATTTGAATAACTCATTCATTAATCTTTGCCGTGATGACAGTGTGTGATATTCTGCAGGATATTTAAGTTTCCCAGGAGCGTGAATGATTTGATCTTCATCTGTATGTGAGTGTGTGTGTGTGTGTCCTCTGACCTGTGCAGGGCTGGTGTCCAGTGAGAAGGCAAGTGCAAGTTACCTGCTGGGTCGTCCAGGCGGGGGTCAAGCGGCTGTCATCGCAGTGGGCGGAGCTCCGGAGTCTCTGGAGGCGCGTCCTGGAGCACTGACACTACAACTGCTGCAGCGCAAAGGCTTCATCAAACTCGCCCTCAAACACGGGTGGGTGTGCGCGTGTGTGTGTGTTTTTGTGCAGTGTGTTTGTAAGTGTGTCCATGTTTGTTTTTCTCCATATGCATGTATGTGAGTGTGTT
>CAIGQZ010001345.1:32692457-32705478 GCA_903798205.1 Danio tinwini | reverse complement strand
CAGTCAATTAGCTACTTAGAAACAGCATAGCAACCTCCTAGAAACAGCCAATCAGCTGCTTAGAAACAGCATAGCAACCTCTTAGAAACAGTCAATTAGCTGCTTAGAAACAGCAAAGCAACCTCTTAGAAACAGTCAATTAGCTACTTAGAAACAGCATAGCAACCTCCTAGAAACAGTCAATTAGCTACTTAGAAACAGCATAGCAACCTCTTAGAAACAGCCAATCAGCTGCTTAGAAACAGCATAGCAACCTCTTAGAAACAGTCAATTAGCTGCTTAGAAACAGCAAAGCAACCTCCTAGAAACAGTCAATTAGCTGCTTAGAAACAGCATAGCAACCTTCTAGAAACCTTCATTAATAGCACGTGAGAAAGAATCTAAAAGCCTCATCAACCAATTAATAACCAGAGATCTGTCTCCGCCCTCATGCTGATTTTCTTATCAGGCCTCACTCTCTGACCCCGCCCTCTTTCTGCTCCTCCACAGTAGCTGACCTAGCTGGAGTCTGTAGTGTGTTTGAGTACTCTTCAGTGTGTCTCTCTCTCTCTCTCTCTCTCTCTCTCTCTCTGTGTGTGTATTTAATTTAGTTACTGGAGGTTTGACTTCGTTCTTCAGGATATTTATGATGTATTTGTGGTTGTTGAGAGCGTGGCCCTTGAGTGTGTGGTTTTCTGTTTCCATCAAGGTTATGAGAACCATGTGCTGCAGCCGCTCTCAGAACAATAGCATCAGTGTTACACACACACACACACACACACACACACACCGCCTTTCTCAGAGCTGCTCATGAAGACCTCATTCAGGTCAAGCATCAGTATTATAAGAGCAGAGTAAAGAACATCAGGCATTGCTAGTGCTCCAGATATCACTCGCTATGGGTTTCCATGCACCTGTATTCATTCACATTTTGAAATATCGCATTAAAATGTCATAAATGCCAAGATGCACATACATTAGGAAAAACGTGCTTTAAATATTAATATATTGTTTATTATTAGACAAATAAATTAATAACATTTTACTCAAACTCATAGCTAATACATTCAGAAAAGCTCAACTTTGTCGAGAGATGTATATATGTTTTTTTAGCTGTGTGTGTGTGTATGTATGTATATATATATATATATATATATATATATATATCTCTCTTTGTACTGCATTCAACTACAGAGGAATTGTTGTTGTTATGGGTAAAATGTCTGCAGAATGATTAAATGTAATATATGTCGATCTCTGTCGCAGTGGAACGAACAGCAGTATGATCGCCATCGATAACAAGATCGAGCAAGCCATGGTGAGTGAGATCTTTCACTATAGCAGAACATATCACAAGTCTGGAGGAAATTAAATGAACAATGTCTGTTATGTTTGCACACATTGTTAGTCTGTGCATGTTAATCTGCTGAAAATCTTTACCAGCTTTTCAATCTTTGGAACAGCCGCCCTCCTCTAATCATGACTCTAATTAGGTAAAATATACTTAGCCACGCCCCTCCAACTGTTAGTTTGCTGCTAATAAAAGATGAGAGGCGGGGTTTATTATAAATTCTGCCTCCATACGTAATATTCCATTTCAGTTCGAAGTACATCATTATACTGAAATAAAACCCGCCCCCAAATCAGTATTTAATTACAGTTAGAAGTACTTCATCATACTGAAATAAACCCCACCCCCTACTTAATATTGAATTTAAATTAGAAGCACATCATCATACTGAAATTAAGCCCCGCCCCTACTGATAATTCCATTTAAACTGCAAATACATTATTATTACAAACCACGCCCCCTAATCAATATTCAATTTCAATTGTAAATACATCATCATGCTGAAATAAATCCCTGCCCCCTACTCAATATTACATTGCAGTTGGAAATACATCATCATAAACCCCGCCCCCTACTCAATATTCCATTTCAGTCGGAAATGCATCATCATAGGGAAATAAAACCCGCCCCTACTCAATATTCCATTTCAGTTGGAAATGCATCATCATAGGGAAATAAAACCCGCTCCCAAAACAGTTTTCAATTTCAGTTAGAAGCACATCATCATACTGAAATAAAGCCCCACCCCTACTCAATATTTTATTTAAACTGCAAATACATCATTATTATAAACCCCGCCCCCTACTCAATATTCAATTTTAGTTGGAAATGCATCATCACAAACCCTGCCTCCTACTTAATATTTAATTTCAGTTGTAAGTACATCATTATACTGAAATAAACCCCGCCCCTACTCAATATTCTAATTCAGTTGGAAGTACATTTTTGTAACAAAAACCCGCCTCTACTCAATATTCTATTTCAGTTCGAAGTGCATCATTATCATAAACCCCACCTCTTACTCAAAACTCCATTTCAGTTGGAAATACATCATTATAAACCTTGCGTCTTACTCATTATTCCATTTCAGTTGGAAGTACATCATTATCCTAAACCCCGCCCCTTACTCAATATTCTATTTCAGTTGGAAATGCATCATCATAGGAAAATAAAACCTGCCCTCAAATCAGTGTTCAATTTCAGTTAGAAGTACTGAAACAAATCCCGCCCCCTACTCATTGTTCCATTTAATTTGGCAGTACATCATCATACTAAAATAAAACCCCACCCCCTACTCTATATTTTATTTCAATTGTAAATACATCATCATACTAAAATTTCCGCCCCTACTCAATATTTCATTTCAGTTGGAAGTACATTATTATAACAAAAACCCGCCTCTACTCAATATTCCATTTCAGTTTGAAGTACATCATTATCATAAACCCCGCCTCCTACTCAATATTCAATTTCAGTTAGAAGTACATCATCATATTAAAATAAACCCCCGCTCCTACTTAATATTCAGTTTCAGTTGAAAGTACAACTTTATCATGAAACTCCGCCCACTACTCAATATTCCATAATATATGAAAATTTATCATTATACTGAAATAAAACCCCGCCCTCTACTCAATATTTAATTTCTGTTGGAAAAACATCATTATCATAAACCCCGCCTCCTACTCAATAACCAATTTCAGTTCTATGTCATTATAGTTAAATAAAACCTGCCCCTATACTCAGTTTTTAATTTCAATTGGAAGTACATCATCATCATCATTAAACCTGCCCCTTACTCAATATTCCATTTCATATAGAAATTCATCATAATACTAAAATAAAATCCTGCCCCTGCTCAATATTCTATTTCAGTTGGAAATATATCATCATCATTAAACACCTCCTACTCATTATTCCATTTCAGTTTGAAGTACATCATTATCCTAAACCCTGCCCCCTACTCAATATTCCATTTCAGTTGGAAATGCATAATCAAAGGGACATAAAACCCACCCCCAAATCAGTATTCAATTTTAGTTAGAAGTACACCATAATACTGGAAATAAACCCCGCCCCCTAGTCAATATTTCATTTCAGTTGGAAGTATATCATCATCCTAAACCCCGCCCCCTACTTAATATTTAATTTAATTTGGAAGTACATCATACTGAAATAAAGCCCCACCCCCTACTCAATATTCCACTTAAACTGAAAATACATCATTATTGTAAATCCCACCCCCTATTTAATATTTTATTTCAATTGTAAATACATCATCATACTGAAATAAATCCCTGCCCCCTACTCAGTATTCCATTTTAGTTGGAAATACATAATCTTAAACCCCGCCTCCTACTTAATATTCAATTTCAGATGTAAGTACATCATTATACTAAAAAAAACCCCCGCCCCTACTCAATATTCAAAATTAGCTGGAAGTACAATATTATAACAAAAACTCGCACCTACTCAATATTCCATTTCAGTTGAAGGTACAATTTTATCATGAAACTCCGCCCACTACTCAATATTCCATTCTATATGAAAATTCATCATCATACTGAAATAAAACCCCGCCTCTACTCAATATTCAGTTTCAGTTGAAAGTACAATTTTATCATGAAACTCCGCCCACTACTCAATATTCCATTCTATATAAAAATTCATCATCAAAGTGAAATAAAACCCTGCCCTCTACTCAATATTTAATTTCTGTTGGAAATACATCATCATAAACCCCGCCTCCTACTCAATAACCAACTAAACCTGCCCCTATACTCAGTTTTTAATTTCAATTGGAAGTACATCATCATCATAAAACCCGCCCCTTACTCAATATTCCATTTAATATAGAAACTCGTCATAATACTAAAATAAACCATCTCAACTCATCATGAAACTCCACCCTCTACTCAATATTCAGTTTAAATTGGAAGTAAATTATCATAGTTATATACCCTGCCCCCTACTTAATAGTGTGTGTGTGTGTGTGTGTGTGTGTGTGTCAGGACCTGGTGAAGTCTCACCTGATGCTGGCGGTGCGAGAGGAGGTGGAGGTGCTGAGAGAACAGATTAAAGAGCTCTCGGAGAGAAACGCTCAGCTAGAGAGAGAAAACTACATCCTCCGAGCCCTCAGGGACCGAGACTGAGCCCCGACACATGACACTGGCCCCGCAGTGCATCATGGGAGACGTAGTTCAATCAGAAAAGAGCCCAGAAAAAGGGAAGGGAAGACGGAAGAGTGTGCAGTATTGACCAGTTAGTGCCTTAAAAGCCGCAGTAATGATTGATAGCGCTGCTCATATGCTCTAATTAAGAGATAATTAAATAATGTTAATTGATTTATGACACCCTAAACAGTTCCTATTTATTACTGTGTGTGTGTGTGTGTGTGTGTGTGTGTGTGTGTGTGTGTGTGTGTGTGTGGGTTAGTTTGAAAGCACTGCTCACTTCTAGGTTAACAAGTCTCTGTTATGTTGCCATGTTTACTCCTAAACTACCCCTGGCGGATTGAAGAACTAGTTTAGGTTAGTTAACTGGCTCTTCCTGTCTGCTAGTGAATAATGATCTGATCTGTAATGATGACTGCTCTAATAAATAACTCTCACTACCCCGGCTTTCTGAGCATTTCACTGCAGATACATGATAAAAATATAATAATAACAATTCCTGACGTTTATATAGCGCTTTTCTGGACACAATGGGGGAATCTCCTTATCCACCACCAGTGTGCAGCATCCACCTGGATGACGTGACGACGGCAGCCATACTGCGCCAGACCGCACACCAGATGATTGGAGATTGGAGACAGAGTGATGAAGCCAATGATGATATGGGGATCCTAAGATAATGAACGTCTTACAAAGTATATGGATTTGTTTTAGGGTTTTAATTTTGTTGGGAAACATCTTGTCGTATAATCAACAATTTAATAATTATGTAATTATTACAAAGAGAAGTGTTTATGAATAGACTAAATACACTGATATCACATTTATTCACACTTTAATGTGGTCTTTAAACAAGTTTCTAAACACATCAAAGTTTTAAAGGCCACTGATTTTACCCCTTTGACGTAAGATGAGTCTTTTGTGTCTCCAGAATGTGTCTGTAAAGTTTCAGCTCAAAGCACCCATTTAGATGATTTATTATAGCTTTCTGAATATTGTAAAGTTCTCCTCTGAACATCACTGTTTTTGTGGCCTGTGCCTTTAATGCTGGTTCTCCCCGTCCACCATTCCCACGTGCGTGTCAGAGTGTGTCTCAGTCTCCTCCTCGGCTGCGTCAGATAAACAGCACAGTGACAGACTTGAGGAAAGCAGATCTCACGTTAAGGGCGTAGATTAGCTCTTGACATTGGTGTGGACATACATCCCTAGAGCGCATGCATTGAACAGCACAAATGTGCGCTTTAAAAAACACTCATTTAATTAACGGTGCTGTATGTAAGTTTTTGAGTCTTCTAAAGCATAAAAACACCACAATATGTGTGCAGATATTTAAGAAACATCACAAGTGAACATGTTTAACTGAAACACGCTGAAGTCAGATATTCTGCTTTGATAATGGTTTTTTCGTGCCGGAGCGCTGTCTTTATTTAGGTCAATTTAACCTGCACAATGCCAGTTTAGCCAATTATAATTCAGCACTCCGGGTTGCCTTGTTGGAAAACAGCGTATTTCATTCATTCATTCAGAAAGACTCTGAAAGCATTCGTCTGTGACTGAAATGGACAGTATCAGACGTCAAAATGAGACAGATTCAGTTCCACATGAGGTTATTAATTAATAAATGATATAAATATTACGAGTGTAAACATTAGGTGAGCAGGTTACATTATAATCTCGTGTCCTAACAACATGCTTCATGACGAGATACGCAGTGATGAGCAGTTTGGCTGTTTGCACCAGACGAAACACGACAGAAATGTAAATACAGCCATTCAGAAGCACAGAATATGCACTCACTCACCAAACGGTAAGGTTTAGAATCTATTTAATACATGTTAACCCTCTTTAACATCATTAAATGTAGATGCTGAATCACTGATATGTGTTTAGTTCTACAGTTCAATTTCAGACGGTTTATTGTATTCTCCAGATTGGAAGTGAACTATCTGCTGCTGCATTCAGTATATGGCAATACATGTACTCAGGGCCGGAGAAAGCCGAACTGCCGCTCTAGGCAATGGTGAAAGTGAAAACGAACCTGTCCAGTTCATAAAGTGAGGATGGGGGGTTGATGTTGCGGATGAGTCAGTACGTTGGGTTGGGCGGCGGGGCGCGTTTGCCGCCCTCACTATTATGCCAGACCCCTATTATGCAAGTGTTCTGTTGATGTTGTGGATGAAAGTCAGTACGTTGGGTTATTATGCTCATTATTATGCCGCTCTAGGCGGCTGCCTAGGTCGCCTCTATAGAAGTGCCGACCCTGCATGTACTGTAAAATGGCATTCAAACTCACATTGTTAGCATTTAGCACTGAATAAAGCACATGAGGTTTACCTGAGCTGATCTGTCATAGGTTTCTGTTGTTCAGCTGTGAGTAATAGAAGCCGTTTCTAATATATCAATTCCAGGTGTTGGTTAGAACCAAAACTCCTTTTAATATGGAGAATATTCCCTCTATCGCGTGTTGTTGCTTTTATTTAGAACACAGTTTAAATCACTCGCTCCTGTACTCAATCTGGCATCCCGCGCTTGCGTTCGAGTTGATCCAGGAGTGCAATACCTAGTTCAACCACTGGGTGTCAAACTTACTGCACGGAAAAAAAACATTTTCAAAGCAGAATATCTGACTTCAGCATTGTGTTTCAGTTAAACAAGTATGTTCACTGAACATGTTTCTTAAATATCTGCAAACATATTGTGGTATGTTTATGCTTTAGAAGAGTCAAAAACTTACATACAGACCCTTCCAATTCTACGGCCTTGTCTCGCGTAACATTTGTGATAAATACTACAGTTAGAACTTTACCAATGATTGCTTGATGTGGAGTTGCAATGATGAGTCACACACATTAGCCACATTTCCACTGTCGGGCCAGTGCGAGCCAGGGCATTTATCGGGCCGTGCCGTGCTAATAGCCCGGGAGCATGAGCAGTGAGGCTGAAATCATGTTAAGTGTTGCAGGACATAAGAGCAAGTAATAAAATATAGGGTATAGCCTATATATTGTTGTGCTCAGCAGCTATTCACTAATAAAGCTTTACATTTAACATTTCATTTTTAAAATGTTACCACGTCATATACAAAGATAAACACTTGTTTGAGGATATAGAACACATTTTTGATGTGCAGTTTTTCCCAATGCGTTTGTAAAGCAGCGCTGCAGGACTGGATGAAAGAACAGGAGGTAGGCTAGTTTCTGGTTTCACTCAGCCAAATAATGCTCTGCTTGCTCGATTTGATTATTATCATCGTATCCAAATACTCTATAAATAATATTTCAGACCTCCTCCGTTGTTTATTGTTGTTAGAAAATATCTCAAATCTTTTTTCAGACAGGCCTTTGTAAAATGAAAGTTTAAAATGGCTTGAACGGTTTAATTTATTTGTATTGTTTACACCTACATTCTTATAGCTTGTGTTTGTTTTATATTGGTTTATTTATTTAATGTGATTTTATTATATCTGATTTAGTTTTATTATATCTGATATATTCAAATTATTTGTAATTCTTTAAATGATTTCAATATGGCTTAGGCTCTTGATCACATTTGATGATGATTGATGATCACAGAGAGCTGAACAGATCTTTTAATCCCAGTTGCTTTGCGCACGTCCTGTCTTGTTGATATGATTAAACATGTCACTACGGAGACATGTTAATATGCGGCTGTCAATCAATATTGGTGGGCGGGGAAACTGCACTCCTACATCACGTTGCGGTCATCCTCAAAATGGAAGGTATTTAAATCCTATTTTAATGTTAGGAAATATTAAAAAAAAGAGACTTATTGTGTTTCTATCACTCCAGTATGAGTGTGGACACACTACACCTGCACACAGTTCAGTCCAAACTGCTTACAAAAGATGATTTTCATCATAGGTGCCCTTTAACTGTAATATTTGCATATTTATCTATTATATGCACATTTTTTAAAGCATTATTCAGCATTGTTTGTTTTCTAACATTAATATCTAAAGATTCTTCAATCATTTATTGGAGAAACAAAGAGACTTAAGATATTGTAAGGATTTATTTTTGAAAAAAAAAACATGACCAAATTAAGTGAATTTAAGTTTAAATTTGTTTTTCTGATTGATGTTTATTTTTTGTTTTAAAAGTCATATTATTTATTAAATTACTCATAATTTTTTTCTATTTAGGGTGGCCTCCGTGGCACAGTGGGTAGCACGATCGCTTAACAGCAAGAAGGTTGCTGGTTCAAACCCCGGCTGGGTCAGTAGGCATTTCTGTGTGGAGTTTGCATGTTCTCCCCTATTGGCGTGGGTTTGGGTGCTCCGGTTTCCCCCACAAGTCCGAACACATGCGCTATTGGGGAATTGATGAATTCAATTGTCGTAGTGTATGTGTGTGAATGTAAGAGTATATGGGTGTTTCCCGAGGTTGGGTTGTGACTGGAAGGGCATCCGCTGCATAAAACATATGCTGGATGTATTGGCGGTTCATTCCGCTGTGGCGCCCGCTGACTAATAAAGGGACTAAACCGAAAAGAAAATGAGTGAATGATATTAAATGTTATCAATGCCTAGCACAATGGAAAAACTATTAATTATGGTTGTGGAGTGTCACAATAATTATGCTGTATTGACGTGAGTATCAGCAGCTGTGTCCCTTCTAGAGATTTTTTGTATTTTTTTTTTTATTATAAGCATTGAAACATTACACGAACTATTAATACAAATACAAACTATATCCAAGACCATTACAATAAGTGCAAAAAAACATCCAGAAATCATAATAAAACAAAACCAACACAAGTTAAAAATAAATAAAACGAAATAAAATGTAACATCGTACTAAAATAATAATAATAAAAACTGGGACACAATCAGACTAGAGCGACGCGGTGGTGCAGTTGGTAGTGCTGTGGCCTCACAGTAAGAAGGTCACTGGTTCGCGTTTCTGTGTGGAGTTTCCATGTTCTCCCCGTGTTGGCGTGGGTTTCCTCCGGGTGCTCCGGTTTCCCCCATAAGTCCAAAGACATGCGTATAGGTGAATTGGGTAAGGTAAAATTGTCTGTAGTGTATGTGTGTGAATGCAAGAGTGTATGGGTGTTTCCCAGTGATGGGTTGCAGCTGGAGGGGCATCTGCTGTGTAAGACATATGCTGGATAAGTTGGCGGTTCATTCCTCTGTGGCGACCCCAGATTAATAAAGGGACTAAGCCGAAAATAAAACGAATGAACGAATGATCAGTCAGACTACAGCAGGGGATCAGTACCAGGAAAAAATCCCTCTATGAAATCTAACATCGTCATTCTTTTTGTTATTAATTTGCATTAGAGACTTTTTCAGTTTCCATTTCTAATAAAAATAAATTTAATTTGAGTATAAACGTCGCAAACTTCTGTTTATAAATATAAAACTTACCTTGTAGGATGTAAAAACTAACCACATACTCGAATGCTTTTTTTGTGGCATCCCTTCTAGTCTACCATCAGAGCGCATGCGCATATCATCACCTCCACCCGGAAATGCGGCTGCGCGGCAGCGGTGGAGGGAGTTTGAAAAGAGTATTATTATTTTCTCAAATTAGACATTTAATGTATTAATTCTCGCATGTTTCATCACGGAAGAGTGTTCACGCAACGCAGCAGGCATATATCGAAATTAAAGGTAAGTTAAGAGCGTTATAATGTGTTCATTTAGTTTGAAATAGTTATCGTACTGACTTATTGTCTGTTTTGTACACAATTATTGTCACTGACGTTTCTAAATTAAACACAGACTACGTTTTAGCAATATTTCTTTGTGTTTCATATTTTATAAAAGCACAGAACAGTACTGTGTTAAACTAAAGTGAATTAAACGCTAACGTTGTGTGTTTGTTGTATACAGGGACGTGTTTAAGGTTTGTTTACATTTCTGAATAAAAGGTTGCTGTAATTTAGAGCGTTTTTCTCGACTCTTATGAAGTTAAAACGCTGATATTGTGTTGTGTAAATAAGAATAAATTAATAAATCTGTAAATAATAATATTTTGGAAGAAATTAAAACATGTAATGTCATCAGTAGTTTGCAGGACAAAGCAAAAATTACTAATAAAGGGACTAAACTGAAAAGAAAATGAGTGAATGATATTAAATGTTATCAATGCCTAGCACAATGGAAAAACTATTAATTATGGTTGTAGAGTGTCACAATAATCATGCTGTATTGACGTGAGTATCAGCAGCTGTGTCCCTTCTAGAGATTTTTTGTATTTTTTTATTATAAGCATTGAAACATTACGTTAATAAATCTGTAAATAATAATATTTTGGAAGAAATTAAAACATGTAATGTCATCAGTAGTTTGCAGGACGAGGCAAAAATTACCATATATTTTTACTTAAAACAAAAAGCTAAATATTAAATCTTGTGTAACTGAGAATTTTCTTTTAGTATTTTAGCATCAAGTTATTTTAGTCCTCAGATTACACAAATTGACATGAGAAATTTTATTTTGCTTGACGTGTTGTATTATCTGGAATAACATTTTCTAAAAATGGTTATAGATGCTCTTATTCATGTTTCCGTCTTCATCAAGACACTCCAAAAGTTTAAATAATAAACAATTATTTGCTCTATTTTGAAGTGCTCATGAATACAATGTCATACATGTTGGTTATGATAATATACTGTATTAATGAATAGCCGCAGATGTTCAGTAAAGTGTCTTCAGGGAAACCTAGAATTTCTATCATGTATTAATGTTACAACTCATATCTAATTTATGTATTTGTTTGTGGTTTTTCATTAATTAATTTGTTTTCTTTTCGGCTTAGTCTCTTTATTATTCTGAGGTCGCCACAGCGGAATGAACCGCCAACTTATCCAGCATATGTTTTACGCAGCGGATGTCCTTCCAGCTGCAACCCATCACTGGGAAACATCCATACACACTCATTCACACTCTTACACTACAGACAATTTAGCCTACCCAATTCACCTGTACCGCATGTGTTTGGACTTGTGGGGGAAACCAACGCCAACACCGGGAGAACATGCAAACTCAACACTGAATTGCCAACTAATCCAGCCGAGGCTCTAACCAGCGACCTTCTTGATGTGAGGCGACAGCACTACCTGCTGCGCCACCACCGTGTTACCTGGTTTGTCATTGTATATTTATTAATTAAATGTTTTTGCTTTGAAAATAGCCTATGTTGCTGACATGACATTAAATAAAAATGTATGATATAATATGATTGGCCTCAAGGTGGCGCAGTGGTTAGCACGATCGCCTCACAGCAAGAAGATCACTGGTTTGAGCCCCAGCTGGGCCAGTTGGCATTTCTGTGTGGAGTTTGCATCTTCTCCCCGTGTTTTCCTCCAGATGCTTCGGTTTCCCTCACAGTCCAAACACATGCGCTATAGGGGAATTGATTAACTGAATTGCCCATAGTGTAGTGTAAATGCAAGAGTGTATGGGTGTTTCCCAGTGTTGGGCTGTGGCTGGAAGGGCATTCGCTGCGTAAAACATATGCTTTATTAGTTGGCGGTTCATTTCACTGTGGCGACCCCTGATTAAAAAAAGGACTAAGCTGAAAATAGAATGAATGATATGATATGAATATTCACATATAGTTGAGGGCAAAATTATTCAATTCAATGCATCTTTATTTCTCTAGCACTTTTACAATGTAGATTGTGTCGCAGCAGCTGAACACAGAAGTTCTAGTAAATGTAAACTGTGTCAGTCCAGATTTCAGAGTTGAAGTTCAGTTTAGTTTAGGTCAGTGTGGTTTAATTTTCACTGCTTAAAGTCCAAACACTGAAGAGCAAATCCATCGATGTGCAGCTCCACAAAGTCCCAAACCAAGCAAGCCAGTGTCGATAGTGAAGGAACACACTTTACCAATTGACCAAAGTGAATGATAAAACCTTGAGAAAAACCATGCTCAGTTGGGCACGACCATTTCTCCTCCGTCCAACCTTCCTGTGCAGAGCTGCAGTCTAGGCGCTGGAGAACTCTGGATGTCCATCGTGGTGAACTGCAGATGGGAGAGGTCACCACCTGGTGGGCCTACAGGATCAATGCAGAGACTCCTCTGTCACTGTGGTTTTTCAGGAATCAGTCTCATGCACTCCATTCCTCCATGATCACCACAGCATCAGCTCAGGATACGGCCTGGTCCAGGATTATGGATACCTTGCAATCATTTTTTTACCAGTCTTGGATCGCATCAATGGTGCTGCATAATCTCTAGGGGCCTCAGGATGATTATCCCCACCTGGAAATACAGAATAAAGAAAATAATTAGCATAGCTGCTGTTCATAGTGTATTTAAACGAGATGCAAAAATGAAGGGCTATAAATGAAAATAGCAGTTATAGAAACAAACTTAGAAACAAACATGTAAAGCATATGAGGGTTTCTTTTTTTATTAGAATATGCAAAAAGGTAAAATTGGGATCATACAAAAACAGAAAATAAAACATAAAAACAACAATGAAAAACAACAACAATACAGTCAGGTACTGGCAAGGCGCGTGTATATATATATATATATATATA
>CAIGQZ010001345.1:32679945-32692357 GCA_903798205.1 Danio tinwini | reverse complement strand
ATATATATATATATATATATATATATGTGTGTGTGTGTGTGTGTGTGCGTGCATGTAAAGGTAACATGGTCAGGTCAGAGTACATACATAAGGGACAGTAACAGTCAATAAATGAAGCAACTGTCATAGATATAAATAAACAAATAGAAAGAAACCAGTCAGTGGTAGAGAGTGACAATATGATAGTAATGATGACAGTAAAGAGAAAGGACAACAGTAATAACTGACAACAACAATAATAATAATACAAGTACTACAGCAACTGCTACTACAGAAAGTTACTAATATCACAACTACTATTGCTGTTGCTACTTCCAGGAGAGTGGAAGAAAAGAAAAGTAGAAAAATAAAGTGCTGCAAGCAAAACAATGAGAATAATAAGAAAAAGAAATGTTACTATAATAATGATAATATACAAATAATAAAAACCAAAATTAAAGAATAATAATAAAAAGAAGAATTTAACTAACAATTTGATGGATTATCAATATAATAATAGTAATAATAATAATAAAAGATCAAGAGGTGGGCAGGGATTTGTGATAACTGCAATACACTCACGCCGACAACAACAACAATACAAGATAATAAATATAATAATAATAAAAAGCTTGAACAATAATTTAAGGAGGTGAAAGTTGTCTGATCTGCCTTGAAGTGTACAGTGTTTGTCAGTTGCTTTGTGATGCATTAAAAAAGTATGACGTGCAGCATGGATTAGTCCGGTGCAAATGCCCAGGCTGCCATGCCCACATCACACTTACCCTGTGAATGTAGTATATGTAAGTATATGCAAGTAGGAGTTGTTTTTTTTTTTTTCCCCTTTTTTTATTTTAATACTTGTTATTTTTTAATCTGTTGTTGGACCGACCAGGAAATTTATTATTATTATTATTATCAGCGCGAGCACACCACAGTCACCACGACCACCCGCCCACCTTTTGAGGGAGAGAAAAAATAATAATAATGATAATAAATAATAATAATACAATGAATAAATACATTTGAGAGACAAAAAAGGAAAACAAATAATACAAAAGGGAAAGATGTAAAGACCGAATTATAATGTGAGCAAGTATTTATAAAAATGTATAATAAATAGTTTGTTTTTTTCATATAAGGGTTTCTAACAAAATGTCTGGTGCATTAAGACAGGAGAATTGTGTCCTACATTTATTAGCCTTCCTGAGAAATATATATATATATATTTCAAATATTTCTCAAGCAACAGTTTACAGATTCAGGATTTTTTCACACAGTATTTCCTATAGTATTTTTATCTTCTGGAGAAAGTCTTATTTTTTTATTTTGGCTAGAATAAAAGCAGATTTTACATTTTTTTAAAAGCCATTTTAAGGTCAATATTATAAGCCCCCTTCAGCAATATTAGTTTTGGATTGTCTCCAGAACAAACCACTGTTATGCAATGACTTGCCTAATTACCCTAACCTTACCCTAATTACCCTAGTTAAGCCTTTAAATGTCACTTTAAGCTGAATACTAGTGTCTTAAAGAATATCTAGTCTAATATTATTTACTGTCATCATGACAAAAAGAAAATAAATCCGTTATTAAAGATGAGTTATTAAAACTATTATGATGAGAAATGGGTTGAAAAAATCTCTCCAGTAAACAGAACTTGTGTAAAAAATATAAAAGTAATCAAATTTAACAGGAACACTAACACTAATTTAACTGTATTGCTGTGTGCAGGACTGATGGAGGTGTGTGGCGAGCCTCAGATCCGGGCGGCTCCTGAACCCCTGAGGGACGAGCGCATTCAGACCGCAGAACTACTCTGTGCTGATCTGGACCTGTCTGTCTCTCTCACCCCCGAGAAGCCAGCAGACAGACGTCGGCGACAGGTTCGGTCCTGTGAAATATCTAAACACACCACAGTCAAGTTTAAACAGATGCAAAGTTAAACCTGTTTTACAGGCTGACAAATTCTGTGTGTCCACTAGATGGTGTGCACTGACTCACTTCTGCTATTATGCTCTTCTATAAGGGGTTTAAACACAGTTCCGTGTCAGCAGTGTATGAATATAACTAGATTATAATGGTCAACATGAAGTAATTGTATTTGTTCTAATCAGACTTGATAAAAACAGTCTGCAGAAACACTTTGATTGACATTCTCATTTTGTACGTGTCATCAGAGAGGGAAAGCCCCGCCCACTAGTGCCCATCTCTCACTCATTAGCATAAACAGCAGCCCTGAGTGAGAAGCAGTCGTCTGTCCATTAGCTCATAGAGTGTTTGAGCTGCTGAAGATCATGTCAGCATAGACTAAGAGGATTGTAGATGTGGAGTTTCAATTCAATTCAATGCATCTTTATTTGTACTGTATAGCGCTTATACAATGTAGATTGTGTCAAAGCAGTTCAGTTCAGTTTAGCTCAGGTCAGTGTGGGTTAATATTCACTACTGAGAGTCCAAACACTGAAGAGCAAATCCATCAATGCGCAGCTTTACAGATCCTGAACCATGCAAGCCAGTGGCGACAGCGGTGAGGTAAAAACTTCACCAATTGACGAAAGTGAAGAATTTAAAAAACCTCGAGAGAAACCAGGCTCAGTTGGGCACATGGCCAAATGAAACACAAATAAACATTTTAGATGAAACACAAATGAACAGCGACAGGAGTCTCCATATGCTTATTTCATGCGGCTGCCATTTTTAAGAACAAAAGTGAGGTTGTGGTTGGAAGAAACCCAGAAGTATAGGATGAGCACTGTAAACATTGCAGCAGCATGCTGTGGACTATAAACCTCCAGCTGTTGCTGCTATTTCAAAATGCAGAAATGGTGTAAACATCACTTTAATATCATTCAGCTCAGTTTCATTTAAACAATTAAAAGCATATTAGGCATCAAACAGAGTCACAATCTCTTTAAGA
Source organism: Danio tinwini (assembly GCA_903798205.1). Lineage (NCBI taxonomy): Eukaryota > Metazoa > Chordata > Actinopteri > Cypriniformes > Danionidae > Danio > Danio tinwini. The sequence continues at coordinate 32,689,458 of CAIGQZ010001345.1, read as the reverse complement.
GTAATACGCTTAAGTGTTCTTCCAGGCTTAAGTTCATGGCACTAGCTAAACACCGTGGGGGCTTCACTGCTTCAGCCTATGTAACCCGGTGAGTGATAAAACACTGCAGTCCTCTGTAGCACACCCTCGTGTTGTCTTTAACAGTGTTGTCCTGGAGTTTTAAAAATGTCCATTTCCTGCTCAGCACCACTGAGCGTGTTCTTAAACAGCTGATTTGCCGTAGTATTCACCAGTGCTCAACAGATATGACTGTGATTGGCTGTAAAGGTCATCAGTTCACTGCTCTTCACAGATTGCAAACACAGATGCACGAACACTGGAGCGTTTTAAAGCCGTGAAGATCAGTCGATTCATCAGCGGATCGCTCGTCTATGTTTAAGAACGCTATCAACAGTGCCTTAAATGTTAACAGGAAATTGACGTTTTTTTTATTTCAGTACCGAAATTCAGTATCGTGACAGGTCTAATATAGTGAAAGAATCAGTTCATTAACTTGAGTTTGATAAATGGCATCTAAATGTGTATTTGGGGAAAAAAAAACATTAGCTTACTAGCGTCATTTCCCTTAACTCAGCTTTCTTACGTTTACAATCACTCTCATAGTCTCATTGGTTGGGGATTATTGTTTTGCGCGCAGTGAGCATCGAAAATAAATAATGGCATAATGGCCTACCTAAATAACATCTGTATTTTCAAAATGCCCGAGGCAGTCAAGCTGTATTTATATTTTTTAAACCACGAGTAAATCAGATGAGCTGATCAAGAGAAGATGAAATGGCAGCGAATGGATCAGGAGACAGCAGCAAAGCCATCTCAAGTCAGCTAGAAAACATGACGGAAGAGGTAACTGGGCTGAGTGAGTGATTTTTGCTTGGCACACAACAGTGTGTGTACTTGGCACACACTGAGTGTCAGTGGTGTTAGTAAACTGAATAGTGATGTTTCATGCTATAACCGAGTAAGGTCAGGTTCTGATGTCCTGACATTTTATACTACCCATCAGATTATGCTAGCAACACACACACACACACACACACATATATATATATATATATATATATGTAGACCGACATATAGACGTGGCTCTTTAAAAAATGCATTTGCCAAAAAAAACCAGAAATGGCTCTTTGCTGAAAAAAGGTTCCCGACCCCTGCTCTAGAGACACATTTTACACCTTGTAAAAATGGCCATATTAAATTGGTTTATTTATTTGCACCCTTTTCCTTTTTTATTTGTTCTAATTTTGTTTGTATTTTCCTATTTTGTCATTGTATTACTGAGTTTCAGTCAGCCTTGTTTATTGACAGTCAAACTTTTTTGAGTGAACTGTCTCTATAAATGGTCATTTTGGGATTTTATTAACACACTGACTCCAGCCATCTCTTGGAGTTTTTCATTTTATATTCAGATATGATTATAGCATATAAATATAATGAGGATCTGCTCTGAATGGATCAGTTTTATGTAAATGTAAGTTGCTTTGTCTGTCAGATGCATCAATGTGAACATCTTTATACCATTGCCTGTGTTTCAGGTGCGTTTTAATGTGGATCCGGTGCTCATCACAGTGAACCCAGAACCCAGAAATAATCAACCTGCAGCCTGGAAACCTCAGAATAAAGACAAGAACGGTTTGTGGGAGATTACAATAACACTTTATGAATAGTGCTGCAAGATACTGGGAAAATAGAGCCGTACAACAGAATTTCGCACGCACAAACTCTAATGTGACTGCAGCATTATACATTATTTTGAAATAAGTGATAATTAAAAACTATTAAGCTAACCAATTCAGCCAAGCATTGTTCACTATTATGAACATTAGTGCAAATACGTAATGTAATCCTCCTATAACCAACAGCGGGTCTGGCGTTTGGGCGCACTTTGGTTTCCCTGTAAGTTATAAGGGTGATGGCAAGAGAGTGGTGGATAAAAATAACAATGACATCTGCTATGACAGTAAGCTATTTTAGCGGTAATATTTGAACATGTCAACTCATTTACACTGACATCATGCAATCACTAACTGCAATTAGACGCAAACTAGACATGCGCACTACATGCAACTATCCCCGCAGCATTCAGACAGGCAATTTCTACAGATTCAAACAGGGCCAAACAAATCACAGAGGCGATCGGTACATTTATAGCTGTGGATATGAGACCTTAATCGGAAGTGAAAAATTCGGGTTTTAAGAAAATGTTTAATGTAATAGAGCCCCGTTACATTATTCCTTCATAAGCCCATTTCAGTCAGATAATAATTCCTGGTTTCAGGTCCACTGAAATGGCCGGTGACAGTCAAATTAAGCAGATCTGTGCTGTCTGAAGAAAAGGTGGACACTTTCTGAAAATAAAAAAATACTTAAAAACTGATTGAAACTGAGTTCCATATTAAAACTAAATTGATCTTTTCTTTTTATTTGTTTAACTACTAAAATATTACATTTATTTTTATAAGCAGCTTTTTGGTTTTGAGTATAAAGAAGGATTTGTTTTATTTGCTGCTAGGCAGAAACCTCAGAAGTATAGCTTTAGATCACTGTTCAAAGTAGAAAAAAAGAAGAGAGATCATGCTTTTATGATGTTAGGTTTAATACATTAAAAAGATTTCAATCTGAGAAATCCTCTGGCTTTTTTCTTTTTTTGCTGTATCAAAAACATACTGAACCGTGACACCACTGTGTCGTATCTGAACCGTGATTTTTGTGAACCGTTACACCCCTAATAAATATATATTAATAATTCCGATAAATTGCACAACATATTTGTACTAATTATTTAGTTTAAATGAAAATAAGATCATGATGTAAAATTGTCTGAAAATTGAATCAGTAGGAGTAAACATATCGTGAATTATCTAGAGGTGTGTCTGAAAAAACTGACATTATTTTTAGTCACATTGAGTAGCTTCAGAAATATTGAATTCATGTGATTCACCTTCACATGAATCAGTAATAAGAGTTACATGTGTTAGATATTAGTATAGCTATTATATATTTTCCTGATCTATTTAAATTTAATTCAGGCTAAACATGTATGATTCTTATTAGTCATTAACTAGGACATGAACATCAGCTGAGATTAAGAAAAGCTTTTGTAGTTTTCATGGTGAGTTTAGTTCAATTAACTAATGTTAACTATTATTTGAGCATTATTTACCACAGCCATATAAATAGTCACAGAGTTGTGAAACTAAAAAAAAGAAACTAAAAAGCTATTAATTTACTACTAAACTATTAAAATTCTCCTAATAATAATAGATTTTGTGAAATTCAGTAGGAGTAAACTTATCATGAAATATCAAGAGATGAAAACTGACATTATTTTTAGTCTTCAGAAATATATCCCCTGTGATTTATCTCCACATGCATCAGTAATATGAGTCCACATCTGTTTATATTTAGGTGTTGAAACAGATAGGGGGCAGAGCAGAGGGTGTGATGGACAGCTGACAGATGGGGCGGAGCTAAACACCACCCTGGCGCTGAGGGCGGAGCTTGAGGAGGAGGCGGAGCAAACTTTTGATGCTGAGAAAGCAGTACGGGAGAAATTACAGAGTTCAGCACTCACAAAGAACCACGTCAACAGCAAAGCAGCAGAAGGTGAGGCAGAGGTGGATGACTGTCAGAGGCACTCATTAAAGTTAAAAATGATATACAAATATGAATAATTTAAATAAAATTGAAAGAATTACTGTGTTTTAAAAATGCATATGAAAACAATCTCGTGCATGTTCTTTATCGTAATATTAAATATCAGCATGACCAGTGGTGGAAAGAGTACTGAAAAATCATACTTGCTTAAAAATGTAGTGCATGTAGAGTAAAAGTGTCTGTTGTAAATATTACTCAAAGTATAAGTAAAAGACCATTCAAAAGTACTTAGGAGTAGTGAGTATTAAGGCTCGTACACATGGCACGCTTTTCGTTTGTGTTTATCGTCAGCGTTTTTCGAGATTCAAACCCAAGCGATTTTCACTGGCGTCGAGCAGCAGAGTATGCAAAATCACTCCTTGATGTTAGATGGCGCTACACAACTTTAAGCTTCTGACACCTGCTTGTAACACAGAAGAAGTTGACACGCTTGTTGTTATGTATATAATGGGTTACATTTAGGTTGTGATGTCAGGTGACCGGAATTTAATGTCTAGGCTGCATCTAAGGACAACGATATTTTGATGCCCAGTAACGACGTCAAATGACTTCGAAATTTGGTTGATTTTAGGTTGCCTTAGAAAGTGACCTTTTCCAACGTTGAGCCAACATTTTAAACCAACGTCATATAGACGTCAAATACTGATATTCGTTAGGTATGGCAACGAAAATCCAGTATCTGATAGACATCATAGTGGTAACGTCCACACAGCGTCAAGGTGTAACATCATTAGACGTTGATATTTGGTTGATTTCGGGTTGGACATTGAAGCTGGGTTCTGATGTCAACCTGATTTTCATTCCAAACAAAATGCAACGTCCCCAAGACGTTAGGGTTCAACATCAATCAGACATCATGTTGACGTCTTGTGCCTGCTGGGCGTTTAAGGCCATTTCGGTCATCATACAGTAAACGTCATCTTCTCATCAGTGACCTGCTTCTAAACAGTCTCTTGGTCAATGTGTGTAAAGATTTTGAACATCTTCATGGACACTTTTAATACTTCCAAACAGTTTGCTGCAATTATAAATTACCCGTGTCTTGAGGTAGTTTAGAATGATGCGATTTACCTTCTATGTGCGATCTGATTGGACAGGAATCACAGGACTGATTTCTCTAATCCCCATAGACATGAAAAACAAAGTAGTGACTGCAGGTTGAAGGACAGTAGTGGAGTAAAAGTACAGATACTGCACTAGAAATGTACTCAAGAGAAAGTAAAAGTACACATTTATAAAACTACTCAGTAAATTACAATTCCTGAGGAAAAACTACTCAATTACAGTCATTTGAGTATTTGTAATGTGTTACTCTACACCTGCTAATGATGCATCACAACACCATGATCTGCAAACCCAGTGGAGCTGAAATGCTTTAGGATTTTTCTGTTTTGTCATTTGTTTTTACTCCTCGTTTTCTGCAGGTCTGAATTTCCCTCGCTCTCAGCAGCTGTACCGGGCCTTAGTCAGTGTTAGCCTATCACGCGATCAGCTCATCAGCCAGGCACTCCAGGATAGGCCAGCGCTGGCCCCGCCCACCACCAGTCAGACCAATAAGGTCAGAGTTCAGTTTGTGTCAGTAATGCAGTTTTCAATTGTTGGGGATGTAAATAAATTACGGAGCCTTTTCATAAAACTGACCCTTCTATTAATGCTCATCAGTTTCTTTAGGCCTAATCCCAATTCTACCTCTTAGCCCTTCCTTTTACCCCTGTCCCAATTCTCTTTAGCTTGAAGGCGTAGGGCTAAGGGGAAGGCCTAGATACCCCTCGAAACAGAGATTTTTAAGGACCACACTTGAAACCAAGGGGTAAAATTTCCCAGAATAAACTATTTACAACAGCAGCATGGCTGCACACAGAAGTAAGGAGATGCACAAATTATTATTTTTTTTTTTTAAACAAGCACGTTTTAATACATTTATAATCACGTTCATGTTAAACCCCTGACTTTGGCGATCTATAATCCATAATAATAACTCCTGTACAGCAGTCCTACAACATTCTGACACTCGATGACACTCGAACACCCTGTCAGAGAAGTCTAGTGTCTGAGAATGAGCCTTTACAGTGTCTGCTATAATGTTAATGTTGTTTTTGGTTTGTTTACATTGATGAATATGGCCACGGTGTAAATGCGCAGTATAGTTATGATCTTATTGCCACATTAGATCATCATGATAACATAATATATGCCTTCAGTGATTTCCTGAAGATAAATACTAAACAATAACACAACTGGATTAACAACAGCAGTCGCCATCGTCTGATCTCATATGAAGCAAGAGATAGCGATGACGTGTGCAGGTGCTGTAGTGCTGTCCCAATGCTTAGGGGTAAATTTTGAAGCCCTTCCTCTTCACACTCAGTTTTAAGGGCCAAACATTCCTAAATTAAGAAGAATTTTCTAGACAAGCAAAACATATTGTCTTGTTTTCAGAAATAATATGCCAATATTAAGTGAGTTTTTCCTTAAAACAAGCAAAATAATCTGCCAATAGGGTAAGCAAAATAATCTTATGTCAAAAGGAAAAACAAGAATATTTTGCTTACCCCATTGGCAGATTATTTTGCTTGTTTTAAGGAAAAACTCACTTAATATTGGAATATTATTCCTGAAAAAAAAAATGTTTTGCTTGCCAATAAAATTTTTTTTGATTTAAGAATTTTTAGATATTTGGACTAGAAACAAGATGAAAAATCTAAGTCAGAAAAGCATTTTTTGCAGTGTAATTGTGGAATTTTCATGACTGTCAAATGTTGTCAGTGTGAGTGTGTGCTTCGTGCTTCTTTCAGTCTATGTCGCTTCTGTCGCTGTTCATTTGTGCTTCATCTAAAACTCCACATCTATAATCCTCTTAGTCTATGCTGACATTATCTTCAGCAGCTCAAACACTCTAATGCTGCGTTCACACCAGACGCGGAAGAAGCGTCAAGCGCGAGTGATTTACATGTTAAGTCAATGCAAACGTGCGAATAGGCATCCTGCGGTGTGGTACGCGTGAATGGCATGGCGAGAATGATGCCAATTGCGCAAATGGCGCCACGTGAATTGAGCGTTTGAAGCGCTTAACGCGCAAATCGCTTGAGTTCAAAAACCTAAACTTCTGCAGACATTTGCGCCACATTAACCAATCAGGAGCTTGCTCTTGTAGGGGCATGGTTATGACATAGCACCTGTTGTTGGTGTCCTTGGTGTCCCGGGGGAAATCCTCCAGCCGATACACCAACAACAGTTCATCACACTGGGCTCGGCTCAGTCAGAAGCGCCGCTGAAAGCCTCCGTCATCCAGGTTAGGTAAACATCCTGGAGGAGTTTATGAGCTCACAGAGCTGGGTGCACCTCTGAAAGTATCTAGTGGGCTCAAACACTGCTCCAAACATATCAACGCTGTTTTTCAGCTTTCATAAAAGCACATAAACAGTTATTTTCTCAATAAAATCCATGTTAGCCATTTAGCAACGAAGCTACAGTCACTGGGCAGACAGAAGCCCTGCCCATGACGTGAATCCGATGAAGCAGAGTTCAATCTATTCACGCGCGAATATCGCGATTTATCCGCGCATTCCGCGTGTGGTTTATGCTAATGAGGAAGAGATGGACACTAGTGGGCAGGGCTTTCCCACCTGATGACATGTACAAAGGGAGAATGTCAAAGTGTTTCTGCAGACCTTTTCTATCATGTCTGGTTAGAACAAATACAATTAATTCATGTTGACCATTATAATCTTGTTATATTCACACACAGCTGGATTTAAACCCCTTATAAAAGTGATTTTGTCATAATAGTTCCCCTTTAATGCATTTATTCTGTGTGTAGTTCTCGTCTCCACCACCAGAGGGCCCTGATATACTGCAGTTCTACAGTCCTGACACGATGCTCAGAGAGACTCCACTGTTGCCAGGCGACCGCATCCCTTTGCCACGCCCACGGCCTGTACCTAGACCCGCCCACACAACCTTTCACCTACATTGCCTGCACAAGCTGTGGGAATCATGAACTTGTGAGTGTGTGTGTGGAAAGGACAATGTCTCTTCTGATTGATTGATATTTATGTGCGTGTGTGTTTTGTACGATTTAATGTGCATTATTGTATTGCTTTCAGTCTAATGTGAATTTAATTTAAAAGCAATAAATCTTTGAGATTGTAAGTATTAGTTTGGTATTGAGTGAATGTTCAAACACCCACACACACACACACACTCGGCACATGGTGTTCATCGGCTCTGTCTTAAAAAAAAATCAATCATGGAGTGGACAGAAAAACACCTGGTTTATTTGCTTGTTAAATGTTTTTCATCAAGTGCAGTTCAAACAAGAGCATCTGATAATTAAGATCATCAGTTCTACTGACTGGACGGCACATTATTGTTAATAATGTTAGTTAATATGCATAAATACTACAATTAACATAAATAAAGTACTCATTTAGCTTGAGTAGATTAACTAATGCATTATTAAAGCATTTGTTAGCATGCATCTTTACTAATGCATCATTTGTTGTACTCATTTGTTAGCATATTTTATAAAAAAAAGAATTTTCATTTTTAATTAAAATTTGTTTGCATATGTAATTAAACATAAATAATCATATTTAATTTTAATTTGTTTGCATATGTAAAAAAATGAATATTAATTTTTTATTTGTGTGCATATGTGATTAAAATTAATATTCGTATTTAATTTAAATTTGTCACCATATGTTATTAACTGAATATTCATATTTAATTTAAATTTGTCACCATATGTAATTAAAAACGGAATATTCATATTTAATTCACATTTGTTAGCACATTTAATAAAAAATGAATATTCATTTTTGATTTAAATACATTTGCATATTTAATTTAAAATTAATATTTATATTTAATTTTTTAGCATAGTTACTAAAAAAATTTAAATGCATATGTAATTTAAATTTGTTTCCATATGTAATTAAAAATGAAAATGCATATTTAATTAAAAATTGTTTGCATATGTAATTAAAAATGAACATTTATATTTAATTTAAACTTGTTTGCATATGTAATAAAAATGAATATTCATATGTAAACTTTTTTTGCATATGTAATAAAAACTGAATATTCAAATTTTATTTAAATTTGTTAGTATATGTAATTTAAAAATGAATATTCATATTTTAAGTTTGCTAGCATGTTTATTATTAACAAATAATAATAAAACTAACAACTAAATTGTTCATTGTTTCTTAATGTTGGTTAATGCATTTATGAAGTCTGATCTATCTTATCATTTATACTGTACATGCAAATTTAGATCATCGTCTGTTGTTATAGAGTGTGTGTGTGTGCATATAGTGTGTAAACGTGTGTTCTAATAGTGTGTGTGTGTATATCTGTGTGCATACAGTGTGTAAAAGTGTGTTCTTATAGTGTGTGTGTGTCTGTGTGTATGCATGTATTAGTGTGTGCTTATAGTGTAAGTGTGTGCATATTGTTTGGGTATTAGTATGGCCGTGTGTGTTTGCATAGAGTGTGTGTCTGTAAGTATGTAAACATATAGTGTGTATGTCTGTGTGTGTGTTTGAGTTTTTGTGTGTGTGCGCACTTGTAGTCTGTGTGTGTGAGTGTGTGCATATAGTTTATGTGTGTATATGTATTTATGAGGGTGTGTGTGTGTGTGTGTGTGTATGAGTAAGTGCATGTTTGCATAGTGTATATAAGTGTGTGCGCTTATAGTGTGTGTGTGTATAAGTGCGTGAGTGTGAACGCATATTGTGTGTGCGTATATAGTTTGTGTGTGTGTATATGAGTGAGTGCGTGTTTGTATATAGTGTGTTTGTGTGTGTGTGTGTGTGTGTGTGTGTGTGTGTGTGTGTGTGTGTGTGTGTGTGT
>CAIGQZ010001345.1:32657054-32678177 GCA_903798205.1 Danio tinwini | reverse complement strand
TTAGTGCGATATATGTGTCCTCATAGTGTTTATAACAGCGCGGGACACAGATATGACTGTCAACAGCTCAACACATGTGTTCTGGTGTTTCGGGACCCTTTAATAACTTTCTCTGTGGTTCAGCAAATGTGATGATTTTTGGTGACAAATCTATTATGACATATTTTTAATACTTTTGGAAAAGCTCAACAACACACTCTGGGCAGATCGACTCCCCTTTGGTTATGTTGGTACTCTTTTTGACCTATTGACTTCCATTATAATCACATTTACTGTTTGTAAAGCCATGACAGCATATGATCATGCATTCTTGATTGATGCTGGATTTCCCTGATGGGAAGAGGGACAACTTGTATTTATTCAATTGGTCCTAATTCTTGATCTCAAGAGTTTTATTTATGTGAAGGATGATGTTCTTGTTAATATCAATCAGCGTATCAAGAATTTAATTGTAGATATCTAGTAAGGTTGGGCGATGTCAACCAATTTGGCATCATACGATGTTCAATGTGAAACATAGCGATGGACGATGGTATCATCATAGGGGGAGGTGAATGAATAATTTATGAATTCATAACGTATTAATTATTTGTAGCCTACCGTTTCAACTACCTGACCCGCATGCTCTTTGTTTTACCCATAACTAGGCCCACACGGAATCTGCGTGCACAGATTTTTCGCAGAATTCTGCAGATTTTTAGCTCATCATTAATTCTGTTTATTTACTTGAGTAAATGTGTGTAAATCTAAATTTATTTAGTTTTTTAATTAATTACAGTAATATTCAGTTCAATTCACCTTTATTTGTATAGCGCTTTTACAATGTAGATTGTGTCAAAGCAGCTTCTCATGGAAGTTTATAGTGAATTGAAACAGTGTCAGTGTCAGTTTTTAGTGTTTAAGTTCAGTTCAGTTTAGCTCAGGTCAGTGTGTGTTAATAATCACTACTGAGAGTCCAAACACTGAAGAGCAAATCCATCGATGCGCAGCTTTACAGATCCCGAACCATGCAAGCCAGTGGCGACAGCGGCGAAGAAAAAACTTCACCAATTGGCGAAAGTGAAGAATTTAAAAAACCTCGAGAGAAACCAGGCTCAGTTGGGCACGACCAATTCTCCTATGGCCAAACGTCTTGTGCAGAGCTGCAGTCTAGGCGCAGTAGCTGGACCTCAGCGAAGACTCATCTGTCCTTGGAGCGTCACAGGAATCAGTCTCATGCTCGCCACTATGACCACCACAGCAGCAGCTCAGGATACGGCCTGGTCCGGAAACCTTGGGATCATCTCGTCGCTGGTCTTGGATCGCATCAGTGGCACTGCATAGTCTGAGGGCCTCTAGATGAGTACCCCCAGGTGGAAATACAGAATAAGGAGAATAATTAGCGTAGCTGCTGTTCATAGTGTATATAAACAAGAAGCAAAATCGTGTGTGGGGCACATCATGCGTCATACCGCTATGTAATGCACTGAGTGTATGCTTTGCTAAAAAGATAGGTCTTTAATCTAGTGTTGAAGAGTGAGAGTGTGTCTGAGCCTCGGACATTATCAGAAAGGCTATTCCAGAGTTTAGGGGCCATAAATGAGAAGGCTCGACCTCCTTTACTTGATTTTGCTATTCTAGGTACTACAAGAAGCCCTGAGTTTTGAGATCTTAAAGAGCAGGTTGGGTTGTAGCGAGACAGGAGGTTGGTTAGATATTATTGACTAATATGAAAATGTTCATCTGTTTTATGTACAATGCAGTTTGTACAGTAATGTTTTCTGTCTTTTAGTAAATATATTATATGAGAGACTTGCTTTGTTTACCAAATAAAGTGGATCTAATTGCATTTGCATTTTATACATTAAATAAAAGTTTAAAAGGTATTATTTTTTATTTCACATATTAATGTTTTAGTTATGAGACTCCTAAAATAATTCTGCTGAAATCTGCAGATTTTGACCAAACTTCTCAGCAGAAATGGCAAAAAACGTCCACAGATTCCGTCTGGCCCTACCTATAACCAAATCATAAAGAAATAAAGATAATTTACACACACATTACCACCTGTCAATCACTGTTTCCGCAGGACTAGAATCCTCCCTTCGCTATATTTCTTAGCTAGAGTTTAGTTAAAGGATCGTTTTTGTAATGTTTTGCAAAAAGAATAAATTAGATTCATACTTTACCACACAGGGTAACTTGATGGGTTCTGGAGAATGAATTCAATGTCCACTCCAGTGAAGATAAATTAATGAAATACACTTTTATTAATAAAATAAAATCCAGTGGAAAAAGTAAAATAAACAAAAGACAAATAACAGAAACTAAATCCTTACTTTATCCTCCATTGAGAATAAAGGGGAACCGACCTCCAGTATTCACCTTATTCTCCGCGTACGAGCGGGCGCAGCCATTTGAATCGTTTTGGCTCGAGACTTCTGGTCTCATTCACTTCCATTCATTTTTAGATGTTAAAAACAGCTCGATCTGCTGCTTGATGTTGCAAACGGAGGTTTTCTTATTATATTATTCTATTTTGTCGGTATAGTCATGCAAACACTTGTTTGTAGAGCGAGTAGTTTGACCATTTTCAGCCGTTTATTATTCCTAGTCATTTCTCCCATAGGCAACTGAATCGGAAGTTCTAAAACAATTGCAAAAACGAGCGCACTTCCGCATTGAAGAATAAGGTCAATAGAGAAGTCAGAAAGCGCGATGCTGATCAGTATGGCTCAGCTTTTATACTTTTAAAATCAGGTCATGCACATAGATACACCTCATACATCATTGAGCATTTGACACATTGGATTATGCTCATGCACGTACATACACATCCACCTTCTGGGTTTTCCCCATTATATCTATAAATCACTAAGGACCAACTGTATAATGTAGTCAAATTCCTCAATTAAAAATCCCAATAGTCAGCCAAACTTATAGGTCATGTAACATGTCTTATGTGAACAAATTTATAGTTGTTCCAAGGTATATGAAGAACATGAATCAACATCTAAACAATTACATGCACAGCATTTAGACCGCTTTAATCCCTTAATGCACAGTGGTGCCTGCATCCTAGCCAACATTATGCATTCAAGTTCAGTTGAGCTAGTGGTTTTGTGAGTGTAGAGGTGAGAGGGTCAGTTGCAGGTAGAAGCTCTCTCCCTCTCCGTTCATTAGTCTTGCGTGCTCTCTGCTGGTTGCGTTGTGCTTTCCTTTTACACTTGACTGCGCCTGTACCTTCTTTGTCTTACAATAATAATGGCATTTTCTCTTAAATCATTTTCCATTACAATAGGCAGAGTGATCTGTGTCAGTATAAAAAGGTGCACAACCAACAGCAACCAACCAACAGTATCTGAGGTTTACGCTAAAATGATTAAGTACAAGCGGGAAAGTGAAAGACTGAAGCAGTGTACTGACGCTGTGACACGTTTCCTGATAGATTAATAAGACTGAAGAGTCGTCAGACAGAGACAAGATTAATTAAAGATCACGTTTAACAACTATAGTGAGACGCCATCCAGTGGTACATCCTTGATAACTGTCCGACGTGCACTGCTCTCTAGAGCTCAGACAAGCTCATGACAGTGTGCATGTGTGTGGCTGTGTTTGTGTGTGTGGCTGTGTTTGCGTGTGTTAGGGTTACCACGTTTAATTAAATTTAATTCACCTTTATTTCTATAGCGCTTTTACAATGTAGATTGCGTCAAAGCAGCTTCATATAGAAGATTATAGTGAATGTAAACAGTGTCAGTTCAGTTTTCAGTGTTTAAGTTTAGTTCAGTTTAGCTCAGTTCAGTGTGGGTTAATAATCACTACTGAGAGTCCAAACACTGAGGAGTAAATCTATCGATGCGCAGCTCTACAGATCCCGAACCATGCAAGCCAGTGGCGACAGCGGCGAGGAAAAAACTTTACCAATTGGCGAAAGTGAAGAATTTAAAAAACCTTGAGAGAAACCAGGCTCTGTTGGGCACGACCATTTCTTTTATGGCCAAACGTCTTGTGCAGAGCTGCTGTCTAGGCACCGGAGGCTGGAGAACGCTGGACCTCAGCGAAGACTCGTCTGTCCCTGGAGCGTCACAGAAATCAGTCTCATGCTCTCCACTCCTACATAACCACTACAGCAGGTGCTCAGGATGCGGCCTGGTCCAGGATTATGAAAATCTTGGGATCATCTCGTCGCTGGTCTTGGTTTTTTAATACTAAAAAATAAGGGACGCATACTGCAGAGGGGGCCACATGCCTTGGGGGCCTAGACCACAGTGATCACAGGCCCAATAGCATGCCAGTGGTGGTAAATCGCAACTTAAAAATATGTTTTCAGGAAAGTATCAACACTTGGGCATTAAAATAAACTGTATTTACTGAAATCTGTGTAAGTAGATGCAGTCAGTCTTTCACTTTTACAACTCAACAGACTTCTCTAATGATCATACAATCATAGCTGAACACAGGTATAGCTGACAATAATTAAACATAAGCCAAAATAGGTTAAACAAAGTGTGACGGTAATCACAAAAACAGGCTTTGGATGACCACTTTTAACCAGTTTTCTGGAAACAGCACATAAACTAGCTACAAACATTAGCTGGTAAAGTTTTTATGTAGTCTATTTCTAATTTAAAATATGGAAAGTTGCAATCAACTAGTTATGTTGCATTAAAAGTAATGTTTCATGTAATAAATTAATGCTTATGTATCTGACTTAACCCTAACAAACGAATCATCATATTACATTGGAATGGGATCCACTTACATTGTATTTGCAAAATGTTTATAAGTTATTACAATTTGTGACCCAGTGTGTGAAAACCAGGCCAAATCTAAGCTTGATTGTAGCCAATCATTTTACTGTGATTTTAGTTGTTGACATGGTTTTACTCAGTTAATATTAAATACATATATTTTTATTATTTTCACAGACTGGGTCACATTTTAACATTATTTAGCAACTAACCTAAATATTGTTGCTAATAATTACATTCTCATTACCATGTCTGCTTCGGGAGAGACCTGGGGTACGAAGAACTGTCTGACTCTGCTTTGATTTTTCTCCGGACGCATGTTATGGCACGTCTCACAGACCACCATGAGCCATGGAGAACGCTCTCTGCTTAATAGAACCGCCCACTTCACTGGACAGTTAAAAAGACCAATCAAACTACTGATGACATCAAGTAATACCCAATCAAAAGTAGGAAATGAGGCATGCGTGTGGAATCATTTGCAGGAGAAGCTACTTTAAAAAAATAATTTTAATTATTAAAAATATGAGACAAAACCTGTCCCGTATTGATTCAAAACGGGACACGCATTTTCATTCTCAAATACAGGACAAATCCGTATTTTAAGGGACGGGTGGAACCCTAGTGTGTGTGTGGTCACGTGATGTGCGTCTTCAGCAGACGGAGGCCTGTTCATAAATGCTAGGTGAAACTCCAGTGTGGATGTGGATCATTTTTGTTCTAAAGTACCATTTTAAAACTAAGACGTATTAGTGTAAACAGGGTTTAAGTGTGTATTTTTCATGAGCAGGTTTGCGACGGGGGTGGGGTGGAGGATTGACGATGCCGGCTCAGCATCCTGATGTATATCAGCTATCAGCATCTATCGCCTTCAATATCTAGAATAGGTGTCCTGAGAATGAATAACAGTTAACATCATAGTAAATGTGTTTCCATTTTTCTAGAATATAAAGTTTATTCTACTCAGTGAAATGTTAATCAATGTTTTACACATGTGTATTCAAAACTTATTGACTTTACATTAAAGCAGACATATTTTGCCGATATTTTTCGATATGTGAAATAGAGTGTGTGTGAAGTTTCAGCTCAAAATACCACACTAAGAATGTTTTATTACTGTCTGAGACCCTTTTAGGCTCATTTTTATGCAATATTCCAAAAAGCGCTTCTCAATAGCTGGATGGACAAATAGCTAGTGAATAATGTTGTGAAGGAATTTTTGAAACTTTGAAAAACTTCACATGTTCCTGACTGTAATGTGTTTGTTTCTGTGTGTACGTGCGTTTGTGTGTGTGCATGTGTGTTTGCGTGCAACGTGCGTGCTTTTGTATGCATTTGCATGCGTGTGTTTGCGTTTGTGCATCCATTTGCGTGCATGTGTTTGTGTGTGCATGCATGCATTTGTGTATACGTGCATTTCTGTTTGTGCGCGTGCATTTTTACCTGCGTGTGTTTGTGTGTCCACGAAAGCATTTCTGTGTGTGCGTGCTTTTGTGTGTGCGTGCATTTGTGCCTGCTTGTGTTTGTGTGTGTGCATGTGTTTGTATGCGTGTGTTTGCGTTTGCACTTGCGTTTGCTTGTCTGTGGTTGTGTGTGCATGCATACATTTGTGTGTGCGTGCATTTGTGCATGCATGCGTTTGTGTGTGCGTGCGTGCATGTGTTCGTGCAAGTGTAAGTTTGTGTGCATGCATGCATTTGTGCGTGCTTGCATTTGCATTTGTGTGTGTATGCGTGCATTTGTGTGTGCATGCATTTGTGCCTGCATGTGTTTGTGTGTGCATGCATGCATTTCTGTGTGTGTGCGTGGATTTGTGCTTGTTTGTGTTTGCAGGCGTTTGCGTGCGTGTGTTTGCATTTGTGCATTCGTTTTCTTGTCTGTGTTTGTGTGTGCATGCATGCATTTGTGCGTGCGTGCATTTGTGCATGCATGCGTTTGTGTGTGTGTGTGCGTGCGTGCATGTGTTTGTGCAAGTGTGTGTTTGTGTGCATGCATCCATTTCTGTGTGCGTGCATTTGTGCCTGCATGTGTACGTGTGTTTGTGCATGTGTGCATTTGTGTGTGTGTGCGTGCGTACATTTGTGTACATTTCCGTCCGTCCGTTGTTTGTGTGTGCGTGCATTTGTGTATGCGTTTGTTTGTGTCCTTTTGTGTGCATGTGTTTGTGTGTGTCCATTTGTGTGTGCATGCATTTGTGCATTCCTGCGTTTGTGTGTGCGTGCGTGCGTTTGCGCACGTGCATGCATTTGTTTTGCGCTTGCGTGTGTGTGTGTGCATTTGTTTGTATTCTTTTGTGTGCAGGCGTTTATGCGTGTCCATTTGCATGTGCATGCGTTTGTGCATGTGTGCCTTTGTATGCACTTGCGTGCGTGCATTTATGTTTGTGCATGCATTTGTGTGTGTCCTTTTCCACGTGCATGCATTTGTGTGTATGCATTGGTCCATGCTTGTGTTTGTGCATGTGTGCATTTGTGTGTGTGTGTGTGTGCTTTTGTGCATGCGTGAGTTTGTGTGCTTTTGCGTGCATGTGTTTGTGTGTGTGTGCCTGCCTACATTTGGGCATGCATTTATGTGTCCATTTGCATGTGTGTGCATTTGTTTGCTTGCGTGCATTTGTGCGTGTGGTTGGGTTTGTGTGCATGTGAGCTTGAGTGCGTGTGATGATGATAAGTGTAATGCTGATGATGTCGAAGAATAGCAATGATATTAAAAATTGTAAATCAATATAATGTGTGTGTGTCCGCAGTTGTGGCGCTACCGGCCGTGGCTGCTGGGTCCAGTGGTGTGTAAGCTGTCGGTGTTTGTGGGAGAGTGCTGCACCTTCTCCTCCATCCTCCACATGACGGCTCTTGGTGCGGAGCGCTATCTGGCCGTGTGTTTCCCGCTGCGTGCGCGGCTGCTGGTCACCAGGGGGCGTGTCCGAGTGCTGATCGGTGGGCTCTGGGGCGTGGCTCTGCTAAGTGCCGGCCCGGTATTGGCTGTGGTGGGTGTGGAGCGGCTGGGGGGCGGGGTCAGTGAGTGCCGCTGTACTGAGTTTGCGCAGAGCTCCGGGCTGCTGAAGGTGATGCTGTGGCTCTCTAACCTGTACTTCATCTGCCCACTGCTGCTTCTGACGCTGCTGTACGGCCTGATCGCCCGCCGCCTGCACCTGCGTGCACACACACACACACACCGAGACAACACACACCGACAGACCCTCCGCATGATGGGTGAGTCATTTTTATGAGTTTAGTATTATTTCAGTTTAAGTTAGTAATTGAAAAAGATAAATATATATATGCTGTATATATGTGTGTGTGCATGTGCATGCTTTTTACAATATTTCAAATGTGTTTAACTTTAGTAGTCTGTTATTTATTTCAAATTAAAAGGTTTGTAATTTTGTCATTCTATTAGATTTATTAAATATATAGAGTCTTTATAGTTTTTATAAATGTTATTTTAGTTTTAGTTCAGTGCACACCTCAAGAAAAAAAATATCTAAAAAAGTTATGAGTGTTTCTTTGGCGAACTGGTGTGTTTAGATTTTATTTTAATGCAGCATTTATTTTTCTGTATTTTGGAAAAGCAATAAAATAAAGTTAAATAAGGGGTTTCGTAGTGTTTTTATTTTGGTATAGCTCAACTTATATTTATATTTATATACATATGCATATCATTTATTATTATAAGTATTTTGAATTTGTTGTACGTTTTAGTTAAAGAGCCCCTATTATGCAAAATAAAAAGTCATATTTGGTTTTGAGGGTCTCCAACAACATGCTGATCTGCATGCAAGGTCAAAAAACGTATTCATTGTCTTATAATATGAATTTATTTTTACTTCATTATCCCAGCGACTCCCATATGATTCGTTTAGCGTTTCATTTGTTCTCCTTAGCGCGAAGCTAATCTGCGCTGATTGGACTGATGACAGCTTGTTGCGATTTGGTCAACATCGTTCAGAGCGAGACAGAGTGAAATGCCCATCATGGTTTATCAACAAAATTGAAGAGTGCAGAGTGTATGTGTGAGCATACCTGCCAACACCTGTTTTTCCCAGGAGTCTCCTGTATTTCAGACCCATCTCCCGCCACCCTCTCGTTTTGTTATTTATTCTGGAAAACTCCTGTAATTTCAAGCAGGGTCTGCTACAGTGCTTGTGGGCGGGGCCACAGGTTTACATTTTCCAGGGTTTGCGTGCGCAACAATTGGGCGGGGCTTAAGTTTCGTATCGACGTCACGCCTAGACGTTGTTTTTAAGACGATTCATTTAAACCACTATGTGTCGACTCTTTTATAGATGAATCAATAGTTTTAAACACGGTGCACTTTTTTAAGCTTTAGCTGGATATTTCACTTCACTCAGAGCTGTGTTACACACTACATGGAAGGTCATTTTTAAAAACCCATAATAGGGGCTTTTTAAAACTTGTGTTGTTATTTTTATATATTTTTCCAGTGTTTAATTAAATTTCTAAATGATCAAAAAAAGATAAAATTATATATTTAAAGGTGCAGTATGTAAGTTTGACACCCAGTGGTTGAACTGGGTATTGCACTCCTGGCTCAAAACACACACAAGAGCAGGTTGCCAGATTGACTGCACTAACAGGAGTGTACCTGACTATTGAGCCTTTGATAGAGAAAATATTTTCGTATTAAAAGGAGTTTTTGTTCACCTCAGATCTGGAAAATAAAATAAGAGGGGCTCTATTTTAACGATCTAGGCACAAAGTGCAGGCCTCAAAAACATTAGGGGTGTGTCAGAATCCACTTTTGCTATTTTTAGGTCGAAAAATCCCATTTTGCGCCGTGGAGCATAGTCTAACAGGGTTGAGCTTATTCTCTTAATGAGTTCTGGGTGTGTTTTGAGAATAAACCAATCAGAGTTTCATCTCCCATTCCCTTTAAGAGTCAGTTGCGTCATGCCATAGCACATTTGCTATTTACATGGCGGACTTTGCAAATGGAATATCTGAGCGCTTCACTAGCGAGAAAACAGTTAAACAGCATCTGCAGTGTGAGAGATGAGCCTCCTCATTCTTTACTTTCACTTTTTTCCGTGGATAAGGAAAGGTGCTGTATGCACAGACATCCATTAGCCTACATAATTAACTTAGTTTAAGCGCAAAGATTTGTTTTAAAACTATTTCTAAATTCAGTTCTAATTTCCAGCAAACGAATACATATACAGTAATAATGAAGTGTGGTCAAATAACGGAGTTATTTCCAAATACACATGCTGTGCCCCATATGGTCTAAAACCTGACAGGTGGGCAAATCTAAGTTTGTTTTTAATAAAACAAATATAAATATGCTTATAATAAATAATACTGCTTATTATAATAGCACTATACAGAAGCAAATTGTCATGAATAAACTGAAAAAGCCAGCCGAGATGAAGAAGGCATGAAAGCAGTGGTTTTTATATTTATGTATAAAGTAAAAAAAATTTGTAATAATTTAATCCTTTAATTCTTTTTCGTTTGTAAAGATATTTGTGTATTGCTCTACATCCTGTGTGTATTAAGCAATGTGTAAGCAAGGCGCACATCTAACGCGCTCTGCGCTGGACTTTAGACCTGCTCTCAGCTAGACTATTGTGCAGTCTATTTTAGTTTCTCAAAATAGCAGCGCGCCAGCAATGCACCTTTTTAGACCAGAACGCCTATGGGCGCAAAACGTCAAAATGACACTTGCGTCCAGCTGAAACTAGCAAACATTTGCCTTGCGCCGCTTTTTGTCGGAATAGGGCCCTAGGACTCAATGTAAGTCAACACATACAGTATCAGCATGCCTGCCAACACTCCCGTTTTTCCCGGGAGTCTTTCGTATTTTAGACCCATCTCCCGTTTTGTTCATTCTCCCGGAAAATTCATATAATCCCCCCTCCGTTCCTTAGCTTTTTGGTACAGTCTATAACATCCCTGGATCTCTGACCTTGGTATCATATCCGTTTACAGCGGCTGCCTGAAACCTGTACCTCCCCCACCCCGATCTACTGGTACAGGCACATACACACACTCTAAGAGCCTTCATGACTGAATGAATGAATGAAATATGCGGTTTTCCATGAAGGCAACCCGGGGTGCTGGAATATAATTGGCTAAACTGGCATTGGGCTCGTTAAATGACCAAAACAAAGACAGACGCTCCAGCACATAATGCGTTGTGTTTCTGATAAACAAGAATGTTCACTGAGCATGTTTCTAAATATCTGCAAACATACTATGGTATTGTTAAGCTTTAGAAGAGTCAAAAACTCACATACAGCACCTTTAATCCTTAAAAAAGGATTGGATAATTAAATTATACATACAAATAAATGTGTATTTTGTTTTTATTTTTAAAATGTAGACCTTAATTTATTTTATTATTACTATTTTTATTTTCATTTATTTGTTATTTCTGGGTTGTCTTAATAAAATTTAACACTGGATCTATACTTAAGTAGTATTTACAAAACCTATAAAAATGAATATATTTACATTAAAATATTTACATTTCTTTAATATTTCAAATATGTTTTCGTCCTGGCAGTCTGTGATTTTATGTCAAGTGGATAATTTCAGTAATTCAGACAACAACTACATGCTCAGTGTGCAATGAGCTTAGAGCTAAACTTCCACATAAGAAACAACTGCTTTTATGTGTGTTTTCCTCTGCAGTGGTCATCGTTCTGGTCTTCATCTTGTGTTGGCTGCCGTTCCACGTGAGCCGGACGCTGTTTTCAGTGTCGGACACCAGCGCAGAGCTCTATTACATCAGCCAGTATTTTAATCTGGTGTCTTTAGTGCTGTTTTACGTCAGCGCCGCAGTCAATCCGCTGCTGTACAACATCATGTCTGCCCGTTATCGTGCCAATGTGCTGGCCATGCTGCGGCTAACAGTGGGCCCCACAGACGAGCTGCGCCACAGGGCCCGCACCTCCCCGCTGACCGCCTCACACTCCAGCACACACTTCTGAGCCTCCACACGTCTACAAGACTAACTAGCACTGATTACTGTGGTTTATTACTGCTACAGTAATCGAAGAATGCCCTGTAATGCCACTCAGTGGGATTGTATGCTGTATACGACTCATATCGCCCCCTATACCCTCATTCACTATTTCCTAAATTAGTCCACTTAAAGGTACTGTAAGATTTTGACTCATCTAAAGCATTAAAATACGCTAATATTTTTGCAGATATTTAAGAAACATGCTAAGTGAACAATGCTGAAGTTATTCTGCTTTAAGAACAAAGGAAAGTCTCTATAACCAGCCCACTGCCAGTTTACCCAGTTATATTTTAACACTCCGGGTTGAAAACACTGTATTCATTTCAGTCATGAAGGCTTGCAGTGAGTTTGTTTACATGGACACCAATAATCTGATTTTAATATGATTAATTCAATACTCTGATTAAGAGTCGACCATGTAAACAGAGATTTTTGATGACCCTAATCTGACTAAAGTCATAATCGAACTAAACAGAAATTCGATTAAAACATGTGGAGTATTCTTGTTTTAGTGGCCTTATTGAAGACATGTAAACACCGCAATCAAACTATTACCGTCATGTAGGATTTTCACCACATTTTGCGACAAGATAGTCTGTACACATACGACTGTTTGACACTATTATCTGCACCTACAGAGTCAGTAAAGGAGCACAGACATGCACATCATGAAATGTGGAGGTTTCAAATTTGGTATCAAACTCCATCAAAACAAAAACTTCCAGCTGTTCCTCGCATCCAATATCTCGTTTGTCACAGGGGGCATGAATGAAATGTTCCTGAATGAAAGTGAAAGTGCCGCACTGCAGTTAAAGTCGACAAATTAAAAATGATGCATCTGAAATTACCCCTATAGGGGGATTACACTCCTCAGCCTCCCTGGGAAAGTCTATGCCAGGGTACTGGAGAGGATGGTTGAACCTAGAATTTAGGAGAAACAATGCGGTTTTCGTACAGGCTGTGGTACACTGGACCAGCTCTATACCCTCACTAGGGTGTTCGAGGGTTCATTGGAGTATGCCCAACCAGTCCACATGTGTTTTGTGGACTTGGAGAAGGCATTCGTCTGTGTCCCTTGTGGCATTCTGTGGATGGTGCTCTGGGAGTCTTTAGGTTCTATGGGGTCTCTGTTAAGGGCCGTCTCGTCCCTGTATAAACTGAGTAGGAGTCTGGTTCGCATTGCCGGCAGTAAGTCAGACTTGTTTCCAGTGCATGCTGGACTCCGGCAGGGCTGCCTTTTGTCACCAATTCAGTTCATAATTTTTATGGACAAAAAATTTCAAAGCGCAGCCTTGGGCTGGAGGGGTCTGGTTTGGGGAGCACAGGATTTCTTCTTTATTATTCACAGACGATGTTGTTCTGTTGGTTTCATCGAACATGGACCTTCAGCATGCACTGGGGTGGTTAGCTGCCAAGTGTGACACGGCTGGGATGAGAATCAGCACCTCCAAGTCCGAGGCCATGGTGTTCCACCGAAAAAAGGTGGTTTGCAACCTCCAGGTTGGAGGAGAGTCCTTACCCCAGGTGGAGGAGTTCAAGTATCTTGGGGTTTTGTTCACAAGGGAGAGAAGGAAGGAGCGTGAGATTTGACAGGCGGAGCAGCAGTAGCAGTAATGCAGTCGATGTACCGGTCCATTGTGGTAAAGAAGGAGCTGAGCCGAAAGGCAAAGCTCTCGATTTACCGGTCAATCTACGTTCCATCTCTTACCTATGGTCATGAGCTTTGGGTCATGACTGAAAGGACAAGATCTCAAGTTCAAGTGGCCGAAATGAGTTTCCTTCGCTGGGTGACAGGGCGCACCCTTATGGATAGGGTGGGGAGCTCTGACACCCAGGAGGAGCTCGGAGTAGAGCCGCTGCTCCTCCACATCAAGAGAAGTCAGCTGAGGTGGCTCTGGCATCTGTTTCGGATGTCTCCTGGACGCCTACCTAAGGAGGTGTTCCAGGCATGTCCCACCGGGAGGAGGCTGCAGGGAAGACCCAGGACACGCTGGAGGGACTATGTCTCTCGGTTGGCCTAGGAACGCCTCGGGATCCCCCCTGGAGGAGCTGGAGGAAGTGTCTGGGGAGAGAGAAATCTGGAGTTCTCTCCTAAGTCTGCTGCCCCCGCGACCCGGCTCCGGAAAATCGATTGAAAATAAATGAATGAATGAACATCCAAAATTACATGAAACTCTGGAGGAAACGTGGATAGCGTGGTGACGCAATGGCGTTAATCGATCTATGTGCTATAACATGTCAAACAGGATCATGTAAGGAACATTCAAAAAGCAACTCATGTAAACACCTTCATCATATTATTGTCTTATTCAATTAAAGGCAAATTATTTGATTACTGACGTCCATGTAAACGTAGTCAATGTATGCAGATACGGCCAAAATGCACCGTCTAGAGGACAGCAGCAGCCTCTGAAATGAGATGCAGATTTCGAGTTATAGAAATCCATTTGAGGTGTTTTTAAATTAGCAAATAATATAAATATCACAAAAGTAAACATTAGCTAAACGGCTATGTTTTCATCTACCTGTTTTTATGCTCATTTTGGAACATTGCATAAAAATGCTTAATGGAAACGCCAAGATGCACAAACATTTTAATGCAGGTAGGACAAACTTTTATTCAGTATAAAAAAATGCACATAAACTCTGCTGTAAGCATATTCTGTGAATAAAGTCCAGGATGCGCATCAGTAAAGTGATGGGATTTAGTTCACAGGTCATGTGATGATAAAAATGTGCATGATGGGACGCATTACTGGACTTTACAGCATGTCCAGCTTTCCATTGTTACAGATCTGAAATGTTGTGCTGATTGTAAAAGGCCTCAGCCGTCAGTCCGTCCATCATCACAGTGCTTCAGTATTATTATTCTTCTATTATTATTCCCTCCAGAACTGTCTTGAGCATCTGTCTGCGATCCTTTCTCACTCCTCCAAAATCCACCGCGTTCATTGCGTTTCGTCTTCTGAGGTGCAACTCATTTATTAAAGAAGAAAAAACACCACTGTGGCAAACCCCAATGCACTAAACTACACTTCTATGCCTGATATTTGCTCCAGTTTATCAGGAAGTGACCATTTTGTCGGAAATGCTGCTTTATTTGCAAATGTTTTATTACATATTCCAGTTTTGCGTTTAATTCACATCTGTAGATCGAAACATACTGATAGGATTCTGATGTGACCGCCATCTTGTGGTCAGACGTGGAAATTAATATGATGCAATTTATTTGGTAAGTGTATTATGGGTTTTCTCTAGTGGTTGAGTGCACATTGGTTGTACACCCATTATTGCAGTGCATTGTGGGATTGATTGAGTGCATTTCAGATCGTCCACTATGGTTTCAGACACCACTACAAAATTGCTACCCCCTCAAATAGTGCACTGTTTAAGGATAAAGAAGGCGATTTCACATGCAGCCATTATATTTAGCATTTGTGTATTTGGGATTCAACCTTGTTCTTTCTGTGTGTCTTCTGATAAATATAAGCAGCACTGAGCTTCACTTTGTTTAATGCCTCTTTATGTATGTTTTCTATTGTATCTGAAGGGTTGTATTTTGTGGCTATTGAATAAAAGGCTGTTCTCCTGACACTGTGATGTGTTTTATGAAAGCAATAGTGCATGTATGATGTTTTTTGGGTTACGGGAATGTATGACTGATCATTCTATTCCACAGCTTTTATGAAATGGATCTCCAGGTGCATTTGAATGTCAGGTAAATGATTTCTTCTCTGATTTCTCATTCTAGCATAACGTTTATTTGTATTTACCCATATGTTAAGAGCACAGTACGATATTAGCTTTAATTCCAGAGCCTTTTTTATTATTATTAGTCTGGTGAAGTTTACAATATGTTCACATTAATTCATGCATTGTCTATAAAAACATGTATTGCAAATCTTACAAAAAATAGGAGTCAACAGTAATTCACTGTTTGAGTTACCAATATTTTTCTAAATTGCTTCTGTTTTCAGTAGAAGAAAGAAGTGTGGATGGATGGTAAGTCATGAGTTTTCATTTTTAGGTTTGTTATTGCTTTAAATAATGTCAAGTGAAACCTTTATTCTAATTTTGAAAGCAAATTTCTCATTTTCAGAAGAAAAAACTCCAGTGAATGTAAAATGATAGTAAAGGGTTTCTGCAGGGTCTTAAAATGTCTTAAATCTCAAAATCCAAATTTTAGGCCTTAAAAAATCTTAACTTTACTAAAATATTGTGTCTTAAAAAGCCCCTATTACACATTAAAAAGGGTCATATTTCAGTTTTATGAGTCTCCAACAAGATACTGATATGTATGCAAGGTCAAAAAACACTTTCATGGTCTTATAATATGCATTTATTTTTACCTAATTATCCCAGCTACTCCCATATGAATCGTTCAGCGATTCATTTGTTCCCAAACCCCTCCTTAGCAAGAAGCTAATCTGCACTGATTGGACCGATGACAGCCTGTTGCGATTGGTCGACAGCGTTCAGCACGAGACAGTAAAATGCCCAGCTTATCAAGCCCCAGTTTATCAAGCTCCCAGGTCGCCAACATTGGTATAGGATCCGATTGCAGCTGACGCCCAAATCACGCTTCATAGTACAGTAAACTTACTAACAGCACAGTAAACAGTACCCGGTTCTCAACAGTGTTATTCAGACACCTCAGTGCTAAAAGCAGTGCAGTTAAACACCAGCATATTGCTCTGTTCTTAACTATTATACACATTCAGTTTTAATCCACACAGCAGCAAAAGCTGAACTATTCTGAACCTTGATGAGTATGATCAGCTGACAGTGGCCATAGCAACGACAAACAGCAGTGGAACGAGCTCACAAACGCATTTAAATCTGTAAACAAAGCAGCACGCATCGCGTTTTCAACATGGCATTAGACACGATATGAGAATATAAAGAGTTAACCTGATACAGTACACGCGGTTACTAGTAACAAAACATGTAGATCATTTCTGTTTGCAGTCATTGCTGTGGCACCTCTTGCGTGAAGTGTTATATGTTCTCAGGGCTTACCTGTACTCTGCTTTGCCCAACGATCACATCCCTTAGCCGGGGGGTTGTAGCGCTCACCAGCTCTCCTCCTCTGTCCTCTGACAAGCTATCTCTGCGGGCTCCCATCACGGTCACCCTGAGCCTTCGTAAGTCTTTCCAGTGCTGCGCTCCAGCCAGAAACCCAGCATGCAACAGCCTGCCTTTGTTAGACTTTGTGTCTAATAAACTCCTTATTTTGCCCGCACCCCTGGTGCATTGTCTGTCCATTACAAACTGGGTGAAGAAACTAATGCTGTGTAGTGATGGATTGCCCATTGTAAGCGGGCAGATTTCTAAACCACTCCTTTCCCTCACACTTCCAATAATATCCAGGTAAGCACAGCTTCTTCATGACTCCTGACTTCAGGATCTGTTTGTCTCTGCTGCTGTGTTAGTGGGCGTGGCCACGGGTTTAAATTTTGTCGGGTCTGCCCGCGCAACTATTACGTTTCGTATCCACGTCACGCCGAAACGGTTAAAGACTCGTTATCAAGACGACTTATTCGCACCACTCTGGGTCGACTCTTTTATAGATGAATCAATAGTTTTAAACACTGTCCACTTTGAGATTTTAGCTGGATATTTCACTTCACTCAGAGCCGTGTTACACACATGGAAGGTCTTTTTCAAAAACCCATAATAGGGGCTCTTTAAATCCTTTTTAAACAGGTCTTAATTTTCCTTTGTTCATGTATTTCTTCCAAATCTGGCCAAAACTCATACAATCACCAACAATCATCTCAATAAAACTTTGAACTTTTTATTTAAAAAGGTAATGTTTATCTTTAGCTACCCGCTGCTCCTCTGTGCAGCCCTCTGGTGCATTAAATAATAATAATAATAATATTACAATTTCTTTTTTTATCATAAAATCTGAAATATTGTATCGAATGTTGATATTTTTTCGAAGTTGAAAACGCCAGCATCGTGACAACACTGGTTACAGTTATTGTAAACATTATTAAATGCATTAAAAGCAATATGGGTGATTCTACTGTGTGCATATTTGACATTTTAGAAAGGAATAAAACTTAAACAGCCATTGTTTCCAGTATACTATTGAAAGCATATTTCATTTTTATAATTCAGCTTTTGCCAAACATAAATGATTAAACGTTTTACTTTTAGGGAATAAAAGTTATTTGTCAACTCTGTTATGGATTAATTTATTAATGTGTAGAAATAACTCAGTTAGAAAAATCCTTATGGGTTGTTACTAAGTTGTAACTGAATTGACAGTAACATTTTACAACTTTTTTAGCCAAACATTCTACTTGCTATAAATGTTAAGATCACGACACTAATGAAACCGGGATTAAAATATTTTTTAATTGTCCAGTGTGTGACTTAACTTTACTGAAATATTGTGTTGTTGGACTTTTTAAACAGGTCTTAATTTTCCTTTGTTCATGTATTGCTACCAAATCTGGCCAAAACTCATCTAATCACCAACAATCGTCTCAATAAAACTTTAAACTTTTTATTTAAAAAGGTCATTTTTAATTTTATTTATTATAATGGTTTAATTATTTGCCTTACAATAACTATATAGCAATAAAGCTGCTGAGGACACCGACCTAGACAGATTGATGTGCATAGATTTATTTTATTATAGTATTTAAAACTTTAAAAAAATTAAAACATTTTTTATTTTATTTTTTATTATTTAAAAGAATGTTTATGTTGGAAAAAAGTGTATGAATCCAAGTAGATCTTGTTTTTACACAATATTTAAAACATTTAGCTAAGAAATAAAATCTAAAATATATATATTTTTTATTATTAATGTATTATTGTATTATTAAATGTATTAAATTATAATAATATAGGGCAAATAAAAATATTTTCCATCTGGGCCATTTGAAAAATTCCTTAGCTATTAGCCCTTTATGGGTCTAAAATTTCATTCAAAAATGTCTTAAGTCTTAAATTTTACTTGGTGAAACCTGCAGAAACCTTGTAGTAGGCAAACACCATTTCCCTATCATTTTACACTTAAAGGATTTTTATATTCATTCATTCATTTTCAGCTTAGTCCCTTTATTACAGGGGTTGCCACAGCGGAATGAACCGCCAACTATTCCAGCATTTGCTTTACGCAGAGGATGCCCTTTCAGCCACAACCCTTTACTTGGAAACACCCATACACACTCATTCACACACACACACACACACACACACACACACACACACACACACACACACAGACACACACACACACACTCATACACTCATACACTACGGCCAATTTATAGTGTAGTTCATCAATTCCCCTATATCGCATGTGTTTGGACTGTGGGGGAAACCGGAGCACCCGGAGGAAACCCACACCAACACGGGGAGAACATGCAAACTCCACATAGAAATGCCTACTGTCCCAGCCAGCACTCGAACCAGTGACCTTCTGGTTGTGAGGCCACAGTGCTAACCACCGTGTCGCTCAGGATTTTTATAAATGGTCACCATAAGGTTCTATCTGACCTTTTTGTCAAAATTGAGTTATTGACATATTCTTATTAAATGGCAACTTATTTACATTATGGGATGTTTTTTTATACGTTGTTTACATTTTAAGACGTTGTATATAAAAAATAAATGTTACACACGTACTGTTTGCTATGCAATGTAAAAACATTGAAGCTCAATATCTCAAAATCATTCAGAACGCAGATAAAACCTTATAATTCCAAGGTGACGATATGTATATTTATATATTCTTTGCAGTTTCATAAACCTCAAATAAAGCTGCCATATGAATAATGAACATAATTAAATTAATATGCTCCTGCTGATCATTCATTCTTTCATTTTTCTTTTTGGCTTAGTCCCTTTATTATTCTGGGGTCGCCACAGTGGAATGAACCGACAATTTATCCTGCATTTGTTTTATGCAGCAGATGCCCTTCCAGCTGCAACCCGTCACTGGGAAGCACCCATACACACTCATTCACACACATACACTATAGACAATTTATCCTACCCAATTCACCTATACGGGTGTCTTTGGACTTGTGGGGGAAACCGGAGCACCCGGAGGAGAAACGCCAACTGACCCAGCTGAGGCTTGAACCAGCGATCTTGCTGTGAGGCGATCGTGCTACTCACTGCGCCACCGTGCTGCCCCTCCTGCTGATCACTATAGCAATATTTTATTTTCGGAAACTGACAGTAAAAAGGTTTGGAACATAAGCACTGCTTAAATGACTCAGGATTACTTGTGTTATAGCTAGCTCAGTTAATTTGAAGATTGCAAAATCACAGTTTGCTAATAATGTAATTTTCTGCTCATGATGTTATTCTCATTCAAACAGGACACAAACAGAGGTATTCTGAAGGATATTTGGGATCCTGAAGAGTTACAGTATATGGACAAAACAGACTACTCAAATTCCACATAAAGCTTTGGACTGCGTATGGGTGAGTACATGATCACGTTGTGATTAAGTTGTGATATATGTTTCTAACACAACGTTTAATCAGTGGTGGAAAATCTGAAAAATCATACTCAAGTAAAAGTACCATTACCTGCCTGAAATGTAGTGCAAGTGGAGTAAAAGTATCTGTTGTGAATATTACTCAAAGTATGAGTAAAAAGTAGACCTCTCAAAAGTACTCAAGAGTGGTGAGTATTACGCTGGGAAAGGTTGATGCGTTAAATTGTGCATGTGTGTGACGTAACATTCTGTAGTGCATTTAGTTATTGTTTAAGGTCATTTCGGTCATCATACAGTAAACATCTGTCATCTCATCAGTGATATTCAGCAGTCTCTTGGTTATTGCGTGTAAAGTATCTTGCTGCATGTCTTGAGGTAGTGAGGTAGTCTAGTGAGGCTATGTGTGATTTGATGGGACAGGGATCGCAGGACTGATTTTTCTAATCCCCATAGACAGGAAATAATAAAGTAGTGACTGCAGGTTGAAGGACAGTAATAGAGTAAAAGTACAGATACTGCACAAAAAATGTACTCAAGGGGAAGTAAAAGCACACAATTTTAAACTTTTCAGTCAATAACAATTTCTGAGAAAAACTATTCAATTGCAGTAATTAGAGTTTTTGTAATTTGTTACTCTACGCCACTGCATTTAAAGTTTCTTTTTTGTTTGTTTGTTTGTTTGTTTGTTAGGGAAGTCCTAAGAGGCCTTCCTCTTCTAAGAGGCCATCATGACATAATTATCTCGTGATCTCAGTTAAAAAAACAGTTTTCACGCAATCACGACTTGATTATCTCATGATCTCGGTTAAAAAAACTGTTGTTTTCATGCAATCAGAACTTAATTATCTCGTGATCTCGGTTAAAAAAACTGTTGTTTTCAAGCAATCGCAACTTAATTATCTCATGATCTCGGCATAACAAAAAGTTGTTTCTCG
>CAIGQZ010001345.1:32614236-32626139 GCA_903798205.1 Danio tinwini | reverse complement strand
CTTGGTTTTTCCACATGCTTCTTGCGACCCTGTTGACTATTTTGAATAAAACGCTTGATTGTTCGATGATCACGCGTCAGAAGCTTGGCAATTTTAAGAGTGCTGCATCCCTCTGCAAGATATCTCACTATTTTTGACTTTTCAGAGCCTGTCAAGTCCTTCTTTCAACCCATTTTGTCAAAGGAAAGGAAGTTGCCTAATAATTATGCACATTTGATATAGGGTGTTGATGTCATTAGACCACACTCATTCTCATTACAGAGATGCACATAACCTAATATGCTTAATTAGTAGTAGGCTTTTGAGCCTATACAGCTTGGAGTAAGACAACATGCATTAAGAGGATGATGTGGTCAAAATACTCATTTGCCTAATAATTCTGCACTCCCTGTACACATTAAAAGTGTTTTTAAACTAAACGTTGATTTTTATTTGGTTTGCTCATGTACTTGCTGAATTATTTCAAGGAATAAATTGCAATATTTCAAGAGTAATTAATTAATGAATTAAAACCACATTATTTCACTTACCAGAAACAAAAATATAACATTACACTAAATTCATTATTGTTTTTTGTATGCCATCCCAAGATTTGGTGTGGCCTCTTCTGGCAAGAAAATTTTCTGGGGGTGCCACTGTCAGAGATTCAACATGAAGAGGCAATACACAACAGGTGCTACTCATACAAAGTAGAATTATATTATTAATATAACGATATCCATCATATTTAATCCTATTTCCAATCAACTTTTAAAACATTTAAAATATAACTCCTGCACACCAATGCTTCATTTATTTGGGCAATAGTACAAAGGGTGAAATATATTTTAATAATCTAATATAGCAGTTTTCTATGTGAAGTTATCGTAAAATGTAATGTATTGCTGTGGTGTAAAGCTGAATTCTCAGCATTATATGATGATCTGAGAGAGGTGCAATAAATTACTTTTTTTTTTACGACAATTCTGTGCCAAAACCAAAAACTGGATGCAAAATAATGACAGTATTGGATAAATATTTACAGTATAATGACGGGATTTAAATGATCAGCAGTCATTAAGAGTTTTCATTCATTCCTAGTGTCTAAATGTTTGCACCTTGAGAATTTGTTTACATTAGAAATGTTCATTAGATCAGAAAAATACCCATTATTACTTTTTATTTTAACATGATCCTTACTTAAATACAATATATTTTTTTAAGTGCCAGACAATAATTAATCGCATCCAAAATAAGTTCTATTTTGACATATTTTAAGTGTGTGTACTGTGTACATTTATCATGTATATATAAATACACACACCCATGCATATATTTAAGAACATGTTTATTATTTATAGTAGTTTTGTAGTAGTTTAGTTAGTTATAGTAGTAGTTTTGTTTCTATGCATGCGTGTGTATCACATACAGATAATAAAATATATAATACACACATATATTATGCCAAAACACTTTTATTTTTGGATGTGATTAATCTTTGCCCAGCACTAGTTATTTTTAAAAAGCTAAATAAAAACAGGTTTTCTCAAGGTAAATATTAAACCGTACGAAATATCGATATTTTTCAACATCTCATATTTTCACAGTATCATGCAACCCTAGTCTAATGCTTTCCTGATGAGCAGAAGTAATGATTTCTTCTCACCTGTCTACAGTGTCCAGGTAGGTTGCCAGCCATGGCATGGTGTCGTGAATGGCAGGATTGTCCCGCCTCTCTCGCAGTGGTGATTCCGCCTCCCGGTTAAACTCCTCCTGCTTGATTCGCTCAGGCGTGGCCTCAATGATCTGCTCGGCGAGTGTTGCCATGTCAACCTAACATTCAAACATCATGAAAACATAGTCTTAATAGATAACGTAAATTTACGTCACTGTATTGCAATTAAATCCGAATCCACAGGTGTCAAACTCAGTTCCTGAAGAGCTGCAGCTCCACACAGTTTAGTTCCAACCCTAATTAAACACACCTGATCAAACTAATTGAGTCCTTCAGGCTTGTTTGAAACCTACAGGTAAGTGTGTTGGAGCTGAGTTGAAACTAAATGGTGCAGGCCCTCCATGAACTGAGTTTGACACCCCTGTCCTAATCTAATCTTCACAAACTATACATCATTGGAAAGGTCTATGCTTTTTTATATAGATAGTTTACAACATACTTTTTTGTTGTAGGAAAAGTAATAGATTTACATTTCATTACATTAACTTTCACCCTTCAACCTCTAAGAGCATTTGTGTTTACATATTTAAACCATAATATTGTAGTCTAAATATAAAGTAATCATGACAAACTGTACATCATTTGAAAGACTTGATTTTTGATAGTTATTAATGAGCAAAAGTTATTTATTAATTTGAGTTAAGGATACTCATCGGAGTTGCAAAGCATTACTTTGCTATAGCAATCCACATGTAAAGATTTTCGTAGAGGCTAAATGGACTCTATGCACAGCTAGTGTTTTTCAGCCAATGATGAACTTCTAGAGCCCTATGTGACTATTTTCAATTTCATAAGGTTGATTTTACAGCATCGACGTAGTAATGTAATTCAAATATAATCAGTTAAATAGACTTAAACATCCATTTGGTTGTTCAAGCATAAAAAGAGACGAAAGACCGTTTAAATGCAGGCGCCGTCATTAACCGCAGGCCAGCAGAGAAATTCAATTGAAAATACTGGGGTAAAATTTATCTCCATATTTTAGAGACATGGCTCAGAAAATTATTATTTAATGCAGTGTTTCTTGTTTTGTCTGATACCCACTTTATATTGCATCTCAACCAGGCAGTGAAGATCGCTGGTTTTTAAAGAAATCAGATCTTAAACGTGTCGATTTTGTATGAGATGACAATTAACGGGAAGCCCTAGGGCTGGCTGACTGAAATTAAAAGACTGTGTGCATATACCCAATTCAAATTAAATTGCACCAAACTACTCGCACTACTTTAGAACTTTACAAATACTGTCAAAAGCATGAAAGAAACTAAAATTCCTCAAAACATACACAGGATTAGGGGGCGCCCTTATATGGTCACCAATGTAAACTGTATGTCACCTGGTGGTCATGTCTGGTACTGCAGACATTGATACTGCTGAAAGCTCAATTTTGGAGATATCAACTTTAAATTTGGAATATAATTTATTCAGATATTTCGCTTGGATTTTTTTGTACATATTTACAAATACAAATACATATTTTATGCAATATATTAAAATATAGATTGTTTATTATATTTTATTATTTTTTAAAACTTAAAAACACATAACTTTTGTTACATTTAACTTTTTGAACTTGTTTCACTTCAACTACAATCTGACATTTGCCTTCTTTAAAATGAGCCCAAGCGCAAATCAATGCTTCAAAGCTTTGAAGATTGATCATTTAAATTCTGCATATCATTGACAGTTAATGGTTATTGGGAAGGGACAAAATAACAATATGGTGAAGTATATCAACTAGAGCTGTGCAATTAATCAAAAATTCGGTTTCAATTTCGATTTTGGCTTCCAACGATACCACCCCCTTTTCAGTTGAACACATATGTTGTTCTGCAAAGCTCAGTTTCACAAGAAAATGACTAAGCGTGTACTGTAATGTACCTTTTGCAGCACGGGATGCGCGTCATTCATTGATGTACATTTAAATCATTCATGTTTTTAAAAGCACGAAAGAGATCGCATGCTGTTGTGTGTGTGCGCTTGGCCTAAGAGATGAGCAGAGCACACACATCTGAGAGCATGACACATCTAATGTCATCTGAGGGCCCTATCATACACCCAGCGCAATACGGCGCAAGGCACGACGCAAATGCTGTTTGCTTGTTTCAGCTCGACGCAAGAGTCATTTTGACGTTTTCACCATGCTGTTTAAATAGCAAATCCATTTGCACTTATATGTGCGCCCACAGGCGTTCTGGTCTAAAAAGAAGGTGTGTTGAGGCCAATGACTGTATAAAATATGGACGACGCGACAGCACAATTTTCCATTAAACAATGTGAAGGAAAAAAACACCTTGTGACTGGCACAAACTGTCGCAAAAGACAATTTGGGAAATTGAAATTGGAGCCTGGGCATGTGCAGAAGGATTGCCTGATGGAGCCAGGAGGAGCTGCGGAATCGAACTTCCAACCAAACGCTTGTACATCAAATCAACCACGCCCCCCGAACTTCTCACTTGACCGCCGACGTCTGCACTATAACAAAGGCTCGCTAATGTACGATTCCCGTTTACATAGTAGCCTGCGTTTGCTGTTTTATCAACACAAATAGTTGTAATAACGTTGTGATAAAGCCCTGACCTTACCAAATAAACAGTGTTCCACCAGATCCTGTATGTCAGAAACTATATTTTACTGCTGAGCAACTCATTTTATCATGGTAAAATAACACAGAAATGGAATAATAACACTTCAGTCTCCTGCCGAAGCTCCGACGTCTGCTTTGAGAAACTGTCAATCATGATGACACGCCCAGCATTAAATTACTGCTTAAAACATCCTCTTTACTAAAATGAAGATCTGCACCTATATCAGCTGATAACCAGTGCCTTAACTGACCAGAACCATCTTTCAGAACATTTTATTGCAAGTGTAATTAATTTTTTTGTCTCCTTCAATAACACGGAGGAGGCGGGCTTTATGACTTGTACTGCAGCCAGCCCCCAGGGGGCGATCTAACGGCCGAGACCTTCACTCAAAAGCAGGCTTGTGGCGCACTTGGTTGAGGCGCATTGCTGGCATGTTGCTATTTTAAGGAACTAAAATAGACTGCACTATAGACCAGCTGAGAGCAGGTCTAAGCGCCAGTAATGGTCCAGCGCAGAGCGCATTAGATGTGCGCCTCGCTTACACATTGCTTAATACAAACAGGATGTAGAGCAATACACAAATATTTTTACAAATGAAAAAGAATTAAAGGATTAAAATATTACAAAAATGATTATTTTCTACATAAATATAAAAACCACTGCTTTCATGCCTTCTTCATCTCGGGGGGCTTTTTCAGTTTATTCATGACAATTTGCTGCTGTATAGTGATATTATTATTAGCAGTATTATTTATTATAAGCATATTTATATTTGTTTTATTAAAAACAAACTTAGATTTGCCCACCTGTCAGGTTTTAGACCATATGGGGCACAGCATGTGTATTTGGAAATAACTCAGTTATTTGACCACACTTCATTATTACTGTATATGTATTCGTTTGCTGGAAATTAGAACTGAATTTAGAAATAGTTTTGAAACAAATCTTTGTGCTTAAACTAAATTAATTATGTAGGCTAATGGATGTCTGTGCATACAGCACCTTTCCTTTTCCATGGAAGACAGAAAGTGAAAGTAAAGAATGAGGAGGCTCATCACTCACATTGCAGATGCTGTTTAACTGTTTTCTCGCTAGTGAAGCGCTCAGATATTCCATTTGCAAAGTCCGCCATGTAAATAGCAAATGCGCTATGGCTTGACGCAACTGACTCTTAAAGGGAATGGGAGAAACCTATAACTCATTAAGAGAATAAGCTCAACCCTGTTAGACCCTGTGCCGCGGCGAAAATCTGAATTTTCCTTCTTTTTGAATTTTCCTTCTCCTTAAAAATTCCTGAATCTGTTCAACATTATTTGGGAAATATTTATATAAAAAAAAAGTTTCACAGGAGGATGAAAAATTTTGATTTCAACTGATAATCGTTTTGAATAATCGTGATTACAATTATGACCAAAATAATCGTGATTATGATTTTTTCTTTAATCGAGCAGCCCTAATATCAACATTTCCCACCACATTATATTATCAATACTCTAGCGCCAACTTTGGATATTTATTTACATGCAGCTGTTTACCACTTTGGTTTTAGGCCGGGCTAAAAGAGTCTACAAACCACTGTTATACACTGACTTGCCTAATTACCCTAACTTTACCCTAATAGGGTATATGTCGAACGTCACGTGACCAAACCGGATCCCTGGGTAGAACACTTCCGCTCATCACCATTTCATATGCGCTACCCATAGATATGTATATATCTATGTACGTTATCGGCTTGTTATTGAAAAAGTAGTGTTTTATACGTTATAATACGGCAGACTAAGTAACGTTATAGCGTTAGCTAGTTAGTGACATTGTACAGCATTTCCATTCCGCTAGCTCACATACCTTCATAATTCATTATGTATGATGAAGCATACAATTTAAATCCTTTGGCCAATTCGCTGGCCGGACATTTAGATGATAATGAGCATATCCGGTGGACATCTGTGATACTTTACTTTGGTAGTTCCTGGAGGCTTCTTGTATAAAACAACGCCTTAGCGGAGAGTGAAAAACTGAAAGTGTTGTACCCAGGTTGACTGAAACGCGAAAGTTGCGCATATACCTTATTATATAACGTATAAAACACTACTTTTTCAATAACATGCCGATAGCACATATGAAATGGCGATGAGCGGAAGTGTTCTATCCAGGGATCCGGTTTGGTCATGTGACGTTCGACATATACCCTATTAACCTAGTTAAGCCTTTAAATGTCACTTTAGGCTGTATAGAAGTGTCTAGAAGAATATCTATCATCTATCATGAATATCTGTCATCATGGCAAAGATAAAAGAAATTAGTTATTAAAAATTTGTTATTAAAACTATTATGATTAGAAATGTGTTGAAGAAATCTGCTCTCCGTTAAACAGAAATTGCAGAAATAAATATACAGAAGGGCTAATAATTCAGGCTTTAACCATATATAAATATAAATATATATATATAGTGTATTTTATGTTATTAAGCTTTGTTTCTATTTTTAGGTGTGAATAGCAATTCTTGGCTAATTCGGGCACATTTTACAGTAATGTTTATTAATGTGCATTGTCCCCTGCAAACAAATAAACTAAACCAAACCTGTGATTCCCACCCCTAATAATTAATCCTTCAGCCAATCACATTGAAGCGGCTCACCTGCAGGACCTCGTCAGACAGGTAATCCTCATTCTCTGCGTTCTCGCTGTAGTTGAGCAGTTGGTCCGCCAGCTCCGAGTGCAGGGAAAGAGCGTCTGCGTGCGGGACGTGCGGCTCCGTGGGACTCGCAGCATCACAGTCCATCAGGAAGAGCGAGTCTGTGGAGCCGACGGGGGGCGGGACCGAGAACGGGGAGGAGGGCGAAGAGGCGGAGTCCATCGGGTCGGGGACGGAACCACTGGAGTAGGCAGAGCTTGGGGAGGGAGAGGGCGGTTCACTGGGAGAGGGCACACTGCTGGAGGAACTCAACCCTGACAGACAGAGGGAATCATCATCATCATCATCATCATCATCATCATCATCATCATCATCATATTAGGCGTCTTCTTATTTGTGTATGTATTTATCAATGTTCGAATTTATTATATATATATATTTTTTTATTTATTTATGTATATCAACATATTTTTTTGCTAAAGTTAAGTTTTTTTAACAATGGGGATGATTTGCGGTGTTTGCTTTTTGATAATGATGCCGATTTGCTATTACCGGTGTCTGGGCTGCTGGACAGTGGCGATGGCGGCCGGT
The DNA here is from genome assembly GCA_903798205.1 of Danio tinwini. Taxonomy (NCBI): domain Eukaryota; kingdom Metazoa; phylum Chordata; class Actinopteri; order Cypriniformes; family Danionidae; genus Danio; species Danio tinwini. The sequence goes on along the minus strand of CAIGQZ010001345.1, from coordinate 32,618,607 downwards.
AAGGCGGTGAGGCTGTGTGCGGTGTGTGTTCTTGCGTCTGAGAGTGTGTGTGCAGCTCTTCCAGACAGCGCGCTAGCCGTGTGTGTCCTCGTGAGTGAGCCACAGCCAGAGGGAGACGACCCAGAGAATCTGGGATGCCCAGAGCGGCGCTACTCCAGCGGTACAACAACACCGCAGCTGCCTGATGCCCCAGAGCACAGGCCCACATCTGAAACACACAACACGCACACACTCACAACACTATAACTCTGGCTCCGTACAAACATGATCATCACACTCATGCATTTTTGTGCATGAATTTTAACCCTGGTATTGTTCATATTGACTCCCCTTTGGTTATGTTGGTGCTGTTTTTGCCCCATTAATGTCCACTATAATCACATTTTTGGATTGCAAAGCCATGACAGCATATAATCATGCATTTTTGACTGTTGCTGTTTTTCCCTGTTGAGTAGAGGTAAAACATGTCATCTTGACTGTTGATCATCAGTTGGCAGCATAACAGTGTCAATGCTTCCCTTTCACTTTGAATAGGTGACGTCAAGCGTTGCCGAACTGAATTGTGGATCCGTCGGTGCCCCCCGCTTCAATGGCATTGCTGGCTGCAGAAGTTGGGAATTTCCCAACTTTTCATGCGTCAACAAAAGCGTCAGCCAATCATAACTCTTTATGCAAATACCCCAGTTCAGACGGTAGCCAATGGCAGACTAAAGCCTGGTTTATACTTCTGCGTCAAGTGATCGCCGTAACCCACGGCGTATGCCTCGCTCGTAGCTGTGCATTTTTACTTCTGCGCGCTGTTTCTGTTTTTTCTGCAATACACTTCCGAAACACTAGCTGGCAGTAGGTGTTTATGTTTCTCTGTGTCGAGTTTCTTCACTGGTGTTCTGTTATTGCTGAATGCTTCCTTAATGTACAAGTGGCTCAAATTCGCTCATTTTGAGGCGGGAACCGGCGGACGTGCAACAACTTTAATCGTAAGGTAAACACAAAACAACAGTCTCCATCCGAAGCTCCTTCACGGGACTCCACACTTGTAAACACTCGCTGCATCAGGCGCGCGGCTCTCACCTCCGCCCACACTCGTCAGCGCTACCATGCCGACCAATCACAGAGCGTGTTACATTTTTTAAGAGGTGCGCGTCAACGTTGCCGACGGTTACGGCGAGGGGCTATGCGTTCACGCGTAGGCTGCGCCGTAGCATATGCGTGTGCTTGATCCAGAAGTATAAATCGGCCTTAAGGGCGTACTCACACTATGTACAGTTGCCGCTCTCGATCAGCACAGAAGTCGTTTGAGATGCGGTGACACGCAATCAAATATTTCGGCAAACAGATCAGCCACTTTTGACGCTCATAAACAATCATAAAGTCCTCGTGCTGCAAGAATTAGGAGATGTGCTGAAGGCGCAGATGACGTGCAGTGAGGGATTTGCGTCCTTAATAATCTACGACAGTTTGCGTTCATTGAACAGTAAGAATGATTATTAAATCCATATGAAACAGTCCCTTAAAAGTTACGCCTCGTCTTCTGTTTCGGGCTCAGGCACCCTTTGCCCTCACACTACAAGAGTACCGCGCTTAAGCGATTTGTCCTACTTTCTCAGATTGTCCTATCTCCCATTCAAAAAGTAGGTAGCAAATTCTGACGACGTAATATGCTACCCATCAGATTTTGCCACCACTGTAATTTAGAATGTGGATTAGTGTGATATGAAGCTGTAATATTGCCCTAATCCCTAACTCCAACCTCGGAACCATTCAAATGCAGTGTTGGTAGCATAATCTGAAAGGTAGGATAAAATGTCAGAACACCGGCCAACTGAACCGTGCCTGAGCCCGATTCAGAGCACTCACACTACTCAAACGATCCAGGAAACGGGCCTGGGCACGTTTCGGATAGCATAGTGTGAGTACGCCCTAATTTTATTGGCTGACACTGCTATAACGATTGTGTCAGTCCCAACTTCAGACACACCCTCCGTCAAGCATTAAAGCTGAACCACCGTGTGAATTGAGCTTTAACCCTTTAGACCGGCCTGTGCTGAAGGGTTTCTGTCTTTTATAGAGTTCAGTGGAGTAAAACAGCAGATTATAGCATGTGTGCAGAAATACTGTGCTGAGGGGCTTATTTAGATTTTCTCAGACATATCAGGCTAAGTATGCAAAGGTTTAAGCAGAAACTATGCTTTTTTGCACTGCAACTGATGATTCATTCATTCATTTTCTTTTCGGCTTAGTCCTTTTATTAATCTGGGGTTGCCACAGCGGAATGAACCAACAACTTATCCAGCATATGATTTACGTAGCAGATGCCCTTCCAGCCACAAACAACTGATGATAAACAGTAATATTACAAACTTTACCTCTTCCCAACTGGGAAAACCAGCAACAGTCAAGATTGCACAGTGGTGTAAAGTAACTAATTACAAAGCCTCAAATGACTGTAATTGAGTAGTTTTTCTCAGGAATTGTAATTTACTGAGTAGTTTTATAAATGTGTACTTTTACTTCCCCTTGAGTACATTTCTAGTGCAGTATCTGTACTTTTACTCCACTATTGTCCTTCATTCTGCAGTCACTACTTTGTTTTTCTTGTCTATGGGGATTTGAGAAATCAGTCCTGTGATTCTTGTCCAATCAAATCACACATACTGTAAAAGGTAAACCACATCATAATGAACTACCTTAAGACGTGTGCACTTTATAATTGCAGTAAACTGTTTGGAAGTTTTAAAAGTGTCCATGAAGATGTTCAAAATCTTTACACGCATTGACCCAGAGACTGTTTAGATGCATGTCACTGATGAGAAGATGACGTTTACTGTATGATGACCGAAATGGTCTTAAACAGCCAGCAAGCACAAGACGTCAACATGACGTCAAATTGAAATTGTACCCTAATGTCATGGGGACATTGCAGTTTGTTTGAATATGAAAATCATGTTGACGTCAGAACTCAATGTCAGGCCAACGTCCAACCTAAAACCAACCAAATATCAACATCTAATGATGTTACAGCTTGACGTTGTGTTGACGTTACCACAACGTCTATCAGATGCTGGATTTTGGTTGGATGTCAGTATTTGACGTCAATATGACGTTGGTTTAAGATGTTGGCTCGACGTTGGATTTTGGTCACTTTCTAACACAACCTAAAATCAACGTCATTTGATGTCATTATTGAACGTCAAAATAACGTTGTCCTTAGACGCCGATTAGACATTGAATTTTGGTTCTGAGGACACCTGACATCACAACCTAAATCTAACCTAATATTAACGTCTCATGATGTTGTGTGTCTGCTGGGCAGTAACTAGATGCACTACAGAATGTTACATTTACACACACATGCACAAATTACATGTAAACACATCAGCTTTTCACAGCGTAATACTCACTACTCTTGAGTACTTTTGAAAGGGCTACTTTTTAGTCATACTTTGAGTAATATTCACAGCAGATACTTTTACTCTACTTGCACTACATTTTTAGGCAAGTAATCATACTTGAGTATGATTTTTCAGTACTCGTCCACCACTGAAAATTCATGATTATATGCTGTCACGGCTTTGCAATCAGTAAATGTGATTATAATTGAAGTCAATGGAGCAAAAACAGCACCAACATAACCAAAAGGGAGTCAATCTGCCCAGAGTGTGTTGTTGAGCTTTTGAACATTTTCAAAGCATTAAAAATATGTGTCAAAATAAGATTTGTCTGCAAAAATAATTAGATTTGCTGAAACACAAAGAAAGTTGTGGCCAAATTAAAACTCAAAAAACGACCCACACAAAGACAGCACACAAGGGTTAAATGCAAATAGGCTGCTGCTGCTGCTCTCCAGAAGAGGGCGAAGCTTTTGCTTGCCATTCTGACAATCCGGAAATAACAAAATAAAAGCTTTTGTAGCCAAAATGTCACAATGTTTTGTGTGTGCCTTTAAATGCAAATGAGCTGCTGCTGCTTTCCAGAAGAGGGCGGAGCTTTTGCATGCTATCCTGACACTCCAGAAATAAAAGCAAACCTTTTGTGGCCAATAATGTTAGATATTGATATTATATATGAATACAATAGGTGGCTGTAAAGATAATCATTCTGATCAGCATAGTGATTCCTGAAGGATGATGTGAGATTAAAGACTGCAGTGATGATGCTGCTGAAACGTCGCAGCTACAGATGAACATTTCCTCTATATCCCGCGCTTCTGAACGTGTCTGACAGTGAATGTGTGCAGCGTACCAGAGGAGTGCAGGAGAAATGATCCACATTCAGAGGATCCACTTCCTGCTCCAGATCCAGACTGTTCACACTGATACTCCTAACACACACACACACACACACACACACACACACACACACACACACACA
>CAIGQZ010001345.1:32508817-32533077 GCA_903798205.1 Danio tinwini | reverse complement strand
ATTCCCTTTCCTTTTATTACAGGTGCCGTCTCCCCTTCACCACACGTCACTGATGTACACATGGACATCACCTATATACTGTAACTGCAGGTTAACTTTATGATAACTTCAACCAATTAACTAGTAACTAATAGCTTTTAACAGTTAAAGTTATTAGTAATTAATTAGGTTATGGTAACTAATAACCTTCACTTTCCTTATATGCACATTTATATGCTTAATAGTTATGAAAAGTCTACACAAATGAACATTAACTGAACTGAGTCTAGTGAAATTGTATTCACACCACAATATGTTACAGCAAAACAAAATATCGCTGTCATATTTATCCAATATCCTGCAGCCCTGTATTATTGGTAAAGTCAGAAATGTTTTAACAGTTACCTCAGTGTGTGTGTGTGTGTGTGTGTGTGTGTGGAGCGTCGAGTGATGGATGATCTGAGGCCTTCATCTGTTCACTACGGTCCGTCTGACGCAAAACACCTGCCAAACTTACAAACCACAGTCTGACCATTGACCCCTGACACTACATCATGATCACACTCACTAATTTGACACACACACACACACACACACACACACACACACACACACTTGTTTCTGGATGCTGTGCTGAAAGTCTTTCGGCCTGATGAGCGTCGCCAGGCAGCAAACGCATTGAGCGCCAAAACCGCGCGTTCCTTCAGCTCTGACGTCAGAAGCGTGTGCGCGCGCGCCGGAGTCCGCTTTTAAAGAAACAGTTGAACATTAATCCCATTTAGCGTCACTGTCATTGTTTCACTGCAGATTTCGAGTTGGGAAGCAGCATCCGATCTTTCCATCCACTTCTGATGGTCATTTGGTAAAAACGATTTATTTGAAAATAATTACTGTAGGGCGGGGCTTAATTCTGCACAGCAGTTTTGATTGGATGCTATAAGTATGCAAATGAGCGTGAGCTTATGGGGCGTAGCGCTAAATGACAAGATCAGTCACAACTGTTTTTTCCTCAGTTGTACTACTGAGCATACCTGTAAACATTGGGATGTGAAAATAAGGGATATGCCCACCATAATAAGGGATTCCCCCAACGCCCCCCCACCCCCCTTAAAAAAATTAACCATATTACTAAATGTTGATTTGGAGCGGTTTTATTGTAAATGAACAGTTATACTGTTCACCAGAATCATTTGACCCAGGTTAATGACAAATTAAAAGTCCTTCGGCATATACACTATTGACTGATTGGTGGGATCCAGCCCCCACCCTCCAAACCCCCCTGTAATTCACATCCTGATTATACCCAATTTTTAAAGGAATATTGCACTTAGTGTCGTAAACACTATTGGAATATTACTTTATTCTTAGATACTTTATTCTTAAGCGGCAGTCACACTGAAGTTTTCTCCCCAAAGACTTCCATTCATAAGCACGCAAATGCATCAGACTGGAAACGCAGGGTCATGCGTCAAGTTTCACTGTGTTGCAAAGTTAAAGCTTGATGAACTCTGACCTGCGAAATCTCATCACTTGACTGCGTGGGACCAATCCAGGATCAAAACATGACCTCTCCAAACAGAAATTTAAAAACAGAGCAAATCGCTCGTTTTATTTGTCTAATCATGTTTAATCCTGCCCCTTTTCGCAGCACCGTGCGACAATGTTGCAAGCTCAAACTCTAGTGTGACCACAGCTTTCAAAGACAGTTAATCCCCAAAATAAATTGTCATTCACCCCTTCACTTGTTCAATACCTTGGAGTTTCTTCTGTTTGGTGAACTATATCCCTTTAAATGGTCAACCTCAAACCTAACAAACAACTATAAAAAGAACCAACCAATAAAAAAAAAAAAAAATTAAACATCCGGTTTAATGTCTTATAAATTCTTAAACTAGTAGTTTTAATTCTTTTAAAACCACAACTAAAATATTAAACAAATCTAACAATGCACTCTTAAAAAAAAACTAAAGGTTGTTTCAAGTCAAAGTATTCTGATAATTAAATTACAGCACAAACACGTCAGTTTTTTTTTAACTTTCATTTATTTTTTCCAAAAACACACACACGTGATCTGCTGGGACACTGAAGGAAGCTGGTTCTCTAGAGTTTGGGGTGGCGGAAGTCTTTTCCTGCAAACTTGGCCTTGTCGCCGAGCTCCTCCTCGATCCTGCACATACACAAACAAAAGTGAGATTGAGCTGCACAAATCTACTGTACTGTGATTAAACTGTTGGTGCATGGAGATGGTTTAGATCTAGGATTTTGTGCCATTTCTATGCAGAATTCGCAAACAAATAAATAGTGTGCAAGAGCTGACAATAATTATAATAATAATAATAATAATAATAATAATAAAACAGCAGCAACAACAACAACATAATAAAAAACTACTACTACTACTACTACTACTAATAATAATAATAATAATAAGCAGCAACAACAACAACAACAACAACAATAATAAAAAACAACAACAACAACAACAACAACAACAACAATAATATAAACACTACTAAATAATAATAAATAATAATAATAATAATAATAATATAAACACTACTAAATAATAATAAATAATAATAATAATAATAATAATAACAGCAATAAACAATTAACAACAACAACAACAACAACAACAACAACAACAACAACAACAATAAAAAAACAACAACAACAACAACAACAACAACAACAACAACAACAACACTAATGATAATAATAAATAATATAAATATAAACACTACTAAATAATAATAATAATAATAATAATAATAATAATAATAAATAATAATAACAGCAATAAACAAATATTAAACAACAACAACAACATAATAATAATAAAATAAAATCAATATTCATTTAGAACCACTTGTTTGATAAACTAAAGCAGGTCTCATATTGAGTCCACTAAAATAAAGAAAAATATTGCTCAAATCTGTGGATTCTTTACATGCACAGTTTCTATGAGAGTCTTGTAATATCTTATTTACAATATACAAAAAATAAAAATAATAAAAAAAAAGTTAAAGAAAAAAAAGTGTTTGGAAAAGTCTATAAAAATGCTTATGAATGTTCACATCAGAGGATATTATGGTCTTAAGTGAGGGGTGTGTGGGAGTGCTTGTCATCAGGACTGACCTCATGAGCTGGTTATATTTGGCCAGTCGCTCTGACCTGCAGGGGGCGCCAGTCTTGATCTGATCACAGGAGCAGAAGCAACATTAGATGAGACTCTCACTCAGAGTAGCAGAAGCGAAGCAGCAGATGTTTACCTGTCCTGTGCAGAGTCCCACCACCAGATCAGCGATGAACGTGTCCTCTGTCTCACCGGAGCGATGGCTGACCATCACACCCCAGCCGTTAGACTGTGCCAGCTTACAACTACACACACACACACAAACACACCATTACCAACATGGGCCCTGTGATCCAGCTCCATCAGGGGGCTCTTATCAAACTAATGAAAGACTATCACAATTTCCAATGTTTCATTTACTCTGTACACCTGAAATTAAACTATACTCAAACACACACAATTACATTTGCATGTGAAATTACCAAATAAAAATATTTACACACACACACACGTTTTTATAAATAAATTTAGAAAAACCAAACCCATTTTCATTAAGCTAAAATATCTAAATTACGATAACTTTGTGAATAAAAAAAAAAAAAAGTACATCTATATCTATAGATATATAAAAATTTTATTTTTTATAATTTTAAAATGTAATTAATTTTTAAATGTATTTTTATTTTTAATTGTTTTAAAAATCATAAAAAAATTAATTATAAAAATTGAAATGCATAATTTAAAATAAAATTTAAATATAATAAAATAATAATCAAATCTTTCAAAGTTTAATTGTTTATTTTAATTATTTCACAAATTAATTAAAATAAATAAATTATTAATTATTATTATTATTATTATTATTATTATTAATAATAATGATAAAATTCAAAAAAGTAAAATAAATTGAAGACCGGGAACTTGAATTTGAAAGATTAAATTTATTAAAGCGTGCGCACATTTGTTTTCTCTACATAAAGTTAGTTAATACGTGTGCCTGTGTACTCACGCCTGTATAGACTCCGTGACGGAGCCGATCTGGTTGACCTTCAGCAACAGGCAGTTGCAGGCTTTTTTCTCGCAGGCCTGCTGGATGCGTTTGGGGTTTGTGACGGTCAGATCATCTCCCACCACCTGAATGTCCACAGAACCAGTGAACTTGCTCCAGTTCTCCCAGTCATCCTGGTCAAACGGGTCCTCAATGGACTGGACTGAAGAAACAGCAGGTAAACAAATGTGCATGCATGTTTGATTGCACGTATAAGTGTGTAAGTGTGTGCAAATACATACATAACATACATGCATTTAAAAAAAAAAAAAAAGAAAAAAAAAGTGGCAGTGCGCACGTGTATGGGTGCATGCTTGTGTGCATATAAGAGTAAGTGTGTATGAGTTTGTATTAAGTGTAGATCTAGGAGTGTGTGGATGCGTTTTTGCGCATGAATAAGAGTGTTTGTGTATGTGAGCGAGTGTTTGTGTGTGCATATAGGCGTGTGTGTGTGTGTGTGTGTGTGTGTGTGTGTACCTGGGTAGTTCTTAATGAAGCTCTTGTACAGATCTCCCAGCTGTTCTCCAGTGATGTGACGCTTTGGATCGTCTGGAGATTTAAAGTCCAGATCGTATTTCCCACTCTTGAAGAACTCTGATGCTGCCACGTCCATGCCAATGATGATCTTATCTGGATATCCAGCCTTCTCAATGGCAGACTTCAACAGCTCCAGAGCTGCACAACACAGTCAACAAATAAAGCCAATTTCCATTAGTGATTAAAAGGCTTTAAAACAATCTTTTTGCAGTCCCAGGTTCAGTTTAACAAAATGTTCAAAAGTATTTCTCATTTGATTTCTTCTGGAAAATTGCAGTTTGATATGTGGTCAATATTATTAGCCCCTTTAAGAAATAATTTGTCTAACAAATATACTGTTGTCCAGTGAGCTGCCTAATTAATCTAACTTACAAATATAAAACAAACAGCAGACATTAGCGCGCGCTAAAAAATATATATATATGTATATAAAAATTAATAAATAAATAAATATATATATATAAATAAATAAATAAAATCACTTGTGCAATTAATTCTTCTCAGACATTTCCTAAGATGGTGGATAATTTAGACTTCAACCTAGGGGTGTCAAAATTAATCGTTTCTTCGGTCCACCACGATGCAGATGGGGACAGTTCGATATCGGTTCAGTAATAGATCATAACAGGTTATTACACACTGATGTCATTTATCCCCTATGCACGATGTCACGGTAGAAGAATATGGCGAAGAAGGCGAGGGTGAGTAAATAAAACAATCCTACTACTTAAAAAGCAGATAATTGTGCACGCGAGTGTGCTGGACACTGAGAAATGGTAAAGCACGAGCCGCTATTTCACTACAGGGAAAAATGCTGTAAAACTCCATCTCTGCCCTCCTCTCTCCCTCCCACACACACGCTTTTTGCATTTGACTCGTTGGCATGTTCGTGAGGTAAAGTTTCCTCTCGGCTGTTAAAGCGATTCTTGTGGATCCAGACACAAGCGTGCATGTGGTGCGAGTTTATTGTATTGTATTTATTCTGTTACGGATTACCTGATAACCTGCGTATTATGCGCATATAGACTGACCCACGGCTGTTTTTCCGGCGTGACTCATGGGTAAACATCGCTTTCGTTTCTAAAGCAAAGCGCAGCCCTTTCTGTTGAGCGGGTGAAGACAATGACCAATCATAGGGGTGTAAGAACTTGCCAGTGCTCAAAAAGCAAGTGGGATAATATTTACATTAGTTTTTTTTTTGTTATGAATGCTCGTGCTGTCTGTGCATGTGTTGTGTTTGAGTTTTCACTCACAAAAGGTTTTTTTTTTTTTAAAAGGTAAAGTTAAAAAAGGTACAGATCATATATCTTACTGCTTGTAATAAAGGACAAAATTGTATTACAAATAATATATAAATAAACAAACATTTATAGATTAATAAAAAATAAAAAGCAATAAAATAATCAAATTGCGCCGTGATACCGAATTGAACCGAATCGATGGCATAATCGTAACCGAACCCTGAGACCAGTGTAGGGTCACACCCCTACTTCAACCCTCTATTAAATTTACAAACCATGTGCAGATCTAAAAAGACACTGAAAATCACTGTTCATTGGCATTAACACACACATTGAAACTAGCGCTGGATTCCTGTGCAACATTTTTAGACTTCAATTTGCCAGCGTGACTTTTAGAACTTTCATCCATTTTTATTTTCCAGGATATTACCGACTGTTTCCATGATCATCGTCTTTAAATAATTGTTTAAAAGAGGAAAACATCATCAGCGTGATTCTCGACGGTGTTGTCTGTATATTTAAAATTGAGCTTTAATTTTCAATGAATTCTGACTGGCTGTCAGTGTTTTACCGTTCATCAGCTGGGAAAAATCCTGCTAAGTGTTGATATCAATCCTCTATCTCTAAAAGTTGTGCTGTAAACTATACCATCCTTTAACTACTATATATTTAATGCCTGGCTCACACAAAGCATTATTAGTCTAAAATATAGTTGAATTATTAGCCCCCCCCGTATACATTTCCCCAATTTCTGTTTAACAGAGAGAAGATTGTCAACACATTTATAATCATATCTTTAACAACTGATTTCCTTTTCTCTTTGCCATGATGACAGCACATAATATTAGACTAGATATTCTTCAAGACACTAGTATTCAGCTTTAAGTGACATTTAAAGGCTCAATTAGGGTAAAGTTAGGGTTATTAGGCAAGTCATTGTGTAACAGTGGTTTGTTCTGGAGACAATCCAAAATTAATATTGCTTAAGAGGGTTAATAATATTGACCTTAAAATGGCTTTAAAACAATTAAAAACTGCTTTCATTCTAGCCGAAACACAAATAAAACTCTCCATGAGAAAATTTTTTTTAGAAAATACTGTGAATAAATCCTTAGCTCTGTTATACATCATTTGGGAAATATTTGAAAACGACATGAACAGGAGCGTTAACACAAGCGTACCCTCGTTGTTCTCCAGGATGTTGGGAGCGAAGCCGCCCTCATCTCCTACATTGGTGGCGTCTTTGCCATATTTGGCCTTGATGACGTTCTTCAGGTTGTGGTAAACCTCGGCGCCGATCCGCATGGCCTCGTGGAAGTTCTGAGCGCCCACAGGCAGGATCATGAATTCTTGCATGGCCAGCTTATTACCAGCGTGAGAACCGCCGTTGATCACATTAAAGGCCTGCGGGAGAAAGATGGAGAGATGGATGAAGAGACGTATAGAGAAAGACCGAAGGATGGAAACAAGATGGACAGATGAGAATGGATAGAGATGGAAAGGAAAAAAATAAATAAATAAAAAAAATGGACAGATTGAAACCGTTATGGAGAAGGATAAATAGATGGAGAGAAAAGAGGGATAGACTGAGAGAAGGACTGAAATACCCTTGTAAAAACAGACAGATGGATAGAGGGATAGACAGACGGAGAGGACAAATTTGAATAGTGAAGGGCAGAAAGACCATTTAAAAGATGGGCCGAGTGCTGGATGGAGAGAGGGACAGAAAAAAAAAAAACATAGGACAGTGAAATGGACAGATGGAGAAAGGACAGTTTGTGATGGAAAGGGGAAAAAAAGGGACAGGTTAAGAGAAGGATGGATAGGAAAAAAAGAAAAAAAGAAAGAATAAAAAACAGTAAGAGGGACAGATTAAGAGAGAAGGACAGTGATGGAAAAAATAAAAGGACAGATTGAAAGAGAAATACAAATAGTGATGACGAGAGAAGAACAGTCAAACTGACAGATGAGGAGAAGGACAGAAAGATAGAGAGAAGGACAGTGAAATGGACAGATGGAGAAAGGACTTACAGATGGAGTGATAGTCATACAGACAGGAAACAGAAAGACCACTAAAAAGACAGGCAGACGGATGGACCGGTGAAGGGAATTGATGGGGAGAATGACAGCTGGAGAGAGAGAAGGATGGACAGATGGAAATACCATTCCAGAGGACAGACAGTGAGTGAGTGAGTGTTACATACAGGCACAGGCAGGATCACATCTTTGTTTCCGGCCAGGTCAGCGATGTGTCTGTACAGAGGAACACCCTTCTCTGCAGCGCCGGCTTTACACACAGCCAGACTCACGCCCAGGATAGCGTTCGCACCAAACTGAGCTGAAAACACACACACACACACACACACACACACACACACACACACCATTAAAATACTACATCTACGGAGGTATATACACAAGTATATAAGGGGTGTCAAACTGAGTTCTTGCAGAGCTGCGATCCTCCAGGGTTTAGTTCCAACCCTAAACACACCTGATTGTAGGAATTGAGTTCTTTAAGCTTGCTTGAAACCTACAGGCAAGCGTGTTAAAGCAGGGTTGGAACTAAACTGTGTAGGACTGCAGCCGTTCAGTTTGACACCCCTGATGTATATAGTTATACATTACTGCCCCCGGGAATTTGCGAACTAACTGGTTCTTGAATCAAAATTAAATTGGTTTGTATTTTCACAGCAAATCAGTTGAAGCAAATAATAATGCCTTAATAAAATGCCTTCAATTCTTATTCAATATAGTGGAAAAACAACAAATTAATCTCAACTTATACATATAAAAGGCTTCATATAATAAGTGCATTTCAGAAATGTAGCATGTAACATTACAGACGAGCGGCAGACAGATATTTACACAAATAGTGGTGCATGAGTGCGATTTACATTTGTTCTCGGTTCCATCGAGCTCCAGCATGAACTTGTCGATCTTCTCCTGCTCAACGACACTGAACTTCTGTTCAGAGACAAAGAGGAGACGACAAGGTTAAAGCAGATAAATCTAGTGCAGTGGTTCCCAACCTTTTTTTTGCCTGAGACCCCCTTTACAACCAGAAAATACTGCAAGGCCTCCCTCCACATTTAATGATATTATCACTCATATATGTTTGCTGGGGGGGGATGGATGGAGGTATGTTTATTACTATAACTAGATACATTTATGCACAAATACAGGGTTTCTGCAGATATCATAAAAGGCAAATTTAAGACTAAGACCTTTTTAAGACCATTAGGTATTAAATTTAAGACCTTTATCACAATATCAAAAACAAGCATACACAGAAAATACAAAAATCACAAAATTTGTGGTAAAATAAGTGTATTCAAATTGAACAGTACTAAACAGGTTAGACGCACCATTGAACTACAGAAAAAACAAACAAACAAACATCTTAAGTCTGATTTATACTTTCGCCTGGTGCCACATCTCGCACCTCACGAAACGGACGAGGCTTTTATACTGGACGTGTTCGCCATTGAGATTCTTTTAAATGACAGGGGGCGGTCAAAAGAAACAAACAGTAAAATCAGATGGATAAACAGAGAAGTAGAAAGTTTCCAGAACTGGTCATATCCTTAATATCATTCAGGATAATTGTTTTTTTATTATTTTTATAATTAAAGATTAACCATTCAAGATTTTTTTTTATAACTAAATTTTTTTACATCTAAATGATACATCACTTGCTTTTGTTCATCTCACAGTAAAAAAAAATAAAATTTACAACTTGGGTTGCTTTACAATTATTTTTTTTTTTTTATTATGGCAAGAATAAAAACAACAAAGTGGTACACTTACTAAAAACACTGACATTTCTTTTTTTATTTTGCCCACTCAACAATTCACACATTACTGTCTGGCTAGTTTCTGTCCTCTACTTAGAAGCTAAAAAGGCAATAATGATCCAACATTCATGACCATTATCACCAATAAAGCCTAGAAATTGGGCATCAATATAATGTAAACTGATAGGTTACAGTCAGAATTATTAGCCCCCATGTTTATTATTTAACACATTTCTAAACAATAGTTTTAATAACTTATTTCTAATAATTCATTTATTTTATCTTTGCCATGACGACAGTAAATAATATTAGACTAGATATTCTTCAAGACACTTCTATACAGCTTAAAGTGACATTTAAAGGCTTAACTAGGTTAACTAGGCAGGTTAGGGTAATTAGGCAAGTTATTGTATAATGATGGTTTGTTCTGTAGAATATCAAGAAAATAAATAGCTTAAAGGGGCTAATAATATTGACCTTAAAATGGTGTTTAAAAATTTTAAAACTGCTTTTATTCTAGCCGAAATTAGCAAGACTTTATCCAGAAGAAAAAATAAATAAGATATCAAACATACTGTGAAAATTTCCTTTGTTTGGGAAATATTTAAAAAAGAAAGTCAAAGGGGGGCAAATAATTCTGACCTCAACTGTATCAAAAGACAACTTGTTAATTTTAGTTTGTAACTAAATTGTGTACATTACAATTTTGAATTTAAAAGTGTAAAACTTATGGTGGAAACACATTTTGTAATATTAAAACCACCTGGGTCTCCACTTTTGCCATGGCCTCTTTTTTTGCTTTAAACTGATCCCTCAGGCTTTTCCAAACTTTTACAAAAGCTTTCCTTCTTTCCCACTCCTGTTGCAATTTTTAGCCAAGAATTATTGGTCATCTGGTTATCTTTATGATGATCATGCATGGACGGATCATAAAGATGCATGTACAGTCGTATCCGTTTCAGACAAAATCTCTTTAAAGTGTTTTATATTCAACTAATCAAATGCGAACTGTTCACTCGAGTCTCAGAACATTAAGTGAGTTCTGCCAGCCGAAATCATGTTGCGTGCACCCAAAGCGAACGTCTGCAAACACATCGATGACGTCACATTCGCAGTGCACACGGAGTTCAATAGCAGAAAGCTGATTGGCTTTTGCATGTCGGCCTCATTTGTCATTGTAATACCGCAAATTACAATTGAACTAGTGAAAAGAACTACAACACCACGAAAACCAAGCAACAAAACAATTTAAATGAGCATTAGACGTAGCGTTACATAGACATCAGACAAGACCTGTGCAAAAATATTTAAGACCTAGAACAGCTAATTTTAGACTTTAAGACCCTGCGGAAACCCTGAAATAAAAGCCTAATGTAAAATATAAAGGCAAAACATCAGTAGGCCATTTGTATTGGGTACACCTTGCAGTATTGGGGAGTTGTTGTCTGGAAAATGTCTTATTAATGTGGAATGTCTCATGCATTCGTTAGCAAGAACTTGGCACAGATAATGCACTGTAGCGGAGTCAGGGACTCTTTGCTTCAAGAAAATGGAATAAAACCATAGTTCAGGTAACTCTTGACATTTCCTGTATTTCATGTTTCCAGTTTTGCTTGTGCTGCAACCCGAAATGTTTGGAGCTTCCTCACCTGGGCCCAGTATAGCTGCTAAAGGCAAATCAGTGAGACTCTAGGTGCGTCCCAAACGGCATACTTATGCACTATTCCGTTTTGTTATATAATTTCCCAAGTGTAACACTTAGGTTAATTTACTAATCGGATGACACTACATGCACATACCATACTGTTAAGTGTGTAAGTGCATAGTGTGCCATTTGGGACACAGCTTATGTCTTTTTTGTAGAGGATGAATTACAAATGTCAATTTTTTGGTCAGCCAGGGTATAAAATGAAATAAGGCAACATGATCATTCTCATTGTCCACTGCTAATAACTTTAAACATAACTTGACCCCTAACAGAGCTCGCTGAGGCTCCCTTGTGGGCCATGACACCCTTTTGGGAACTGCTGATCTAGCGCATTAAAGCCACAGTTTACCCAAAAAAAACGGAAACAGCCATCATCCTCCACTTGGTCCAAACCTGTTTAAGTTTGAAGACTAATAAAGATATTCTGAAAAATGTTGGAACAAACAGCCATTGACATCCATAGTAGAAAAATACTATGGACTGCAATGGCTGCTTTCGCTCCCCAAACATTTAATGCATCTTGTCTTGTGTTCAACGAGAATAACTCACAAGTAGGGCCAGCAGAATCTGCAAACATTTTTTGCCATTTCCATGGATTTTTTTTGCTGCAGATTTATGCAGAATTATGAGTATTTATTTTTGTAACTAAAAACTTAATATATGAAATAAAAAATTTATACCTTTTTAACTGTGATTTGGATTGTAAATATTAAATACAATTACATCCACTTTTTTGTTAAACAAATCAAGTCTTCTATACATCTACTAAAATACAGAAAATATTACTTTACAAACTGTCAAGTAAAATCAATCATATGAACAATTTCACATTAGTCAATTACTGAAATTAATATATATATATAAAAACTGGATAAATATAAAAATTCACACACATTTAGACAAATACATACTCCACTATGGGCTAAAAACCTGCGTGCGCAGATTCTGTGTGGGCCTACTCATAGGTTTAGGTCCATTTTTGCGTGACAAGTCACTTTAATAAGGTCTACACTGACTGTTCCCGATCAATTTCCTTGCAGAAACAAGCAACTTTTACCTTTGATTTTCAATGAATCATGCAACAATGAAATTATGCCCTGTCCTTATAAATCATGCCTTATGAAATAATGCTTAATTTATTACAAAAAATAAATAACATTCTCTTTTTCTATTTAATGCCATTCAGATGTTTTTTGGATCTTAACGATCTGTTAATGATTTTGGACCAGACTGTCACAATCAGTCTAAATCGCAAGCACGCACAAAACTAATATTGGCAATAAAGGCCAGTATATGGCTCAAGTAAGGAGTACATCTTAAAGGGCACCTAGGTTACCACTTTTTTCAGATTTAATAGAAGTCTTTTGTGTCTCCAGAATGTGTCTTGTAAAGTTTCAGCTCAAAACACCCAGATTATTCATTAGAGCTTTCAAAAGTTACTAATTTATAGCTTTGAGCACCAGGTAGCGGTTTGTCTCATGCGCCTTTAAGGCTAGTCCTTCACGCTCACCGTTTCCACGTGCCCCACAGCGTGCCTCAGTGTCCTCCCTCAGCTGCGTCAGACAACAGACAGACATGAAGGAAGCAGATCTCACGTAACGTTTGTGGAAAAAAAAAAAAACTACAGTAAGAACTTTATCAATGAGTATTTGATGCACGTGTTGTGGAGCTGCAACGACGAGTCACACACAATGTCGTTACAAAGTTCACACACACGTTTAGCTTTGCACTGTTTTTGCACGCTAATGTGACAGGATACAGGTTAATCTCCACAGCTGTATGGATATCTGTTACGTTAATGTACAAAATAAACCTGATTTAATGTCCACAAACCGGGATTGAAGAGTCTTTTATAATTGTTCTGACACGCGGCTGTGTTGAAGTAAGTGGCTGTAATTAATTAACATGCTCTGTTTTAAAACGTTTTTAAACTTGTCAAACTCACTCTTGATCACATTTGATGATCCTAAACTGAACAGACCTTTTATTTACGGTTGATTTGCGCACGTCCCGTCTTGTGGATATGATTATACACATTACTACGGAGACATGTTAATACGCAGCTGTCAATCAATATTGGTGGGCGGGGGGACCACACTCCTACATCAAGTTGGGGTCAGTCTCAAAACAGCTCCAATTGGTCCACCGTTTTCATGTTAAATTGAAAATAAAAATAAAAAAAATAAAATAAAAACACTGGGTGTGTTTATATCAGCCCAATATGACGGTCTATACACTATACCTACACATATGTCTGTCCAAACAGCTTGAAAAGTAGATTTTTCACCATAGGTGCCCTTTAAGCTCTCGTAATAAGCTTTTTATAAAACAAATGTAAATTATTATTGTCAATGTGATGCAAGAAATATTCAGGACATCAGAGCTGAGATCGAATTCATTGCAATTCCTCTAGTAACTGACATGCAGTCACTATGATCTCCAGCTCACCTTCTCAATGAGTTTAGGAGCGATGTCCTTATTCACGTGGTCCACAGCCTTCTGGGTACCTTAAACACACATATTGCTGATTAAAGACTGTCCTGATTCAAGCACCATATACACACCATAAGAAATGGTTAACTCACTAAATTTATTGGCCTTTTTACAGCTTTAGATTTACATAAATTTATATTTTATATACACACACATTTATATAATATAGTTATAATAATTTTAAATAAACAATTAGAGAGTCTGCCATCTTTACACTATTTAGAATCATAATTATTAGAGATCTGTTTTTACATCTCATTTATTGCATCTTACTACTTTGACCTAATTATAATAAACATTTATGTATTATTATAATTAAGACAATTTGAACTTAAGTGTGTATCTTTTTCTCCATGTACCTTTTCCCAGGTAGCGCGTTTTGTCTCCATCTCGGAGCTCCAGAGCCTCATGAACTCCAGTGGAAGCTCCACTAGGAACAGCAGCCCGGAAACGCCCTGAAAACAGCAAGAAAAAAAATGAAAAACTGATTTACTGGAGAGTGAAGTGTTGAGCAGCAGCTAATGTCTTCCATTACCATCAGGACAGGGGCGTAGACTTAGATTTAGGCCCCGTTTACACTGTGTTTTCGTTTTGAAACGGCGTTTTAGATCAAAAACGATCCCATCCACACTAGAGTTTCATCTAGCATTTCTAAACTTCTCCGTCCACACTACTCCACCAAAAACGTACATCACGTGACCATTCGCGCACTCTGGGCATGCGTGTCCAAGTATAAACAGGGAGCATGCGTCTCGCTCGGCATTTGGCCATTGTTAGTCAACAAACGCTGATTAAACGATAAACGCGAGCGATTATAGAGTGCTTGAACTATAGCTTGCTTCTTGCGAATATATGCAGCTGCTGTAGTAAAAAAGGCAGAGTTTAACTGCACAATGGCGCCTAAAACAAACAATAGTGCAAACAATGCTCCCATTTCTGTGTCCATGATGTTTACAGTGAAGGCTGGTCTGCCGTGTTCCGGTAGCGTTATAGTCATGTGATGGATAAGAGAAGGATATGCAATGATCCAAAAGCCCCAATCAGGTAGCGAATGTCTGCAGCCATGCCTCTGTTTTCAGATGTCTCCGTTTTCCCCCCCCATCCACATTGAGATGGAGCAGCAGCGTTTTAGAATGAAAATGGCCTCTCCAGCATTTTCAAAGCGCTCCGTTTTTGGGGCTCAAAAACTCCGGCGTAGTGTGGATGGATGGCGTAACCGTAGCAAAACTTATGCATTTTAAAACGAAAAAAGCATTAGTGTAAACGGGGCCTTAGTGTCCCCACCAATATTCATTAAATATTGAAATGTCCTCACCAATAATTTTATTTCGCACACAAAATAAAAATAAATTATTTTTTTAAATTAGAATAAATAATAATAATAATAATAATAATAATAATAATAAATAAAATAAAAAAGCGCAGTCAATATTAACATGCCAAATAGGTTAAATCTAGTCTCTCAAGTTGAACCGCCCCACAAACACATACATTATAATTGGCTGTGTCTTTCCCTGCTGTCATGTGAGACTGTAGCTGTGTTCAGATACAAGCAGCGCCAAAACAACTGCGCAGGAGAAATTCCCATGCAAGAATAAGGTGTGTGAGGATGGCAGTCGCAAAAAAAAAGGTGGACAGAGCTTTTTTTCAACAAAAAGTGTAAGTCAAGCACATAAACTCAAGATCACCACTGAATGAGTCCATCATAATAACGCTGCTCATGTTTTTCCTCACTTCTATTGCACAATCTATCGTTATAGCTAGCTGGAAGTCTGTATAATAATAATAATAATAATAATAATAATAATAATAATAATAATAATAATAATAATAATAATAATAAGCCCTGAAAACTAACTGCAGAATAAACAGCTACATGTAAAAGTATATAATCTCTGCCAGTAATCCTAATCTGTCACAGTAGCATGTTCAAACTCAGTTGGAAAAAAAAAGAAAAAGAAAAAACAGCCTGTGCTTCATCTTTTATTTATATACACTATTTATTTATTTATTTATTTATTTATTTATTTATTTGTGTATATAACACATTTCATTTACACTGTGGCTAAAATAAGCAGAAGTCTTTATTAAACTCTCTTTATCAGTTAATAAACATTATTTTAACATCAGGCCCGTGGCCAGCTTATTATGAAAGGGTGCTTATTTTTTTCTGAAAAACTGAACCTTTTTGCAGTTGTTCGCTTAATTTTCAATTTAATTATGACCTATATTGCATTGTAGTGACATAACTAATTTTTGCTGGATTATGCTAATTTTTGCATAAATGATGGTTATGACCACATTTGGTTAATGTACCAAAAATGTTCTGCTATTTTGTCAAACTGCTTAAAAAAAAAAAAAAAAAAAAAGGAAGTGTTTTTTTGGGGGTTTTGTTTTTTAAAGCGTTTAACAAAATGTACATTTAAATTGTAAGTTTTATATTATGGTCTTATAAAAAATGAAAATTTAGAATAAAGAAATATGAAAAGATGCTTTTTTAAAATATAAATTTATCATATATCATTGTTTTTTTTAGAAATATGTTCAAACTTGTATTCATTTGAGGAAAAAAATAAATAAATAAAAAATTAAGCCTATAGGCAAATCACAAACTGGCCAGCACATTCAGGTTTCCTCAGTCAGAATTTGGCCATTTTATTTATTTATTTATTCATTTATTTATTTATTTAATTATTTATTGCCACATCAGAAACTTAGGGCTATTTCATGGCAAGATTAATATACATAAAAATATTACATGATAAAAACAAAATTCGTATTACAATAAAAAAAGTTACTTGGATAAATATATAAAATTCACACAAAAATATATTCAAAGTTAAACATGTTTTTATTTCAATTTTTGATAAATAATTTAAGACCCTTCTTGGTGGTACCATTTTAAAACCTCCATCAAAGTACTCTCCTTATAAAATAAGTCTAATTGTATTCAAATTGTCACATTCCAACAAAACATGTTGGACAGTAAGAGCAGCCTGGCAGTAATTACATTTAGGTGGGTCTTCGTTATTGAGCAAATACAAATGAGTCAATCTAGTGTAGACCATTTAATCATGCCTGCTCTCAAAATTACTATTTGCTAAACGTCTTTCATTTATTTTCAGGTTGATTTAATGTAATTTGCCATTTAAATAATAGTAAAAACTCAAACATAACAACGTTCCAACTTTTGGTTTTTCAAACCACTTGAACCCCCCTTGCCTACAGGCCTGACTAGTTATCACCCATCCCCACCAATGTCAAGTGCAAACCTACGCCCTTGCATCAGTAGATTATTAGAAGGACTGATTCCTTCAAGTGTTTGTTTACCTTTAGTGGTATAAAGGTCAACCTCAACGGTGGGGTTTCCTCTGGAGTCGAGGATCTCACGAGCATGAATCTTACTAATGGACATCCTGAAAGAGAGGCAGAGGATTTAATCAAACACCACAATTAAACATCAGTTTTCATTGTGTTAATGACCACAAACAGCTGATGCATGCCTCAGATCATATGTAGCAAGGGTATAGATTTATTAAATGATATAAAAAGGCAATTTCCCTCAAGTGATAATGAACATATGCATGTCTTTGGTCCAAATGTGTGACATGAAAAATGTAAATGAGATGATCCCTGGAGAAGTAGTAAATAAGACAGTCTAAAAAAATGAAAACAGAAAGAGACAGATAGGGAAAAGGAGAAAGAAAATGGAAATGAATATGTTAAAAAAATAATTTAAAAAAAGCACAAACAGACAGTGTTCAGGTTTGAGCATATCTGAGTGGAAATGTTTAGGAAGATAGATTTTCAGATAGAGTTTTAATGAAAACATTGAAAATTCATTAAAAGGTCACAGTAAATCTGCAGACACCTAAATACTGTATATACAGACCTCAGCTGTCTGATCCAGATACAGTATGGGGTTTCGATGCTATTAATAGAAGGGCTACAGCAGAACACACTGAAGACCTTGGGGGAGAGTGTGTGTGTGTGTGTGTGTGTGTGTGTGTGTGAAATCTCTGTCATACCTCTATATGACCTTTACAAAGCCTGCTGAACTCTGACCTTTGTATTCATCATTGACCTTTGCATGACACTGTACTCCACTATAAGAGTTCACACGCGTACATTTATAGAAAACCTTGAACAGGACACCGATTCAGCTCTGCTCGGTTCATTAATAATCTGCATCAGATGCTCCAATTCAATTAGATGCTAAATATTTACACAATTTTTCACATTAACAGTGGCAGATGAGCAATGCAAACACAGCACATGTGCATTTCCTCAGAGAAACTAAAGTAGTCCATCTTTAAGGTTCACTAGACTTTTCACTCATCTTCCAATTTCAATGCTCAAGCAAAGTTTCTATTTTAAAAGTCAAGCTCCAGTCGTTTTGCCAGGACACTATTTTAAAACTAACTTTTCCACTTTATCGGCTAGATAAAGCATCAATCAGCAATCAATGCACAGCACATCTTATCACGCACATGAACGTGGGGCGCGTGACCCTGAAACAAATACTGCTCTATACATGCGCGTTCACATGACGCAACAATCGGTTATTAAATAACCACAATATGACGAAATAACCACGGACTTTACCCTGAATTAGGTCTAAACTAACTTTTTAATGTTTTATTTTAATTGGTGAATTATATCATTGATAATAGTGCACACATTTTTGCATTTAAAAGACAAAAATAACTTTAAATATACAAATATTAAGTATAAGCTAAAGTTGCGGGTAAAAACGTAACGTTCTGACGCAAAACAGCTACTAATGTTTCACAATCTGTGACGGTTCCACCGGAAGTGTGAAGGTCATTCGGTTTACCTCAGAAACGTTGACGATTTAAGACTTTAATCTGATTGAGTTTGACAGTCTGTTCGACTGTAGACTCCAGAAAACGCCTCACCGACGGCAAACTTGTTCATAATGAATCTACACAGAGCTGAAGTTTGTCAGATCTCACATCAGAATTCGCGTTCAGCATCTACAGGCTCAAGCGCGATGTCGGTTAGAATAACTGATCTCAAGTCAGCGAATTCATTCAGGAAGCAAGTCGAATTCAATTCACTTTAAAAGTTCTCGTGGCCGCGCCCGGTTAAGAAAGCACGAAGAAACTTTAACGTAAAATACACAGTTCTAGTAAATGAGTGCGTTTCCAGCGTTATTACCTGAGGGCGAGTCGGCTCGGTCTCAGTCTCAGCGTTTGACCCTGTGTGAGTGAGTGCGCGTTCCGGTCGCAGTAGCGCAATTTATAGACGGTCTCTAAACGGCGGCCCTTATATGGGAGAAACCTTAGGGAGAGTCGGAAAACTGCCAACATTTACGCAGACACGCCTTATTTTTTTAAGTATTATTTTATTCTATTAATGAGAACTTGAATTGTAAGCGACGACATATTTTAAAATGATTTATGTTATTAGGAAAATACCATATACGTAAGAAAAAGTGTGCTCAATGTGAACCAAACATTCCCATTTAACATTTCCCATATAAGTGACTTCAAATTATATGTAAATCTTTTCAAACAATCACAAAACAAAGAAAAGAACATTTAAATTTGTGTATTTTTTATATTTTCTCTGTCTATTTGAATATGTAATATCTCTTGTTCTTCATTCATTTATTTTCCTTCGGCTTAGTCTCTATTTCAGAGGTCGCCTCATCAGAATGAACCGCCAACTATTCCAGCATATGTTTTGCACAGCGAATGCCCTTCCAGCCGCAACCCAGTACTGGGAAACACCCATAAACACTCATTCAAACAAACACTCATTCACTACAGCCAATTAAGATAATCAATTCCCCTATAGCGCATGTGTTTGGACTGTGGGGGAAACCGGAGCACCCGAAGGAAACCCACACTAACACGGGGAGAACATGCAAACTCCAGACAGAAATGCCAACTGACTTAAACCAGCAACCTTCTTGCTGTGAGGCCACAATGCTAACCACTAAGCCACCATGCTTCCCCCTCTTGTTCTTGGGCATTGAATTAATAAAGTGGAAAAAAAATCTGCAGATATGTCTAGAGCGTTGAAGCTTTAAATCACAATAATCTGCATTACATATGTGTGTATATAACAGCAGAAGCACATCAGCCCTAAAGTACAGATGGACAGGGCAGAAATACAGCACATGTACATACATCCAGCATTAAGTGGAGCAACTAATGCAGTTGTAAAGCAGTGTTTGACAGCTTTCAGATTGAGAATCCTCTACCCTGTCTGTGTTTGGATTGGAACACTAACATACTGCTTACTGCATACTTGAGAGTGTATACTACAGTATATGTGGCTATTATTTAAATAAATGTTAAATAGCACACAGGTTAAAACTGTAAACATGAACCGTATTTATGCTGGTATAGTGGAAATTTTAGTCAGTAAACTACATAGTTTTGGTAATCCATTGTGTAAATAGTAATGTAGGGAAGAAGTGCAAACTACAATAATTACTATAAGTATTAAGAGGCTATTGCAGTATATGGGCTAGGGTTTCATTGTACAACAGTGGCTTTTTTATCTTAAAATGAAAAACAATATCTTAAAAATGAATGCATTATTTTTTAAAATAATACAAATTTTACAGGCGACATGGTGGCTCAGTAGTTAGCACTGTGGCCTCACAGCAACAAGGTCGCTGGTTCGAGTACCAGCTGGGTCAGTTGGCGTTTCTGTGTGGAGTTTGGACGTTCTCCCCGTGTTGGCGTGGGTTTCCAACCTGAAAAAAGCTGAAAAATCACATGTACATCAGTATTCACAGCCTTTGGCGTGAAGCTTTAAATTGAGCTCAGGTACATTCTGTTTCCACTGATCACTCTTGAGATGTTTCAGCAGCTTCATTGGAGTTCACCTGTGGTCAATTCAGCTGATTGCACATGATTTAAAAAGGCATACACCTGTCTATATAAGGTTGACAGTGCATGTCAAAGCACAAACCAAGCATGAAGACAAAAGGATTGTCTCGAGGCACAAGGCTGGGGAAGGTTACAGAAACATTTCTTCTGCTCTGAAAGATCCCATGAGCACAGTGGCCTCCATCATCCATAAGTGGAAGATGTTTGAACCACCAGGACTCTTACTAGAGCTGGCCCACCATCTAAGCTGAGTGATCAGGGGAGAAGAGTCTTAATCAGGGAGGTGATCGATAACCCGATGGTCACTCTGTCTGAGCTCCAGCGTTCTTCTGTGGAGAGAGGAGAGCCTTACAGAAGGACAACCATCTGTGCAGCAATCCACCAATCAGGCCTGTATGGTAGAGTGGTCAGACTGAAGTCACTCCCCGCCTGGAATTTGCCAAAAGGCATCTGAAGGACTCTCAGACCATAAGAAACTAAACTCTCTGGTCTGATGAGACACAAATTGAACTCTTTGGAGTGAATGCCAGGCGTTACGCTTAGAGAAAACCAGGCAGAGCTCATCACCAGGCTAATAGCATCCCTACAGTGAAGCATGGTGGTGGCAGCATCATGCTGTGGGGATGTTTTTCAGCAGCAGGAACTGGAAGACTAGTCAGGATAGAGGGAAAGATGAATGCAGCAATGTACAGAGACATCCTGAATGAAAACCTGCTTCAGAGTGCTCTTGACCTCAGAGTGGGGCGACGCTTCATCTTCCAGCAGGACAATGACCCAAAGCACACACCCAAAATAGCAATGGAGTTGCTTCACAACAACTCGGTGAATGTCCTTGAGTGGCCCAGCCAGAGCCCAGACCTAAATCCTATTGAACATCTCTGGAGAGATCTGAAAATGGCTGTACAACGTCTCTTCCCATCCAACCTGATAGAGCTTGAGAGGTACTGCAAAGAGGAAGGGGCAAAAATTCCCAAAGACAGGTGAGCCGAGCTTGTGGCATCATATTCAAAAAGACTTGAGGCTGTAATCACTGCCAAAGGTGCATCAACAAAGTATTGAGCAAAGGCTGTGAATACTGATGTACATGTGATTTTTCAGCTTTATTATTTTTAATAAATTTGCAGCAATTTCAAAAACTCTTTCTTCACATTGTCATTATGGGGGATTGTGTGTAGAATGTTGAGGAAATATATCAATTTAATCCATTTTGGAATAAGGCTGTAACATAAACAAATGTGGGAAAAGTAAAGCGCTATCATTACTTTCCTGATGCACTGTATATATTCTAAATCTTAAGTCTGATGTTTGTAGTCGTATACACACACAGAGATAACACATGAGAACATATTTAATCGGGCATCAGTGGAGACAGACTTTCATGTGTTTTCTTCTGAGCTGCGGTCAGAAACTCTCAGACTGTCCCTGCAGACGTGAATGAAAGGTCAGGGTTGAATTAAAGGGGGAAATGTGAGAGTGAGTATGGGTTCGGATCTAAAGGGCATCTATGATGGTCTCATGTACATGCGCGCACGCCTGCCTCTCTTTTGCCTGTTTCTGCCTCTCTACCCTTTAACACCAGGCTAAAATTAGTTTCACTATCAAGGGAGCCGACAGACACTTGTGTTGTTCAGGAGCCACAGGTCATCAGCAGACGTGGCTTGACCTATAGAGTCACACTCATTCACTACAGAGTTCACTAGTGCTTACTTTAACAGCAGCCCTGCATTTAGGAGGATTTCTAAATAAGTTTTGGTATGTGATAAAATACTGTGGTAATTTAAATACTGCAGTGTTTTTGAGCCATGCTTCAGTGAAGTACTTGATTTAGTCTGTTGTATTGATTATAGTTGCTTTGGTAACACAACAACTTGTATTGTGATATAAATATAGTAATATAAATGACCCAATATGCTAATTTTCTACAATGATAGGGTACATACAGTATAGTAAAAATGTTAACATACTATAGTATTTATTACAGTTTATCAGTTCATTATAGTTAATCGACAATATATAAAAGGTTAATGAATGATGGAAAATAAAAACATTGAAAAAAAAACCTATTAATTTATAGTAAACACTATACTATATACTATAAATTAATAGTACACTCACTGGCCACTTTATTAGGTACACCTTACTAGTACCGGGTTGGACCCCCTTTTGCCTTCAGAACTGCCTTAATCCTTCATGGCATAGATTCAACAAGCTACTGGAAATATTACTCAGAGATTTTGCTCCATATTGACATGATAGCATCACGCAGTTGCTGCAGATTTGTCAGCTTCACATCCATGATGCCAATCTCCCGTTCCACCACATCCCAAAGGTGCTCTATTGACTATTGCTCTGGTGACTGTGGAGGCCATTTGAGTACAGTGAACTCAATGTCATGTTCAAGAAACCAGTCTGAGATGATTGGTGCTTTATGACATGGTGTGTTATCCTGCTGGAAGTAGCCATCAGAAGATGGAGACACTGTGGTCATAAAGGGATGGACATGGTCAGCAACAATACTCAGGTAGGCTGTGGCGTTGACACGATGCTCAATT
Organism: Danio tinwini; assembly: GCA_903798205.1. Classification (NCBI taxonomy): domain Eukaryota; kingdom Metazoa; phylum Chordata; class Actinopteri; order Cypriniformes; family Danionidae; genus Danio; species Danio tinwini. Next base: position 32,509,777 of record CAIGQZ010001345.1, on the reverse strand, counting down.
GGTACTAATGGACCCAAAGTGTGCCAAGAAATGATCCCCCACACCATTACACCACCACCACCAGCCTGAACCGCTGATAAAAGGCAGGATGGATCCATGATTTCATGTTGCTGATGCCAAATTCTGACCCGACCATCCGAATGTGTCAGCAGAAATGGAGACTCATCAGACCAGGCAACGTTTCTCCAATCTTCTATTGTCCAGTTTTGGTGAGCCTGTGTGAATTGTAGCCTCAGTTTCCTGTTCTTAGCTGACAGGAGTGGCACCCGGTGTGGTGTTCTGCTGCTGTAGCCCATCCGCCTCAAGGTTGGACGTGTTGTGTGTTCAGAGATGCTCTTCTGCAGACCTCGGTTGTAACGAGTGCTTTTTTGAGTTACTGTTGCCTTTCTATCAGATGGAACCAGTCTGGCCATTCTCCTCTGACCTCTAGCATCAACAAGGCATTTGCGCCCACAGAACTGCCGCTCACTGGATATTTCCTCTTTGTCGGATCATTCTCTGTAAACCCTAGAGATGGTTGTGCGTGAAAATCCCAGTAGATCAGCAGTTTCTGAAATACTCAGAGCAGCCCGTCTGGCACCAACAACCATGCCACGTTCAAAGTCTCTTAAATCCCCTTTCTTCCCCATTCTGATGCTCGCTTTAAACTGCAGCAGATCGTCTTGACCATGTCTACATGCCTAAATGCATTGAGCTGCTGCCATGTGATTGGCTGATTAGAAATGTGCCTTAAGGAGCAGTTGGACAGGTGTACCTAATAAAGTGGCCGGTTAATGTACATGAACTAAAAATTAAAACAAACGGAGATATATTAAACTACTAATTCAATGTTGCTCTGAATTTGTTGACTTTTGTCTTTGAACAACAGACAGACAGACAGACAGACAGACAGACAGACAGACAGGCAGACAGGTAGATAGATAGATAGATAGATAGATAGATAGATAGATAGATAGATAG
>CAIGQZ010001345.1:32491658-32504842 GCA_903798205.1 Danio tinwini | reverse complement strand
ACACACACACACATTTAAATAATTTACATATATTATAAATTTGACATTATTTACATGCATATGTATACTTTCTTTTTTTACATATAATATGCATATATTTTACATATTGTTTGTACATTAAAAATAAATAAATAAATATATCAATAAATTAATTAATAGGTCAGATTTCACCTCAGAGTTAATATTTTTATTCAAAAACTTATCAATTATCCTGCCAATAAAACGGAAAATATAGATTGAATTCAAATCATGTGTAAAGAAAACGTGTCTTGTATAAGATTATGGTTGAACTTTACACATTAATCATTAATATTAAAAAAGAAAGTTACGTTATATAAATAAAACATGAACATTCCTATATAAATCCCTTCAACTGGAGAGAATGTTTAGATACACGACTATAGTAGGAAACCCAGTGTTTATATGTGTGCAGTACCTTTCATAGATTTGCCGATGGTGAATGAGAAGGGGTCAGGCTCTGTCTCGGAGGTCTTCATCTTGACGTCCATGGTGTTCTGACCATCCACATTCAGAGCGTCTCTCAGCACAGTGCAGCGTCTGCCAGCCAGAGTCACACCGTGAGAAAACAGACCCCCGCGGTCTTTGGTCATGATTGCCTGAACCTCTGATGGCTGGAGACACACACACACACACACACACACACACACAAACACACACAAACACACACAAACACACACACACACAGAGAGAGAGAGAGAGACAGGCTGAGCTTTACAGCTGATACAAACACATGCTCAAACAAGTCCAAGCATTTTTAAAGCCCCCTAACACACACACACACACCCTGAACGCACACACAACCACACACACTCAGAACTCACTTACACACACTCAGACATCACAAATCCAGAATCCACACAGAACACACATACATGCACAGAACACATACTCACATACTAAACACACTTTAAACACACACATACACAGTGAACACACACACACAAATACACACAGACTCTTGTGCAGCTCATGTTTTGTCATGTTCACAAAGGCGACGCCTTTTTCGCCTGAAGCTAAGTAAAATTCAGCCTGTAAATCTGACTCTAATCACTCTAAAAATGCTGGGTTATCGTAACCCAACGTTGGGTCAAATATTGACAAACTCACAAATATGGGTTAATTTTATTTAACTGAATTTAAATGACACTTTTTAACCCAAACTGTCTGGTATTTACAGCAACCCAGCATTCCAGAACATTCCTAGAAGCAGATCAAACTTTAGACTTTGCCGTTTTATTTTTATCATTCATTCATTTTCTTTTCAGCTTAGTCCCTTTATTAATCTGAGGTCGACACAGCGGAATGAACCGCCAACTTATCCAGCATATGTTTTACACAGTGGATACCCTTCAAGCTGCAACCTATCTCTAGGAAACATCCATACACACTCATTCACTACGGACAATTTAGCCTACCCAATTTGTTTTATTTTTACTTCAACATAATTTAAAAATAAAATGTATAAAGTAAAGCATGCCTTTCATTGCTCAGCTTTTCATTATTGCACTATTAAAAAATGCTGGGTTGTTGTAACCTAATGCTGGGTCAAACATGGACAAAACATTACTGTTACATAACATAAATTGAGTTTTGAAACTAAACCCAAGTGTCCATATTCGACCTAGCATTGAGTTAAAACAACCCAGCCTTCTTTGAATGGTAATTTAGTGGTTATTTTAAAGTTATAGATGGATTTAGTGTAGAAAAACACCACAGAAAACTATAAAAGAGATATTTCACAGCATAAGATAAGAGATAAGGGACTGACGAGAAAACAGCATCTCTAAATTCTTTAAAAGTCTGAGCTGCGTGTTGCGACACGAACAGGGGAAACACGACTACACACACACACACACACTTTGTCACTTTCTCTCCCTCTCACACTCACAGATCCAAGGATACCTGTAATATACTTATCAATTGTGATCTGAAATATTTATACCCTGTCATTACACCTGAAACTATTAGAACTATCCTTTGATATACTTCAGTAATTTAGTGCAGCTCGGAATAAATGTTAACATCTTTATCACCTGTATATATCAGTAAATTTATTTGACACTACATATAAAAATCACTTTTGTACATTTGATTTGGACACCAGGATGAAATTCTTCCGGAGTAAAAAAAAACACACAAAAAAAAAACACGTAGTGTTGAAATATTGACCTAAAAATGTGGCTTTGTGTTCAATCACACATTTCTAACCTGCATTTCCTCCTTTTATCTAAATCCTGGCTCCTCAATATACAAGCAGAACTGAGAACTTGTCGTTTTATAGTTATAAACTTAACAAATATTATTATTTGCTGATTAAAACAGTCTTCATTTACATAAATGCATCTCATATCAAAGAGAGTTAATGAAACACTGAAATCAAAATCTTGCACCGAGAACGCGCTCACCATGGGCGGAAAGGCGGAAGCGGAGCGCGCGCACAGAAAGCTTCCGCCTTTCAGAACGCACGACCAAATAAGGAGCCGTTCACAAAACTCCACTGTGAGGAAATTCAGCGCGAATGAATAAACGGTCGACGACAAGCAGCGCCGCGGTTTATTATGTTTATCCTCAACAAGACGAATAAACATCTGCAAAAGTGTACTTCTGAACCTACTTATAGCTTATAACCTACTTATACTTTAAGTTAAGTTCTCTCACACGGAACTCGATGTCCGTTATTATCAGCAGCATGCAAGTTAACATCTGAGGCAGTTTTGAAATGCGGATGATGGAGCAGGAAGGTAATAAATAAAAACAAACAAGAAACAGTTCCGCAAAACAGAAACAAGTAACGTCAGATCGCGAAAAGTCCACATAAAACTAGTTATCTGCGATCGGAGAGTGTCGTACCGTTACGCCCGAGAGCCAGCCGCCCGGTGCTGACGCCCAAACGGACTCCTGCCCCGGTGCTGCACCGAGGATGACCGCATCATCCACCCACTCGCTCTTGGTCAGGCTGCTGATGTAGCTGTCCCAGCTCATGACTGCTGCTTTCGATCTGACGAGCACACACACATTATTATACACACATTATTATACACAAACACCCATGCACTGCACATATTCACTTGTCTGCACTGGAATTGATAGTGTCGATAGATAAAAGCTCGGGGAATACCAAAAAAGCGATAAGAGAGAGAGAGAAAAAAAGTACCTGAGTGCGTCTCTGCTCCGATGCAAAGTGAGTTTAAGGAAGTCCGTCTGAGTTTATAAGCAGCGGCGCGCGCCCTGCCCTACGGCCTACTTCCGCACGCGCGCGACCCGCTAAAGGAGATGCGCCGTCTGCAAAGTTGCATTCATGTCAGCAGAGCATCCAGAACAATTCAAAAGAGTTTAACAGACATCCCAGTTACAAATCTGCAATAAGTGCACATTGCATAATGTGTTTAAATGCATAGTTCAAATGAATGCTTTCTTAAAAGAGAATCTAAAGGGATAGTTTACACGAAAACATATTTACTCATCCTCCACTTCTTTCATTATTTCTTTTATCTAGTTTCACACAAAGGAAGATAAAATTGACATTAGTAGTATTTTATGGATGTCAACTATGTTTCCATCCAGTTATTTTCATGCACATTTAGGAATATTGCATAAAAAATGCTTGAAGGAAACAAGATGTGCATTTTGAAAATGTGCATATACAAAACTTGAGTAGGGAGAATAAAAATTGTGCATAAACTGTAATGGAAGATATTTACCAAATAAATTCCAGCATGCGCTTTAGCTCATGAACAGACGATAAATGTGTTGGATGGGACACATTAATGGACAAAGCAGCATTTCCAGCACATTGTAAAGCTTTTGTGTGCTGCTTTTTTTTCTTCTGAATATCTTGTTTTGTGTTCAATTGAAGCAAGAAATGCATAAAGTTTAGAACCAACTGTTGGTGAACTGCGCCTTTAAGTGTAAAACTGTACAGTTTTAAATGAAAAACAAATTTAAGCAGCACTGCAGTTCACATGTGGGAGTTTTGAATGAGGAAACTGACTAAAATCGAAGCTCTCAAGTATTGTTCACACTTCCACATATTTGAAATGGCACATTGCTTTTCCTTAAAACCTAGCGTTAAGGTTCACAGTTTTAAAGTTCTTTTTTAGACAGTCAAAGTGGATTCATGAGTTCTGAGTTCCTTATGTTGAACACAAAACAAGATATTTTGAAGAATGTTGGAAAAAGGCAGCCATTCACATCCAGAACTGAATACTATGGAAGTCAATGGCTGTTTTTTTCCCTAGCATTCCTCTGAATATCTTCTTTTGTGTTCAACAAGAAAGAAACTAAAACAGATTTTAAACAAGAGGGGGATGAGGAAATGATGACTGAATTTACATTTTTGGTTGAACTATGCTGATCTGGATTAAACAGAGCAAACCAACTGTTAAACCAGGTAGAAATCAGTAAGAAGTACATCAGTTCTTACATTTTTACATAGAAAAAGAGGTGAGCCATGCATGTTTGGTGTTTCAGGGAAATACATCATGAAGGAAAGGAGATAATAAAGTAAAATGAGGTGAATTTTCCCTTTAATGCTTTAAAGAGATAGAGTTCCCCCTAAAAATGACAACTTTATGACCATTTACCCATTATTTAAGTGGTTGTAAATGTTTATGAATTTCTTGAACACAAAACAGGGGGTAGCAGTGGGTAGCACGATCGCCTCACAGCAAGAAGGTCACTGGTTTTAAGCTTCTGCTGGGTCAGTGGTCATTTCTGTGTGGAGTTTGCATGTTTTTTTCCTCGCCGCTGTCGCCACTGTCTTGCATGGTTCGGGATCTGTAGAGCTGCGCATCGATGGATTTGCTCTTCAGTGTTTGCACTCTCAGTAGTGGTTATTAACACACACTGACCTGAGCTAAACTGAACTGAACTTATCTCTGAAAACTGAACTGACACTGTTTCAAGTCACTATAAACTTCCATGTGAAGCTGCTTTGACACAATCTACATTGAAAAAAAGCGCTATACAAATAAAGATGAATTGAATTGAATTGAATTATCCTCGTGTTGGCGTGGGTTTCCTCCGGGTGCTCCGGTTTCCCCCACAGTCCAAACACATGCGCTATAGGGGAATTGGGTAAGCTAAATTGTCCGTAGTGTATGTGTGTGAATGAGTGTGTATGGGTGTTTCCCAGTGATGGGTTGCAGCTGGAAGGGCATCCGCTGTGTAAAACATGCTGGATAAGTTGGCGGTTCATTCCGCTGTGGCGACCTCAAATTAATAAAGGGTCTAAGTCGAAAAGAAAACGAATGAATGAACACAAAACAAGATCATTTGAAGTATGCATGAAAAAAGGAGGCATTGACATCGACATCTGACTATGGAAGTTTTTCAGCATTCTTCAAAATGTCTTTTGTGTTAACAAGTTTTTTGACAAATGAAGTGTGAGTAAATTACTTTTTTGGGTCATTCGGTTTTGGGTGAGCTGTTCCTTGAATTGCTTGTCAAGCATGCTCTGTTGCATCACAATAATCAAATAAAACCAATTCTAAATTGTTTTGCTAAAACATAGCTGACGGATTGACTCGCAGGTGCATTAATCTTACATGTTCACTTAAGCTCATTATGACAGTTTGCATTAAATCCGAGTGAAAGCTTGAGTTAGACCTGAGTTTGGCCGTAATTTGCAGAGTGATAGAGAAAAGCGAGGCGGCAGAAAAGAGCAGAGCGCAACCACAACATCCTGTTTGTGAACCTGCAATCTGCATGAAATGACAGGAAGAATTACAGCGTGAATGAGTGCAACTGCTGCATCTACTGTATCTGATTGTGTGTTTTTCTACATGGGTCTGACCTATCAGAGCAGACCAGACCACGCTGACAAATGACCGTTGGAACAACCAATCAGATTGTGCCATGTGAGTGAAGGAGGTGGTACCAGAGCTGTGGCATCTCAAACATTACAGATACTCATACTTTAGTGCTTGTGAACCATACTTTAGTAAAGTTCTTGAATTAATCTGTTATTAATCTGAAAGTAATACAACAACTATAGTAATGCAAACAAATGAGCCAAAGCTGTAGTTTTCTACAGCTATAGGGAGTATTATACTACAATCAGTGGTGGAAGGAGTACTCAAGTAAAAGTACCGTTACTTGCCTAAAAATGTAGCACAAGTAGAGTAAAAGAATCTGTTGTGAATATTACTCAAAGTCTGAGTAAAGCGTAGCCCTTTTAAAAGTACTCAAGAGTAGTGAGTAGTGAGTATTACGCTGTGAAAAGCTGATGTGTTTACATGTAATTTGTGCATGTGTGTGTAAACGTAACATTCTGTAGTGCATTTAGTTATTGCCCAGCAGGCACACAACGTCATGAGACGTTAATATTAGGGTAGATTTAGGTTGTGATGTCAGGTGACAAAAATGAATTGTCAAGCCAGCAGCTAAGGACAACGTTATTTTGATGTTCAATAATGACGTCAAATGACGTTGATATTTGGTTGATTTTGTGTTGTTACAAAGTGACCAAAATCCAACATCTTAAACCAACGTCATATATGACGTCACATACTGACATTTATTCATCAGGTACAGCAACCAAAATCCAACGTCTCATAGATGTCATAGGGGTAACGTTCACACAACGTCAAGCTGTAACATCATTAGACGTTGATATTTGGTTGGTTTTAGGTTGGACATTGACATTGGCCTGACTTGAGTTCTGACGTCAACTCGATTTTCATTTCCAAACAAAATGCAAAGTCCCCATGACGTTAGAGTTCAACGTCAATCTGACATCCTGTGCCTGCTGGGTGTTTAAGGCCATTCCGGTCATCAGCGGGCCGGATGAATTCCAAAATTGTGAGGATCAAAAAGAAAATAGTGGTCCACACTATTAAAGCAACTAAAAATAACAACAACTGAGTCTCTTGTCAGAATAACCAGCATTTATGACTATATTTAGGCTACACTTCGAAATGAGGACAGACGCAGACAGACCATGCGGCGTTAAGCATTTAATGTTTCAAACAGGTTTTAGCGTAAGTGAAGACTGGGTGGGGTGTAGGCGGAGTGTGCGCGACGTGTGTGTGATGAAGAGCAAGCAGGGATGCGGTGGAGAGAGGTGCGCGACGTAAATACTCGTTAATTCGTAAATACTATAATATAGACGAATTACCGGTTTGTAAACATTTAGGTTGCATTTTTTTTTGCAGAACAAAAACTGGGAGCGCTCGCGTTTACAGTGAGGAAATGACATCTGATGTAGTATAGAGTTTGTTGTTGTATTAAAAATTAAGTTATATTGATTACATATTATATATGATTTACATAATGCTTTCAACGTATTATAACAGCTCGTCACCCAGTGATAAGCACAGTTATTCAGCCAAATTAACATTAAAGTGAGCGGCGTTCATCTGATAGGTCCATTTGCAATAGCACCCTCCCAATGGATATTGAATAAGACGAAATGATCAAGCATCAGCCCCAAATATACAACTATCTCATCGAAACTACAAGTGATTTTCCAAGAGAGAAGTTAAAGGCCTACAAGTTTTTGGATGCCAACAATGTTGTTCTGTGTGGTCATGTGCAGGAAATAATGTTCCCTGAACTGTGTAGTGCAAAAAACCGAGGTTCTGCCGAGCCAAAAACAAGGAAAGAAGACGGAGCTAAACAAGGCCTGGGTAATCATCAACAAGCTAAACAACTGCATTCTGACAGCGAAATGCACCTGTACGGCAGGGTATGTGAATGCACATGTTTACATTTCATTCTAGGCATTCAGTGTCTGCAGATTAATTTACCATATTGAACTGGTTTTGCTGAAATAATTGTTGCAATCAAAAATGAGTAATGTGTCTGATTCAGAATAGCGTGAACTGACCTGATATAACATGAGAACTGCAGTGTCAGGGGGGGGACCTCCACTTTGTGAATCGCTTTTTTAATACACATCACTATAGTATGGGTCAAAAACCCTGTAGTATTTTTTTCATATGTGGCACCAGTCTGGGAATCCTGTCAAGAACATCACAGCAAATAAAAAGAATAAAGTTTTGAAAACATTGAAAATAAACAGATTAAAATTTTACTTTTAATATAATGTATTAGGAAACAGAACAATTTATAGTTTAGTAAACATTATGTAAATGTTCTTCTCTGAATGCTTTGGAACAGGCGGTGAGATTTAGATGTCTCTACAATGAAGGATGCTGGGTTGTTTTAATCCAACCTTGGGTCAAATATAGATAATCCCAATGTTGGGTTAAATTATTGAAATAAAATTTATATTACTCTTAACCCAACATTTTCACCCAACGTGGGGTTACAACGACCCAGCATATTTTAAAGTGTCTTAAAAAAAAAGAGTACATAGAATTTAATGTAAATTTCCTGAAATATGCTTGGTTGTCATAACTCAATGTTGGGTCAAATATGGAAAAGTCCAACAATGGGTTAATTTAATCTAATTTGGGTTAATTTCTTCTCTGAATGCTTTGGAACAGGCAGTGAGATTTAGATGTCTCTACAATGAAGGATGCTGGGTTGTTTTAATCTAACATTGGGTCAAATATACACAATCCCAATGTTGGGTTAAATTATTGAAATACAATTTATATTAAACTTTTTAACCCAACATTGGGTTTGTCCATATTTTTGACCTAATGTGGTGTTACAACAACCCAGCATATTTTAGAGTGTCTTTAAGAAAAGAGTACTCAGAGTTTTATGTATATTTCACAAAATATGCTTGGTTGTCATAACTCAATGTTGGGTCAAATAGGGAAAAGTCCAACATTGGGTTAATTTAATTAAATTTAGGTTAATGTCTTTTCTGAATGTTTTGGAACAGGCAGTGAGATTTAGATGTTTCTACAATGAAGGATGCTGGGTTGTTTTAATCCAACCTTGGGTCAAATATACAATCCCAATGTTGGGTTGCCTTATTGAAATAAATTTATATTACACTTTTAAACCCAACATTGGGTTTGTCCATATTTTTGACCCAACGAGGGATTACAACAACCCAGCATATTTTAGAGTGTCTTAAAGAAAAGAGTACTCAGAATTTAATGTATATTTCACGAAATATGCTTGGTTGTCATAACTCAATGTTGGGTCAAATATGCAAAAGTCCAACATTGGGTTAATTTAATTTGAGTTAAGTTATTCTCTGAATGCTTTGGAACAGGCAGTGAGATTTAGATGTTTCTACAATGAAGAATGCTGGGTTGTTTTAATCCAACATTGGTCAAATATAGACAATCCCAATGTTGGGTTGATTTATTGAAACAAAATTTATATTACACTTTTTAACTTTTTTAACTCAGTGTTGGATCAAATATGGAAAAGTCCAACATTGGGTTAATTTAAAAACTATTTTCAAATAAATTTAAATGACACTTTTAAACTAAATGAGTGATTCCCTCCAGCAGGGCACTGAACCCCCAATTGTTCCCCCTGCTCCGGGTGTGTGTTCTCAGGTGTGATTCGATTTGGATAACAGCATCTGCTAAATGCTTGAGTGTAAATGTAAATGGCTTCTATTGTTATCAACAGAAGAAAGAAACTTAAACAGGTTTTGAACAAGTCTAGGGAGAGTAAATGATGACACAATTCTAGTTTTGGGTGAACTATCCCTTTTCTTTTAAAGCACTAAACTGTTCTGTAGTTAGTTATCAATAAGTAATTAGTTCCTCAATATTACTAGGGCTAATTTCTTCTCTGAATGCTTTGGAACAGGCAGTGAGATTTAGATGTCTCTACAATGAAGGATGCTGGGTTGTTTTAGTTCAACATTGGTCAAATATAGCTAATCCCAATGTTGGGTTGATTTACTGAAACAAAATTTATATTACACTTTTTAACTTTTTTTAACTTAATGTTGGGTCAAATATGGAAAAGTCCAACATTGGGTTAATTTAAAAATTATTTTAAATTAAATTTAAATGACACTTTTAAACAAAATGAGTGATTCCCTCCAGCAGGGCACTGAACCCCCAATTGTTCCCCCTGCTCCAGGTGATGATTATAACATCATCAACATGTTCATCATCACAATACATTGAATTATTGAATATCAGCACTTTTATTAATCCTCATTTTCTTCTCAAAATATCTCAAAATATCTGGGTGAATTTTATTTAATTTGGGTAAATTTCTTCTCTGAATGCTTTGGAACAGGCATTGAGATTTAGATGCCTCTACAGTGAAGAATGCTGGGTTGTTTTAATCCAACATTGGCTCAAATACAGATAATCCCAAAGTTGGGTTAATTTATTGAAATAAAATGTATTTTACACTTTTTAACCCAACATTGGGTGTGTCCATATTTTTCCACCCAACGTGGGGTTACAACAACCCAGCATATTTTAGAGTGTCTTAAAGAAAAGAGTACTCAGAATTTAATGTATATTTCCTGAAATATGCTTGGTTGTCATAACTCAATGTTGGGTCAAACATGGAAAAGTCCAGCAATGGGTTAATTTAATTAAATTTGAGTTAATTTCTTCTCTGAATGCTTTGGAACAGGCGGTGAGATTTAGATGTCTCTACAATAAAGGATGTTGGGTTGTTTTAATCCAACCTTGGGTCAAATATAGACGATTCCAATGTTGGGTTAAATTTATTGAAATACAATTTATATTAAACTTTTTAACCCAACATTGGGTTTGTCCATATTTTTGACCCAACGTGGGGTTATAACAACCCAGCATATTTTAGAGTGTCTTAAAGAAAAGAGTACACAGAATTTAATGTATATTTGACAAAATATGCTTGGTTGTCATAACTCAATGTTGGGTCAAATATGGAAAAGTCCAGCAATGGGTTAATTTAATTTAATTTGGGTTAATTTTTTCTCTAAATGCTTTAGAACAGGCAGTGAGATTTAGATGTCTCTACAATGAAGGATGCTGGGTTGTTTTATTCCAACATTGGGTCAAATACAGACAATCCCAATGTTGGGTTATTTTATTGAAATAAAATGTATATTACACTTTTTAACCCAACATTGGGTTTGTCCATATTTTTGACTCAACGTGGGGTTACAACGACCCAGCATATTTTAGAGTGTCTTAAAGAAAAGAGTACTCAGAATTTTAAATATATTTTACAAAATATGCTTGGTTGTCAACTCAATGTTGGGTCAAATATGCAAAAGTCCAACATTGGGTTAACTTAATTTGGGTTAAGTTTATCTCTGAATGCTTTGGAACAAGCAGTGAGATTTGCAGTAGATGTCTCTACAATGAAGGATGCTGGGTTGTTTTAATCCAACATTGGTCAAATGTAGACAATCCCAATGTTGGGTTGATTTACTGAAACAAAATTTATATTACACTTTTTAACTTTTTTAACTCAATGTTGGGTCAAATATGAAAAGTCCAACATTGGGTTAATTTAAAAACTATTTTCAATAAAATTTAAATGACACTTTTAAACTAAATGAGTGATTCCCTTGAGCAGGGCACTGAACCCCCAATTGTTCCCCCTGCTCCGGGTGTGTGTTCTCAGGTGTGATTCGCTTCGGATAACAGCATCTGCTAAATGCTTGAGTGTAATTTTGTTTGGTCTTGTGCTGATTGGATAATAGAATGATTGTGTGTGATGAATTAGCCTCGTCAAAGACTGACCGTGCTCCTCCCGAAATTTGTTTATAAAACATCCCTAAATGATTGTCTTGCAATAAATTTGGTTGAAATATTTGTGTATGCTGAACATATAATGCAGTAATTATGAACAGAATTTTAAAATGCTGACAATATTTCATAATCAACATGTTCATCATCACAATACATTGAATTATTGAACATCAGCACTTTTATTAATCCCCATTTTCTCCTCAGAATATGTACAACGAAGCAACACACCGCATAGTTTTTCTTATTATACCTGGTAAAATGTTTTATTCACAGCTTAGGTCAATATCTTGATTATGCAGTATTGTGATAAAAGCTAAATACAATTTAACACTGTAACACGCCTATAAAAGGATAACTGGCAGAAGAGAGACTCTGCAGAGTGTTGACGGCAGATCTTCTGGAGCTGAGGAATTCACGCTCATGTTCTCACTGGTCTGACCAGAGCGAGAGACGTCTCTGACACAACATGCGAACACACGCTGACTAATGTAGTGAAAAGAGAATGTGCACCCGCAAGGCAGGCAAACACACACACACACACACACACACACACACACACACACACACACACAAAATCAGGATTCTCTTTGCTGGGTGTGTAGAAAGTATTCGCGGCCAGAGCAGACGCATGCTTATCATTTGAGTTATCAAGACTCTGGCAACTGATCGGCCGGCGACAGGCATTTTAGAGCGAAGTGCATGAGCTGTGAGCGACAGAGATTACTTAAGTATCCTCAGTTAATTAAGAAGCTCATTAAACCAGTGAAATAACAGAGGAACAGCTGAAGAGAAGGTTCTGGAATGAGCTATATGCACACAGACTTTTAATTTTCATTCAAGCAGTCCAAGGGCTTCCGGTGAACTGTCTTTCCATTACAAAATTGTCACGTTTAAGATCTGATTTCTTTAAAAATCAGGGATCTTCACTGCCTGATAGATATATGATATGAAGTAGGTCTCACATTGAAGCACTGCATTATATTATATTTCCCCCCACCATGTCTTCAAAATACGACAGCTTATTTTACTCCAGCATTTTCAATGGAATTTCTGCGCTAGACTTGCTACTGACAGCACTAGTGGTTACTCTGGTCTTACATCTCGTTTTACACTTGAACAATTAAATGAACGCTTACGTCTATTTAACTGAATGTATTGTAATTACATTACAGCATCAATGCTGTAAAAACAACCTTGTGAAATTGAAAATACTCACATTAAGTTTTCATTGGAAGTTTATCGTTGGCTTTAAAACTCTAGCTGTGCGTAGAGCACGTTGATGCAGAGCTCAGTCTCAACATCACTTGGTAATACGACAAAAAACTTTATGATTTCAACAATAACAAAAAAAAAACACAGTATGAACTTAAACTACACTCAAATAAATTGCTGGGTTATTTTAACCCAGTGTTGTGTCAAATAAGGGCAAATCCAATGTTGTAATTTTATAGATTACATTTAGATTACAATTTTTAACCCAATTGTTGGGTTTGTCCACATTTGACTTGCATTGGGTTGTTGTATAATTTTATAAACTGTTATGTATATATATGTATATAAACTTGTGTATATATA
>CAIGQZ010001345.1:32473477-32485813 GCA_903798205.1 Danio tinwini | reverse complement strand
ACACATCATAATACACAACACACACCAATACAAAACACACTAATACACAGACACACACACAACAAGCGCACACACACTCACACACACAACACACTCAATCAAATCAGGTTTCAGTGCAGTGTAGGGACTTTCCATAGACGTCTATTATTTTTATAGGGACTGAACATCAACAGTCCAACATGCAGGAAACCGGTCTGCATCTCTCACACTCACATATACAGTATTCACTGTTTAAAAGGTCTTTACCACATCACTACAAAACAATCTCAGGTCTTACCATCCTAACTATGCAGCAACACACACACACACACACACACACACACATCCCTCAGTATAATATGCCCTTTTTAGGCAAACGAGGAAGTGAGATTGTGGGGTAGATCATAAAAAAGTGTCACCGAGAGAGAGTGAAGGACTAAATGCTCATCACACATCTCTCTCTCTCTCTCTCTCTCTCTCTCTCTCTCACACACACACACACACACACACACACACTTTTTTAAGAGGTTGTACTATTCAGAGATGCCACAGTTTAGTGATATGAAGCTAGCAATAACCTTTCAAACTAACCCACTCTCTGTTTTAATAAATGCTGTCACAGAACATTTAACGCCAACACACACACACGCACACGCACACACACAGACACAGAGACACACAGACGTAGCTGTGCTGACCTGTTTTGACATGCTGAGGAATCTCTGAAGAATGCAGGTTATGTGCTTCGGTTTGTTGGTGTGGACAGCGCCACCCTCTGATGAGATGCTCAAACTGACGCCATTACACACCAGAGTCAGGCTGAGCACATCTGAGGACACATTTTACTTTATGACACATTGACATGATGTAAAATAAGTCTCCGATGTCTCTAAAGTGAGTGAGTGTGAGTGTGTGTGTGTGTGTGTGTGTGTGTGTGTGTGTGTGTGTGTGTGTGTTACTTAGATGTTTTATCTTGTTTCTAGTCCAAATATCTACAAATTCTTGGATCAATAACGTTTTCTTGGCAAGCAAAACACAATGTCTTGTTTTTAGAAATAATATTCCAATATTAAGAGAGTTTTTCCTTAAAACAAGCAAAATAATCTGCCAATGGGGTAAACAACATAATCTTGTTTTTCCTTTCGACATAAGATTATTTTGCTTACCCCATTGGCAGATTATTTTGCTTGTTTTAAAGACAAACTCACTTAATTTGGCATATTATTTCTTAAAACAAGACATGTTTTGCTTGTCTAGAAAATGTTTCTGGATTTAAGAATCTTTAGATATTTGGACTAGAAACCAGATAAAACATTTAAGCCAGAAAAGCATTTTTTGCAGTGTAGGGACTCTTTTAGGCTTTGATCCTAATGGGATATATGCATACAGACTTTTAATTTCAGCCAGCCAGCCTTTCAGTGTCTTTGCATTATAAAACATTTAAACGCAGTGTTGGGGAGTAACTAGTTACATCCCTACTGAAAAAACTGCTTAAACCAGCCTAAGCTGGTTAACCTGTGGACCAGCCTGGTTTTAGAGGGGTTTTGGCCATTTCCAGGCTGGTTTCCAGCCAGGTCTTAGCTGGTCAGACTGGGAGATGACCGGCTAAAACCAGCTTGGCCAGCCTAGCCAGGCTGGGAGCCCAGCCAAGACCAGCTATGTCCAGCTTAAACCAGGCTGGTCAAGCTGGTTTTAGCTGGTCATTTTCCAGCCTGACCAGCTAAGACCAGGCTGGAAATGACTGGAAACCAGTCAATGACTGGAAACAACCCCTCTAAAACCAGGCTGGTCGACCAGCTAAAACCAGTTAACCAGCTTAGGCTGGTTTAAGCTGCTTTTTTCAGTAGAGATGTAACAGCGTTATGTAATTTAATAGCAAAATGAATGTGACTGTAATTCATTACAGTTACTGAGAACAAATGTGTAATTAAATCACAGTTACTTATGAAAATGTTAAATATACAAATGTGGTTACATCTAAAAATGTTCTTCACAAATCTGAGATATGTTGACTAATATTAATCTGTTGCTTTGCTTGTTTTCGATATGCACGATGTCTTCTGCTAAGGCCATTTAAAGCGCTGCTCTTCTGCTATAACTACATTTCTCAGTAGCGTCGCTACTTTATAAATCAAATAACTTTTCAGTAGCGAAGCAATTTTTTTGGTCAAGTGGCGCAGTACAAGCACAAGCTACGTTTACTGATCGCGGATCAATAAGTGACGGCACCGACATTCACAGAGCTGTAAGGCTGGTGTCTTTTTAAAACATTTTATATATTATAAATTATTTTAGTATAACCATCAGGAACAAACATAAATACAATCTAAAATATGAAACATAAAAAAACTAAAATAACAATGTTAATAAAACAAAAAACAAAGATAAATAAATAAAAATAATTACACAAAGTATAGTGTACACTTAAATATATATATATATTTTTGCTTGTTCAAACTACTTATTTAAAATGAGCTGAATCATCACAATTCTTTAGATTGCATTGGGACAACTTGCTTTTTTTATGTTTAATCCATATAAATTTGTTCAAAGTGTTAACTTAATCGATTTGCGGTGAACCCTGCATTTTTTACAGTGTACAGCATTTCTACATCCAATGATTTTAAGAGTTGACAGGGGAATCAAAAAAGGGTCATAATAACTGATGCAAATCTCAGATTTTTTGCTTTTCAACAATTTCACAGTAGAAATAAAGTCAAACTCGATACAAAGAACTGTTACTGTGGGAGATGATTAGCAAAATTCTGTTTGTGTATGTAAAACTTTGCCAGTAAAATAAAGAGATTAACAATATATTCAAGACATTTGTTGGACTTGTTTTCATAATAAAAAATAATTTATTATATATTAATAGTGTATTTGAAGGGAGTTAATCAGGCTCTTTTCCAATTAATATTAACCATAATAGAGTTCCAGTAAAATTTGCCTCTAGGAGTAATTTTATTTTGCTTCAGAAAAATATTATGAATATGTTTGTTAGTACATTTTTATCAGTCAACATGTAATGTTTGGGTTTACAGCAGATAGGGAATTGTAGCAATTATGATTTTTAACAAGCTTTTATAGGGATAGATTTAAGAACTAACTTAAATTCTCTAAACAATATTGGGAAATTGTGAATATACATGAATTGTTTATATGATAGAATATTCCCAGAACTGTCAAAAAGTTTTAAAAGATGATTAATGTGCCTATTAAACCAATTTACTAAGTATAATCCATCATTGAATCAGTCATCTGCATGTCAATAACTGTCTGGTTTAGCTCAGCTACCAAATCCGACATCCGAAGACTACGTCGAATAGTTCGGACTGCTGAGCGAATCATTGGTACAACCCTCCCTACTCTCCAAGAACTGTACTTATCCAGAGCGAGCAGAAGGGCTGCTAAAATCACTCTGGACTCCTCCCACCCAGCACACTGCCTCTTTGAACTTTTACCTTCTGGTCGACGCTACAGAGCACTGCGCACCAGAACAGCCCGACACAGAAACAGTTTCTTCCCTCAGGCAATCCATCTCATGAACACTTGATGATGATAATAATTGTGGAACCAACATCACTACCTGCTATACACTTTTTTATGCACACATACACTTATTTAACAACACACTTTACATGCCAATTTGCACATAACACCTGCACATATAATGTTGTATATAGTAATACACCTGTACATACACTTGTCAATTTTGTATATTGCATTCACTACTTTTTAAAATATATTTATTATCTGTTTTTTAGTCCTCTGTAATTCTGTTGCACTGTAGAAGCTCTGTCACCAAAACAAATTCCTCGTATGTGTGAACATACCTGGCAATAAAGCTCTTTCTGATTCTGATTCTGATAAAGATTTATTAGAGGTTGAATAGATTGAAGAGGTTATATTACCATCATTACAAATAAAAGAGGTGTGAGGAGAAAAATTGTGACAGTAACAAATTTGTGCGGCCGTTGTCTAGCCCAGTGGTTCCCAACCTTTTTTTCAGGAGACCCCTATTTTAACGCTAACATTTTTTAAGACCCAAGATAACTCTCCAAATAAATTCTTGCATTCTTTTTAGCACACTCATTTTCATCTCCTCCCTGGCGCTTTGCCATATCATCTCTTTGGTGCATCTTTTTTTTAAATTCGCTAATGTAAGCTCTGGTCTACGTTCCCACTCTCATGATACGCTGTAACATTCTCGTTAATGAAATCTCTTATCTTTCTATTTTGGATTTTTCCCCAAAATTATCAGAATTGAATTATTTGATAAATGAAATTTATTTCCTTAAATAAAAAAGGAAAAGAAAAGAAAAAAAACATGAGTGCTCTTGGCGACCCCTTGAAAATCATTAGCGACCCCTAGTGGGGGTCGCGACCCCGGGTTGGGAACCACTGGTCTAGCCGATGAAAATAAAAGCCATATGATGGCCAGAATGACGATTTCTTCTTCCTGTTTTTGGTGGTCGACAACAAACATTTTGGTGTGTTACTGCCAACTTTTGCTCTGGGGTGCTTTTCCTAAACAACGACGTAACTCGCGGCTGAACAATCATAGTACGATGCATCGTTCGGGAGAAGAACGATGTAGTGACGAGTGTTTCCCAAAACTCGTAGTTTCTCTGTCGCAGATCCATCGCTTGAACCACGTTAGTTAAAATAAAATCCAATAAAAATACAATATTAGTTTTGGTAAAAACATGCACTTGTTTTCCATATTCATTGAAATACATGTAAATGGCTCATATAGGGTCTGTGTTTCCTTTACTAATATTATTGAGAACATTACATTCTATTCTAAAACATAAAATCACTTACAAAAGCTAACACTATTCTAATATCATATATAAATCAAATAAATAAGGCAAATATATTTACTTTAATAATAATATTAATGATGATGATGATTATTATTTAGTAGGATTTTGTTTATTTATTTTTTAGATATTTTTTAAAGTCTACTTTTATAATTTGACACATGCAAACCACAGCAGAAAGTTTGCTAGAGCTTGAAGCAGGGGCGATTTTAGGATTTTCATTTTAGGGGGGCTCAGCTCCTTATGAGCTGAAAAAATTATAAAAATAGTAATTATGTGTATATATATATATTAGGGGTGTGACAAGACACTTATTCCACGAGATGAGACGAGATTCTTACAGCATTTTTAAGAAATCTTCAATGATGAAATATATGAATGGAAAATATTTTATTCAACTGAAAAAAAAAATCTAAATGGAAAAGTATTCAGGTGCTTTTTTTTTATCAACTTGTAATGAATGTTATTTTACATTTAATTTAATTAATTGTGCCATAAAGTACATGCAAACAATGCTAAATATTTAGCTATAACCTTTACTGACTGGCTTCTCCCCTGTACAATTTCACATAAGAATCAAACTCCTTTACACAAACTGAACTTTTTTTTAATGCATGTAATCACGTCATTTGTGGTTTTTAATTTTTCAAGTTTCAATTTCATTCAGCAACAGCTTCTATTTACTTCCGGACAACATAAACGTAATTCACAGATTTCACGATCTGAATCATAATAATAAATAAGAACTATCTTTGAATACAAGACAACACTCTAAGTGGTTCTATCACTGTGTTAAACCCTTTCTGTGCAAGACTGTATGGTATAGATGCCACATGCACTAAAGGTGTTTTATATTGGGTGTTCATTGTGAAATAAAAATGGCAAAATACTTATTAAGAGTGACATGTTTCGCTGGAGGAAACAGCTGTGCTGATGAGGTGAGCACAGAGGAAACAGTAGGGAAACCAGATTGACTGACATTAGGGAACATGTGATACGAGTGTGCTGTGGTATGTTGATTAAATGAAAAAACTAAAGACGGGGAGAAGCGAATTCTGCCACCATTTTCATATCAAATTTAAAGGGGACTGAGGCAATAATTTAGTGTAAAGTATATGAGCTAAAATCGCAAAAGCTTTAGGGGGGGCTGAGTATAAATATAGGGGGGGGGCTACAGCCACCCTAAAATAGGCCTAGCAACACCCATGGCTTGAAGCATTTACATGCTTTTAACCATCATTTTTCCTGATCACAGGGATTTCAAATGCTAGGAAAGAGCAAATTTTATTTAAACAGCCCTGTTGAAAAATCCAGCTTAAACCAGCCTATGCAGGTTGGCTGGTGGACCTGCCTGGTTTTAGAGGGGTTTTGGCCATTTCCAGCCTGGTCTTAGTTGGTCAGGCTGGAAAATGACCAGCTAAAAAAAAAACTTGACCAGCCTGGTTAAGATGGACATAGCTGGTTTTAGCTGGTCATCTCCCAGCCTGACCAGTGAAGACCAGGCTGGAAACCAGCCTGGAAATGGCCAAAACCCCTCTAAAACCAGGCTGGTTAACCAGCTAAAACCACCCAACCATCCTAGGCTGGTTTAAGCTGGATATTTCAGCAGGGTGAGCAATTGGTCTTCTAAAGTTTCAATTCTCCCATCGCTAATGACCACATAAAAAGCACAAACCTTCACTTTTAAGGATACCTGCTGAACATCACTCCTTTGGAGAAATTTTATTCATCCTGAAATTAAAACAAAATCAGAAATTAAATTTAAACCACCAAACATCTTTAACATGAGGACACACCATGTCCTAAATAACCCACAAAACACAACTTTTTAAAAACAGCAAGCTAATCAGGGGCTTTAAAGCAACACAGATTTACATGGGTTTACATCACCTGCGTTCCTTGTTAAAATGGAATTGATGGCAGGTGATCCTCTTGTTAATGCTCCAACACACTGATTGGTTTAGGGCAAAAAAAAAATAGACTGATTTCACGCAGCTGCCATTATTAACAGCGAAATCGAGGCTGCGGTGGGAAGAAACCCGGAAGTATCGCCTGAGTCATACAGGAATGTTGTGTACCTGGCTGTATATCTTATCAGCGAAGAGAAACAATTGACACAAATGTATAATTTCACATGTATAAATTCCGTTCTGAATGAATAGTGAAAATAAAAAGCCATATTAGACCTCATTTTCAGCTGAGTTAAGGGAAATGGCACTAGTTAGCTAACGTTTTCTTTCCCAAACACACATTTTAGATGCCATTTATCAAACTCAAGTTAATGAACTGATTCTTTCACTATATTAGACTTGTCACCATACAAAATTTCCGTAATGAAATATATAAAAAAAAAAACCCGCCCATTTCTCGTTAACATTTAAAGCCGCGGTCACACTGGGCTTTTCTCCCCATAGACTTCCATTCATACGTATGTGAATGCGTCAGGCCGGAAATGCAGGGTCATGCGTCGGAGTCATGACTTCGGCTTTACACTAGAGTTTGAGCTTGCGAAATTCTGTTGCATGGTGCTGCGAAAAGGGGCGGGCTTAAACAAGATGAATAGACATTAAAAAAAGCGAGCGATTGCTCCATGTTTTAAATTTCTGTCCAGAGAGGTCATGTTTTGAACCTGCATTGGTCTCACGCAGTCAAGTGATGCGATTTCGCAGGTCAGAGTTCGCAGAGTCATGCGTTGGAGTTTTGCAGGTTGCTGCGATGCAAACATCGCAGCAACCTGCGAAACTCCGACGCATGACCCTGCATTTCCGGTCTGACGCATTCGTGTGCGTATGAATGGAAGTCTATGGGGAGAAAAGTCCAGTGTGACCACGGCATTCTGTTGAGCACTGGTGAATACTACGGCAAATCAGCTGTGTTTATGAGCACGCTCAGTGGTGCTTAAATGTTAGCGGGAAATGGACGTTTTTAAAACTTCAGTACCGGGACAACACTGTTAAGGACAACACGAAGATGTGCTATAGAGGACTGCAGTGTTTTATCACTCACCGGGTTACATAGGCTCAGGGGTGGAGCAAGCCGAACTGCCGCTCTAGGCAATGGACTAGCACGCCGCCCTCAACCCGAAAGTGAAAACGAACCTGACCAGTTCATAAAGTGAGGACGGGGGGTTGATGTTGCGGATGAGTCAGTACGTTGGGTTGGGCGGCGGGGCGCGTTTGCCACTCTCATTATTATGCTGCTCTAGGCGGCCGCCTAGGTCGCCTCTATGGACGTGCCGGCCCTGCATAGGCTGAAGCAGAGAAGTTTCCCCACGGTGTTTACCTGGTGACATGACCTGAAGTCTGGGAGGACACTTAAGCGTATTACTCTTAAAGAGATTGTGAGGTTGTTTGATGCCTAATTTGCTTTTAATTGTTTAAATTAAACTGAACTGAATGATATTAAAGTGATGTTTACACCATTTCTGCATTTTGAAGTCGCAGCAACAGCTGGAGGTTTATAGTAGCCTACACAGCATGTTGCTGCAATGTTGTTTACAGTGCTATACTTCCGGGTTTCTTCCCACCGCAGCCTCGCTTTCGTGTTTTAAAATGGCGGTCGCGTAAAATAAGCGTATAGCACATTTTAATACGTTCAATAACATTTTAACTCCACTGCAAGGAAACACTCTGGAGTGTGTTGTCCATACAACGACATAACTCATGGCTGAACTATCATAGTACGATGTAGTGACGAGTGTTTCCCAAAACACTTTGCTCTGTCGCAGATCCATCTTGACCCACGTTTGTTATAACGTAAAACGTCCATGATGCCGCTCTAAACGGGGCGGAGCAACAACTTATTTAGAGAAAAAAAATATGTGCAAATGTTATACACGCACATGCAGTGGCGTAGCGCAAAATGCGGGGGCCCCCTGCAGGGATTATTGACGGGGCCCCCTGGAGTTGGATCATAAACTGAAGAGCGAGGTGGGGGGTGGTTGTATATAGCGAACTGATAAACTGTAAAATGTTACGCTACACACCAGTCTTCTACATATTAGACAAAAATCTGACTGACAGGATAATCAACGTGAAATGTTTGCAGGGTCTGATAATAATGTTTATGGCATTCGTTATTAACAACCTAGCTAAATGTCTTGTCGAACAATTTAATGTGACTAACGTACAGACGTAATGAAGGATTCATCATTTAAAAATGTCATTTTCACTTAAACATAAGAATAATAATTAGAAACTGTGAATAACTGTGCCAAACAAACTTCAGCTAGTACAAAATGCAGCTGCCAGATTTCTCACCAGGTCTAGAAAATATGATCATATCACCCCAATTTTATCCTCCTTACACTGGCTGCCTGTTAAGCTTCGTATTGATAATAAAATATTGCTTCTTACCTATAAAGCCTTAAATAATCTAGCTCCTGTTTATCTAACCAACCTCTTGTCTTACTACAATCCAACCCGCTCTTTAAGATCTCAAAACTCAGGGTTACAACTTCTGGTAGTACCTACAATAGCAAAATCGAGTAAAGGAGGTTGAGCCTTCTCATTTATGGCTTCCTGATAATGTCCGAGGCTCAGACACACTCTCACTCTTCAAAACTAGATTAAAGACCTATCTTTTTAGCAAAGCATACACTCAGTGCATTACATAGCGGTATGACGCATGATGTGCCCCACACACGATTTTGCTTCTTGTTTATATACACTATGAACAGCAGCTACGCTAATTATTCTCCTTATTCTGTATTTCCACCTGGGGGTACTCATCTCGAGACCCTCAGATTATGCAGTGCCACTGATGCAATCTAAGACCAGCGACGAGATGATCCCAAGGTTTCTGGACCAGGCCGTATCCTGAGCTGCTGCTGTGGTGGTCATAGTGGAGAGCTTGAGACTGATTCCTGTGATGCTCCAAGGACAGACGAGTCTTCGCTGAGGTCCAGCTACTGCGCCTAGACTGCAGCTCTGCACAAGATGTTTGGCCATAGGAGAATTGGTCGTGCCCAACTGAGCCTGGTTTCTCTCAAGGTTTTTTAAATTCTTCACTTTCGCCAATTGGTGAAGTTTTTTCCTCGCCGCTGTCGCCACTGGCTTGCATGGTTCGGGATCTGTAGAGCTGCACATTGATGGATTTGCTCTTCAGTGTTTGGACTCTCAGTAGTGATTATTAACACACACTGACCTGAGCTAAACTGAACTGAACTTAAACACTGAAAACTGAACTGACACTGTTTCAATTCACTATAAACTTCCATGTGAAGCTGCTTTGACACAATCTACATTGTATAAGCGCTATACAAATAAAGATGAATTGAATTGAATTGAATTTTTATGTCTAATCATCTTGTACGGCGCTGCGAAAAGGGGCGGGATTAAACAAGATGATTATATATTTAAAAAAGCGAGCGATTGCTCCATGTTTTACATTTCTGTAAAGAGAGGTCATGTTTTGATCCTCGATTGGTGTTACGCATTCAAGTGATGCGTTTTCGCAGGTCATAGCTTGAACTTTGCAACGCAGTGAACTGCGAAACTTGACGCATAAACTTGTGCTTACGGTCTGACATATTTGTGTGCGTATGATTGGGAGTCTATGGGGAGAAAAGTGCAGTGTGACCGGCATCATGAGTTACGGCGGCATTCAAAATGGCATAAATGTGCACTACGCAATTGTCAACATGAAGATCGCTAAAACTAAACTGTAAAATACTTTGAAAGCAAATAACACATAAGAGAGCTGACTTTAATGTTTTTTTTATCATTCCAAGTTTAAATGTTGGAAAGTTCTGAGGGGATAGGGCATAGGGGGATAACTGGGAATAGAACACAACCTGGAACTCTGCTTTAACAGAGAGGTGAAGTTGCAAGCATACAAGTGTGCAACGCAGTTTCTAAATGTTCGTTGGAACGATGGATTTGGAAACGTCAAATCTACAACGGGAAACGTTTTGGGAAACATCATATCTATGTAACGACGGAACTTACAACCTTAGTTGGCTAACAATGCTTTTGAAAAGGCACTGAACACGTGGCCAGATGCTTTCAAATAGTTTTTACCTATAATAGTAGCCTATACCTTTACTTCCCAAAATGAATATTATTCATAATAAAGTACATGTATATAGAAATATAAATGAATTGAGTCAACAACAAATGACCAACATCTAAATATTTAGCTCATTTCTGAACTATGATACAAATATTTTTCAAACAAGACCCACAAATGTCAGAAACTCTATTAATTACATCCTTTAAAGTATTGTCTGTATGACCATTAAGACTAAATTATGTAATAAGTATGAAACATAAGTATGTTTATGAAATATAAGTATGTTTCTTATATTCCAGAGACTTGTTTAAAAGTGTATTTGTTGTATTATATGCAGCAGATTTGTGGGTAGCCCAATTTATTAAAAAAAAAAATTTGTTCCAGGTTCTTTATTAATAATTTAGGCAGCAAAAACATAGTTGTGTAACCTCCCAAACACTTGTCTTAATCATATTGGTAAAATAATGTTGAATTCACTGGCCCCACGACCAATGTTTATGTGCTATAATGAGTATTTAACCAACCAATGAGTTCACTGGACAGTTAACAAGTAGGTCACCTGACATTAATTTCACCTTAACAAGAAACCCAGGTGGTGGAAATTTGTGTTATTTTAAAACCCCTGGTTAGCTGTCTGTTCAGAGAGCAAGATCAGATTGACTGTTGTTCAAGCGACAGTCAAGATGGTGATTTGTAAATGTATAGTGTCAGTGTTGCTATGGTGTCATTTGATTTTCAATGGTAAAGTTGCTTTTGCCTTTTCTAATGTTTAAGATTCATATGTATATTCTTCCTGTTTAACATGGCACTTTGTCTTCAGGATTCACTTCTCCAATTGGCTGCCCCTTTACCCACAATGGTATTAAACGATGTGGCTCTAAGAGTGAAGGTTTGTAAATGACCATGATGGTGTTGCATGTGTTTTTATAATTTTTTTTTTTTTTAATAATAAATCCCTTTCCCTCCCTCAGGTGGTCAAACAATTATGGCTAAATCTAACTTGGCTGTTCTACTTGCTTTAAAGAATGCCTCTGGGCTAATTATCCAAAGAGGTAACTTGTGTGCTGACTAAAATATAAGAAATTGTTGGTCATTTTAATTCCTTAATTTATTTCAAAATTCTCTTCAAAGGTATTAAGAGGTTGCCTGAAACCATCCCTTTCTCTAAGCTGTCCAGTCCCCACATTACCAAGCAGTCTAGTGCTGCACTTGCTGAAATTGCTACAAAGTTAAGACCATCTGATTGTCTCTCTGAGCAAGTTGACCTGTCCTCTACTAAAAATAAGCAGACTGGGTCTGGATCCCTCTCTGTAGTGTCCATCTCTATCCCTACTGGGAAGCTGACCAAGTCTGGTTCCCTCACAATGGCATCCAGCCCCCAGCCGACTGAAAAGCTGACTGAATCTGGTTCCCTCACAGTTGTATCCAGCCCACAGCCAACTAAAAAGCTTACTGAATCTGGTTCCCTCACTGTGGCGCTTAGCCCCCAGCCGACTGAGAAGCTGACTGAATCTGGTTCCCT
>CAIGQZ010001345.1:32424890-32457144 GCA_903798205.1 Danio tinwini | reverse complement strand
AGGGGACTCATCTTACTGACGAAAGAGCGGATGGAGAACAGCATCCCGTACATCAGCTTAAACTCCTGACAAAACACATCACCATCATCATTATTAACAATGTCTAGGCCAGATTAACAGGTAAAAAATATTGTTTGAAAATAATACAACTGTCATTAGGTGCTGTGATGAACAACCAATAAAATTCAACAATCTGAATATTCCTAAAAAACACACTAAAAGCTTCAATAATAAATAATTATTCACAGTATTTTGCCTACTGTCATTATTATTACAATGATTTCACATCATGCATAAAATCAAACAGGAAAAACATCATAATTAAATACACGAATTACAGAAAGAGGCTAGAAAAGTATATGAACCATTAACATAAATCTATATTATCTGTAATTATTCATTACCTCTTCTTTGGAGATTCCGGCCTGCTTCTTGCGGTTCCACTCGCTGTAGTGAAGGCAGGTGCCATTGCGATCAAATATATACAAATTATGGACAGTCATCTGAGAGAAATGACAGATCAGTTAGTAAGTTAACGTTAATGTAATAATAAATGACGAGAAAACACATCAACGACATCTAGCAGAAACAACACACACACACACACACACACACAAACATAGATCATTGTGAATTACAACAAACACACCTTACGGTTTCGGAAATCTTTGTTTTATTTTTATGATGTGTATTGAAGTTAATGTTAAAATATTTCATTATTTACCTTCCGCACGGCGGTCTGCCTGAGACTGACGAGTCAGCTGCCTGATGCAGGATCACAAAATCCCCAGTGAAAATATACCCATGTAATGTGCTTCAAATTAACACGAATGCATAAAAAGCAGAGTATTTTACTGCTTACAACTTTCTACTGTATTTCTGCGTTCGTGGGTTTTCTGGTCTGGTTTTCTAGTCAGGCTGCTGTGCATGTTTAAGACAGGCACATACGCGGACTCCTGCCGCGGGGTCCTTCAGTGAGTTCTTCTTGCAAGATGGCCGCGATGTTGCAGTTTCCAGCTATGGCTTCAACTTTAAATAATTATAATGATTTATGTCCGGATTGGACGCAGAGAGAAGTCAGCACAGGGGTGAGAAGTAATCATAATTATATTATTAATGTCATAATGCTAAGTTATGATGTAGAACAACGCGTTTATCAGGCCGTCGACGAATAAAAGTCGGCGAATGATGCAGCAGATCGTGACACAACAGAACTGGAGAATGAGCGCCTTCATCTTTTTTGTTTTATACAGTATATTAACATCAAGTTCATTTTATAAACATATGAATTTGTCTGTGCAACATGAACAATTATTTTCCAGTTTATTATTTTGAAGCTGCTTAAGTCAGTCTGTACTGTAGAGCCTATAAAAGAGCGCCGATTTAACGTAAATAACGTTACGTTTTCAAAATAACATGTTATAATTACACGTTAACTCCATAATAATACATTTAATATAATAAAAGGTATACGAGGTAATAATGCAGAATAAACTGAACATTAAAATAAACTGAACATTAAAAACTTAAAATGACCAAAGTTTACTGTAATGGCGTAATTAATTCTTTAAAAATGAACTTGAATTAATGCGTGTTAATATGCGTGTGAAAAAAATACGTTTATGTAAATGTCTTTTAGTGTGTGTATATATATATATATATATATATGAGCAATTCCAGCGTTATGGATATGACATTTGCAGTAAAATCTCAAACCTCAACCTTACCATGAAAAAAATAGGTTTTCACCAAAATAGAGAAACCGTTTCTACATTTTTTTGTGTAAGAAAGTATTTTACAGTACTTTAAAAATACTCAAAAATGTATCTGTCAGTGTTTAAAACTATTGTATTTCATTTGCCAAAATCACACAAGTGGCAATTTCACAGCTGTCACTTCCATAACGGAGAGATGTCACATCCATATTAGGCATGGGCCGGTATAAGATTCTGACAGTATGATAACCTTGCATAAAAATATCACAGTTTCACGGTATCACGGTATTGTGATTACTACTCTAAAATATACTCTTTTTAAATGTCTGTGTAAAAAACTAAAAGTTTTTCCTCTTTGAACACAATAAATTTAATTTTGAGAAACATTTATAATATTTTGGAGCAGTAAACGTACCATCATAGACGACTGCTGTCTGCATTAGTTTCAAAAACACAGATTTATTTACAATTTAAAATGGCATCTTTAGATATCTTTTCTGCTGGAGATGCTGTTGTTTAAAAAAATGTAAATAAAAAAAATCTTACACATACCTTAGGAACGGTATTAAGGAAAATTTTGGCGGTATGAAAACCTTGACTTTTCCAAACCGCGGTATACCTTGAAAACGGTTATCGTCACATGCCTAATCCATAACAACACCTTTTCCTCATAAATGCAAAAATATTTTATATATATATATATATATATATAAATAAATAAAATAAAATCAATCAATCATGTTTGTTATTTAGTGAGCTGACTCGTATCTGTTTGATGAGCATTATTTCTTTTGGGTTGTGCAGTTTAATTGACAGAATTTCTACAAAGTAATTTGTGTACTGTAAACTCACAAACCTTTTTTGTCACATACATAACGCATGTTTGTTTTCCTCATTGAAAGTATAAAACGTTTACAGATTGATATTTTTCTGATCCCTTAACTCTGTGGTTAGTTGTTTTGAAAAATATGAATAGATGTGTCAATATAATGTTAACGTATACTTCCTATGTGAATTTATGTTTTGAGTTTTTACTGCAAATGTCACATTCATAACGCTGGAATTGCTCATATATATATATATATATATATATAATTAAATGTGCGTCAATTAGTCAAACTATTTATATCCCTTACATTTGAAGCTAATAGTTACATTGATGTCAAGGAATATGACATTTTCACACATGTAAAAGGTCCACTGAATTCACTAGGAAACCTAAATTATTTGTAGCTATTTTCACAAATAGTTTTCATATTTAAAACTAGAATAATTTGATGATGCATTAAGACTAGCCTTGAAAATTAACCCTGAATTACTCAATTGTCACCTTAAAATCTTTATTCTTTGCCATTAACCTTAAATATTTGACAGTGTTATTTCATCATTTCAAACAGAATCCCATTTAGTATTATCACTTGTTTTTTTGTAATTCACTTATATCTCATAATAGTGCTGTAACTGTGGTTGTCTTGTGTTTAGACCACCATCATGGCGGTGGAGTTTGACGGTGGAGTTGTGATGGGTGCAGACTCCCGCACTACCACCGGGTGAGTTCAGTGGCGGGATTATTAGAGGGTTTGAGTGTGTTCGTAAGTGTGTGTGTGTAACAGACGGCTGATGTGATCTGTGCAGGGCTTATATCGCTAACCGGGTGACAGATAAACTCACACCAATCCACGACCGCATCTTTTGCTGCCGCTCTGGCTCAGCGGCCGACACACAGGCCATCGCTGACGCCGTCACCTATCAGCTGGGCTTCCACAGGTACAGTGCAACACACACCTACAATGGAGAAACACGGTTAACAATCAGATGTTCAGCGCAGTAGAGACATCTAGTGTTGTTTTGGTGTGGATGTAGACTCTGTCTCTGTGTGTTCTCAGCATTGAGCTGGATGAAGCTCCTCTGGTCCAGACCGCTGCCAGTCTGTTTCGGGACATGTGTTACCGCTACAGGGAGGAGCTGATGGCCGGCATCATTGTGGCCGGGTGGGACAGACGGAGAGGAGGACAGGTATGGCTTTAGCAGGAGACATGTATCTGAATAAGCAGAGGAGAGAGTATGTATGTATGTATGTATGTATGTATGTGCGCGCATGTATGTATGTATGTGTGTTTGTTTGTATATGTGCATGTGTTTATATGTGCGTGTGTCTGTATGGGTGCACTTACACTAGGCTCTGAGCCGTGGTCGTGTTTCCCAGTTCGTATATATAAAACTAAACTTTGTATATTATATAATTAAAGCAATGTCCACTGTGCTGAGTGAGAGCACTTCTCTTCTGTTAAACTGAACAGTTGCATCATCGATGATGTAAGCACGCTCGGGCTCGGAAGGCAAAATGCAGTGTGAGTGCGAACCAAGGGGGAGGGGGGACTAGTGCACTTTAGCACGGTTCAAGGCAACTGTACCTAGTGTGAGCATGCCCTAAATGTATGTATGTGTAAATATATACAGTTGAAGTCAGAATTATTAGCCCCCCTGAATTATTAGCCCCCCTGTTTATTTTTTTCCCCCAATTTCTGTTTTAAAGAGAGCAGATTTTCATTTCTATACAGCTTAAAGTGTCTTAACAAGACATTTCTATACAGCTTAAAGTGACATTTAAAGGCTTAACTAGGTTAATTAGGTTAACTAGACAGGTTAGGGTAATTAGGCAAGTTATTGTATAATGATGGTTTGTTCTGTAGAATATCGGAAAAAATAGCTTAAAGGGGCTAATAATATTGACCTTAAAATGTTTTTAAAAAAATTAAAAACTGCTTTTATTCTGGCCGAAATAAAACAAATAAGACTTTCTCCAGAAGAAAAAATATTATCAGACATACTGTGGAAATGTCTTTGCTCTGTTAAACAACATTTGGAAAATATAAAATAAATTCAAAGGGGGGCTAATAATTCTGACTTCAACTGTATGCAGGGCTTGACATTAACTTTTTTGATCACCAGCAACTGTGCTAGTAGTTTTTCAACGTTACTAGCCACTCACCATTTCCACTAGCCACAATTTGGTTATGCATAAATTTGACTTTGGCATGCTAAAATGATTGATTTTAGACATTGTGTTATGTCCACATGCCTTCTCATTCATTTAACTTTTTTTGTGTATGAACTTGCTCAATAAGCTTGAGCAAACAGGCTGTGGTTTCATAGTGTTGCATTGCAATTCCTTTTTATTTCACAGGACTTTTCAGGGCTCAACACAGAGGATTTACCAAATTTATCTCTGACCACACCAAAAATAAATCAATAATTATTTCGTAGCCACAAATGTTAAATAATGTCAAAACATGCAAAATATAGCTGTATACATGCTTTTTTTAAATTCATTTTTTTTATTCTTAAAAAAAACAAATTACATAAAAAAAAAATGATTGCCATGTATCTAAAACTATGCACAGTAGCCTAGTCTGTCCAGGCTAAAGGTCTCTCAGATCACTAGTTAACCACACACATGGGGAGTTAATCTCCTATTAAAGCAACTTTATTGTAAAAATGATAATTAAACCATATTAACAAAAATAACCATAAGCAGGTAAAAAATATACCGTGTGTGATAATGGAAGGATGATCACGTGCACACGGGTAACATTAGGCCCATAATCTGTTCTGTTCAAAGAATAGTTCAAACACAACCGGCTGCCGCTTACAAAAAGACACCTTTTAAAAACATCCGGAGCTTATGGAAGCCGCAGGATTGTGTGTGCACGACCATCACTTTTAGTCCAGCCTATTTCAAAGAGAACCGATCACAGCAGTTGCGCTTCCAGGCACGGTTGCTTCGCGCAAGAAAACAGAAACGCGCATGCTTTTCAAACAGTCGGGCGCATCACATCACCTGTGCATGCGAGTAATCATCCTCTCGCCCGGTATTCACCTGCTTTCTTTTGCTCACGCAAATGCAATTTTTGTCGGTCATGCTGCTTTTCGATCCTAAGATGACATTTGCGCACATATTGGGCCATCTTTATTGTCAAACCCTGTTTTTAAGAAAACAATCATTTAAAAATAATCTTCAACCAGCCAAAGTGGCTAGTGAGAGTGTCTGTCTAACCCGCCATGGCGGAAATCTACCGGCATTTGGCAGGTTGGCGGGTGTTAATATAAAGCCCTGTTTTTATGTGTGTATGTGTTTCTGTTCAGGTTTACACAGTGCCGGTGGGAGGGATGTTGACCAGGCAGCCGGTGTCCGTCGGTGGATCCGGCAGCAGCTACATCTATGGATATGTGGATTCAAACTACAGAAGTGGAATGAGCAAAGAAGAGTGTCTGAAATTTACTGCAGGAGGTCAGACCAACAAAACACACACACACACACAAGTTGTGAATAATTTCCACTGATCAGAATCATAGACTGTAAAAGATATGGACGTAGTATCCATGACGTCACCCACAGGTTTATAAAGAACCTAAAAGAAGCTACCAGTAGGCGTGGCCAACCATCACCATTTTTTTTACTGTGTCATCGCACCAACCGGGGCATACCATAAAAGGGCAAAGAGGCGGAGCGTGAGCGCAGCTACAGATGCATGAGAAACACTTAATACTTCATTTCCTGCGACTCGTTTGTGTTCTGACCACATGTGCTTGGTTGTACACTATAACAATAAAGTGTTTAGACTTTTAAAAACACTGTTTCATAAGCACAATGCCTAGTGGCTTAATGCATTACACATTGAGCCACTATAAGCATCGTTTTTATGACGTTTTTCAACAGGAGGAAAGTGCGAATTACTTCCAAACACTTCGGATATAGTCTGTGTAAGTAAATGCAGGGCTATTGCTGAAATCTAGGCAGAAACACTGTATGACAACGCTTCAGACTGTTCTAGAGCCTACAGCTAATCAATCTGTCAGATTCTGGAGTGCATTACAGGTCTAAAGAACATTATAAATGATAAATGATCTTAAATAAAACAAATACATTTATAGAGATGGTGTATAAGTATATAATTTCACTCACCTGGGAAACGGAGGCCATGTGAACGGTTTGTGAGCACAATTAAGTGCACACAGCATGCCATATCATCTGATAATTGTAAGAAATAATTCCAAAAGGCAGCTGACTGTGTAAAGCCACATAAAACAACACAAAAATATGATGAATATGTCGAGATCAGCGGCTCAGCTGAGGTGACGTGACGGCGACCAGCGAGAGCTAGCTGTCACTCAAGTGGCCACGCCCTTAATTATGCAAAAAAAATAACCTAATATAAAGGAAATGGATGAGTTATAAAAAAATTCACCCCCCTCACAGTTGTCCTGAAGGGTAATATTAGCTATATGAACCAAAATAGTTCTTTGTACCAGGCTGTAAACCTTATTTTCTGCTGTAAAGTTGGCCATTTTAACAGTGGGCTCAAAAGAAATTTGCTCTATTATGGAGCCAGGACTAGCGGAATTTCGATGAATTGCAGTTTCGGTTACTTTCGTATGGGCTTCCCGAGGAAGAGCGGGAGGTTGCCGCTTGATCAGAATAGTATGCGTTGAGTTCCACTTCCACAGATCAGGGTCTCATTTATAAAACTGTGTTAAAACCTTCCTAAAAGTGAATGTACAGCAGATTAATTTATAACATATTTACTAACGATCATGGCTCATATGATGATTAAAAGTGGTTTAAGTCTGTATTTAAAGCTCTTGTTGAATTAAAATAAAGTTTTTTTAGATGTTAGTACCAGTATGTTCGTTTTAAGGAAAAGCTAGTGTGCTACAACACAGTGACAAAATTAGCATTTTGTAGTTTTATCACCTCCGCCTAAATGGATCAACAATTTTTTTACATATATACTGTATACCTCATACAGTTTCTTATCAAATTTTCTGACCAATCAAATGCTCTCTAGTATCTGACATGCCCTGCCCTCTTCAAGATGCTTTTCATTTATTTCAGTTGACATTACTTTAAACAATGAATACAAAATACACATTTATAACACTTCATAAGACCTTTAAGTTAAATATGTTCACTTAGAGCTGCCTGCCGTCAACTTTGTTTTTTTATAGATCACAGTTTTTGTTGTGTATGCATGGGTCAACCCACCATTTTGTGCGTATGTCATGTTTATAAACAAGATCCCTGTACAGAACGCATTTAGTTCCACTGTCCAAAGTACCAAAATAGCAAACCCATTCATTCTTTCATTTTCTTTTCGGCTTAGTCCCTTTATTAATCTGGGGTTGCCACAGAGGAATGAACCGCCAACTTATCCAGCATATGTTTTACACAGTGGATGCCCTTCCAGCTGCAACCCATCACTGGGAAACACCCATACACACTCAATCACACACATACACTACAGCCAATTTAGCCTACCCAATTCACCTGTACCACATGTCTTTGGACACCCGGAGGAAACCCACGCCAACACGCGGAGAACATGCAAACTCCACACAGAAATGCCAACTGACCCAGCCGAGGCTCAAACCAGTGACCTTCTTGCTGTAAGGCGATTGTGCTACCCACTGTGCCACTGCAGGGCTGAACAGAAAATGTCACTGTAAGCTACGTTTTTAATTTTGCAGGGTATAAAGCAGAGTTGTTTTTAGGTCCACACTAGGGATGCTCATTTCGGTTTATTTTACCAACCGACACCTGCAGCTCGTTAACTGAATATAAAATATTATTTAATAAAAATAATAATTGAGGTTTCTATTTTGTGATGCATTCAATATTTTAAAATACTGATTTATTTTAACATGCGAACAGCAGCATACAAAACATGACAGAACATCTTCATGCACCTGCAGTGTTACAGCATAGAAAAATAAAATAAACTTAATCAAATAAACAGGCCTGCCCTAGATATTTTTCACCTAAATGGCTAATTTAGATTACAAAACGAAAACACTGACTGAATCCTTTTTAAGAGCCGGCATTTGCTGATTTTTCCAATCCTGTTTTTTTCGTCCGTCATATAAAAATATCAGGCTATTAAATCGATCGCTTCACTGAAAATATGCATTTGATTAATGCTTCATTGTTATTAGATCACAAAACCCCTTTTAACATTATAATAGAAATCATTAGTTTAAAGATTATGTCATGATGACTTATTTCCTCCGTCTCACTCGCAATCAGCATCAGCGCTGGTTTGTGTCAACTCGTCTGTCAAACTGTGACTAGAAATATTCTTCTTTCATTTTGCTTCTTTGACAAAATACGTCTGTAGGCACTTGTGGTTGCATGTATTACCATCCCGCAAGTTAACAAATATTTGTTGCACATCAGGGGCCGAACACAGCGAACGCGCTTTTCCGTTCCAAAAATGCAAGCCGCACTGCAGCACACTGCCTTTATGTTGACAAGAGAAAAGAAGCGCGGTGCTCTTTTATATGTCACTATCAGAAACGACTGAATCAGCTGGTCTATTGTGCACGAGTGTTGCTGTTCATGTTGTTATAATTGTAATATACAGAATAACATTGTGATATCCATGATTTGTAAAGTAATATGCCTACAGCTCTGGCTTACTTGAAACTGCGACCATAAGTTTCTCCTCCATCATTAGAAGTTATCCTTCATCCTGACAACACAAATACTGCAGGAACCTTAACAGAAACCCTGCTCTGCTTTCATTTGATTGATAAATGAAAAAGACGCGACTGACGTAGCGCACTATTCCGCTCAGGGTTAAGTTTTATTTCAACTGCGAGCACACAGCGTGCAACAGCATAATGTGAGGCGCGCAGGATGCATAAGCAGCGCCAAAACAGTTAATAAACCATTAAAAAATGCCCTTCTCAATGCAAAAAGAGCGTTCGGTGATCGGCCCCTTATACAGCCAAAATGTTAAAATATATAAAATAATATTTTTTAATCGTTTAACTGATACCATTAATCGCTTACAAACACACCATTTCGGTTAACTGTTAATCAGTTATTTTGAGCATCCCTAGTCCACACAGAATCTGTGCTCACAGATTTAGTTCACTGCATCTTTATTTCTCTAGTGCTTGTCAAAGCAGCTGAACATAGAAGTTCTAGTAGATTGAAACTGTCGGCCCAGTTTTCAGAGTTCAGTTCAGTGTGGTTTAATTTTTACTGCTGATATCAGATATCCACAGAATTTTCAGCCCATTATTGAGTTTATTTATTTACTTGTGTAAATGTATATATTTAATCAGTTTTATATTAATTTTAGTAATATTATTGACTAATATGCAAATGTTTATATAATTTAATTACAATGCAGTTTATAAAGTCATATTTTCTATCTTTTAGTAGATCTTTATTATATGAGAGACTTGTTTTGTTTACCAAACAACCAAACAAGTGGATCTAATTGGATTTGCATTATAATCATCATTTATTCATTCATTTTCTTTTGGGCTTAGTCCCTTTATTAATCTGGGGTCGCCACAGCGGTTTGAACTGCCAACTTATTCAGCAAATGTTTTACACAGCGGATGCCCTTTCAGCTGCAACCCACCACTGGGAAACATCCACACTCATTCACACTACGGTCAATTTTAGCATACCCAATTTACCTATATCACATGTCTTTGGACTTATGGGGGAAACCTGGAGGAAACCCATGCCAACACGGGGAGAACATGCAAACTCCACACAGAAATGCCAACTGACCCAGCCGAGGCTCGAACGAGCAACCTTCTTGCTGTGAGGCAATTTTGCTACCCGCTGCGCCACTGCGTCGCAATTATATTCATTAAATAAAAGTTAAAATTTTATTTTTATTTCATGTATTTTTTTTTTATTCCAAAAATTCTGCACAAAATAACAATAAATATCCACAGATTCTGTCTGACCCTAGTTATTTTACAGTGTAACACTCACTACTCTTGAGTACTCTTGGAAAGGGTGATTTTTTTTATTTTTTTATTTATTTATTTTTTTTAATTATTATTATTATTTTTTACTTCATACTTTGAGTAGTGTTTAGAGCAGATATTTTTACTTGCACTACATCTTAGGCAAGTAATTGCACTTTTACTTTAGCATTATTTAATTTATTAATTTGTTTCTTGTAATAACACCAGCATTTTTCCAAGGCACACCCTATAAAGGCTTAAAGTCTGCATAAACAAGAAGTTGAGGAGTCTTTTACTTCAGTGTGTTGATGTACTTCCAACTAAAGCTGAATATTGAGTAGGGGGCGGGGCTTTCCCTTTGTGCATCATTCTCTCATAGGAAACTAATGGTAAGAGAGGGTATTAAGTTGCTTAAGAGTGATTTCATGTGGCGGGTTTCCACCGCAGCCTCTCTTTTGTGTTTTAAAATGGTGGCCACGTGAAATAAGTGTGGAAACCCTCAAATTAAGAGGAGGAGTCAGTACAAATGCAGAAGGAAATAATCAGACTTGAAATAAGACTTTGATTGAAGATTACCAAAACTAACACATTTTTAAGTGGATCAACTTGCACAGATTAATTCACCTTAAGAATAACAATGTGAGTTAGCAAAATAAACATTGTACATTTTGATTTTAAGTGTTCCTTTAACCCTTGTGTACTGTTGAGTCGTTTTCATCAACTCTGGGCTGATTTTAAGTCTTAATTTGGCCACAACCTTCTCTCCGTTTCAGCAAATGGGAGGATTTTTGCTGATGAATCTTATTTTGACACATATTTTAGGAAAATGCTCTGAATGCACTCTGGGCAGATTGGCTCCCCTTTGGTTATGTTGGTGCTCATTGACTTTCATTTTAAACACATTTACTGATTTCAAAGTCATGACAACATATAATCGTGCATTATTTATGCATGATTATAAAATCATACTGGTTTTCCTTGTTGGGAAGAGGTAAAGTGTGTAAATATTACTGTTGATCATCTGTTACAGTGCAAACAACATTTGTTTCTGACTTTTATATGGAGTATAGTGTGTATGTGCATGTGTGTGAGGGAGACTTGCGTTGATATGTGTGAGGAAATTAAAATAAGCAGCTCAGCTCTCATAATATATAGTAAACATAAGTAAGTATATGTGTGTACGCTATAATCTGCTGTATTACTCCATTATAAAAGACAGAAACTCTTCTGCACAGGCCTAACTAAAGGGTAAATGCTGAAACCTGATCAACAGTAAAATGACTGTAAAAATTCCTTCTTCCCAACAGGGAAAATCGAGAGAATGCATGATTATATGCTGTCATGGCTTTGCAATGGAAAATATGATTATAAGTAGAGCTGTGCAATTAGCTAATCGCAACGTTACGATTAATTTGATTACACTTTCGTTCTGCCCAATCAAAATTGCGGAACTGAACTATGCCGAAAGCCCAAAATAAAAAACAAACAGGAAGGCACGGACAGGTGGGATGATGGTGTCTGCTGCTTCAGAAGCATTTATAGATGAATTAAAATATAATAAAACAGCACGTTTTTTGGTTTCAATACAACAGCCAGCACCTAAAAAAGCACCACAGAGTAGTGTCCTGCGAAAGTCAACTAAAACAATTGCCAGTGACTCTCGATCTACGAACAAGCAATAGCAACGTACAATTTCAGAGTTATTTGCGGCTGTTAGACCCCATGAAAAAACATCCCGAAGCCACCAAGAGATAACTCATGACCTCGCTAAAGACACGGTGCCTTTTAATCCAGTGACCTAGGAGAAATTTAAAAACCTCATCCAAATGCTGGATAGGAGATATACACTTCCGTCTCGCACATATATTTGCCATTTTACAGTACCACAGCTGTACATTTAATGTCGTGTAGCATCTGTGATCATTATTTTGTTTTTAGACTATAATGGCCTGTTTCCACTGAGTGGTACATTTCGTTACACTTTTATGGCCGTTTCCACTGTCAAAAAGCATACCAAACCGTACCACTTTTTCGGCACCCTTTCGAAAGGGTACCAAAAGGTGGAGCTACACGCGCAGCTGAACACTGATTGGTTACAGAGATACGTCACGAGATCCTGGAGCTAGCCAGAATGAAAACAAAGGAGCCGCTGTGTTAAATACACAGTCGAGACATTACATGGTAATACTATATGCATATAATAACGAGCCATGGATGACCCAAGCTCAAACAAACCTTGTCATTGTCTTGATGAACAGCAACAAAGTCAAGAACAAAATCTGTCGTGTCCTGTTGTTGTTTTACGAGGCCGTCTAAAAGTGTGAGCCGTTTCGCTTTCTCCAGGGAGCTTGTGATCGCGTCTATATTTGATATATCAAACTTCTTGAGCTGATGATAATAACGTGTGTGTAATTATTGAAGTGTCTTTGACATCTGATCTGTTCAGAAAAGAAAAGGACAAACGTGAGAGTGAAGCGCGGAAAAGAGAAGCCCGACAAAGCACAGGAGCAAATAGTTTTAGCAACCTGAATCATGAACAAACTGCCATGTTTATCATCGCCTTTTGGACTATTATAAACTGGGAATGACAGAATTACTCTCTAACAGAGGCTACATGTGCTGCTGAAGATTACAGATACAGATGAGAGGTTTGCTCTGATGGTGGGCTATGTTGCTTGTTGTTTTTTTTTTTTAACCCAAATAAGGGCTAAATGTCTGCTGTGTGTAGTTTATCTGTAAGTGGAAACATATCAGAGACTGTAAGGGTCTGTATGTGTTCATATATGTTCATTTATTTATTTATTTTATATAATTGCAGACGTTACAGTAGGCTATTTCACACTGATCATTGATCTGCAGTTATAATTAACTCATGTTCATAGTAAAGTTAGTAATAAACATTTATACACAAGTATTAATATGTTTAAAGCATCTGTTTTGTGAGAAGAGCTTCTCATATGATTTGTAAACGACCCCTACAGCTTTACTGTAGACATTTATTCGAGCGAGAATGACGTTTACTAAAACTTTGTCGTACACCACGCCCACCAAAAGAGTACCCTTTGTAGTGGAAACGCAAGCCTGATAAAGATTTTGAT
This sequence comes from Danio tinwini, assembly GCA_903798205.1. Classification (NCBI taxonomy): domain Eukaryota; kingdom Metazoa; phylum Chordata; class Actinopteri; order Cypriniformes; family Danionidae; genus Danio; species Danio tinwini. Next base: position 32,443,556 of record CAIGQZ010001345.1, on the reverse strand, counting down.
AAACACTCAATGCATTTTAGCAGTAAAAAGCTACAATACAGATTATTGAGCTAAAGCTTTACTACAAAATTAAATCGCAAATCAAATCTGTCAAAAAAATCGCAAAGAGATATTTTCCCCAAATCGCACAGCACTAATTATAATAGAAGTCAACAGGGCAGAAACCGCTCCAACATAACCAAAGGAGAGTCCATTTGAACAATAGGGTTAAAGGGCCACGAACCCCCCTGTCTCAGCAGGGTGTTTTCACACCTCTAGTTTGGAAAAAGTCAGGAAAGTGGGTGTGTCCAGCTCTGATTAGGTGGGAGTGTTGGGGGAAAGATTTGCATAAAAATGGGAGTTTCCATTTGGGCACACGCTGATTTATACAGAGGCAAAACAAACACACAGACGCAGGAGAGAAAGACAGTGACTGTGTTTACATGGACATCAGTAATCCAATTATTTGGCAAATTATTAATTTGTGGACTTTAACTGCAGTTTGGCACTTTCACTTTTATTCAGGAACATTTCCTGCATGCCCCCTGTGACAAACGACATATTGAAAGCGAGGAACTGCTGGAGAGTGTAGTTTTAATGGAGTGTTTGATACCGCATGGTGTGTGGGAGAAAAAAATCCTCTGCATTTCTCGCTAACTTATATGCACTCAGTAGGTAGCGTCAGAAAGCCGTGTGTGTATAGACTATCCTGTCACAAAATGGCAAAAATCCTACACGACTGTAATAGTTTGATTTTGGTGTTTACATGTTTACACTCAGAGAGCAGCATTTACAGCAGATCTTTCAGTCTATAATATTGTACTATAATATTGCAGTGATATTATCATACTGTAAACTTAGTGACTAAATCATTTTGACTAAGGTCTGTCTTTAAACACTGAAAGAGCACTGCTGACCATACCAACTAACTTTGCCATCTGAATGAACAAACAAAGACCCCTGATCACTTATCAAATCTGTAGAGACAGGACAATCAACACAAACTGGAGCTGTGTCTTTTTTAAAAAGGAGATGAGCGGCAATTCTGGATTTCATCATTTCCAGATGTGAAAAGCTCTCAGGTAAACAATGTTCCTCACAAACGCATTTCTGTCACGTGCGCTGTAATCCACATTTGAGTCCAGCTGCGCTCTCATAGTGGGAAATGAAAACAAAACCTTCATAACAGCACATTAATAAACACAACACTGATGACCCGTGTCTCCAAATTCTTGTTCTTCCACTTGTTTTGGCAACACAACATGGCGTCTCTCTGCCATCTGAACACTGTAACAGGTAAATCAGTCTTGAATCTATCATGCATATTAATGAAGTTGCGCCGCATACTCAATAGAGCGCGCTGATTGGTTTGAACCAAGTCTTTCTCATGAATTAATGCTGCACACTCAGAGACGTCACGATGCACTCGCAGGTAAAGACATCTACTCTCCACGCTGGAATACACACAAGTCTCTAATCGCCGTGACGCAGCTTCAAAAATTAGTTTCAAACCGGAAAAAGGAATTTGCTCAAAATAACGCAAAAACAACCAATTTTCACTTGTTAGTGTATGTGTCCTCATAGTGTTCATAGCAGCGCGGGACACAGATTTGACTGACAACAGCTCAACACATGTGTTCTGGTGTTTCGTGACCTTTTAATAAGCATGACTGTGCTTTACTAATATGTCTGTGTCTCTGTGTGTAGCTCTGACTCTGGCTATGGAGCGGGACGGCTCTAGCGGTGGAGTGGTCCGACTGGCGGTGATCTCTGAACAGGGGGTGGAGAGGCAGGCCATCCTCGGGAACCAGTTACCACAGTTCTCTACCGTCTGAATCTTTACTGTCTAAAGTCCTAACCTGACCACGTTTGTCATACATCGTTTCAATAAATTGACTTTAGTCTTCTCATTGGGTGTCTTACTGCTTTATTCAAAGAGTGTGTTTGGCTTTACATTTATTCAGTGAGATGAGAACTGTCTGAGAAATGAGATGGAAAACATTTCAGGCGTGCTTTGTTTTAATGGCCAGTTCATGCTATTTTAAGATATTTAGCTCAATAGACTACTAATTAGCTACTTATTAATATTAAGGTAGTGGTTGGGTTTACGTATTGGGTAGGATTAGGGATGTAGAATAAGATCATACTTTATAAGTGCTAATAAACAGTTAATATCTTGGGTACATAAGCCATTAGTTATCAGTGGGAATAGTTACTTATGGCTAGGCCCACACGGAATCTGCGCGCGCAGAATTCTGCAGATTTCCGCAGATTTTTAGCCCATTATTAATTATGTTTATTTACTTACAGTTAACTATTTACTGTTAATCTAATTGGATTTGCATTTTAAACATTAAAGTTAAAAAGATATAATTTTTTTTTATTTCACATTTATAGATTTTAGTTATGATACTCCTAAAATAATTCCGCAGAAATTTGCAGATTTTTACCAAAATTCTCCACAGAAATAGCAAAAAACGTCCGCAGATTCCATCTGGCCCTGCTTATGGCTCATTTCCACTGACTGGTACAGTACGGGTCGGTACGCCTTTTGACAGTGGAAACGACCATTGGGAATTGTACTGTGCCACTTTTTCGGCACCCTTTCGAAATTGTACCAAACACGAGAAAGGGTACCAAAAGGCGGAGATAGACGCGCAGGTAAACACTATTGGTTTACAGAGATACGTCACAAGCTCACACAACAAACCAGAATGAAAACAAAGGAGCCGCCATGTTTTCAGACACAGCCGAGAGACTATATATATATATATACATATAATAACGAGCCCTGTTCGATCTGGGCTCAAATGAACATTGTTGTCGTCTTGATGAACTATTATGAACTCAGAATGATGAAGTTACTCTCTAACAAGAGGCTACACGTGCTGCTGAAGATTACAGACATATTTAATCATGAGAGGTCTGCACTGACTGTGGGCTCTATTGCGTGTTGATTTAAACCTAAATAAGGACTAAATGTCTGCTGTGTGTAGTTTATCTGTAAGTAGTAACATATCGGAGACTGTAAGGGTCTGTATGTGTTCATATATGTTCATTTATTTATTTATTTTATATAACTGCAGACGTTACAGTAGGCTATTTCACACTGTCATTGATCTGCAGTTATAATCAACTCATGTTCATAGAAAAGTTAGTAATAAACATTTATACAGAAGTGTTTGTGTGTGTAAAGCATCTGTGTTGTGAGAAGAGCTTCTCATATGATATGTGAGCGACCCGTACAGCTTTACTGTAGACATTTTCTCAAGCGAAAATGGCGTCGACTGCAACATTCTGTCGTACACCACAGCCACCAAAAGAGTACCATTGGTACCCTTTTAGCAGTGGAAACGCAAGCCTGATAAAGGTGACCCGTACCAACCCGTACCATACTGTACCAGTCAGTGGAAACGAGCCATTAAACTAAAGTGTTGTGTTAATTTACACCTGGGTGGAATTAGAAAAAGTAGAGCCGTTTAATAGGCTAGTTGAGTTTGTTCATACATGATTTAGACTCATTTGACTGTTTTAACACTATAAGGTGACTCAAATAATAGATCATGTAAAGATTCTTATAAATGTGACATTATTAAAGGACATAAATGAATTCACCCATATATTAATCATTTACTCTTCCTCCATTTGTTTCAGACCTCACTGAGTTTCGTTCTGTTGAGCACAAAGGAAAAAATGCTGGAACTAATATCTTGTTTTGTGTTCAACAGAAACAAACGTATTTATTATTGTTTACATTTAACTCATTTTGACTAAAGTCTGACCATTAACAAAGACTTTTAGCTCAACAGACCGTAGAACAGGGGTGTTCAAACTCGCTCCTGGAGAGCCGGTGTCCTGTAGTTTAGCTCCAACTTCAACACACCTGCCTGGAAGTTTCTAGTATACCTAGTAAGAGCTTGATTAGCTGGTTCAGGTGTGTTTAATTGGGGTTGGAACTAAAATGTGTAGGACACCGGCCCTCCAGGACCGAGTTTGGGCACCCCTGCCATAGAATAATACTGATTAGCTGATATTCACATTAAAGTAGTAGCTGGGCTTATGTGTTCAGGAGGATTATGTAGAATAAGATCATAATTTATGTGCTAATAAACAGTTTATATGTTATTAATAGGCAGGTAATAAACCAGTAGTTAGTAATGGAGATTGTTAAACTAAAGTATGGACAACAGTTCTTACACATTTACATCTGAGTGGAATTTTGTTGTCAACAAAAAAAAGTACAATGAATTGAACTGAATTGGCGCTTTTATTTTGTAGAGCTGCTGCATAGTCTCATTCAATTTGTTTTACACTTGATATTACATTTGATTTACACTTATTTGACAATTTAATACTATAAAGTGGCCTTGAAATAGTAGGTAATGTATAAATTCAACATTATTAAAAGGGCATAAATGAATTCACCCATAAATTAATATTTACTCTTTCTCCACTTGTTTCAAAGCTAATTATAAACAGAAACAAAGATATTCATTAAGTTTTGAATCAATACATTCCCACTAAATGGTGAGAAAATTGTGTTTTTTGGGAGACCTGTCCCTTTAAGAAAGATTAAAGGCCCATTCACACCAATCCCAATAACTATTAATAATATAACAATAATTCGACAATAAAATTCAATGCCTTCCTTTTGAGGATTACTTAAAGATCTTGATAACAAATAATGATTAAACTGGAGTTATGCACGCCAGGCTAGCAAAATAAAAGTACCTCGCGTATTAAGAATAGTTTAAGTGTCTTTGTGTTTGCGTATTTTATATAAAAGAAAATAATGAATTATATGCGCAGAAAATAATGAATTGTTTTTATTCCATTACACTAACTGCGATGGCTTAATTCCATGTTTGATTAGATCGATTACACGAGCTGGATTCACTGGTCAGATGCGCTAGAAACACACTCTGAGGACACCTGCTGGTTACATGGGGGTGGTGCAGAAAGAAAAGCATAAACAAAAAATAAACAGATCGCTATCCTCCGTCAGTGTGGGCACAACTATATTTATGTTTAGATAGATATGCTTAGTGTGAATACGCCTTAAAAGTGGAGCAGAATGCTTTATTAAAGGGCACCTATGGTGAAAAATCTATTTTTCAAGCTGTTTGGACAGACATATGTGTAGGTATAGTGTATAGAGCGTCATATTGGGCTGATATAAACACACTCAGTCCTTTTTTTTTCAATTAAACAACATAAAAACGGTGGACCAATTGGAGCAGTTTTGAGATCGACCGCAACTTGACGTAGGAGTGCGGTCTCCCCGCCCACCAATATTGATTGACAGATGTGCATTACCATATCCTCAGTATGTTGTTTCACGTCCGCCATTTTCAGCGAGTGAGTCAAAGCGACGTCACCAAAGAAACACTCTTGCTCTATTTTTAGATGTAAGGCTCATTGGGCTCAACACTCACCAGGTTATCGCTCTCCTTGCCGCCAGTGTTTGTGAGTTTTGGTGTGTTTGCATACATGTGTACTTTTTATTGCGTCTTCCTTAAACTTCAGCGGTTTGCATTTCTCGCGGTCACAGAAGCTCCCTGTCATCTTAACTAGGTGCAGCTGGAAAGTGCGAGCGCGCTGCCTCACGTGCGTGTCCCTCCATTGGAAATAACGAACGGTGTCGCAGAAGAAACTGAGTACCGGAAGGGAGGGGGTGGGTGTCGCGGATGAAAGTGAGGACTGGGGGGTTCGCTCACTATTCTGTCGCCTAGGTCGCCTCTATGGACGCGCTGGCCCTGCTCAGGACACGGTTGATATTTTTGCCGCGCCATAGAGCGTTATCTGAATAGTTTAATTTTAAATAACATGCGAATGTGCGCGTCTGGTGTGTCGTGTCGTGGCTCTGAGCGGCGTATGACGGCCGTGTATGATGTATGACGCCCTTTAGTTATAGCCTCAAGCAGGTCGTACACCAGAAGCGCCGCTCTGTGACACGTAGCGTCGCGCCACGCAGCGGCATGCATTTCTGAATCTAAACATACGTTTCAATTAGGTGACACACCGGCGCTGCAAGTGTGCGATACTTTCAACTGTCATGTGCGCGCCGTGTCGCGGTGCATCCAGTGTGTGATGCCCTTCAGTCAAAGTTAATTCAGTGTGCTTGGTTATTAGTCTCGGTGTAGGCTACAAGCTCGGCCCTTTAAACTAGCACACAGTTGGCTGTAAAACTATACAAAGACACAAATGATTTTGTCCTCTCTGCTTGGTCTGTGTCCGAGTCGTACATGTACAGCTGAATGCTGATCCTCTCACTGTTGCTGCTCTCAGTCTGCCTGTCTGTAGCCATAGACAAAGCGGGGAGCTCTTGGCTCCGCCCCCTTGTTAAGTTGGGCGGGAAGTCGAAACTAATTTTCATGTGAAGCAACACGCCCCTAAAACAGCAAGCTGTGTACACGCCCACAAAATGACACTTTAACACATCATAATAAAAAATCTGAATTGTGTTTTGAACTGAACCTAAACTGGCACACTCAGAAGAACCATAATATTAATATTACATCTTAAAAAAGGGGTAAAATAGGTGCCCCTTAAAGTTTGTATTTTGGAGTCCAGCATAGATTGATTAAAAAATAAATAAAAACCTGCGGTCAAAGACTATACACTCTCAAAAATAAAGGTACATGAGCTGTCACTGGGGCAGTACCAAGCGGCAACCTCCTGCTCTCCCTCGGGAAGCCAATACGGAAGTAACTAAAACTGCAATTCATCGACTCGCCTTGGGGGGCAGGCTCCAGGAAGTCCAAGTGCTTTCTGCATTGGTATATTGGCCATGTTTACAGCCTGGTACAAAAGATGGCTTTGGTGCATATAGCTATGATTACCCTTCATGACAACTGTGAGGGGGTGAATTTTTTTTATAACTCATCCGTTTCGTTTTTATTGTTTTATATTTAAATGTATTCATTTTGAGTATCCTTATTATTTACAACAATATTTTGTATTTTTTTCCGTAAGTTATCAAGTTAGACATTCTGTTCAGACTTATTTTTTTGTTCCTCGTTGTAAAAAATCTATTGGTAAAAGAGCTTTTATGTTTAAGGGTCCAATAGATTGGAATAATTTACCTGTTAACATTCGATCCATTACATCATTTAAGGTCTTTAAGTAAACTTTGTTATCCTTTTTTACTTTGGATTATACTTGTTTTTCCTGAAAATTTGATTATTTATGTGTTGATCTGATGTACTGATTCGTATATATATTTTTTGTACTATGTATATATGTAAATGTATGTATGGATACCCCCCCCTCCCTTCCTTCTTTTATTTTTTATTATTTTATAAAAAATTTTCTATTTATTTATTTATTTTTAATGTTTTTTTGATGTTGTGTACGTTATGTTTTGTCTTTTGGTGTTATTATTATGTGATTGCAATTAATTGTGGGACACCCTTGAAAATGAGATGGTACATCTCAAGGGTTTTATCCCAAAGAATAAATATCAAATGTCACTTTATTAGGTTTGCATAATTAAGGGCGTGGTCACTTGAGTGACAGCTAGCCCTCGCTGGTCGATGTCTCGTCACCTCAGCTGATTCTGGCTAATTAGCCGCTGTTCTCGGCATATACATCGTATTTTTGTTTTGGTTAATGTTTCTTTACACAGTCATTTGCCTTTTGGAATTATTTCCTGCAATGATCAGATGATATGGCATGCTGTGTGCACTTAATTGTGCTCACAAACCGTTCAAGTTGCCTCCATTTCCCAGGTGAGTGAAATTATATACTTATATACCATCTCTATAAATGTATTTGTTTTATTTAAGATCATTAATCATTTATAATGTTCTTTAGACCTGTAATGCACTCCAGAATCTGACAGATTGATTAGCTGTAGGGTATAAAACAGTCATCTGAAGCGTTGTCATACAGTGTTAGTGTTAGTCTTGCATTTACTAACACAGAGTATATCTGAATAATATCTGATGGTAATTTGCGTTTTCTTATGACATTTTTCGACAGGAGGAACAATGTTTAGTGGCTGAATGTATTACAGCAGTGTTTTTAAAAGTCTAAACACTTTATTGATATAGTGTACAACCAAGCACATGTGGTCAGAACACAATCGAGTCACAGGTAATGAAGTATTAAGCGTTCTCCCAAAGTAAAAAGTCTGTCTAAGCCAGGTCTAAGCAAAATGCAGAGAATCCAGCATGCGTCTGTAGCTCCGCTCACTCTCCGCCTCTTTGCCCTTATTTGGTATCCCGCGTTTGGTGCGATGACGCACTAACAAGATGGTGACGGTTAGCCGCGCCTACTTGTAGCTTCTTTTGCAGTGTCCAGAAACCTATGGGTGACGTCACAAATACTACGTCCATATCTTTTACAGTCTATGGGCAGTACTTTTTCAAAAGGTTTATATTTGTACCCAAATAGTCCACAGTGGTACCTAAAAGGTGCATATTAGTACCCAAATGTACCTAAAAAGTGCCTTTGAGGTACCATTATTGACCTTTCAGGTACAAATATGTACCTTTTGAAAAGGTACTGCCCCAGTGACAGCTACTGTACCTTTACTTCTGAGAGTGTAGGGATACACAAGACAAGTCACTCATATAGTTTTGAATGGGGAAAAGTGTAACGGTCAATATGACAAACAAAGCCCCGCCTTCTAGTAAAGGAGCCAATCAGCGATCGCTATAGACTGATTATTTTTCCAGGATAGGGGCTCGGAGCAGACGCGAGTTTCTGCAGATTTTCTGACTCAAACGTTTAGAAATGAAACTAAAGAGACAGTTGTTGTTTAAATTTATTGGTGATTCCAAATGTAATGGTTAGCTTGGCAAGCAGTTTTGGAGATTTTGATGTTTCCCCATTCAAACAGAATAGCCAAGCATACTGACGAGATGTGCTTCAAAGATGGTCGCAGAGTGACATGACCTGCCTTAAATGGACTTTACTGCGGTTCACTGCAGAGTGGCAGTTGTGGGCTGGCCAATCAGAGTGCTTGATCTTTCATAGGCCACGGCTCCTCTCTCCAGCTCCCACTCCCCAATGAGCCACTGCATCAGTGGGCGTGTCCCTGTGTCCTCCCGCAGGATCAGACTGTAGTGTGCAGACGCTCCCTCGCTAGTGTGCTCGCAGTGTTCCTCCATCCATGCGCCTGCTTCCTGTTCACGGCTAATCACTCTGTACAGCGTCTTCCTGAACACTTGCCCACTCATCCTCGCTGCTTCCTCCTGATCACTCGCCCCGTCTGCAACAGACACCAGCTGTATCTGGGAAAAACCATCAAAGATTATTTTAGTGAGTGAAAACTGAAACTTAGGAATAAAACTATTGGTTTTGTTAACTAAAAATAAAAATAAATGAATTTTAAAACTGAAATACTTGTTAAAACAAAACAATAATTAGCAAAAACATTAATCATCATTTTCAGAATTAACAAAGCACTTATTCTGTGGCTGAAAATCTGACCTGACGCTCTTTAAAGAAACACCAGTAGATGGCACCAAACACATCAAACAAGCACATGATTGTACAGTGCATCCGGATAGTATTGATAGCGCTTCACGTTTCCCACATGTTTATGTTACAGCCTTATTCCAAAATTCATTAATTTATTTCCTCAACATTCTACACACAATCCCCCATAATGACAATGTGAAAAAAGAGTTTTTGAAATTGTTGCAAATTTATTAAAAATAAAGAAGCTGTAAAATCACATGTACATCAGTATTCACAGCCTTTGGCGTGAAGCTCTAAATTGAGCTCAGGTACATTCTGTTTCCACTGATCACTCTTGAGATGTTTCAGCAGCTTAATTGGAGTTCACCTGAGGTCAATTCAGCTGATTGGACATGATTTAAAAAGGCATACACCTGTCTATATAAGGTTGACAGTGCATGTCAAAGCACAAACCAAGCATGAAGACAAAGGAATTGTCTGTAGACCTCCGAGACAGGATTGTCTTGAGGCACAAGGCTGGGGAAGGTTACAGAAACATTTCTGCTGCTCTGAAAGTTCCAATGAGCACAGCGGCCTCCATCATCCATAAGTGGAAGATGGCCACACAGAAGCTGCTTCCCGCCTGGAGTTTGCCAAAAGGCATCTGAAAGACTCTCAGACCATAAGAAACTAAACTCTCTGGTCTGATGAGACACAAATTGAACTCTTTGGAGTGAATGCCAGGCGTTACGCTTAGAGAAAACCAGGCAGCGCTCATCACCAGGCTAATAGCATCCCTACAGTGAAGCATGGTGGTGGCAGCATCATGCTGTGGGGATGTTTTTCAGCAGCAGGAACTGGAAGACTAGTCAGGATAGAGGGAAAGATGAATGCAGCAATGTACAGAGACATCCTGAATGAAGCCCTCCTTCAGAGTGCTCTTGACCTCAGACTGGGGAGACGGTTCATCTTCCAGCAGGACAATGACTCAAAGCACACCGCCAAAATATCAATGGAGTGGCTTCACAACAACTCGGTGAATGTCATTGAGTGGCCCAGCCAGAGCCAAGACCTAAATCCTATTGAACATCTCTGGAGAGATCTGAAAATGGCTGTACAACGTCTCTTCCCATCCAACCTGATAGAGCTTGAGAGGTGCTGTGAAGAGGAACGGGCAAAAATTCCCAAAGACAGGTGTGCCGAGCTTGTGGCATCATATTCAAAAAGACTTGAGGCTGGAATTGCAGCCAAGTGCTGAGCAAAGGCTGTGAATACTGATGTACATGTGATTTGTAATAAATTCGCAACACTATCAAAAACTCTTTTTTCACATTGTCATTATGCAGCTCTGCACAAGACGTTTGGCCATAGGAGAAATGGTCGTGCCCAACTGAGCCTGGTTTCTCTCGAGATTTTTATTCTTCACCTTTGCCAATTGGTGAAGTTTTTTCCTCACCGCTGTCGCCACTGTCTTGCATGGTTCAGGATCTGTAGAGCTGCGCATCGCTGGATTTGCTCTTCAGTGTTTGGACTCTCAGTAGTGATTATTAAACCACACTGAACTGAACTGAGCTAAACTGAACTGAACTTAAACACTGAAAACTGAACTGACACTGCTTCAATTTACTGTAATCTTCTATGTAAAGCTGCTTTGACACAATCTACATTGTAAAAGTGCTGTAGAAATAAAGGTGAGCTGAATTGAATAATAAAGATGTTCAAGACTACTATAGACTATTAAGCAGGTGTGAGATGGAGGTGGTTGGAGCTAAACTATGCAAAGCTGCGGCCCTCCAGGAATTGAGTTTGAGACCATTGGGTTAAAGATTATGAGGGCAAATACATTTTTACAAAATAATGAAGTGCACAGATACACTGTTTAAAGCAAGCACTAATAAATGCATGAAAAAATAAGAGTACATTTTGAGTTATTCCGACTTTAAAAAATAGCGTCGAAATAAAAACTAATTTTCAAATGCAAAACAATAATAACCTTGGATGCATCTCCGCCTGCAGTCATTCGTTGAGGTTCATCGATGAAGAGAACGCTCCGGAAAACAGCTTGAACATCTTTGATCTGTTCTAGAGCTAAAAAGCTCACTCTGTCAGTCTCCCTCAGCGGTGTGTTTTCAGTGCGTCTGTACCCCCGTAGAGTCACTCCACAGTCCCACCGCCTCCAGGACTGACTCTTAAGCCGTCGGTAGACAATCAGGTAGTTTCTGAGGAGCCAAACGAAAAGGAAACAGGACACTAGTGCCGACAAAACGCACAATAAGACGAAGCCAGCAAACAACCACAAGCACCATGGGAGAGCCCTGCTACCTTCATTAAAAGCATCCGCCAAGTGGGGACCTGTTGGTGGATCAGGAATATATTTAGTTTTGAAAGTGTGTAGATTGGAAATGGATTGGCCAATAGTGGTGTGTGGATTGGGCGTGGATTGGCCAATAGTGCTGTGCAGATTGGTTCGGTATTGGCCAATAGTGGTGTGTCGATTGGGTCGATATTGGCCAGCAGTGGTGTGTGGATTGGGTCGATATTGGCCAGCAGTGGTGTGTGGATTGACTCGGGATTGGCCAACAGTAGTGTATGGTTTGGGTTGGGATTGGCCAGTAGTGGGCCTAGATGTTGGATAAGCGGTCTGAGTCACCAAAGTTCTGCTAGTGGTCAGGACAGGGTAAAGATTTTGGGATCCAGCAGTTGTTGGGAGCATGCTAGTTTCAGGTTGTTTTGTTCTGGCAAGTGATTCGGTAGTGCCTCTAGTAGGAACATCTGGTTTTGGAGAACTGACAGGAACTGGCTTTGGAATTGAGATGTACTCAGACACTGTCCAGAATTCAAACCATATTTCTGTCCAGGATTGGGTGACCCAAGATTTTCCAGTAGGCATCCAGGAATTGGTGAATGCAAGTGGGAGGGAGACAGTAGTGGCATCATGAAGAGTATTTGACATCTGAGGGTCTGATAGTGGTTTGTCTGTAACTGGGGGAAGAATATAAGCTTCATCAACTTCAATGTCTCCAGGAGGATTGGGTGGAGGTGCTGAATCTGGTGGGCAGAAGTCATTCTCCTCCAGTTCCATAATGGGCCGATTGAGCAGGTGATAAGGTCCAGAACACACCACTGTTTCGGCGGCAGGAATGATGTTGTTGGGCCCATCGTGTTTATAGACATTGTGCTCCTGGTCATTCAGGTAGGCATGGAGGTAACCAACTGCACAGCTGCAGAGCCAGGAATTAAAGGACAGGTAAACATAAGGTAACTCGGGTTTGGACAAGAAGAATCCATCGGGCATGAGCGAGACACTGTTATTCTCCAGATCAAATGTCTTCAAGGCGCTGGAAGAGACTCGCTGTAGGAGCCGAGGTGGCAGGGCTGGAAGCTTATTATGGGATAGATTAATGACCTCCAGACGTGGCAGTTCACTGAAGGTGGCGTCATGAAGGGAACGAATCTGGTTTCTGTCCAGGTAGATCTCCATCAGACTGGGGGCGCAGCGGAAAACCAGTCCCCCCAAACCAGTTAATCTGTTTCCAGACAAACGCAGCACGCTCAGCTTCTCCAGCACTGGACCTGAAGGAAACGCACAGACACTCTTATCACAATTACAGTGGAAGTTTGTGTCTGTACCCACATGTAAATACTATAGCAATTTAAAGTAGAAACTAGGGAGTTTTTGAACCAAACTATAGTAAAGTACCTGAATTAATCTGTTGTGGTGATTCTATAGTTTATATGGCAATAGAACAACTACAGTAACAGATCTGTTGTGGTGATTCTATGGTTGTTATGGTAACACAAAAACTACAGTAATATAAACAAAGATTAATTAATACGTAACAAAATGTATTATTGTTTGTTCATGTTAGTAAATACACTCACTGGCCACTTTATTAGGTGCACCTTACTAGTACCAGGTTGGACCCCTTTTGCCTTCAGAACTGCCTTAATCCTTCATGGCATAGATTCAACAAGCTACTGGAAATATTCCTCAGAGATTTTGCTCCATATTGACATGATAGCATTACACAGTTGCTGCAGATTTGTCGGCTGCACATCCATGATGCCAATCTCCCGTTCCACCACATCCCAAAGATGCTCAATTGGATTGAGAACTGGTGATTGTGGAGGCCATTTGAGTACAGTGAACTCATTGTCATGTTCAACAAACCAGTCTGAGATGATTCACACTTTATGACATGGTGCTGGACATGACCTGCTGGAAGTAGCCATCAGAAGATGGAGACACTGTGGTCATAAAGGGATGGACATGGTCAGCAACAATACTCAGGTAGGCTGTGGCGTTGACACGATGCTCAATTGGTACTAATGGACCCAAAGTGTGCCAAGAAAATATCCCCCACACCATTACACCACCACCACCAGCCTAAACCGCTGATACAAAGCAGGATGAATCCATGCTTTCATGGTGTTGACGCCAAATTCTGACCCAACCATCTGAATGTGGCAGCAGAAATGGAGACTCATCAGACCAGGCAACGTTTCTCCAATCTTCTATTGTCCAGTTTTGGTGAGTCTGTGTGAATTGTAGCCTCAGTTTCCTGTTCTTAGCTGACAGGAGTGGCACCCGGTGTGGTCTTCTGCTGCTGTAGCCCCTCTGCCTCAAGGTTGGACGTGTTGTGTGTTCAGAGATGCTCTTCTGCAGACCTCGGTTGTAACGAGTGCTTATTTGAGTTACTGTTGCCTTCCTATCAGCTGAACCAGTCTGGCCATTCTCCTCTGACCTCTGGCGTCATTTGTGCCCACAGAACTGCCGCTCACTGGATATTTCCTCTTTTTCGCATCATTCTCTGTAAACCCTAGAGATGGTTGTGCATGAAAATCCCAGTAGATCAGCAGTTTCTGAAATACTCAGACCAGCCAGTCTGGTCAAAGTCACATAAATCCCCTTTATTCCCCATTCTGATGCTCGCTTTGAGATGCAGCAGATCGTCTTGACCATGTCTACATGCCTAAATGCATTGAGCTGCTGCCATGTGATTGGCTGATTAGAATATTTGCGTTAACGAGCAGTTGGACAGGTGTACCTAATAAAGTGGCCAGTGAGTGTACATTAACTAAAGGACCATTATTTTAAAGAGTTACCTATTATAAAAGAAGGCAAATACACATTACATTAACTGCATGCGTAATTACAAAAAGAAAAACAAGGGATAAATTACAACAGTATAGAAGAGAATGAAATATAAATAAACGAATGTAAAGCGTTGTTGAGGATTGACCTGGCGGCTCCAGGGCAGTGATGTGGTTGTGGCTCAGGTCCAGCTCATGCAGTTCCGTGAACCCAGAATACGCGGCCCAGGACAGAGAGTTGAAGAGGTTTCCAGACAGAACCAGAACCTGTGTATTGGAGCTGATGGCGTCTGGAGGAGCCGTCAGTCTCTGGTTCATACAGCTCACACGCACACGGTGATCCTGATTCCTGTCCGTCTGACAGCCGTCAGTCCAGACCAGACACAACCGTAGACCCAGGAGCAGCAGGAGGAACATGATGGAGAAAACACAACAGCGGACGCTCAATCTGCTGTGGAAATATGAGAAGTAAAACAACATTGGAGCATTTGGTGCTTAACATTAACCCTTTATGTTGACATTCAGTCTAGGGCTGCACGATACTGAACAAATCTGATATTGCAATATTTTATTTTTCATTTTACACAAAATGTCTTAAAGTGAAATGAACATCAATGATGCTTTTTCCACAAGCAAGAACTGCAAGAGCAACTACGGAAACAATACTCTTGGAAACCGATTATAGTGACATGGTCAAATTAATGATGCTATTGGGAATCCCTCTGCATCTTCAGCAGGTACCAGAGGATCATGAGCATTTTGCCCTTTAGTTGTAGCTCTATTTAGGGAATCTAACAGTATTCAGGTACATCACAATGCAAAAAGTACACTACCTGACAAAAGTCTTGTCGTGGATTCCAATCGTAAGAGCAACAGATAATAACTTGACTACTAGTTGATCATTTGTAAAAGTGTCAGAAGGTGAATTCCTCTGATGAATCATCTGTTGATATGATCCCGATCATCACAAATACTGCAGAAGCCGCATGGATTCAAGAATCTCACAGAAATCAGTCAAGTTTGGTGAAGGAGAAATCGTGGTTTGGGGTTCCATTCAGTATGGGGGCGTGCAAGAGATCTGCAACATCAACAGCCTGAGGTATCAAGACATTTGTGCTGCCCATTACATTACAAACCACAGGAGAGGGACAATTCTCCAGCAGGATAGCGCTCCTCATACTTCAGCCTCCACATCAAAGCTCTTGAAAGCAGAGAAGGTCAAGGTGCTCCAGGATTGGCCAGCCCAGTCACCAGACATCAACATTATTGAGCATGTCTGGGGTAAGATGGAGAAGGGCACTAAAGATGAATCTTGATGAACTCTGGGAGTCCTGCAGGAACGCTTTCTTCACCATTCCAGATGACTTTATTAATCAGTGATTTGAGTCATTCAGAGATGTATGGATGCAGTCCTCCAAGCTCATGATGGAGTCAGACACAATATTCATTCTGTTTCCACTGCAGCATGACTTTATATTCTATACTGGACATTATTGAAGGTTCAGTGATGAGACTTTAGTCTAAGCAGAGTCAGACCTTACTGTCCTAATAATAATCATTCAAAATCAAGACATGATCATATTTTATTGTGCTCAAATAAGCCTCATCTAGACGCCTTTACCTCTCATATAAGACACTTCTGATACCAAATGATCAACTAGAAATCAACTTATTATTTGTTGTTCCTAAAGCTTAGATAGTGTATTGTGTTGATAGGTAGTGTATTGTTGTTTTTTACCTTTAGAATAAAGTCGTTTCTTCTTAAAACATGCTAAATCATCTGCTAATGGGGTAAACAAAATAATCTTATTTTCACTTTAAAATGTAATGTAATGTGTATGTATATAGCACATTTATTGTGTATGGCCATACACCCAAAGCACTTCACAATCATGAGGGGGGTCTCTCCACAGCACCACTAGTGTGCAGCATCCAGTTGGATGATTCAACGGCAGCCACAGGACAACGGTGCCAGTGCGCTCTCCACACACCAGCTATTGGTGAAGTGGAGAGACAGTGATAGAGCCTATTCAGTGGATAAGGGATGATTGGGAGGCCATGATTGTAAGGGCCGAAAGGGAATTTAGCCAGGACACCGGGGTTACACCCCTACTCTTTATGAGAAGTGCCATGGGATTTTTAATGACCACAGAGAGTCAGGACCTCGGTTTAACGTCTCATCTGAAGGACAATGTAGATATTTGATGAAAATTCATGTTACACTTCCAAACATCATATTTTTTGTGCCCAAATGTTTTAAACTCTGAAATTGAAATGCCAAGTCATGAAGTTAACTTGTTAACAAAGGTTCGCCGGTGGAACCACGCCTCACTTTGTCCCCTTAACCAATCACCTACTCCCTAAAACTTATTTAAGGCAGACCAAGCCTCGAGCACTAACCTTTTCATTTTCATGACCTCCCCCTCCCTCTGTTTCCTCGCTTCCCATTAACAATCCTATAACCCTCTCTTCACTCCTAGTTTGAATCAGGGGGTCCAATCACTCTATGCTGGTAAAACAGACCTTTAATAAAGTGCAAATGATAAAATTTGACTCTATTATGGTTGTATTTGGCAGTGACTGTACAGATTACACGTGTTCTGTAGCTCGAACACGTGTTCTGCTGCAACGTGACTATTGTGGATGCACACATCACGATGAAGATGCTGAAACCATATATTGTGCAGCCCTAATGCAGTCATTTAGCAGATGCTTTAGTCCAAAGCAAATTACAATCCAGGAGGCAATAGATACAAATATTTAATGTCAATTTAAATAATAAGCAATTACAACAGGTCGTTGCCAGATTAAGATAACTGTATTGGTATAAATAAAGTGGGCGTGCATGTCATTTATTGTATTTGTATTGTTTTAATGGAACTGTATTTATATTAGGATGTATCTAATATGGCAGCGCAGTGGCGCAGTAGTTACTGCTGTCGCCTCACAGCAAGAAGGTTGCTGGTTTGAGCCTCGGCTGGGTCAGTCGGCGTTTCTGTGTGGAGTTTGCATGTTCTCCCTACGTTCGCGTGGGTTTTCTCCGGGTGCTCCGGTTTCCCCCACAGCCCAAAGACATGCGGTACAGGTGAATTGGGTAGGCCAAATTGTCCGTAGTGAATGAGTGTGTGGATGTTTCCCAGAGATGGGTTGCAGCTGGAAGGGCATCCGCTGCGTAAAACAAATGCTGGATAAGTTGGCGGTTCATTCCGCTGTGGCGACCCCAGATTAATAAAGGGACTAAGCCGAAAAGAGAATGAATGAATGTATCTAATGTTTTATGTTGTCTGTGGGTGTTTGTGTACAGCAGATCTCTTTTACCAAAACAAGATAAACAAAATAAATGACCTTGACCCCGAGCAACATTTCATATGCATAATATTAAATAATAAATGGGAAATCCTTTAAGTACCAATCCCCACTAATAACTACCGGCGTATTACCTGCTTATTGATAGGATAGTAAAGGTTTAATAATACTTATTTTACATCTTTAACCCAACTACTACCTTACTAGCGTTTAATATGCAGCAAATTAGCAGTTCTTTTGAGTTAAAACTCTGTTAATGAGCAAGAATTGCACATCAAAATAAATAATATATAATTCACTATAATAGTACATGACAAAACAGACATTTAGAAATGTGTGAAAAGTGTAAAAAGAAAATGAACGATACCTCAGAGTGCAGCGTCTCTCTCTCTCTCTCTCTCTCTCTCTCTCTTTCTCTCTCTCTCTCTCTGTGTATGTCCAGCTCGTGCAGTTTTATCTCTTTTCCTCAAACACAAGCGTCTCTCCATATATGAGCAGAAACAGCTTTCACATCTCTTCCTTGAGCAAAAAAAAAAAACATTTCCTGGAAGACCATCACTAACAACTGAAAATCATCACCATTATTAATTTAAAACATATGAAGCGATACACACGAGTACAGGGTTCATACACACTTTTACTACTAAAATTCCATGACTTTCCCAGAACTTTTTTCATGACGTAATGTTTCATGTTGTCTCCATATACATGGTAAATAATAAGAAAAACAATGACGTTCAAATTTATTACAGCATACAATTGATTTTGACAGTACTAACAATGTGAGCAAGTTTCGGCTGAGGACAGAAAAGAAAACAACTAATCTATATTCAAGTTAGGGCTGAAATTGTTTCAGCATCGATAGAATCAGAATCAGTT
>CAIGQZ010001345.1:32386129-32419827 GCA_903798205.1 Danio tinwini | reverse complement strand
TTCTAACTAAAGTGAGAATCTCCAATGGTAATTCAAACCAAAGTGGGGATCTCCAATGGAAATTAAAACAAAAGTAGGTAAATCGAGAGGAAATTCAAACAAAAGTGGGAATTTCTAATGGAAATTCAAACAAAAGTGGGAATCTCCAATGGAAATTCAAACAACAGCTACACAACTGAAAACCTGTTATAACAGTCATTCAGAATTGTATTATAAAGTACTATAAAGTTTTCTAACTGGCGAATGACATGATCTAGTGGGTTGTCTGCTGTCATCTTTAATGTGCACGTTCGTGATTTTAGGAGGCATGGCTTTGGACGGCAGGGGACGGACTGTGTTTCAAAGATAATGATGGATTTGGATTTCTGCCTTCCAATCCATCCCAGCATGGATCAACATTTATCCTTTTTCTCATTAGTTTATTAATATGATTATTTGAATAATGAATAAAGTTTACACACTGCTTAATATAAGAATGTTCAGTGTGTTTGCCTGTCTCTTTAGAACTCTATTTTCAGGAGCCACCAAATTAGAGATCATGGAGACCTTAAGTAGAACTGAAGGGCTTGATGATTGAAAACAACTGTACAACTGTTTTCCCACTTGTATTGCTATGTGTTAATACTGTCTAAAGTGATTTAGATATTATAATTATGTGTTAATTGTGTTTAAAGTGATTTCCATTTTTATTCTAGATAGACTTTGTGTAGTGAGAATATAACTGCCTGAATGTAGATTATACCGGTTTTTAACCAGTTTTGATAAAGACGGCTAAGAGTACACTCAGCCTAGGGTAAGAAACAGATTGTACTTTTAGTGTGTGTGTTCTATTCGATTGTGGATCCTTTTCACAGGTCTGGAGTCAGCTCTAAACAGTCTAGTGGATGTCTGATGTTTATATGCCTGAGATATTGTTCAGAATTGTACGCATGCACCCACATGAAAATTGTCCTAGTCTATCTGTTTTAACCAATCAGGTTAAACACCTAGATGTATGACAGATGATAACGTCATGTGAGAGTATTATTGATGTAGATTTGTGATTGTAGGAACTAGGCCTAGGAACTCATTGCGAGTGTTGAAGCTGGCTTCTGCTGATGAAACTGCAAACTATCTTCAGGAAACTTTATTTATTTGAATCTCTGACTCCGGCTCCTCTTCATCTGACAGACTGCTCATTCTTTGGGTTTAAACTGTAAATGATCCCTACAATATTATGCTAGCCAGTTAGCAATAAGGCAGGTCACCTACTGCACCTTTAATATGCACAAGTTGAGGAGACTAGTTTCAAAAACATCAGATATTTAAGAGGAACAGGCATCAGCTTGTGTTAACACAAACACTGGAAGCAAATGTTTTCATATATTGTCCTTTATTGACGTTTTGCGATTTTTAACCAGACACTTTTTTAAAACTCAAAAGTAACTCAAAATCCAGAATAAAAGAGCAACAGAAGAGCGGAAATAGAAGCGACAGCTCGTGTCCAATCAGACACAAGAGGCTCAAACATCAAAGTCAAACAAAACACACACACACACACACACACAAAGTCAGTGTGTTTGTGCAAATGAACAGCGGATTCCTCATACACACGTGACCACTCAAACAGATTAATCAATAAAACTATAATCCAATAAAGCAAGAAGCAGCTAAACAAGTGTCGTATTAAAGAAGGAAACGATCTGCGAGTGTAAACGAGAGACATCATCTTCTTCGTTATCATTATCATCATCATCAAAACACACGACACAATCAGTAGATTGTCCTGAAGTGTTAAAGGTCATGTTTAGAAAACTCTTGTGTTGGTTGAGTGATGTCATGTCTAATCTCGCATAACTCCGCCCACCTGCATCTAAACACACACACACACAAAAAGCTTCCACAGCTCTTATTAGCTATCTGATGGGATACAGTGGAAATCCAAAGAACACTGGGAATATTGAGTGGAAATCTCCTGTAGAAATCCAAACCAAATGTGGGAATCTCTAGTGGAAATCTCCAGATATAATTTAAACAAACCTGGGAAAATCTAGTAAAAACTTTCAATGTAACTCCACACGTAAATGTAAATTTCCAGTGGAAATTCAAACAAAAGTGGGAATCTCCAATGGAAAATCAAGCTAAAATGGGAATATCCAGTGGAAATTCAAACAAAAGTAGGGAAAATCCAGTGGAAATTCAAACAAGAGTGGGAATCTCCAATGGAAATTGAAACAAAAGTGGGAATATCCAGTATAACTTCAAACAAAAGTGGGAATCTCCAATGGAAATTCAAACAAAAGTGGGAATATCCAATGGAAATTTAAACTTAAGTGGAAATCTCCAGTGAAAATTGAAAACAAAAGTGGGAATCTCCAGTAGATCTCCAAAAAGTGTTAATCTTAAATATAAATTCAAACAAAAGTGGGAATATCCATTAGGAATCCAAACAAAACTGGGAACAACCAATGGACATCCAAACAATAGTGGGAATCTCCAATGGAAATTGAAACAAAAGTGGAAAAATCCAGTGGAAATTCAAACAAAAAGTAGGAATCTCCAACGGTAATCCAAACAAAAGTGGGAATATCCAATGGAAATTCAAGCTAAAGTGAAAATCTCCAGTGAAAATTGAAAACAAAAGTGGGAATCTCCAGTAGAGCTCCAAAAAGTGTTAAGTCTTAAATGGAAATTCAAACAAAAGTGGGAATATCCATTAGGAATCCTAACAAATTGGAAACAACCAATGGACATCCAAACAAAAGTGGGAATCTCCAATGGAAATTGAAACAAAAGTGGGAAAATCCATTGGAAATCCAAACAAAAGTGGGAATATCCAGTATAAATTCAAACTAAAGTGGGAATCTCCATTAGGAATCCAAACAAAACTGGGAACAACCAATGGACATCCAAACAATAGTGGGAATCTCATTGGAAATTCTAAACACAACTGGGAATCTCCAGTAGAAATCTAATTTTAAATTATGACCTGCAGTCAGGAATTGAAACATATGTGAGAATCACCAGTGGAAATCCCACAGGAGGGTCTGTCAGAAGATTTCCCCCAATTTCCCAGTGAATCTCCACCGAGCCTCCAGCATGATGCTCCACTGCAACCGTACGCAAACACAACCGAATCAAATCTGCCACTCAAAATAATGTCAAAACGGATCAAAAATGACTATCTTTAGCCTAAAGGCACAGAAATCATAGTTCATATAAACAGCACAACATTCTTGCCATCTGATAAACGTCTTCAGATCATTCGCTCACAACTTTAAAAATCCTGAAGTTTGGAAAAAGTCTAAAATTCGCACCTTCACTCCACATGTCCACTTCATTGACCTTTAAACTCCGAACACCACTTTCATCATCAGTTTAAACTCCTCCCTGTCCTACACACTCATGCTTTCTTCACTCCTGCTCATCTCAATTCTTTCTTCCAGTCTGAATCATTTCAAAGAATCAGTTCACTAGACTGTTTTGTTCAATGAACCGGTTCTTGATTCGAGTCTATCAGTGATTCAGTTTCCAGGAACGTCAGAGTCTCGGTTTGATTTATTCATGATCATTACTTGAACAGTGAATAAAATGTACAAACTGTACAATTCCTGCTGGTGATGAACAGAATCGATATGAATGTGATTCGTTACATCAAGACACTTTCAGCTGTTTAGATGTGAATCAGTCCAATGAATCATTTACAAAAACCGATTCAAAAGAATCCCGAATCAGGTATCTGTAATTCCGCTATGTCACACAATTAATTAACATGTCTCTCTCTCCTTCTTTCTCTCTTACACACGCACGCACACACGCACGCATGCACACACACACACACACACTTCCTTCAGTGATCTCTGAGGTTATTGGAGTCTCATTAAGGCACATCGAGGCTGAACATACAAACATCCAGAACTAGTTAGAATCGGATGCTCAGCTAGTTCTCGGCGAGTCATTGCTGAGGGATTCGTGAATCTGAACACACACACAGAGTGAGTATTAACGTGATGGCAGTGTGCTTGGGTCAGTTTGGGTTAACTAGTCTCGTACAGCCCACACATGCATATTGCACTTAAAATGACAATAGCTTTCCAAAACACAAGCTATTATCTGATTGGACGACTGGGAGTTCGTCTGCACAAAACTAAAGATCCGTTTGCAACAAAAATGATACAATGATAAGTATTAGGGATGCACCAAAATTAAAACTCTGGGCTGAAACCCAACATTTTGGATGCAGTTGGCTGAAAATCAAAACTATACTTTTATTTATATTTTACAATAATATAAAGCAATTTTGTGGCAATAAAATAACCAAATTTTATATTTAAATGAGTCGAGAGGTTTAATTTTAGCAGTGTTGCCATGACAACAGTATCGCAAGCCGCAGGTACAAGTATACTACATACCAATGTCCAGTCAGTGCATAATTTGAGCAGACTTTGCTTTTCCAGTGAACATGTGCTGTTCTTGCATAGATAAGTATACGTGTACAGAAGCAGAATATCCACAGGGCAGAATATTGCGTTGTTTTGAAAACTAACTGGCTTTTTTGCTGTACAAGCTATTGAAATGAATGGGTTTTATAGCGAAGCGCTTTCTGTGCTGGGTGTGAAAGTGAAAACAAGCATAGCCTTTATATAGCACAAGATTTTGAAATGAATGGGTTTTTATAGCGAATAGCTTTCTGTGCTTGGTGTAAAAGTAAAAACAAGCATAGCCTTTATATAGCACAAGATTTTGAAATGAATGGGTTTTTATAGCGAAATAGCTTTCTGTGCTTGGTGTAAAAGTAAAAACAAGCATAGCCTTTATATAGCACAAGATTTTGAAATGAATGGGTTTTATAGCGAATAGCTTTCTGTGCTTGGTGTGAAAGTAAAAACAAGCATAGTTTTTAGGTGGCACAAGCCATTAAAATAATGGGTTTTGTAGCGAATCGCTTTCTGCATCTGCTGTGAAATAAAAAAACAAGGAAAGCCATTAGGTGGCACAAGGCATTGAAATGAATGGGTTTTATAGCGAATTGCTTTCTGTGTCTGGCGTGAAAGTTAAAACTTTTTTCGGCTTACATTTTCTGCCATTTTTCTTTTTTTGTCTGAAAAATTATTTTGATAGCTGAAAATTCTGTGCATCCCTTAGTAATATCTATATTAGCATCCAAACCAACAGGTGATAGCATTTATTATGCTGTTCTATTACCTTCACTTTAAAATGATCAAGCTCTTTAAAGCAGGATGGAAGCTGAATGGCTGTTGTTTCAACAAATGGAAATGAATTGTTCCTTCATCCGTGTCATTATTATTATAGTATTGATCTTCATTTTCAGTGACATAAACAAAACTTGTTTAAAACCTCACAAGCTTAGAAACTGTTGACAACAGTGTAGAAATGCATTAAAACATTTAATTTGTGGTCAAATGAACACCATTTTGACCTAAATTTGTCTTAAAAATCTAAAGTCACTTTAAAAACTAGCTGATTGTTATGGTAAATTCACATGACCAAAACAGCTCATCTCATGTGAAGTTCCCAGTCAAGTAAATAGTTCACCCAAAAATTAAAATTCTGAATAATGATAAATGTTATCCTTATTTGTAAGACACTTACACTGCAAAAATGCTTTTCTTACTTAATTTTTTATCTTGTTTCTAGTCCAAATATCTAAAAATTCTTAAATCAAGAAACATTTTCTAGACAAGCAAAACTCATTGTCTTGATTTAAGAAATAATATACCAAAATTAAGTAAGTTTTTCCTTAAAATGAGCAAAATTATCTGCCAATGGGGTAAGCAAAATAATCTTGTTTTTCTTTTCGACATAAGATTATTTTGCTTACCCAATTGACAGATTATTTTGCTTGTTTTAAGTAAAAACTCACTTAATTTTGGTATATTATTTCTTATTATTTCTATTATTTCAAGACAATGACTTTTACTTAGAATTTTTAGATATTTGGACTAGAAACAAGATAAAAAATCTAAGTAAAAAAAGCATTTTTTGCAGTGTAGGATCAAATCATCTGCTAAATGAATGATATAAATGTGACCGCACCATTAAAATGATTATCAAATCTTAATCATTATTGATTATGCCTATATAGAAATATCATATATGGCAATGTATGCAAATTAGGGATGCTCATAACAACAGATTAATCGTTAACCGAAAGGGTGCATTTTTAACCGATTAATGGTATCTGTTAAAGGATAAAAAAAATTATTATTATTATTTTTAAGTTTGGCTGCACAAATGTACACAAAACTCGCGGGATTGTAACACATGCAACTACACGTGCCTACAGACCTATTTTGCCAAATAAGCAAAATGAAAGAAGGACATTGCTGATCACAGATGAGTTGATGCCAAGCCAGCGCTTATGGTGATGCCTCTCTCTTGGATCCGAGTCACAAACACCTCTGTTTATTTGCACAGTTGGAGAAAATATCAGATTTAGTGTACAACCAACAAACCAACTTTTTTCCATTTGGAAAATTAGTTATTAATACTGTAGTTGGGCTGCACATTGGCGCAGTGGGTAGCACGTTCGACTCACCGCAAAAAGGTTGCTGCTTTGAGCCTCGGCTGGGTCAGTTGGCTTTTCTGTATGGAGTTTGCATGTTTTCCCTGTGTTGGCGTGGGTTTCCTCCGGGTGCTCCGGTTTCCCCCACGAGTCCAAAGACATGTGATATAGATGAATTTGGTAAGCTAAATTGTCCATAGTGTATGTGTGTGAATGAGTATGGGTGTTTCCCAGTGATGGGTTGCAGCTGGAAGGGCATACGCTGCGTAAACATATGCTGGATAAGTTCATTCCGCTGTGGCGACCCCAGATTAATAAAAGGACTAAGCCGAAAATGAATGAATGAATGAGTACTGTAGTTCTTTCAGTAAATCAGGATTTAAAAATGCAGTATTTAGTGTGTCAGACACAAAATAGACACATCAATTAATATTTTTAAAATTAAATAATAATTTAATATTAATCCGACCAGCTAACCGTTAATATTCGGTTAACGAGCAGCTGCTGTTGGTTGGCAAAATTAACCGAAATGAGCATCCCTAATATTTTTTAACCACTGCCATTACAATATATATGTATATATAATATATATATTATAATTTTATATTTGTGTTGATATTTGGGCATATAAATTTAAACATATGAACAAATTGGTTGAAAAAAATATACATGTAAACAGCCATTTCTGCCATATTTTGAAATATTTGTTGCATATATGACATATTTTACATATATGAAAACAAAATATAAACTTGAATATCATTTATATTATTTGCATATACAGTGCATCCGGAAAGTATTGATAGTGCTTTACTTTTCCACATTTTTTTTATGTTACAGCCTTATTCCAAAATGGAAAAAATATATATTTATTAAAAATAATAAAGCTATAAAATCACATGTACATCAGTATTCACAGCCTTTGCTCAATACTTTGTTGATGCACCTTTGGCAGCAATTCCAGCCTCAAGTCTATTTGAATATGATGCCACAAGCTCAGCACACCTGTCTTTGGGAATTATTACCCATTCCTCTTTGCAGTACCTCTCCATCAGGTTGGATGGGAAGCGACAGTGTACAGCCATTTTCAGATCTCACCGGAGATGTTCAATAGAATTTAGGTCTGGGCTCTGGCTGAGCCACTCAAGAACTGTAACATAAAAAAATGTGGAAAAAGTGAAGCGCTTTGAATACTTTCCGGATGCACTGTACTTGCATAAATCACATTTCTACATGGGTGATGTGAACAGGTCCCTTCCTGTCTAAAGTGTAACAATAAACTCTTTCAGTGATAGTCTGACTGTACGAGACTGCGTTAACGAACACACCGACCACTCAAAACAACAAGCCTCGGGTTTCATGACATCATCATTCATCGACAGTAAGAGAAGGAGCGCTCACACACACACATCAGACAGGCGTTTCTTTGCTCTTCAGGTCGGGAGCGCTGTACTGTCGTCTCATGCGCGGCGGAGTTACGTAGCCCTGCGGTTTTTGGTTTCTGCCGTGCTGCTGATCAGTGAGCGTGTGCGGTAGCGTCTGGTAGGCTGGCCGCTGATGATTGGCGTATGTTTGTGGGTACGCCCCGTCGCCACGTGCACAGGGGCCTGGCGACTGTCGCCGATAACGACCACGGCCTGAGGCGTTGTTGTTGTTATTGTGGTGGAATCCGTTGCCGTAGTAGCCTTGATTTGCAGGCATGCTGGAGCCGTCCAGCGAGTTGCGTCTGTAGCGCCACTGCTGTTGCTGAGGAAACTGATTGCCGTTGACATAGTTACCATTGCTAGGGTGGCGAGGTTGCCAAGAGTGACTAGGAGAGGGTGCACGCATAACGACTGGCATTTGGAACGGTAAAGGAAGTAGTGGCATGGAGGGGGCGGGGCTTCGTCCGTCACTGCAATCTACCTTAAGGTCATCAACCACTACTGATGTGTTGGGTCCCCAGGACAGGCGGTGCTGCGGGTTACTCTTAAAGGGGAACTTCAGCTTGCAGTCCTGTGGGGGAATGAAGCGTCCTGTTCCAGGAAGGTGGACCACGCCCACACCCCCGTCGCAGCCCACAGCCCCGCCCCCTCTGCGCAGCCGCTTGGTGATTTGCTGCTGCTGCAGGTTCTGCAGACGCATCTGCTCCTGTTTTAGCCAGCGCAGGCGGCCCCTGCGAAAGGCAGGGTCTTCCTCCATCAGCCGGGACACTCGCTTCTCTTTGGGGACACAGCCATGCCCATCCTCATCTAAGCCCCGCCCCTGATCACCGTCTGGGGGCAGATCCTCCAATTCATCGTCATCCTGCACAAACACAGTCATAGTAAACCATTAGATTCAATAATCACATTACAACTGAATTGATCAATTGGATTTGAATCGAGGGCGTCACAGTGGCGCAGTTGGTAGCACGATTGCCTCACAGAAAGAAAGTCAGTTGGTTCAAGCCTCGGCTGGGTCAGTTGTCATTTCTGTGTGGAGTTTGCATGTTCTCCCCATGTTGCTGTGGGTTTCCTCCGGGTGCTCCGGTTTCCCCCACAGTCCAAACAAATGTGGTACAGGTGAATTGGGTAGGCTAAATTGTCTGTAGTGTGTGTGTGAATGGGAGTGTATACGCTTATTTCACGCGACCGCCAATTTAAAACATGAAAGTGAGGCTGCGGTGGGAAGAAACCCGGAAGTATAGGATCAGCACTGTAAACATTGCAGCAACATGCTGTGGATTATCAACCTCCAGCTGTAGCTGCAACTTTAAAATGCAGAAATGGTGTAAACATCACTTTAATATCATTCAGTTCAGTTTAATTTAAACAATTAAAAGCATATTAGGCATCAAACAACCTCACAATCTCTTTAAGAGTTATCTGCTTACGTGTCCTCCTAGACTTCAGTTCATGGCAGCAGGTCAACACAGTGGGGGCTTCCCTACTTCAGCCTATGTAACCCGGTGAGTGATAAAACACTGCAGTCCTCTGTAGCACATCTTCGTGTTGTCTTTAACAGTGTTGTCCAGGTACTGAAGTTATAAAAACGCCAATTTCCTGCTAACATTTAAGCGCCGTTGAGCGCGCTCATAAACACAGCTTATTTGCCGTAGTATTCACCAGTGCTCAACACAATGACTGTGAAGGTCATCAGTTCACTGCTCTTCACAGATTGAAAACACAGATAGACGGACATTGGAGCGTTTTAAAGCCATGAAGATCAGTCGATTTATCAGCGGATCGCTCGTCTGTGTTTGCACTCAGTAAACAGCGGTGAGTTTGGTGAACTGATGACCTTCACAGCCAATCATAGTGATTTCTGTTGAGCAGTGGTGAACACAATGGCCAATCAGCGCTGTTTAAGAACGCCATCTACAGTGTATTAAATGTTAATGAGAAATGGACATTTTTTTTTATATTTCATTCAGAAATTTTGTATGGTGACAAGTCTAATACAGTGAAAGAATCAGTTCATTAACTTGAGTTTGATGAATGGCATCTAAAATGTGTGTTTGGGAAAAAAACGTTAACTAAGTAGTGCCATTTCCCTTAACTCAGCTGAAAATGAGGTCTGATATGTCTTTTTATTTTCACTATTCATTCAGAACGGACCTTCGGGTCACTGGGAAGGCGGTGAAATGATGAATTTGTGTCACTTTCTCTTCGCTGATAAGATATACAGCCAGATACACAATATTCCTGGGAAAAAAAACGTTAACTAAGTAGTGCCATTTCCCTTAACTTAGCTGAAAATGAGGTCAAATATCCCTTTTTATTTTCCCTATTCATTCAGAACAGGACCTTCGGGTCACTCGGAAGGCGGTGAAATGATGAATTTGTGTCACTTTCTCTCTTCGCTGATAAGATATACAGCCAGATACACAATATTCCTGTATGACTCAGGCGATACTTCCCACCGCAGCCTCAATTTCGCTGTTAATAATGGCGGCCGCGTGAAATCAGTCTATAGGTGTTTCCCAGTGATGGGTTGCAGCTGGAAGGGCATCCACTGCATAAAACATATGCTGGATAAGTTGGCGGTTCATTCCGCTGTGGCGACCCCAGATTAATAAAGAGACTAAGCCAAAAAGAAAGTGAATGAATGAATGAATCTTCAAGAAATCACTAAAGGTAACGATATCATGTTATCATAACGATCTAATGTGCCAATAAGATCATAACTATACTGAGCATTTACACTGTGGCCATATTCATCAATGTAAACACACCAAAAACAACACTAACAGTATAGCAGACACTGTAAAAGCTCATTCTCAGACACTTTTCTGACAGGGTGTTAGAGTGTCATCGAGTGTCAGAATGTTGTAGGACTGCTGTACAGGAGTTATTATTATGGATTATAGATCGCCAAATTTTTATTTTAGCGTTTTTTTTTTTTATAAAAGCATGACGGTAAAACATGAACGCGGTTATGAATATATTAAAACGTGTTTGTTTGTTGTAAAAATTCTTAATAATGACAAAAAATACAAATTTGTGGATCTCATTTCCAGGTGCAGCGAAACTGCTGTTGTAGATGGTGTATTCTGGGAAACATTCTTCCCCCTTGGTTTCGAGTGTGGTCCTGAAAAATCTCGGTTTGATGGGGTACCTACCCCTTGCCTTTAGCCCTAAGCCTTCAAGCTAAAGAGAATTGGGTGGAAGGGCTACAGGGTAGAATAAGGATTAGGCCTAAGTGTGCAGTGTCTGTATGTTTGCGTATAAGTAAGCGTGCACTTGTCTTTTGATGGCAAGATAAAAGAAGTGCAGTGTCCAGATTGGGCCTGATCACACAATTTCTGTTTTCAGATCAGAATCGGACATTACCTCCCGATCAGGATTTAAATATATATATGTAAACATGTATATTATTTATTTAACACATCTATAGTTATGCAGTAGCACAGAGTTAGACCTCTTTCTTGAACTCACACAGAAACAGCAATGCGTGTGCGGCATGACATCACTTTCCTGCAGAGACGCTATTGGTGGTCCCTTTGTTTTAATTCTGGCTAGCTCTACGAGATCGTGACGTCGCTCTATAACCAATCAGCGTTCAGCTGCGAGTGTAGCTCCGCCTTTTGGTACCCTTTCTCGTCTTTGGTACCCTTCCGAAAGGGTGCCAAAAAGTGGCACGGTACGGTTCAGTTCGATACGCCTTTTGACAGTGGAAACGGCCATAAAAGCGTACCGTACCATACCACTCAGTGGAAACGGGGCTTTTGACAACACAAACACTGCTGTCGCCTCTGCTTTCATGCAAGGAAACCTCGTCTCTGCTTTCATTTGATTGGAGAATGAAAAAGACGTGACTGACGTAACACGCTTTTCCCGCTCAGGGTTGACTTATATTTCAACTGCGAGCACACAGCGTGCATTGGCAAAAACGTGAGGTGCAGCAGGCAGTTAAAACGTGAGGCGTGGAGGGCGCATAAGCAGCGCACAAAACACTCGCGGCTGTTAGTAAACCATTCAGAAAAGGCAGCATTCAATGCAAAAGCGCATTCGGTGTGATCAGCCCCTAAGTGTGCATGTGTGTGTATGTGTCAGAGGTGTTTGCACATGTCTGCACATGTAAGTATGCACATGTCTGTGTTTGTACCTGCTGTACGACCGGTATGATGCTCTCCATCTTCATCATTCTGTCTCTGAGGGCTTTGATCTCCTCGTCCTTCATGTTGTTCTGCTCTTTGACCTCCTGCAGGATGTCCGTCAGTTTGTGTATGTGTGCCTTCAGGTTGTAGACTCCGCTGCGTGCGCTCTCTGCATCTGCGTCTGCCGTGTCCTGCGTCCGCTCGTCCCCAATGCCTACTGTCTCCCACACGTCCTCCGCCACCTCCCTCCAGCCGTCCTTCTCAGCGTCCCGTCTCCCGTACATGCGGCAAAGCTCCTTCATCTTGACGATAGCCAGCGCCTCCACCTCCCGCCGCGAGTGTCTGAAGTCTCCGAGCGCCACCTCATAGCAGATCTCCTTCACTGCCTGCAGCTTCAGGTCACTCAGGGTCAGCTGCTCCGGGGCTTTGCTGATGCGCCGCCGCTGCGGGATCTGGTAGACGCGGAGCGGCTCGCGGCGTTTCCCACTGCTGGGCAAACCACAGCGCTTCACGATAGACTGCACCTGAAACACAAGCAGCAGACACACCACACACAAGGATCCAGTAAAGTGCTTTGAAATGTGCATTTTCTATTCAATGTTTAATGTTTAAATTAATCTCAACTTAATCTTAAGTAGCTCCTTCCCATTTTAAAACAGCCAATAGTGTTTAGTTTTTCTCTCAGCTCTGCCAGTGAGAGATTGAGCTCAAGCACAACAAATGAATAGCCAATGAAAAGAAGGGGGCGGGGCATGTCAGACACTACAGAGCATTTGATTGGTCAGAAGATGATGAGGAACTGAAGTATGAGGTGACGTAAATAAAACATTGATGCATTTAGGAGGAATCGACAAACTGCAAGCTTTAGATGTTTATATCAGGTTTATATCTTCTAAAAGCAAATTTTGTCACTGTTTTGGAGCACACTAGCTTATAGACATCCTTACAACTAACAATACTGATACTAACAGCTTTATTTTAATTTCACAGGACTTTTAAGCCAAATATTAAATTCCCTGACTTTTTTTAATTCCCATGACAATGAACATAAAAACAGGCCAATGTTGTGTTTACATATTTCTAATAAAATAATGTTAAAATAATACAATATTTAAATTGTTTTGAGCTTGATTATCATCTCAATGACTTTAAAGGTGCAGTGTGTAAGTTTGACACTCAGTGGTTGAACTAGGTATTGCATTCCTGGACCAAAACAAACTCAAGCGCAGGTTGCCAGATTGAAGAGCGAGTCTCAAGCCTAAAGGTTGATTTAAACCATGTTCGAACTCAAAGCAATGGCACGAGATAGAAGGAATATTTTCCATCTTAAAAGGAGTTTTTGTCCTAACCAACACCTGTAATTGATATATTGGAAGCAGCTTCTATTTCTTGCAGCTGAACAACAGAAAAAACTGACAATGATCAGCTCAGGTACACCTCATGTGCTTTATTCAGTGTTAAATGCTAACAATGTAAGTTTGAATGACATTTTACATCACATTTATTGCCATACTACTGAAAGCAGCAGCAGATAGTTCACCTCAGATCTGGAAAATTAAAAAATGTCTGAAACTGAACTTCAGATCTGTGACTCAGTGCAAACCAACACATATCAGTGATTCAGCATCTACATTTAATAGTGTTAAAGAGGTTTAATATGTATTAAATAGATTATAGACCTGACCATTTAGCCGGAGTGCAGTGAGTGCACTATTCTGTGCTTCTGAATGGCTGTATTTACATTTCTGTCATAGTTTGTCTGGTGCAAACAGCCAAATTGCTCATCACTGCAAATCTCATCTTGTAACGTGTTGTTAGCACACGGGGTTACAATGTAACCTGCTCACCTAATGTTTACGTACATAATATTAATATTATTTGCTAATTAATAACCACCTCATGTGAAACTGAATCTATGTTTC
The DNA here is from genome assembly GCA_903798205.1 of Danio tinwini. NCBI lineage: Eukaryota > Metazoa > Chordata > Actinopteri > Cypriniformes > Danionidae > Danio > Danio tinwini. Next base: position 32,405,840 of record CAIGQZ010001345.1, on the reverse strand, counting down.
ATTTCGGAGTCTGCTACTGTCCACCAGAGGTCGCATTTCGGTCACAGACACACAGTTTGAGAGTCTTCCTGACTGAATAAATGAAATATGGTGTTTTCCACCAAGGCAACCTGGGTGCTGAAATGTAATTGGCTAAACTGGCATTGAGCGGGTTATATGACCAAAACAAAGACGGACTTTTTGGCACGTAACGCACATGTTTAAAGCAGAATATCTGACTTTTTTCAGATAAAAAGAACGTTCACTCAGCATGTTTCTGAAATATCTGCAAACAAATTATGGTATTGTTATGCTATAGAAGAGTCAAAGACTCACATGCAGCACCTTTAAAAGCCACCATGAGAACAACAATGAATAATTTACCACAGGTTTTGATAAAATCAGACATATTTACTGCTTGAGTGGCTGTAAAGTACTCCCTCCTCCATATGTGATAGATCAATACAAATGTCAGTTTTTCTGTCATCAAGTTTTTAACACCCAGATATTGAAGTAGTCATTTTGAAGCAAGAGCTCTTATATTTCATATTATGTCTTAGCCCTAGTTCACATCAGGTACAGTCTAGTGACTGTGTTTGACTTCAATGACTGCAAGTTAATGAGCATGAATGAAATAAAATAGAGCTGAAAAAAGCCTAACCATAACAATAGGCATCAAAACAGCATGATGTAACACAATACTGTCAGGACACTGGCTTGATCTCTCTCTTTTTCTATCTCTCCTTGTCATTCTTGCAGCGTTTACTCAGCTGATCGCTATTACCGATCAGGGCGCACATGCCTCACCGCACCTGTTACATGTCTCCTTTAATTTTCTTGCTATTTAAGCTTTCCTTTTTCCACTGTCTAGTTGCTAGTGTGTCCTGTCACTATTGTGTGTCTTGCTATTCTTTGCGTTATCTTGTCTTGATGCCTGTCATTGTCATTCATTGCTTCATGTTTTTGTTTTTCTCTCTGCCCAGTTTTTGCTCGGTTGCCTGTGATTTTTCTTTGTTTTCTCTTGGATTCATCCCGGCCAGCCACCTACCTTCGACTTCGCCTGTCTGACTCTGAGTTTGTCTGTCTTCCGTTGTCCCATCTGCCTCCCGATCGATGCCCACCTGCCTGACTTCTCTCACGCCTGCTGATTTAGACACTGGTTGCTAGACTGCCTTTCGCTCACGCCAAGCAATCACATCATTATCATGTTTGAGTCACAGGCCTCAACTCGTCGTTGTTTTGAACAGTAAATAAAATCTGCTTTGACAGCATTTTGCAGATCCTTCTCTCTGGGTGTGACAGAAAATTTACCTTGTGAAAAATGGAAACTACAATTTAAAAGTGATGTGAAGTGCTTCGAAATGTGCATTTTTATTCGATGCTTGACGTAATCTCAACTACAAGATGAAGAGAGGGCGGGGTATACGTATAGTAGCTCCTCCACTTAAAAAAACAGCCAATAGTGTTTAGTTTTTCTCCCAGCTCTGCCAGTGCGAGTGGTTGAGCTCAAGCGTATCAAATAAAGACCCAGTGAGAAGAGGGGGCGTGGCATGTCAGACACTAGAGAGTAGAAATGCGCGGATCAGCTGAAGTGTTACCCGAATCCGCTAATTCATAATCATTCACCCGCCACTGGCCCACACATATTATTTTATCTGATATATATATAAATATATCCGCACTAGGGTTGGGCAATGTTGACCAATTTGGCATCGTACAATGTCTACTGTGAAACATCGCGGTGGACGATGGCATCGTCGTCGTAGGCGGGGGTGGATGTTGTAAAATATCAATTAATTCATAACGAATTAATTAATTGTAGCCATTTTCACTTTTTTCCGCGGGACTCTGGCATGAATAGGCGGAGTGATCTGTGTGGCTATAATGGCTTTTCCCCACAGCTGGTGGAGGAGACGAGAGTTTGTTTGGAGTTTGCTGTAATTTGTATTGTGATTGATGATAACTTCCCTATTTTATTATTATTATTATGAGGAAATAATAACAAGTTAAGATGCTAGAGCTCGACCGTTTTGGTCGCATATGCGCCCGAAATTTTATGTGAGCTAAAAATATATTCGGAAGCATTAGTGCGAGTGCGACCTGTTTTCACTGCAAAACCCTCACCGCGTGTGCATTTAGGACACATTTATGCAGAATGCATCTTTGCACCTAAAAACGCCAAACGCAGCGCTCAGGAACAGATTAAAACAGTTGTTATGTGAACTTGCTGAAGTAAAAAAAAAAGCCCGCAATGCTTGCCCCGCCTTTGTGCTCTTCTTATTGGCCCACTGCTCTAGAACTGAATGCAAATGGATTGGTTAATATCAGCTGTCAATCACTCAGTCAATGCCTTTAGATGACAGGAGCTACAACCGCGGAAATGTGAAGCGCTGAAGATGAGAGAATGAAAATAACACTGACAGATTTAGTTTTAGAAAGCACCTAAAGTTACTAATAATGGCACGTCTTATTAGTGATCATGTGCTGAATGTTAATCCACCATTTACACTTTTCCAAGAGTGGATAAAAGACTTCCAGTGGCTTCAAGTCCACTATGAAAGCCATTCACTGTAAACTCACTAAAGCCATTCACTGTAAAGTCTGTGGGACGGGGTCTGCAGGTAACAGCGTTTGCCACTGAATCTACACATTTTAAGCGCGAGAGGTGCTGTATAATCCTTTATTTAATCCTCACCATGCTGTCAGCCATGCAAGCGGCAGCTATATGTAAAATTTAACAGCTCATGAAAAGCAATCTACGACTCATCCCAGAGATCGCCAGGACACCCGAGGCTGAGCGCTCCGTCCGGCCGGGCAGAAGTGCTCGGAGACGGTGACGCGAACGTAAACAAAGGCGGGGGAAGCGCGGCGGGCTAAGAGCTAAGCTAAAGCTAACACCACACCGGCTCTCTTTACCCAGCATCTTCCTCGCCAATGTACGGTCCCTGGTGAACAAAATGGATGAGATTAGACTGCGCATCAACCACAGCAAAAGATTATGGAACTGTAATGTCATGATTTTCACAGAAACATGGCTAAACAGCGGGATACCAGACAATGCTGTATCTTTAACTGAGCATCAGACATTCCGAGCAGACAGAGCGGCGGATGACTCCGGTAAGACCCGAGGCGGAGGATTATGCATTTATATTAACAAAGCGTGGTGCACAAACTCTGTCATCGTTGGGAGACATTGCTCTGTTAACCTGGAATTTCTGATGGTCAAATGCAGACCGTTTTATCTGCCACGGGAGTTCACCTCCACCTTTATAATCGCTGCTTATATCCCACCCGATGCTGATGCAAAGCTTGCTATGAATGAACTTCATGCAGCCATCAGCAAACAACAGACTGCTCACCCGGAGGCTGCTTTTATTGTTGCGGGGGATTTTAATCACTCAAACTTAAAGACAGTGCTCCCCAAATTCCATCAAAACATTTTCTGTCACACACGGGGAAACAAGACTTTGGACCAGGTATACACAAACATGGCTGAAGCCTATGCTGTTACCCCCCTCCCCCACCTGGGTCAATCAGATCACCTTTCTTTGTTCCTCACCCCCCGATACTCACCCCTCATCAACCGTGTGAAGCCATCAGTGAGGACCATCAAAGTGTGGCCAGCGGGGGTAGACTCCACACTCCAGGACAGGTTTCAACACACAGACTGGAGTATGTTTGCTTCCCAGGCCACATGTGGCTCTCACACAGACATTAACAGCTACACTTCCTCTGTTCTGGAATACATCAACACCACCATTGACAGTGTAACAACCCAGAAACAGATCACCACATACCCAAATCAAAAGCCATGGATGAACAAGGAGGTGCGCCTCCTGCTGAAGGCACGCAACACTGCCTTCAGATCAGGGGATGCACGGGCCTACAGCACTTCCAGGGCTAATCTGAAGAGGGGCATCAAAAAGGCCAAGCACTGCTACAAGCTAAAGCTAGAGGAGCACTTTTCCAACTCTGATCCTCGGCGCATGTGGCAGGGCATACAGGCCATCAGCAACTACAAACCCAGCCATTCCACACCCACAGCCACAAATGTCTCCTTCCTGAACGAGCTTAATGACTTTAATGCCCGCTTTGAAAGAGACAATAATGAACCCTACATCAGGATCACTTCCTCAACCGACCACTCACCCATTACACTCACCTCCTCAGAAGTCTACACCGCACTGAGTCGGATCAATGTGCGTAAGGCTGCTGGACCAGACGGTATTCCTGGGCGTGTCCTCAAAGCATGTGCAGAACAGCTCGCTGGGGTATTCACAGACATTTTCAACCTGTCCCTTAACCTAGCAGCTGTGCCAACATGCTTTAAAACCACCTCTATTGTGCCAGTGCCAAAACACTCCAGCCCAACATGCCTGAATGACTACCGCCCGGTAGCACTCACACCCATCATCATGAAGTGCTTCGAGCGGTTGGTCCTGGCACATATGAAAGACTCTCTGCCATCCACACTGGACCCACATCAGTTTGCCTACCGTGGCAACAGGAGCACAGAAGATGCAGTCTCCATAGCGCTGCACTCTGTACTCACACACCTGGACAATAAAAACACATACGCACGAATGCTGTTTGTTGACTTCAGCTCAGCATTCAACACTGTCATACCCTCTAAGTTAATGATCAAACTTAGAGACCTGGATATAGACACGTCTCTCTGTAACTGGGTTATGGACTTTCTGACTAACAGACCTCAGAATGTTAGATCAGACCACATTTGCTCCACCACCGTCACACTCAACACTGGTGTACCACAGGGCTGTGTGCTGAGCCCTTTCCTCTACTCCCTTTTCACCATCGACTGTAGGCCTGTGAACAGATCCAACGCCATCATCAAATTTGCAGATGACACCACAGTGATTGGTCTAATCAGCAACAATGATGAGACTGCCTACAGGGAGGAGATACAGCATCTGGCCACATGGTGCACCAACAATAATCTGCTCCTTAACACCGACAAGACCAAGGAGCTCATTGTGGACTTCAGGAAGGGACGAACAGGCTCACATGATCCCATCTACATCAATGAGATGGCCGTCGAGCCTGTATCATCCTTCAAGTTCCTGGGGACCCACATCTCCAAGGACCTTTCCTGGACCACCAACACCTCCAGCCTGGTCAAGAAGGCTCACCAGCGCCTATTTTTCTTAAGGCAACTTAAGAAGAACCAGCTGTCATCAGCCGTCTTGGTGAACTTCTACCGCTGCACAATAGAAAGCATCCTGACGAACTGTGTCACAGTCTGGTATGGAAGCTGCTCTGTTGCGGAGCGTAAGGCACTGCAGCGGGTGGTGAAAACTGCCCAACGCATCACAGGGACCACACTGCCAGCCATAGAGGACATCCAGAGGAAACACTGTCTGCGCCGAGCACGCAGTATTCTTAAAGATTCCTCTCACCCTGCTCACAGACTGTTTTCTCTCCTGCCTTCTGGCAGGCGCTTCAGGCTCCCCCGGACAAAAACCAGCAGACTAAAGAACAGCTTCTTCCCCAGAGCTGTCTCCCTCTTGAACTCGGCTCCCCACTGACTTTTTGCCCCCCTAATACACCCCACTCTCCTCTCCTCATAACTCAGACTCATCATAATCACTGCACTACTTAACATTTGCACATTTAAAAATTGCACATATTCATTGCACTGATTCATTTATTTGAACTGTACACACCTACTGCACATGTACATTTGTAAATTATGTACACATCCACTGTACATATACATTTGTAATTATGTTTATCTATCTGCACACTTCTGATTATTAATAGCAACCTGTACATTTATCCATCTATTGTAAATCTCTGTTCATAGCTAACACAACCTGTATATAATGTTCATAGTACATCCATTTGTAAATATCACCATAGTTTTTCTATAACTGCACTTTATAACTTATACCTGTATCCTGCACTTGCTGCTATTGCACTCCTGGTTAGACCTAAACTGCATTTCGTTTCCTTGTACTTGTACATGTGTGATGACAATAAAGTTGAATCTAATCTAATCTAATCTAATCTAATCTAAAAGATCGTTATTGCTATTAAGATGACATGAAAATAATAAGTTATATATCAATATAAATGTGGAGCGGGGCGATTGATTGCGATGCTGGCTCAGTATTGTGAAGTTCATTGGCCATCGGCGATGGACTATGGCATCGTCTATCAGCCCAACCCTAATCTGCACCCGATCGACCCTTTAATAATTCTAATTCTTTGTTTTAAGCATGATGATAGGTCAGCGTGGGTTGTTCATTATTAACAACAGATTTAGCTTTTACATATACAGGAAAAAGAGAACAAAAGTGGTGCCACTTCAGCCTTAACAGCAGCTATGTTATGTTTACCTGGGCTTTGTCTTTGCACTGTGCAAAAACAGAATAGCATCTACTGTGCCTGGATTTGGGCGATTCCGCCTTGCCTCCAAAACACAGCCAGTTGCACTAAATGAGCATTCGCTCGCACCGCTTGTTGCAGGAATGCACAAGCTTCTCCTCGCAAGGCGCTGCAGTCGTGTAAATAAGCGATCTTGTTTCTCCCAGAATGATAGCAGATTTTCCTCTGATGACTCTTGCACTTCATCCATTATTTTGGGCGTCTCATCTTCACATCTCTGCTTTTTTGCTGGTCAATTGCTATGACCCGCGACCCTCCCGCAATTAATCATAATGTATTGTTTCATTTCCCAACCCGCGGATTATCCGCAGCGCCCGCGGATATAACTGCCATCCCTGCATCACTACTAGAGAGCATTTGATTGGTCAGAAGATGTGATGAAAAACTAAAGTATGCGTTGACAGAAAAAAAAAATCGTTGATCCATTTAGGTTGAAGTGACAAACTGCAGGCTTTATGTGTTTATATCAGGTTTATATTTTCTGAATGTGAAATTGGTCACTGTTTTGGAGCACACCAGATTATAGATATCCTTAAGACTAACAATACTGATACTAACATCAAACAGCAAAACAAAAGTCCCTGATATTCCATAACTTGAACAAAACAATATTAAAAATCCCTGACTTTCAATGTCTGGAAAACTGAAGACATTGAACTTTTAAAATGCCATGATATTTCAGAAATTCTGTAGAAACTTGATGAGCATGAGACATCTGTGTCATGTTGTGTAAGCTGCAAAAATTAAGTGGTTTATTTATAAACTAATTTCGAGAGGATCACGTGCTTATGACTGCTTGCAGCTGGTCCCGCATTATCCAACTTATGATTCACCAATCAGACGATTCCTAAGCTACTATAAATACCCTAGGTTCCATATAACAGCTATCATTGTTTTGAAGAATCCCCCCTTCCACCCCTACTCCTCCTCCTTTCCTAGATGGGTGGCACGGTGGCCCAGTGGTTAGCACTGTTGCCTCACAGCAAGAAAGTCATTGGTTCTAGTCCTTACCAAGCCAGCCAAGTTTACACGTTCTCCCCATGCTCACATGGGTTTCCCCCGGGTTCCCCGGTTTCCTCTCACCGTCCAAAAACAAGCCTCAAGTGAATTGACTATTCCAAAGCGGCACCATAGACATGTTCCTAGTACGTAGTTATATCTTAAGAGCAATCACTATCTGTTCATTAGCTACTACAGCAGGGGAGTTCTTGAGATCTACCTGAGCTCAAACTCCCATCTTGCCTTGCAAACAGGAGGGAGCCCCGGGCTCGAGGATCTCATAAGTGGACTCTTGAAAATGTACATATAGAGACAGACAGCACACTTCACTTTACCTTGTTAGCTGGAAGTTTCTCTCTGAGGGATGAAATGAGTCTCCAGCTCTCCTCACAGGAGCGCTTGTCAGAATCATCACCGCTGTCTGAATCTGCATACTGAACACAACACACAGAGCAAGCATTAAGTTTTAAAGTTTGTGTCAAATCAAAATAGGCAGTGTTTATTTTGCTAGCACAGATTGTTATTCTTCAGGTGAACGATTAATCTGTGCAAGTTACTTCAGTTCATTCATGAAAAAATGTGTGTTTTGCTAATCTTTAATATTCTGCCTGAGCATCTGCTTCTGCGTTTGGATTGGCTCTTTCTCGTCAAACATTCTGACACACATTTTGACTTTTTGCACACATATAACGTTAGTCTGGTATTGAATCTGCCACTATGCTGACACACAGGCATTTGTATCTCAGCCCTCTTCTGAAAAGTGCACAATCTCACTTAAATTTAAAGCGACAGTCACCAAAACACCACAATTAGGATCAAAGCCTGAAAAGGGTCAGTTTCAGAGAGTCTATTTTCAGCTAAAACTTCACACACACACGCACGCACGCACGCACGCACGCACGCACGCGCGCACACACACACACACACACACACACACACACACACACACACTCTCTAGGGACACTTATTTTACACCTGTCTGTCTCTCACCAGTCTCTGTTGCTCCAGCAATAGATCTGCTTCCTCCTTCTCTCGTCGATACTGAATCTCTACATCCTGTAACCTGAGATTGACAAAGACAAAGGTGAATACACACTCAGCACAAGTCTACTTACTTAAATACATTCGTTTTAAGCCACTGAATGCAGAATTGTGTCTGATCAAACATTTAAAACATTACAAAAACATAAAAGAAACGATCTAATAAACTACAAACACAAAATTTTAACTAAACTGCTTTAAGCTTAAAGGGACAGTTCACCCAAAAATGAAAATTCTGTCTTCCTTTCCTCGCCTTTTACTTGTTCTAAACCTTTAGATATTTTGAAGAATGCTGTAAACCTGTAACCAATGACGTATTTATTTTTCAGCATTCTTCATATGATCTTTTGTGTTCAACAGATGAAATACTCATAAAGGTTTGGAACCAGTTAAAGTTGAGTTAATGTAAACAATTAGTTCATTTTTTTTTTTGGATGAACTAATCCTTTAATTGGGCAACGCAGTGGCGAAATAGGTAGTGCTGTCACCTCACAGCAAGAAGGTCGCTGGTTTGAGCCTCTGCTGGGTCAGTTGGCGTTTCTGTGTGGAGTTTGCATGTTCTCCCTGCGTTCGCATGGGTTTCCTCCGGGTGCTCCGGTTTCCCCCACAGTCCAAAGACATGCGGTACAGGTGAATTGGGTAGGCTAAATTGTCCGTAGTGTATGAGTGTGAATAAGTGTGTATGGATGTTTCCCAGAGATGGATTGCAGCTGGAAGGGCATCCGCTGTGTAAAACATATGCTGGATAAGTTGTCCGGTTCATTCCGCTGTGGTGACCCCGGATCAATAAAGGGACTAAGCCGAAAAGAAAATGAATGAATGATCCTCTAATTGTAGCAGTTATTTTTTAAAGGTTTCTATAATGTTAGTATTTAATCAAATAAATCCAGCTTTGGTGCAGGAATATTATAGCTCCTAAATTATGAAGCCAATACAGTAATTAATATTAGTAATCAAAAACTATGAAACCAAAACAATGCCTGTTACATGAAATACAATGAGTGTTAACATTAAAAACTTATTAAAACATATTTTATTTCAGCTAGTGTGTAAGTAATTATATCAATTTTAATTGTGATTTAGTTAAATTTTAAACTAAAATAAAAACAAATAATATAGAAATTTAACAAAGTACAAAATTTAAATATAAGCATATATAACCTCCTAGGGCTTGAGTGTCCACATATGTGGACACCCCATTTTAGCCACTTCAGTGGCTATTTAAAATACTTTGAATGTTTTAGATTTTGTTACAGACATACAGTGTCATTCTGCAACTGTTTTGCAGCATATGAAATGTCCCAAACCCTATTTTTAACTGTCCAAAAGGGAAAAACTTTTTGTTTTTACTCTCTCATAGTCAAAGTAAGTTCAAAAAAGATTTCTATGTTATATATGCATTAAAAACATTCAGGAAAAAGTGTTTTCTGTAAATTCGGACCATGAGTACACATACAGTTGAAGTCTGATTTATTAGCCCCCCTGTTTATTTTTTTCCCTAATTTCCATTTAACAGAGAGCAGATTTTTTTAACACATTTCTAAGCATAATAGTTTTAATAACTCATCTCTAATAACTAATAACTATTATCTTTGTCATGATGACAGTAAATAATATTAGACTAGATATTCTTCAAGACACTTCTATACAGCTTAAAGTGACATTTAAAGGCTTAACTAGGTTAATTAGGTTAACTAGGCAGGTTAGGGTAATTAGGCAAGTTATTGTATAATGATGGTTTGTTTTGTAGAATATCGAGAAAAATTATAGCTTAAAGGGTCTAATAATATTGACCTTAAAATGGCTTTAAAAAAATTTTAAACTCCTTTTGTTCTATCTGAAATAAAACAAATAAGACTTTTTCCAGAAGAAAAAATATTATCAGACATACTGTGAAAATTTCCTTGCTCTTTTAAACATCATTAGAGAATCTATTTAAAAAAGAAAAAGGGGGCCAATAATTCTGACTTCAACTGTATATGGACATCATTTTTCTCTAAAAGTACATCATATCAAAAGATGATACTTAGATTTTTACTCTAATTAGGTTACAATAAGCCCAAATAGCAAAAAGAAATAAAAAATGCATGTAAAAAAACACCTTGAGCCTTAAGAGGATAAAAAGCCTTTTTAAAAAAGCAAAAACTGCAAAAGTATATTTAATAATACGAGCTGCATAAACCCAATTTAATTAAAGCTTTCCGAGTATTGTTATTTGTTACCATGTCTTAACTTTCCTTATCGAACTGTTTGTTTGCTACTTATTTTATTTCCTTGATTTCAGGTAAACTATCTGCTTCTGCTTCCATTTTATTTCATAATCAGCACCTGAGGTGATCCTTGTTATAGTAGTTTATACTGTTGTTCAGCCACTTAGGGCTCTATTTTAACGATACAGGCACAAAGTCTAAAGTGCAAAAGCATTAAGGGCGTGTCCCAATCCACTTCTGCTATTGTAAGGACGTAAAAATAGGCTCTGCGCCAGGGGCGTTGCTAGACATAAAGCTCTACAGGGGCACAGCTCCCCCTCAAAAAAAAAATATATACATACACAGTTGAAGTCAGAATTATTAGCCCCCCTGAATTATTAGCCCTCCTGTTTATTTTTTCCCTAATTTCTGTTTAACAGAGAGCAGATCTATTGAACACATTTCTGAGCATAATAGTTTTAATAACTCATTTCTAATACTGATTTATTTTATCTTTGTCATGATGACAGTAAATAATATTTGACTAGTTATTTTTCAAGACACTTCTATACAGCTTAAAGTGACATTTAAAGGCTTAACTAGGGTAATTAGGTTAACTAGACAGGTTAGAGTAATTAGACAAGTTATTGTATAACGATGGTTTGTTCTGTAGACTATTGAAAATATATAGCTTAAAGGGGCTAAAAATTTTGACCTTAATTCGTATAATTCTGACTTTAACTGTATATATATATATAATAAAACAAAAAATTATATATAATTAAAAATAAATAACAGTATTATTGTTATTATACAATTATTATTCTAAATAAACAACAGAAATTAATCCTAAATGTAACTGAAAAACAATCTGGAGTGATGATAAGATAATTTAAGAAATATTTAGCATGAATATTAATTAAATTTGAGTGAAATTCTATAGACAACTTTATAAAATACAAAAAAATATGTTTTATAGAATTATCTGTTGTGTGTTGTCTTAGACCCGACTTATGGCCGAGAATTAGGTTTATTAAGTCTTACCTCCCTGACTCATCATCCCTCCGTTTTGCTTCATACAAGGAGCCATGTTTAGTCTAAATAAGGTCACTATCTTATTATTTTATCGACTTGCAAAACTCACTCTGTGCCGACACATCCACATAGAAGACTGTTACGCCGGTTTTACAATGCATGGGCACCGCGTGAGCAGCGCTGCTATTTTTCGGGCGTGCATGTTCGCAACCGGGACTTACACCAGTAGCAGAGCAGCGCGTCAGTGTCAAGCAGGAGCGGTGCATAAGACGCGAGTGTAGTTTTTTTTTTATCTACACACGTGGTCAGTTTGCTTTTTGATTAAACAACATTGCTTTCACCAGCATTGATTTGGTTGCACATAGAGATTAGCGTCTTTATTTTGTAATTACAACTCTTTACTCTTTACTTTACTCCTTTACTTTGGTGGAGTAAGGAAACGGTGGAAATTCACTCCACTGAACACATCCATTAGCCCACATATTTAATTAGGTTTGTTAAGCGCAAAGATTTGTTTCAAAACTATTCCTAAATTCAGTTCTAATCTCCAGCAAAGAAATAAATTAACAATAATAATGAAATGTGGTCAAAAAACTGAGTAATATCCAAACACACGTCCTGTTCTTATGCCCCATATTGTGATGCAGACGTCTCCAAAACCCCACAGGTGGGCAAATCTAAACTTGTGTTTATTAAAACAAATATAAATCTGCATATAATAAATAATACTGCTAATTATAATAACATTATACAGATGCAGATTGTCATGAATAAACTGAAAAAGCCCCCCGAGGTGAAGAAGGTATAGAGACAGTGACTTTTATATTTATGTAGTAAATAATAATTTCTCATTTTAATCCTTTAATAGTTTTAATTTGTAAAGATATCTGTGTATTACTGTACATCCTGTGTGTATTAAGCAATGTGTAAGCGTTTGGACCTGCATAAGTGCATAACTAATGCGCTCTGCGCTGGACTTTAGAACAGCTTTAGATGTCAATGGTGTGGTCTATTTCAGTTCCTAAAATAGCAACACACCAGCAATGTGCCTTAACACACCTCCTTTATAGACCAGCACACACATGAGTCCACAGAGTGGTGCAAATGGATTTACTAATTAAACAACATGGCACAAAATGGAAAAATTAGGGTTGCCCTGGTCTGAAAATAATAACAAATCATGCCAAATACGTCTTGCACCTTATTGCGCTGGGTGTATTTTAGGGCCTTAAGTTGCAGAAACAATTTTGCACATTGCTGTTTGGGATGGTTAGGACAAAACTTTAACATGGAAAAGATGGCTTTTATCATGTAGTTAGAACCAGTGTTATGATAAAGTGCTAACTAACAACTCTAATCTGTCAGTAGGTATGAAGTCACAGTGTTGATATCTGACCTCCTCTCCATCTCCAGCTTGATGTCGATGCCCTGTTTCTCCAGCAGCTCCCTCTGGGCGTAGTTCCAGTCTGCCGGCTCCCCCTGCTGCTCCACACAGGTACTGCGCTCGCGCTCCAGACGCGCCTGCTCCGGGTGGTTGAACCTGAACACGTGACTCTTGCCCATCACGATACGGTTACCTGCAGCACCAGAGGACGAGCTTACAGTCATGTTCAGTACAATTCAAGTATATCTGTATCACGCTTTTCACAATAACTATTGTTTAACTACGAGGACCACCATGGTTTACATTTATATCATTACACTGAACTGAACTTCATCTGGCCACAGCTATATCACTCTGCAGCCCAAGAGCGGTTACTTACTGAAGTTAAGCAAGCCTGAGCCTGGTCAGTAGTTGAATGAGAGACCACATGGGTAAACTAGGTTGCTGTTGGAAGTGGTCTTAGTGAGGCCAGCAGGGGGCGCTTAACGGGTCTGTGTGAGTCCTAATGCCCCAGGAAAGTGAAGGGGACACTATACTGTCAGTGAGCGCCGTCTTTTGGATAAAATGTTAATCCGAGGTCCTAATAATCCCACTTCTCGTCAAGAGTAGGGGTGTAACCCTGGTGCCTTGGCCAAATTCCCTCCATCAGCCCTTCCCCTTAATAGCCTACCAATCATCCCCATCCACTGAATTGGCTCTATCACTGTCTCTCCACTCCACCATAGCTGATGTGTGGTGAGTGCACTGTTGCTGTTGTCCCGTGGCTGCCGTTGTATCATCCAAGTGGATGCCAAGTGACTGTGAAGCGCTTTGGGGGTATGACCATACACAATATATGTGCTATATAAAATCAACATTGCATTACATCAATGAAAACTGGACTGAAGGTGTTTCAGTTTATCAGAACTTCTATGTTAAGCTGCTTTGACAATCTGCATTGTAAAAGTGCTATAGAAAACAAAGATGAATTGAGTTTTGATTCGATTTTTTAATGTACTGTAATTTTCAGACTGGATCATTAAGGATTTTGTTAGTTTTAGTTTAGTTTTGTGAACAGATTTCTATTTAGTTTATATATGTTTTGCTTTAGTAACTGTAGCTCATCAGAGTAAACAGAACACAACCAGCAAAACTCTTAGTAATAAAAGTAAAATGATAGTTGAATCTAAAATCTAATAAATGCAACTTAAAGGTTCAGGACACCCTGGAGTACTTTTTTTTGAGATGTTAACAGATGTGTGTGTATTGAGCATCAGTTAAGTGTTAGCACCTGTCAGCTTTAATTGTGGGGAAAACTGGATGATTTTGAGCTTTTGTCAGCTGATTTCTTCATCCGGGTTTAAAATTATTTTTGGGGCAAGATCAAAAACGGTGACGTATCGCTCATCTGCTAGTGGAGTTATGACGGTCGGTTCCTCATTATTATTCATATCAGAGTTTTCTTACCCTATGAGAAGACCCTGCTTCTTAATTATTCATGACTGCACATGCTTTCCGAAGGCAAGGCAGACCAAGCTGTGAGACCCTATGGCTGAGTGAAACCGCATCCACGGACTCGCATATGGCTCGCAGTATTTAGCCGTTCATGAAGTGTCTTATGTGTTTGTTTCCATGAACCACTGGGGTTTGTTGCATGTGTTTCCCCGTGATGCTGTCAGGGCCGATACAGCAAAGCTGTTTGTTTGCAGTAAGCATTTTTGTCGGGAGAGCTGTACGAGAATTGGAGAACGGTGGACTTTGTCTTTTATAAGTTGAGTTTGTTACCATTCAGACACATCGGCTTAATTTCTATAATTTTTGATTAGCCTGAGAAAGTAATCAAATAGTTTGTTACAACATTAAAATTCATCCCTGCAAAGGTGAAACAAATGATGATGGAGACGTCAAAAAGAGTGAATTTTGACTGCGGTCAGGCCAGCCGCCAGTCTAAAAAGAACGGTCATTCTAGCCTCCAAGGTATTTTGGCGGTCACTCATACACTGCGTATTACGATAGAGCGATAAACAGCAATGATCAGCAGGCTGACAGAGAAGATGACGAGGTCACTCGCTACATTAAAACCGCTGTCATGGAAAATTAAAGGCTAATGTTGGCATTATTCGTTTAATATTCACCGTCAGATTGTGAAGAGAAGTGGCGAAACAAATCCCACAGAGCCTTTATCTTAATTTCATTATTGCCAAATAACCGTCATCATTTATCATTTAATTTAATTGGTTAAGAAAGACTTATTTTTATTGGTGTGTTGGCCAATTTAAAGGCTAAGTCTATGTACTTAGGCCTATTTAGAGTGCTGAGATGTTACAAAGTTACAGAGGACTTATTTTATTTCTTTGTTTCCAAGTGGCCTATAGCTAGGGCCAGACGGAATCTGCAGACGTTTTTTGCAATTTCTGCTGAGAATTTTGGTAAAAAATCTGTGGATTTCTGCGGATGTATTTTGGAAGTCTCAAAACTAAAACCTTAATATGTGAAATAAAAAATAATACCTTTTAAAACTTTTATTTAATGTTTAAAATGCAAATCCAATTAGATTCACTTTATTTGGTAAACAAAGCAAGTCTCTCATATAATATTTCTACAAAAAAACAGAAAATATTACTGTACAAACTGCATTGTACAAAAATCAGACAAACATTTTCATATTAGTCAATAATATAACTGAAATTAATAAAAAAACTAAACACAGATTTATAGATTTTATAGATAGATTTACACACATTTACTCAAGTAAATAAACTAAAATTAATGATGGGCTAAAAATCTGGGGAAAATCTGCGGAATTCTGCGAGCGCAGATGCCATGTGGGCCTAGATATAGCCTACGTTTGTTATGATTAAATTATGTTAAAACATGTATAAACGACTCATTCTTGAAAAAAGGTAAAAGAGCTGTGTGCATGTGCACATTTGAATAATGTCGGGCCGTAACCGGGTTCAGGCTTTTAAAAAACTGTCAATCAAAATGTACTTGTCGGGCTCTGGCCCTATTGGGAACCTAACTTATATATATATATATGTAATCAATCTAACTTATTTCTAAGACAACAACAAACTCTGAACCGCATCGGATGTCATTTCCTCAATGTAAATGCTAGCGCTGCTGTTTTTTTCGACCATTTCCCTGCGTGCGCATCCTGAATGTTTACAAACATGGTAGCTGGTCTATACATTTTAAAGTATTATAAAGCATTATCTAATTATGAAAACTGTGCTCATCTTAACTAAAAGCTACGCTGTGTTTGCTAGCCTCACGCATCTCGCACCTGTCAGTCAGTCAGCCAGCATGTCACCTTAAAGGGTTAAAATGACACACAGCACTACTACGATTACAGAAAAGTTTGCGCTGTTATAATTCACTTAAAGTACATATTAACACGTTTTGGTGCGATTATAACCTGCTATTAAAAAAACTAACAATGACTGAATGTTTTGAGTGAGTAGTAATGTAGCAGTGGCCGGGTGAATTTTGGTGTGGCGCCCCGCCATGGAAGAATGAATGTAGCGGAAACCATGCATAAGGATACATTTTTTGAAAAAATTCTGAGGTAGACTTGAACCGAAAGAGGGGGGTTTCATGGCCCTTTAAACTTTAAACAAATAAAAGTAAAACGTATTAAGAATTAAGATAAACTTCATATTAAATCTCATGTAAATAATTGTGCCTAGTTTATTTTTATAACATGTTTAATGTTTATATAACACAGATATTTGTGTATATAATCGTGTGTTTGACTGAAGTGTTTGGTGCCATCTACTGGTGTTTCTCAGAAATGAGTGCTTAATAATTCTTAAAGATTATTATTTATGCTAATTATGATTTCATTTCAGTTTTCTAGTGACTGTTGTTAGTTTTGTTTCGTTTTTCATTTACTGTGAATTTTTATATTTAATTTCATTTAATACTTTTTTTTACCAATAGTTTTAGTATAATAAAAAGTTTTGTTTGATTGACAGCCCCAAACACACTCACCCTGTCTGAGCAGCACACACTCGCTGATCTGCTTCCCGTTGACGTATGTCTCTGCTCCTTCCAGCGGCTCCAGAGTCACGTCCACTGCAGACACACACACACAGTCAGTGATCTGCAGGAGGGTATGCTAATGAGGTGGGCGGGTCTCTACGGAGCTTTTCCCAAGGTAAGAATGTGGATTATTTGTGCAAAGTGTATGCTAATGAAGTGGGTGGGGCACTTCTGAGCTTTTCCTGCGGAAATAATGGGCATACTTCATGCAAGTTGTATGCTAACGAAGTGGGCGGGGCTGTTAGGAGTTCCTCAAATATAAATGAGGTTTCTCTAGGTTTAAAATGTATGCTAATGAAATGGTCTGTGTTCTTCTGAGCGCCCTAGGTAAGAATGGGATTCTTTGTGCAAGTTGTATGCTAATAAAGTGGATGGGACTGTTCGATGCCCCTGCGTATGTATAAATGAAGTTTCTCTAAATTCAAAATGTATGCTAATGAATGGGTGGGGCTCTTCTGAGCTTTTCGTGAGGTAAGAATGGGATTATTTGTGCAAGTTGTTTGCTAATTAAGTGGGCGGGCCTGTTTAATGCCCCTACATATGTCTAAATGAGGTTTCTCTAAATTCAAAATGTATGCTAATGAATGGGTGGGGCTCTTCTGAGCTTTTGCCGAGGTAAGAATTGGATTATTTGTGCAAGTTGTATGCTAATGAAGTGGGTGGGGCTGTTCGATGCCCCTACGTATGTATAAATGAGGATGTATGCTAATGAATAGGTAGGGCTCCTCTGAGCTCTTCCCAAGGTAAGAACGGGGATCTTTGTACAAGTTGTATGCTAACGAAGTGGGTATGACTGTTCGGAGCCCGTCCCTAGGTAATAATGGTGATTCTTTGTGTAAAGTGCATTTTAATGAAGCTGGTGGGGCTTTCTTGGAGCTCCTCCATAGGTATAAATTAGGTTCCTCTAGGTTCAAAATGTATGCTAACAAAGTGGGCGGGGATCTTCTGAGATCTTCCTAAGGTAAGAATGGCAATTCTTTGTGCAAAGTGTATGTTGATAAAGTGGGTGGGGCTCTTTTGAGCTCAATAGGAATTAATTGGACTTCTCCCTATTTAAATTGTATGCTAATGAAGTAGGTGGGGCTGAACTTCTCCCTAGATAAGAATGAGGCTTCTTTCTGTTCAAAATGTATGCTAATGAAATGGGCAGGGATTGTTTGAAGTCCTCCCTAGTTAAGAATGAAGATTCTCTGTACAAAGTGTATGCTAATGAAGTGGGCAGGACTAATTGCTGCTGAAAGAAGACTCCGCCTCCTCCAGGCCAACTTCATCTGTTATGAATCATTGCAAGTTTGAAACAAACAGGAAAATAGCAGCTTTCTGTAACATCAGCTACATGCACAATGCCATTTATGTTGATATGAAATGTGATGAAAGATCACTCTACTGCAAACAGTTTCACATCATGCCATGAACACAAGGAAACTCATCTGACACACACACACACACACACACACTTGACATAGACTGCTTGTATAGAGGGAAATATGAGGAGAAATGACACTGATAAATGCGGGAGTGTGTTGAGAACAGGAGGAGAAAGGACAGATGATGAAAGATGATCTTTCAGATGATACCTGCGTCAAATCCCAGCAACTGTTCCACCAACAGAGAGAAAACCATCACAGGACATAAGTGTGTGTCACTGACACAATTACACACACATGTACACATCTATATGCAGCTCAATGGCTTAAGCAATGCAGACGCAACCATAGGATCCAGCAATAAATAAATGTATCTATTTTATAACAGAATGAGTAATAACGGCAGCAGAACTGTGAAAGAATTTAAACTGTGATATGGGCAGGGTTTTTTTTTAAGTATTACCAAATAATTTTTATTTAGCGGCCAACTTTGAAATACCTCATGGGCATCTCTTTGAATGAAGACAACATCTGTCTCTTAAACTTTGTTTTCTACATGTTTGAATCAAACAAGAAAATGCATCTTGTTGAAAGATTCTTTCCAGTGTTTAAGCAATGACATTTGTACCTTTTACACATGCTATGACCTAAAAATACAGGCTATACCAATGTTTATATTACTTGGATGGTAACCTGTTTTAGAACAAATAAAGAAGATGAACTCTTCCACTTCAAAAGTAAAAAAAATGCAATCTCATGGGAAATACCTGACATTTCCTACAGATCATATGGGTTTCATGTGTGCTTGTGTTTGTTGGAGGTTTAATAATAGCACAGTTAAAAATAAATAAATAAAAACAAGATGCTGTTTTATTCAGCATTGATCAGCATTGTGAGACAACACAACCATTGTATTACGCACGCACGCGCACCCACGCACACACACACATACACACGCGCACACTCTCTCTCTCTCTCTCTCTCTTACCTCCTCCAGTGTGGTTCATGTAGCTGTAAAACACACAGTGCTGCTCTTTTATGAACTGACCACTGAGCTTAATGTCCACGTCCTTCTGACCAACCCTGATAAACACACACAATATATCAGATCAGCACAAATTACCCAAAATCACCAATTCAGTCACTCACTTAGTTAATCAATCAACCAAACACTCAAGTCAGTCAGCCAAGTAACCAATCAGTCAGTCAACCAACCAACCAACCAACCAACCAACCAACCAATCAATCAATCAATCAATCAATCAATCAATCAATCAATCAATCAA
>CAIGQZ010001345.1:32375689-32386119 GCA_903798205.1 Danio tinwini | reverse complement strand
CAATCAATCAATCAATCAATCAATCAATCAATCAATCAATCAATCAATCAATCAATCAATTAGTCCATCAAACAGTCAACCAATTAGCCAGCCAATCAGTCAGTCAATCAACAAACCAACCAATCAACCAATCAGTCAGTCAATCAGTCAGTCAGTCAATCAAAAAACCAACCAACCAACCAATCAGTCAGTCAATCAACCAACCAACCAACCAACCAATCAGTCAGTCAGTCAGTCAGTCAGTCAGTCAGTAAGTCAGTCAACCAATCTGCCAGTCAATCAACAAACCAACCAATCAGTCTGTTAGTGAGTCAGTCAGTTAACCAGTCAACCAATCAGCCAGTCAATCAACAAACCAATCAACCAATCAGCCAGTCAGTCAGTAAGTCAGTCAGTCAGTGAGTCAGTCAGTCAATCCGTCAACCAACCAATCAGTCAGTCAACCAACCAATCAGTCAACCAACCAACCAACCAACCAACCAACCAGCCAACCAACAAATCAATAAATCAATCAATGCATCAGAAAACAAACCAACCAGTCAACAAACCATTCAGTTGGTCAACCAACCAACCAACCAACCAACCAATCAGTCAGTAAATTGGTCAGTCAGTCAACAAACCAACCAACCAACCAGTCAATCAATTAACCAACCAACCAATCAATCAATCACTCAGTCAATCAGTCAACCAATCAATCAGTCATTTGGTCAAGCCAGTCAGTCAACCAATCAATAAATCAATCTTCAAACAACCAACAATTCAACATTAGTCAATTAATGAGTAAGTCAGCTAGTCAATCACTGAAGCAGCAGATCAGAGTGTTCAGAAAAGCACAGATCATATTGATAAACTGTAATCTGCATTGATAAACTGATCACCTGGTCACTCCCTCTTTAATGTAGTACAGCAGACACTCAGACATCAGCGGATCCTCATTTAGATTCACCAGATGTGGAGTCTGAAACACACACACAGACACATGAGCATCTCTACACCGATCAATTCATTTCAAGTTTATGTGTATAGTGCTTTCACAACATTTATCATTGCTAAGCAGCTTCACAAAATGCACCCCTTAATAAATCACGACCAAAATTATAAAGATGTTGGCAGTACTGCGGTCAAGCTTATACATAGTTTACCTGCAGTTATATTGGGTAGAAAGTGATATTTATGCATGTTATACATCATTTCATTGAAGTGATCTACAAAATAATTAAGAACTATTTATGTATTAGGTACAATGTGTTCATATATTATACAGGTATGTGTGCATGTTTGTGTGTTGTGTGTTTGCAGACCCCTTTAGGTGAAAAAACTCCAACAGTTCCTCCGTCCTCTTTAATAGACACTCCCATCTCTGCCAGAATCGACTCCCTGTTCAGAAAAACACACACGGATCACATTAAAGAGCCCCTATTATGCATTATTGTCACACAGAGGCTTTGTTATTGGGTAAATGTGTGAAACAGAAAAAAAATGATGGCTCAGTCGATGTAGCACTATGGTGCAGAGGTGCTTTTATTTAAAGTGCAAAAGTTTCCAATCCAAAAATAAAGTAGACAAAATATATATACAAAAATAAACAAACAACAAAACAAAGACAATAAAGTAACAAAATAAATATTGACAAAGTTTTCGCTTTCTAGACTCAATGCTTCTAACCACCGCTATGCCACTACTCACACTCCAAACTCCTACGACTCCCACAGTCTTTTCACCCCCTCACATAAAACATAAAGTTTCCCCTGGCTGGCCGACCACTCTGTGCAATAGTCTTTTCTGATCTTTCCTTTAACCAACGGCTCATGAATCCCCCATTGCAGGGTAGATTATTGCATTAATAAGCAGAACGTTCACTTATTAATGTTTCATTATCTTCAGTCATGATCAGTCCCACACACACCTGCACTCTGCTAATGTCTGAAGCAAAAGGCGTGTTCACGATTTACCGGATCCGACACAGAACATATTTGGCATTGTTTTGTGTTGACGTAAATACAAACAGGCAAAAGATCCGAATCATTTAAACTACTCTGAGTCGAATCTTTTATTAAAAGAATCAGTAGTTTTTAACATGCTGCACTTTTAGATTTAAACCTCAGCTGGATGTTTTCATTCACTGAGAGCTGTGTTACACATTGCATAGAAGCTCATTTTCAAAAACCCACAATAGGGGCTCTTTAATATCACAGCGTTTACACTGCAGACAGGAATGAGTTCATGATCGAGTGTTTCCCTTTGATCTTCCATTGATCTCATGTGTGTGTGGAAGCTGTGCGTCACCTTTCCAGACGTATAGACTCAGTCTTTCTCAGTTTCTCCTCCCACGTTTCATTCAGCTCAGCGATGATCTTCTCTGTCTCCTGCACACACATGCACACACACAGACAGACACAGTGTCACACACAAATGCTTTTAACAATAGAAGTAACCAAAGCAAAGCATAATACAATACAATAATACAATAAATAAATAAATAATAGTCTAATGCAGTATACTGTTTTCTATCCATCCATCCATCCATAAATCCATCCATCCATCCATCCACAGAGATTAAGTTTTTTTCAAATAGTTTTTTAAAGTTTAGCTATAACAAACATAAACTTAATATTTATAAAAAGCACTTAATAGACTATAAAATAAATTAGAAAGTGATTTTAAATACAGTATATATTAGGGGTGTAACGAGACGCCTACTCCACGAGACGAGACATGAGATTGGGTTCACGAGAACGAGACGAGATTTTTACACAATTTTAAAGAAATCCTTAATAATGAATATCAATGCAATAATCTTAGAATTCAAATGTTTTGCTAATATATGAAAGGAAAATAGATTTTTATTTAAAAAACAATCACAAAATGCTAAACAATTTAGGTGTTTTTTTAATTAACTTGTAATGAATTTACATCCATTTTTATGTATACAATTTTCATATTTATTCCCATAATTTTATGTATGCAATAGTTTTATATAAGTTTAAATTGAATTCTATGCAATGAACATGCAAACGCTGCAAAATATTAGTTAATATTCAAATAGAAAATAAACTCTAATGACAGGCTTTTCTCTTATAGCATTTCAGAGTATTTACATTGCAGACCTTGATGGTCAATTGGGATTTTCTGACAGTGTCTGATTTTTTTTTAAGACCTGCTTACATTTATCATCTTTTAAATGTGACTCGTACACGATTGACTGCAATTACACAGCACACGGCAAAAGGCGCAATGACCAGAAAAAAAGAGCGGGCGCTGACTAACAGCTGATAATAAAGCGCTCTTTTTTTCTCCATTCCTGTATTTATTCAGTTCACATGGTTTCATTTTTTTTTCTTGACAAGTTGTTTTGCTGTAGTTTATGACAAAAACTCATTTGGCCATTTTCTTTTAATCTAGGCCTTTTTAAACCAGTAGGCATCTTGATGTAATGTCCATGGCGTGATTTCTGCACGTGATGTATGCAGCAGTATTATTTAATGTTGGTTACGTGGCGGATGGTGCGCTCTCTTTATCTCTCGTGAACATGCTTGAACACTTGTGCTACATCACACATATAAAAGCTTTTTTAGTCCCTGTGTGGAATTTAGTCACTTGAACCAGCAAAAGAAAACGTCCGCTTTTCACAAACAGCATAAACGTGTTTGGTAATGATGAAGGCGGGTGTGTTGAGTCTCCAGCAGTTCAGTATGTGTGTGCGCGCTTAGAGATGTGTGTAGGTGCAGAGAATATTGTGTCAGACAGCTGTGTGGACTGTCCTATTGCAAAATGCAGCTAAAGTCCTACACAATGGTAGCCTAATAGTTTGATTTGGGTGTTTACATATATGTACTGCACTTCAATTATGACTTTCAGCACATCTAAAGTGACGTTCCATCGCGTGGTAATATCCATGGTTAATTTGAGTGGCTATAGTTGCAGCCTCTGCTTGGTCATGAATAACGCAGCAGCCTTTAGCTGGTGAGAAAAAAAGTGGTTACGTCACACCCGCCCGCCCAACCGAGTGGCATGTGCAACACAGAGGCCAGCCTTACCAGGTGTGTGCAAAGCACTTGATGTCGCGAGATCTCGTCCAACAAGATCTTGTCACACCCCTAGTATATATATATATAAAGGTAGACCAAAGAATAAACTATAAAGTGATTAAAGACAGAAAAAAAACAATTAGAACGATGAATTGAAGAGCCCCTATTACACATTAAAAAGTCATATTTCGGTTTTATGGGTCTCCAACAACAGGCTGATCTGCAGGCAAGGTCAAAAAACACTTTTATGGTCTTATAATATGCATTTATTTTTACCTAATTATCCCAGCGACTCCCATATGAATTGTTCAGCGATTCATTTGTTCCCAAACCCCTGCTTAGCGTGAAGCTAATCTGCGCTGATTGGACCGATGACAGCCTGTTGCGATTGGCAGTAAAATAAGCCCAGCGCAGATTGTCAAGCCCCCGGGTCGCCAACATTGGTATAGGATCCAATCGCAGCGAACGTCCGAAACCCGCTTCATAGTAAACTTACTAACAGCACAGTAAACAGTACCCGGTTCTCAACAGTGTTATTCAGACACCTCAGTACTAAAAGCAGTGCAGTTAAACACCAGCATATTGCTCTGTACTTAACTATTATACACATTCAGTTTTAATCCACACAGCAGCAAAAGCTGAACTATTCTGAACCTTGACTGCTGCACGTGTGCAGGATCAGCTAACGGTGGCCATAGCAACGACAAACAGCAGTGGAACGAGCTCACGAAAGCATTTAAATCCGTAAACAAAGCAGCACGCATCGCGTTTACACTGGTGCATTAGACGCGATATGAGAATATAAAGAGTTAACCTGATACAGTACACAGGGTTACTAGTAACAAAACATGTAGATCATTTCTGTTTGCAGTCATTGCTGTGGCACCTCTTGCGTGAAGTGTTATATGTTCTCAGGGCTTACCTGTACTCTGCTTTGCCCAACGATCACATCCCTTAGCCGGGGGATTGTAGCGCTCACCAGCGCTCCTCTTCTGTCCTCTGACAAGCTATCTCTGCGGGCTCCCATCACGGTCACCCTGAGCCTTCGTAAGCCTTTCCAGTGCGGCGCTCCAGCCAGAAGCCCTATGCCTAATAAACTCCTTATTTTGCCCGCACTCCTGGTGTATTGTCTGTCCATTACAAGATGGAGGAAGAAACTAATCCATGAGCTGTGTTCCTGTCCAGCTCTGTCAAAGTCTCATACATCTGTAGTCTTTTCTGATCCTTCCTTTAACAAACGGCTGACGAATCGCACATTGTAAGTGTGCAGATTTCTGAACCACTTCTTTCCCTTACACTTCCAATAATATCCAGGTAAGCACAGCGTCTTCATGACTCCTGACTTCAGGATCTGTTTGTCTTAGCTGCTGTGTTAGTGGGCGGAAGGATTAAATTTTCCCGGGTTTGCGCGCACAACCATTATGTTTCGTATCGACGTCAAGCCGAAATGGCTGAAGACTCGTTATCAAGACGGTTCATTTAAACCACTGAGTCGATTCTTTTAGAATCAATAGTTTTAAAAACTGTCCACTTTCAGATTTAAGCTTTAGCTGGATATTTCACTTCACTCAGAGCTGTGTTACACACTACATGGAAGATCATTTTCAAAAACCCATTAATAGGGGCTCTTTAATTCTACAATCATAACTCCGCCCTACCTTCAGTCTCTCCGCTGCTTCCTCATTGGTGATCATCTCTCCCTGAAACTCCTCTAATTGGCTGTGGTCATCCAGAGCAGCGGGGTCACTCTCAGGGGCGGGGCCTTCTCCTGGGATAGGAGCAGAGGTAGGCGGAGCCCCATTGGAGGCAGATTCAGCAGGCATGAGAGTGATGCCAACACGGTTATTATTGACTTCGGCAACTAAAAGACAAACAGATACACATTTTCAACACACTTTTAATTCGTGCCTGGTGATTTACAAAACTCAAATAAATTTGATTAAACTATTAGAATTTCCATATTTTTAAATCATAACTAGGGCCAGACGCAATCTGCTGACATTTTTTGCAATTTCTGTGCAAAGTTTTGTTAAAAATCTGCGGATTTATGCGGACTAACTAAAAACTTAATACATGAAATAAAAAGTAATATCTTTTTAACTGCTATTTAATGTTTACAATGCAAATCCAATTAGATCCACTTTATTTGGTAAAAAAAGTAAGTCTCCCATATAATATATCTAATAAAATCAATTAATATTTTTTTCAGAATCGTTGGAGGCTAAAATCAGAATTGAAACTGACTTTTGATTAATTGCACAGCCCTAAAATAGTTTTATTTATTTTGACAGCGCTTAAGACTAGTCAGTAGTGATGTTTGATACAACAGATTTCCTTTCTGATCTGACACGGAGTAAAATTCAGGCTGGTATCTGCAATACCGATACTAATATTCTGTGCAAATACAGCTCATGTGTCAAATAAATAAAATAAAAAAGTGTATTACAAATGACAGCTTCAAACGGAGTATTTTTTAAATTTTATTTATTTGAAACTTGGACGTATATTGAGGTGGCGACCTCATTTACAATATAGCCGAGCTAAGAAAACAACAGAAAAACCCAAGAGAGGAGACATGCTGTAGTTTTAATCAAACCAAATAAAAATAACAGTGTAAAATCAGTAAAGGCGACGCAGTAGGTAGTGCTGTCGCCTCACAGTAAGAGGTTGGCTGGTTCGAGCCTCGGCTGGGTCAGTTGGCGTTTCTGTGTGGAGTTTGCATGTTCTTCTTGCGTTCGCGTGGGTACACACATATTTTCCCCCACAGTCCAAAGACATGCGGCACAGGTGAATTGGATAGGCTAAAATTGTCCGTAGTGTATGATTGTGAATTAGTGTGTATGGATGTTTCCCAAAGATGGGTTGCAGCTGGTAGGGCATCCGCTGCACAAAACATATGCTGGATAAGTTGGCGGTTCATTCCGCTGTGGCGACCCCGGATTAATAAAGGGAATAAGCCGAAAAGAAAATGAATGAATGAATGAATGAATGAAAATCAGTAAACAAATCATGTAATAGCAAAACATTTAAAACCGCGTCTTGGCTGTTAGTGGAGCTGAATCCCTCTGGCATAGTTGTGACTGCACTGGTGTGTGACTGATGATATATTACTTAACATATATTATTTAAAAATCTCAATAGTTTAGTTACTTTTCACTGTGTTCACTCATTCATTTTCCTTCGGCTTAGTCTCTATTTCAGAGGTCGCCACAGCAGAATGAACCGCCAACTATTCTAGCATATGTTTTACACAGCGGATGCCCTTCCAGCTGCAACCCAGTGCTGGGAAACACCCATACACACTCAATCACACACATGTACACTCATACACTACGGCCAATTTAGTTTATCAATTCCCCTATAGCGCATGTGTTTGGACTGTGGGGGAAACCGGAGCACCCGGAGGAAACCCACGCCAACACAGGGAGAACATGCAAACTCCACACAGAAACGCCAACTGATCTAGCCGGGACTCGAACCAGCGACCTTCTTACTGTGAGGCGACAACTGAACTCAAAATATGCATAAAAATCTGGTATTGGAAGTATCGATACTTCAGTCTCGATCCCCACATCACTACTACTCAGCTGCTGGTTGGAATAATGTGTGATTATTGGAGCAGTACCTGGAGCGGTCATCAGTCGACTCAGGCCCTGGGACAGCAGCAGATCTCGGAGACGGTTCACTTCCTCCTTCAGCTCTCTGATCAGGCGAGCATTCGGATCCTCATTAATTACAGCATTACAGCGGATCTGCTTCGCTCTGTCAGCATATCTGAACACATGACAGGAGGCTCAGAGGAAACTCACACACTGCAAAAAATGATGGTCCCACTGTATATCAGGTGGCCTTGACTACTATTTACTTGCATTAAAAAATAAATGTTTAGATAAATGATAGATGCTTTCTACTCGGTGCGTCTGAAAGGCACAAGCTCATCGCTCCGCTTGCGCGCGCATATTAGCATTTATTCTAATATGAGGAAAAGACGTGATATGTGATATAAGCTCTGAACTTTAAACTAGCACACAGGTGGTATGACTTTGTTTAGTTGCAGCAGTTTCATTCCGTGCAACAGAAACGCAGCATTGAAAAGCCTTTAACAGGGTTTCTGCAGATATCACAATGCCAAATTTAAGACTTTTTAAGACCTTTTTAAGACCATTAAGTATTAAATTTAAGACCTTTATCACAATATCAAAAACACGCATACACAGAAAAAATACAAAAATCACTAAATTAGTGGTAAAATAAATGTATTCAAATTGAACAGTACTAAACAGGTTAGACCACCATTGAACTACAGAAAAAACAAACAAACAAACATCTTAAGTCTGATTTATACTTTCGCCTGGCGCCACATCTCGCACCTCACGAAACGGACGAGGCTTTTATACTGGACGTGTTCGCCATTGAGATTCTTTTAAATGACAGGGGGTGGTCAAAAGAAACAAACAGTAAAATCAGATGGATAAACAGAGAAGTAGAAAGTTTCCAGAACTGGTCATATCCTTAATATCATTCAGGATAATTGTTTTTTATTATTTTTATAATTATAAAGATTTTTATAACCATTCAAGATTTTAATTATATTATTATAAATGATGCATCACTTGCTTTTGTTCATATCTCGGACAGTTCTACCTATTAAAGTTAAATATTAATGGCAACAGAACTTGCGTTGCTCTACAATTATATTTTTTATTATGACAAGAATAAAAACAAAAAAGTACACTTACTAAAAATACTGACTTTTTTTATTATTTTGCCCACTCAACAATACACACATTACTGTCTGGCTAGTTTCTGTCCTCTACTTATCAGCTAAAAAGGCAATAATGATCCAACATTCGTGACCATTATCACCAATAAAGCCTAGAAATTGGGCATCAATGTAATGTAAACTGATAGGTTCATATATTCCTTTCCAGTTACAATCAGAATTATTAGCCCCCCCTTTTCCCCAATTTCTGTTTAACAAAGAGACCACAGAGAGTCAAGACCTCACGACGCTCACTGACAGTATAGTGTCCCCTTCACCGTACTGGGGCATTGCAGGGTATGTGCTGGAATCCTAGTGATATTTTCAATACCTTTCTAAGACTTATTAAAGACCTTCTCAGAATATTTTAAGACCTTGCCGACACTTCCAAGTTCTAATCAGTATCAAACCTTTAACTTAATAAACAGTTGCTAATAAACAGTTGTAGTAAAATAAATGAATGGAGCACAACCGTGCAACAGAACTCAGAGAAGCTCAGAAGAAACAAAGCTAGAAGGAATAAATTAGGTGGTTGTTTTCAGCGACAGGCTTCAGCCACTGTTTAAACTCGTCTTTCTCCAACCAGGAGTACGCAAACTTACATTTTCCTATTTTGTCGTCTGTTTCGCTCTATGGTTTCGCTACATGTGGAGACCGTCACATCACCTTCCCGTGTTTGTCACAAATTACGTGCCATGATCTGGACTGAGGAGCTTGGCCGGATACACCCTAGCCCGAACCAATCGCATGGTTCGCACGCCGTTGTTAATATTAGGAGGAAAATATATACATTTATGCTTTTTTGGAGTCAAACACTTTGGAAAATGATTGAACAAAATTTTAGACCTTGTAAAAATGTGTTTTTAATACCTTTTAAGGGCCTTAATTTTCTCATAATTGATTTATCAACTTTTAATACTTGTTAAGCCACCGCAGACACCCTGCATTAGGACTCACACAGACCTCAGGTTGAGCGCCCCCTGCTGGTCTCACTAACAATACTTCCAACAGCAACCTAGTTTTCCCATGTGGTCTCCCATCCAGGACCAGGCTCAGCCCTGCTTAGCTTCAGTGAGTAACCGCTCTTAAACGGCAGGGTGATATGGCTGTGGTTTGACATACATTATTTTGTTTACCCCAATGGCAGATTATTTAGCTTGTTTTGAGGAAGAACTTGCTTAATTAATCATTTTTACATATATATTTTTGCTTGTCTAGAAAATGCTTCTCGATTTAAGACATTTTAGATATTCTGACTAAAAACAAGACAAAAACTCATTTCCACTGAGTGGTACAGTACGGTACGGGTCACCTTTATCAGGCTTGCGTTTCCACTACAAAGGGTACTCTTTTGGTGGGCGTGGTGTACTACAGAGAGTTTCAGTCGACGTCATTCTCGCTCGAATAAATGTCTACAGTAAAGCTGTACGGGTCGTTCACAAATCATATGAGAAGCACTTCTCACAAAACAGATGCTTTAAACATATTAATACTTGTGTATAAATGTTTATTACTAACTTTACTATGAACATGATTTGATTATAACTGCAGATAAATGATCAGTGTGAAATAGCCTACTGTAACGTCTGCAATTATATAAAATAAATAAATAAATGAACATATATGAACACATACAGACC
>CAIGQZ010001345.1:32361573-32375289 GCA_903798205.1 Danio tinwini | reverse complement strand
TATAGCGATGTGCTTGCAGTCGCTCCGATTACATTGGGAAAACCGGCCGATCGCTGCAAATTGCGCTTTAATGTTTGCCTGGTCAACTGCATGGCATGAAAACCTTATATACCAGCTAGACATGCGGATGACCCCGTCCCATACAGCTGGCTTTGTAGTGTGCAATTTAACATAATTGCCTCTAGGGCTACATTCACACTGCGAGGCTTAGTGCTCAAATCTGATTTTTTCTCAGATCTGATTTTTTTGTCTAGCTCTTCACACTGTTGTTATAAATGTGGCCAATATCAGATTTGCAGTGTGAACAGATCAGGGTCGTAAACTGACCCGCATGCGCAGAAGTATAGTTACGGACCACACTAAATGTTTAATTATGCACACGTGCATACTGTATGAAGCACGTTGTCAGATTATGCTTAATATGATTACTGCCCTTTTCACAGACAACCGTGGTGTATTACATGAACTGTAAAGGGTTGTTCTGCTACTACTAATGTGTATTTCGACATTTGAAACCTAAAATAAGTCACATGTGATTGAAAACACTGATCATTTGTGATTTATGACAACCACGGTGCACGTCTGTCTGACCACCGGTGTAGTGGACTCATCAAGGGTTAATGAGCAGCCGCAGACTGAACTGTGAAGGAGGAGTTGGTTTATCTCTGTTTGCAGTTATTTTATTTTACTTCATTATAAACAAGAGACACGTGCAGATGGGGGGTTTGGGTGCTTGAGCTCCTGCCCTTTATTCGCTCTGAGATAATGTTCATCCTTAAAATGAAAGTGCCTCCTCCTTTGTGCACGGATCCCCTTTCTGAAACACCCCCGACGCTCTTTAGCATCGCAATCCTCCCGTGCCCTGATCATTAACCAGAGTGGTTAACAAGCACCAGTTTTGCCTTCAAAATCTTTTTCAAAATGAACAACTAACTTTCTGTGGTAAAGTAATCGCCCTGTGTGTTATCCTACTGTGCTGCAGAGGTGTAGATGATGTCTGCAGCACAGAATGATGACGTATGTCGCTCGAAGATTATGTAAAAGTTACATGAAATCCCGACATAACCGTTTACACTGCAGTCGCATTGCAAAACATCAGATCTGTGTCTGATTTAAGACTACATATGGAAGTGGCACAAATCTAATGTGAAAAGATCAGATTCCATGAGGTTTGGACTGTTCACACTGTCAAGACCTGAGTCACATATGGGTGAAAAGATCAGATTCGGGCCACATTTGCCTGCAGTGTGAACGGAGCCTAGGAGTCGCCAATGGAAATAAAACAAACACACACAAGAAATGCACATATGCCAGACATGAAGTTGGCGTGGACCAACGCACATTCTCACGTTGATTTCATTGTTAGTAAATCCAAACATGAGCGTGAAATCTAGCGTACGCAAAGTTTTTATGCGTACGCAGCGTTGATACAGGAGACCCCTGGTGACTGATTTTGCTCCGTCTTGTTCCTTTAATTTAGGCTATTTATTTATATTTATGATTACTTTGCATTACTGCCTAAGTTACTGACTTAAGGCAGTGATTTACTTTTTATAATAATAATAATAATATTATTTCGCTATTACTGATTTTATCAATGAAAGTAATGCAACATTTACATAAACGCAGACGTATCATGATGTCAGCGCTAAATGAGTGCTTTAAATGATACTTCATTCTTATTTCTTTCCATTTTATTTCAAATAATAGGCCTATAAATATTTAAAGTTTTAGGTAAAGACATCAAACAATGCCCACACATGCAAGCTAACCCACGGTTAGACTATTCTATAACCGGTAAATAAATATAGCGAAATCAGCATAACCGAGTCATCACGCTTCACATAGCCTATTACCCAACCAACATCTGTGTTAGGAAATAGTGAGCAAACCCCCCGGTCCTCACTTTCATCCGTGACAACGCGAAATGCATGGTGCTGCGCATCGTTAGTTCGTTATTTCCAATGGAAGGACGCGCACGTGAGGCATTGCGCTCGCACTTTCCAGCTGCACCTAGTTAAGATGACAGGGAGCTTCTGTGACCGCGGGAAAGGCAAACCGCTGAGGTTTATGGAAGACGCAATGAAAAGTACACATGTATGCAAACCCACCAAAACTCACAAACACTGGCGACGAGGAGAGCGATAACGTAATGAATGTTGAGCCCAATGAGCCTTACATCTAAAAATAGAGCAAGGGTGTTTTTCTTTGGTGATGTTGCTTTGACTCAGACGCTGAAAATGGCGGACGTGAAACAACATACTGAGGATATGGTAATGCGCACCTGTCAATCAATATTGGTGGGCGGGGGGGCCGCACTCCTACGTCAAGTTGCTGTCGATCTCAAAACTGCTCCAATTGGTCCACCATTTTTATGTTGTCAAATTGAAAAAAAAGGACTGGGTGTGTTTATATCACCCCAATATGACGCTCTATACACTACACCTACACATATGTCTGTCCAAACACCTTGAAAAGTAGATTTTTTACCATAGGTGTCCTTTAATAAAAGTAAAAAGTTTATCTTACTAAGTTGTGTGTACATTTTTAATGCGCATTATTAACATTTATGCACACTTTGTTTTTTCCATTAAGCATTTTTGTATGCGATATTCCTAAATGCGCATAAAAATAGGTGGATGATTAGAGGATGGGATTAACAATGGACAATATATTACCGTTTACCTCTCTCAATGTTAAATTTGTTTTGTCATACATATTAAAAAAGACAAAACAATTCTCTATCAAAGGTGAACTTTACCTTCAGTCTCAGGCCTTTGGCTCCTGATGAATCTGCCCGCTCACTTCCCGCCAGGTCCACCAGACTCACCTTACTCACCTGACACACACAAAACAGCAGATATACTCACAGGTGCATCATCAAATGCAGGAGATATGAATAAACAGTTCACATACACACACACATACACACAGAGACGCAGCCGCAGAGGCACACGTACACATGCATGCACACACACACACACCTTTTCTGTGTCCAGGTTGGTCAGCTGATCTCTGCGATGCTGAGTGAAGACGATAGTGAAGACGGCGTGTGATCGACTGCTTGTCTCGTTCATGTTGGTTGCTGCCACGGTTCTAATCAATCAATCAATTGATAAATCGGTCAAATCGATTAGTCAATACAATTGATCAGTAAGACCATAAATCAGTTAAACTTATAAGTAAGTTCATCGATAAGTTGAGTCAATCGATCAGTGTGTCCATCAATTAGTCAAAACAATGAGTCAGTTAAACTGATGAATAGAGTTGGGTATTGTTTGGGGTTATTTCGATACCGGTGCTAGATCGATACTTTTAAAACGGTACCGCTGGCAAAACGGTGCCTGAACCAATACTTTTGAGCCACAAAACTATGGTGGATGACTCTAGAAAAATCTTTAATTTGACAAAAAAATGTTGTAATCATTTTAATTGAACAATATAATTAAAGTTTAAAGTATTAATTCATATTTTATATATTTAAATTGCATTAATATATTTATTTTGATCATTTGTGTTTGTTAGCATGAATTTAGGATTTGCATTATGCAATTAACATTACATTACTCCTTTTTTTGTAGGGTTGGGGCTTGTGAGTACGTTTACATGGACATCAGTAATCTAATGATTTGCCTTAATCTGAATAAGACAATAATATGATTAAGGTGTTTACATGAGTTGCTTTTTACTGTTTCTGTTTGACTTTATTAATCCCCAAAGGGAAATGTACAGGTCACAGCAGAGCTTTTCCTACTAAAAATAGATCAAATAAGTTACATATACATAAAAACAATAATAATAAAGTTACATTCATACTGCACACTGATTTATGTTCCTTGTATGATCCTGCTTTACATGTTGTAGTACATAGATTAACGTCATTGCGTCACCAAGCTATCTAGGTTTCCTCCGCAGTTTCATGTAATTTTGGATGTTTAATTTTTTATGTTTCGACTTTAAATGCAGTTTAAAGTGACAAACTGAGGTATTGGATGAGAATATGAAGAAAGCACTGGTGGAAGAGTGCTGTTTTAATGGAATTTGATACCGCACGCCAGATGGAAAGAAAAAAAACCTCAGCATTTCATGACGCGGGTGTCTGTGGTCCTTTAAGGTAATCAAAAACCACTGTTTACATGGTAGACTCTTATTCAGAGCATTGTCTTAATTGTATTAAAATTGGAGTATTGGTGTCCATGTAAACGCAGTGAGTGAAAGTGCCAGATGATGTCGCAAGCTGTCAAAGACAGTGCATTCCTCTGTCTTTAAGTTGATTCCCTGTGCTCTCAAATGTTTTATTAGGTTTGATGTGTTACACCAAACTTTTGTAAAGCGTCTGCTTTACATTGCTGTGTCAGAATCCTTGTTTATTAAATATAGACATACTTTAGAATGCTTAGTTTAAGCAAGTTTGATGAATGTGATCATGAGTGTTGATGAATCTGACCGGATGAGCTGTACTGCGCGCATTGCCTACATGCGTGCATTTCCTAAAGCAACAAGAACAACCGCCTAACATTGCAGACGGTGTTCCTTTTCCTCAAAGTTGTTTAGAATTAAATGTTTAGAGATGGTGTGACAAAACCTGTGTGCCTTTGATGTACCCCTTGATGCTTCTTACGTCATTGTCGCAGCAGTGGCACCTAAATTCATATGCTGATTCAGTCCGGTTCATACCAGTTACAAAGGGTTTCGGTACCCAACCCTACTGACAAATCAGTTAAATCATCAAATTTATGAATCAGTCAAATTCCTAAATCAGTCAGTCCATCAATCAGTCAAATCAAACTGATCAATCAATGAAATTGATAAATCAGGCAAACCAACCAATCTGTCAGACTGTAAATCATTTCAATTAACAAATCAGTCAAATAAAATAATCAGCCTCAGTTAAATCAATGAATCAATCGAATTCAAATCATGATTCAGTCTGAGTCACATCAATGAATCAGTCAAACTGAACAATCAGTCAGTCCATCAATCAACTAAATTGATGAAACGGATAAATCAATTGATCAGTCATTCAATCAACAATTTAAATCAATGGATCATTCAAATTGATCAATCAGTCAAATCAATCTTTCAGTTTATAAATCAATTAAATCAACGAATCAGTCAGATCGATCAATCAGCAAGTCCATCAATCAGTTAAATGAATGAATCAGTTTAATTGGTCAATCATTCAGTCAATCAATCTGTCAATTCAATAAATCAGTTAATCTGATGAATCAGTCAAATTGATCAATCATGTGGTTCATTAATCTGTCAACTCATGAATCATTTACATTGATGAATCAGTTAAATCAATGAATTAGTAAATCGATGAATCAGTCAGTTCATCAACTAATTCAATCATTGAATCAGTCAAATTAATCAGTCTGTCTATCAGTCCATCAATCCATTGAGCAATGTAAAGTTTGTGCAGTGTGTGTGTTAAAGTGTTAATGTACCGGGCCTTGTTGCCGGCGTCCATCAGGTCTCTGATGTCATCATATGAGGTGACGGCGAGTTTAGACAGATCCTCCACATACGGCCCCATAATGGGATGCTCTCGCACCCGCAGCGCTCCTTTACTCTTGGGGTTCAGCAGATCACGCACACGCTCACAGTAGATTTCCATGAAGGACACCTAAAAACACACACACGCACATGTACAGCTATCTTTATAGGGACTCTCCATCGCTGTAATGATGTTTGTAGTGTAAAGGCTGGATATTGTGTCCTCTTCCCCCAACACTACCACTAAACGAACCCTCACACGAAACACTGCACTTTTACATCTTCACAATCCTTCATTCTGTCTCATGTATCAGCTGTTTTCATCATGGAAAACAAAATGGCTCCACAAGGTCACAAATAACTGGTATTATTATATCTGATCAAATCTAGAACAGCACGTCTCGATTTTTGACATCAAAACTGGAGCTCTTTCACAACTGATGGATTTCACAACACTGAAATCACAACATCACCTTGAGCTGCTTTACATTCATTAATTTATCTTCTTTTCAGCTTAGTCCCTTTATTAATCTGGAATCGACACAGCAAAATGAAACGCCAACTTATCCAGCATATGTTTTTACGCAGGGGATGCCCTTTCAGCCAGTGATGGCTTGCAGCTGGAAGGGCATCCACTGCGTAAAACATATGCTGAATAAGTTGGTGGTTCATTCCGCTGTGGCAAACCCAGATTAATAAAGGGAATAAGCCAAAAAGAAAATGAATGATATATATATTTTATAATATAATTATATATATATATATATATATATATATATATATATATTATTCTTCAGACTATATAATTGTACAACCAAAATCTATAATCGTAGCATCCCTTATTGTTACACATTTTAAAACATAACATATGAATGTGTCTGAATGTAGAAGACGCCTACTTAAGCAAAACACCGATTTTGTGCCTCAAAATACAACATTTGGATATGCTTGTAAAAAAGCCCCATTGTGGCAGAGCGATCTGTGTCAGTATAATGGCTTTTCCCCACAGCTGGTGAAGGAGACGAGAGTTTGTTTGGAGTTCACTGTAATTTGTATTGTGATTGATTATAACTTCCTTATTTTATTATTATTATGAGGAAATAATAACAAGTTAAGATGCTAGGGCTCAACCGTTTTGGTCGCATATGTGCCTGAAATTTTATGCGACCTAAAAATAAATTTGGAAGCATTTGTGCGAGTGCATAAATTCATGCGACCTGTTTTCACTGCAAAATTCTCACTGTGTGCGCGGATTTAGGAAACATTTATGCAGAATGCATCTTTGCACCTAAAAACGCCAAACGCAGCGCTCAGGAACAGATTAAAACAGTTGTTATGTGAACTTGCTGAAGTAAAACAAGCCCGCAATGCTTGCCCCGCCTTTGTGCTCTTCTTATTGGCTCACTGCTCTAGAACTGAATGCGAATGGATTGGTTAATATCAGCTGTCAATCACTCAGTCAATGCCTTTAGATGACAGGAGCTACGTGAAAATGTGAAGCGCTGAAGATGAGAGAATGAAAATAACACTGACAGATTTAGTTTTAGTAAGCACCTAAAGTTACTAATAATGACACGTCTTATTAGTGATCATGTGCTGAATGTTAATCCACCATTTACACTTTTCCAAGAGTGGATAAAAGACTTCCAGTGGCTTCAAGTCCGCTATGAAAATAACTAAAGCCATTCACTGTAAAGTCTGTGGGACGGGGTCTGCAGGTAACAGCGTTTGTCACTGAATCTACACATTTTAAGCGTGAGAGGTGCTGTATAATCCTTCATTTAATCCTCACCATGCTGTCAGCCATGCAAGCGGCAGCTATATGTAAAATTTAACAGCTCATGAAAAGACCGTTATTGCTATTAAAATAAAATGCAAATAATAAGTTATATGTCCATATAAATGTGGAGCGGGGCGATGGATCACAATGCCGGCTCAGCATCGTCAAGTTTATCAGCCATCGGCAGTGGACTATGGCATCGTCTATCGGCCCAACCCTAGTTCCAGAGAATTATAATAAAAATATAGCTCTAGAATTTGACAAAGGAGAACTTCCAGAATCTCTCTCAGTTCAGTGCTGGATTAGGTTAAAAGCTCCTCAGAGAAGGAGCAGCTCCAACCAGAATAGAAGTGAGCCACAACCTGTAAGTGTTTTTATTTGTTAAAACTGATTACACGCAGAGTGTCTAGCGTTAACCGTATGTTGTAGCGAGGATGTAAACAACAGGAAATGCTGTTTGGCACCGCTAACAATTTAGCTACAAATTTATAATTATCAGTCAAACCGCTGTAAACATCCACAATCCTCAGCAGTGCTGCAGTGTCTTTCTATGCGGACGCTTTCCCTGCATTCTACATCTCAAATAACAAACTCACAAAAGATATGTGACCGTTTTATATTGCTTACACATGCTTATAACCTGAATATATGTGAAAGACACTTGTCAGATGTTATTTTAGAGAGCAGGCGTGAGGTTCAGCTGTGTCCTCTTCATCTTCTGTCTGATTCAGGCTCAAACGGATACGGCTAACGGCTACACTGCCTGACTGTATTTACACAGCAGAGGCACATCGCGCACTTAAAGGAGCATGACACTTCCTGATGATGTGGAGCTGAGCCGCCAATCACAGCACATTATGTTAGCTGACCAATCAGAGCCTCTTGAGGACGGGCCTTTCAGAGGAACTAGAAAATACGACAGTGGTTTTCATGTTAGCTGAGTAGCTGTGTATAAACAAAGTAAGATCGTTGAAGAAAAATAACCTGATTTTCAACAAGTGAAGCATGAGCACACACTGCTTTGTGTCTTATTAACACAACCAAGCCTTAAAAGTACACTCTGGACCACTCATTTACAGTGCTGTTGTATATATCTTTGAAGCATGTGTTATTTACTCTATTTTATTGAAATACTGTGATCATATAATATAATGTGTGTGAATTTCAGGTACATTTAAAAATATTAATTATTAAACAGCAGCATGGTGGCGCAATGGGTAGCACAATCGCCTCACAGCAAGAAGGTCGCTGGTTCGAGTCCCGGCTGGGTCAATTGGCGTTTCTGAGTTTGCATGTTCTCCCCGCGTTGGCGTGGGTTTCCTCCGGGTGCTCCGGTTTCCCTCACAAGTCCAAAAAAAAACATGTGGTATAGGGGAATTGGGTAAGCTAAAATTGTCCATAGTGTATGTGTGTGAAAGAGTGTGCATGTTTCCCAGTGATGGGTGGCAGCTGGAAGAGCATTCGCTGCGCAAAACATATGCTGGATAAGTTGGCGGTTCATTCTGCTGTGGTGACACCAGATTAATAAAGGGACTAAACCGAAAAGAAAATGAATGAATGAATAATTTTGTATGTGTGTGTGTGAGAGAGAGAGAATGGGAGTGTGTGTGTGTGAGTGCTTATGTGTGTAGTGTAGTGTGTGTGAGTGTGTGTGTGAGTGTGTAGCAGCACCTCTACAGAGTAGGAGAGCTCCGGGTCGATGTTCTCACTGGTGCGTTTGAACAGATCCTCACACATCTGCCAAGAAAGAGACACACACATGTCAAACACACACAGAACAACACTGACCACCTCTGCGTGTGTGTATGTGTATGTCTGCATGTATGTGCATGTGACTGTG
The DNA here is from genome assembly GCA_903798205.1 of Danio tinwini. Lineage (NCBI taxonomy): Eukaryota > Metazoa > Chordata > Actinopteri > Cypriniformes > Danionidae > Danio > Danio tinwini. Next base: position 32,366,170 of record CAIGQZ010001345.1, on the reverse strand, counting down.
TGTGCGTGACTGTGTTTGTATGACTGTTTATGAGTGTGTATGCGTGTGACTGTGTGTGTGTGTGTGTGTGTGCGCACCTGAGGAATGATGCCTTGCTGTCCAGGCTCCTGTTTCCCCATCATGGTGTAGGACTTCCCAGCTCCAGTCTGACCGTAGGCGAATATACACACATTGTAGCCCTCGAACGCGTGAAGCAGCATCTCCTCACCGATGTCCAGATACACCTGACGCTGAGACACAAACGCTGGGTCGTCCTCCTAAACACACACACACAGGTTTGTTTTTGTGAACTGTTTTGTGAACAACAATGATGTGTTTTTATTCTGTACAAACTGCATCACTCAACCCTCACAGGAAATGCTGTGCAGTTTTATTTTTTGAGAAAAATAATCAATAAATAAATAATGGCAGCACGGTGGCTCAGTGGGAGGCGATGCCGCCTCACAGCAAGAAGGTCGCTGGTTCGAGTCCCGACTCAGTCAGCTGGCATTTCTTGCATGTTCTCCCTGTGTTGGCGTGGGTTTCCTCCGGGTGCTCTGGTTTCCCCACAGTCCAAACACATGCGCTATAGAGGAATTAATTAACTAAATTGGCCGTAGTGTATGAGTGTGTGTGTGTGTGTGTGAATGAGTGTGTATGAGTGTTTCTCAGTACTGGGTTGGGGCTGGAAGGGCATCCACTGTATAATATATATGGCGGAACTGTTGGTGGTTCATTCCGCTGTGGTGACCCCTGATGAATAAAGGGACTTAAGCTGAAGTAATATGAATGAATGAATGAATGACACTCTTTGGTGATTTTGGAATAAGATATTAACAGTCTAACCCGATTCATTGATCTATGCTAAGCTAAGCTAAATGTGCTCCTGCCAGACCTGGAGATGGGCTGAAGAATTAAAATAATGGTTAATTAAGGTTAATTGAAGTTAATTAACACTGGATTTGATTTGTTTTTAACTCCATTTAATAAAATGATTATGACTTTTGAATGCCGGTGGCACAGTGGTGCAGTGGTTAGCACTGTGGCCTCATAGCAAGGTCGTTGCTGGTTCAAGTCTCAGCTGGGCCAGTTGGTGTTTCAGGGCTTACTCACACTATGCTATCCGAACCGTGCCCAGGCCCCTTTCCTGGATCGTTTGAGAAGTGTGAGTGCTCTGAATCAGGCTCAGGCACAGTTCACTTAGGCGGCCCTGGCCCGGTTGGAAGAGGTGGGTCTGAGCGCGGTTCACTTGGGCTCAGGCACGGTACGCTTACAGTGTGAGTGCAAGCGTGCCTAAGCCCGAAACTGAAAGTGTGACGTGACTTTTAAGAGACTGTTTCATATGGATTAATTAATCATTTGTACTGTTCAATGAACGCAAACGGTCGTAGATTATTAAAGACGCAAACCCCTCACTGCACGACAGCTGCAGCTTCAGCAAACCTCCTAATTCCTGCAGCACGAGGACTTTATGGTTGTTTATGAGCGTCAAAAGTGGCTGATCTGTTCAGTGTAATATTAGACTGCGTGTCACCGCATATCAAACCACTGTAATGATATAACTAAAGAAATCTCCACTGTGCTGAGCGAGAGCGATTACTGAACAGCGCATCATCAATGACGTAAGCGTGCCCAGGCCCGAATGTAATGTGAGTGCGGGTCGTCAGGGGAGACAGAAGGGGGGACAAGCGTGCTTTGGCCCGGTTTAAGGCAACTGTACATAGTGTGAGTACGGCCTCAGTGGAGTTTGCATGTTCTCTCCATGTTGGTGTGGGTTTCCTTTGGGTGCTCCGGTTTCCCCCACAGTCCAAACACATGCCCTATAGAGGAGTTGATGAACTTAATTGGCTGTAGAGTGTGTGTGTGTGTGTGTGTGTGTGAATGAGTGTGTATGGGTGATTCCCAGTACTGGGTTGCAGCTGGAAGGGCATCCGCTGCGTAAAACATATGCTGGAATAGTTGGCGGTTCATTGCTCTGTAGCAACCCCTGATTAATGAAGGGACTAAGCCGAAAAGAAAATGAATGAATGAATGATTTTAATGCGTTATTAGTCATTAACTAAGAAATGAACATCAGTTCAGATTAATAAATGCTTTTAAATTTTCATTGCATTGACTTTAGTTCAATTAACTGATGTTTACAAATGGAGCATTACTGTACAGATTTATTGAACAAATAGGCAATAAATAGTCACAGAATTTTCTATTTTGTAGGCCTGGCCAACGTTAAAATGTTAATGTTTGGAAAGACGTTACCTATTAATTCTTCAGTCATTTGGTGCTGTGATGAACAACCATCGCTAATATTCATTCATTCATTTTCCTTCGGCTTAGTCTTTGATTTATCAGGGGTCAAGCAGAGGAATGAACCAGCAACTATTCCAGCATATGTTTTACACAGCGGATGCCCTTCCAGCCCCAACCCAGTACTGGGAAACACCCATACACACTCATTTACACACACACACAATCATACACTACAGCTAATTTAGTTCATCAATTCCCCTATAGCACATGTGTTTGGACTGTGGGGGAAACCGGAGCACCTGGAGGAAACCCACGCCAACAAGAGGAGAACATGCAAACTCCACACAGAAAAGGCAACTGACCCAGCCGGGACTCAAACCAGTGACCTCCTTGCTGTGAAGAGCCTGCATTATGGATATTGCGCATGCTCACACTATCATCATATACTGAATTACTGAATATCAGTATGCTTACTTCCAGACTGTGCATCTTACCGTACTGTGAGACCAGTAGGAATAGTCGAAGCTGAAGTTCTTGGCTGATTCTTTGGGCTGTTTGGGGTTATAGATGCCTGTGAGAGGACAGACACAAAACACTGACACACTATAGAGCTTTCAGATCATAAACATGTGTATATATACAGCATTTTATATAATAACCCTCCTGTCAATTTTTGTTTCTTTATTAAATATTTCCCAAATGATGCTGAACAGATTCAGGAATTTTTCACAGTATTTCCTCTAATATTTTTTCTTCTGGAGAAAGTCCTACTTGTTTTATTTTGGCTAGAATAAAAGCAGTTTTTAATTTTTTTAACTCATTTTAAGGTCAGTATTATTAGCCCCCTTAAGCAATATTAGTTTTAGATTGTCTCCAGAACAAATCACTGTTATACAATGACTTGCCTAATTACCCTAACTTTACCCTAATTAACCTAGTTAAGCCTTTAAATGTCACTTTAAGCTGAATACTAGTGTCTTGAAGAATATCTAGTCAAATATTATGTGCTGTCATCATGACAAAGATGAAAAAAAATCATTTATTAGAAATGAGTTATTAACCCCCTAGGGTCGAAGATCGCGTATACGCGTTTTTGGTGTTTTTTTCTGATAACGCCGAAAAGAACGTAAATTACACTTTCAGTTTTGATCGTATAGATAAGATCAATACATCGATCGAATCTGTTAGGTGTTTACTTTTATGTGTGTACACTCATAACAACAACAAACGTGTGTGCTTTTGCAAAATCAGAAAAACAAATAGTGTAGGCAATCTGTCTTTTCTCTCTCCGTGAACTGTGTTTAGAAACGTGTCAGTAAAATCTACGGAAACTCCACGAAAACAAAGCACACAGACATGAGACACATATCTATAGAAAGCTTAAAGTGTCTACTTTTAAATGCAGCGAGTGCATATTGATATAGTAATCAGTATGAAACCAACACTATGTCTAGTTTCTCAGTCTGATCTCATTAGTTTTAATGCGACCACACCCACGAGGCTTTGTTATTACAAGCGTCTGCATAAGATGCGCGCAACATGTAGACTGGTCAGAAAAAGCACGACATTAAAATGAACGGAAACTCAGCAAATACTCAACAAAGAGGCATGAGTGATATATCTATAGAAAGCTTGATATGTCTAGTTGTGCAATAACTAATTCAAATAATTCAAAATTCAAAAACAAATTATCTATTTATATGTAATCCGTATAAAAGTAAGCACTGGTACGGATTCTCAATAAACACGCTGTTCATATGTAAATTACTGAGGTGAACCCGGTAATAACATACACGCCCTCCGAGACATGGCATAAAACGACCAGCTTTATTAGAGTTACTTACTTTATACATAGGGTGTAAGAGTGGGCTTTTACAAACCTTACATCCTTCATTATCTTACACTCTTCATAATTACACAGTTTTTTGCACAGTTGTGCCCTGATTATGTCTATGTAAGCTCTTCTGTGTCCCTCTTTCCTCATTTGTTGACAATTTCTCAGCACTATGAGAGAGCACTTTATACATGGGGGTGTAAGAGTGGGCTTTTACAAACCTTACACTCTTTATTATTTTACACTTCATATTTACACAGTTTTTTGCACAGTTGTGCGCTGATTATGTCTTCTGTACACCACGTTTCATGTGTAAATTCAACTATAGCTTATAAGCTCTTCTGTGTCCCTCTTTCTTCAGTTGTTAACATTTTCTCATTCTTGCTACATGTAAGTTTATATAGTTTACAGAGTTTGAATGACTCTGTAAATGAACCTGAATGACTCTACTGCAGCCACAGTGCTGTTCATGATGGTGAGTGGGGGGAGTGCAGGGGGGTTTCTCCTAAAGTCCACTATCATCTCCACTGTTTTGAT
>CAIGQZ010001345.1:32339648-32351573 GCA_903798205.1 Danio tinwini | reverse complement strand
AACTGTACCAGTCAGTGGAAACGAGCCAATACAAAGCTCCAAAATATGTTTGTGCACCAAAAAACCTATATCCTGTTCACCTATAGAGTGCTCAGCATAAATGAGTACAACCCATTTTGGAAATGAATATGTTTATCCATTTCTCAGTGAATATAGGTCATATATTTTGTTGCATTTGAACAAAACAGATTCATTAAACAGATATAGTTATTAAAATAATACTTTGGTCATCAAACATTTTAGAAATACAATTAAATTCATGCAAAATATTGGATAAAATACAACCTACAAAATTTCAACAAAATTTAATAAACTTTTTGTTTCTCCTGAATTATGCTTTTTAAAAAAAATATATTTAATTTAAATTTTGGTGTACTAATTTTGGACTGTTATTGTAAGTTATTTTTTTAGATTAGTTCCAGATTTGTATACTGTAATACTGTAAAGCGTCCTATAGAAAATATTACTTTAAATGAGAGATTTGTGAGGGGTGTACCTATCAATGCTGAGCACTGTATCTTCCCGCTCATGTCAGGTCATAATGGTGTGTGTTTAGCATTAGCAGTACAACATATTGTCATTAATATTCAGCAACGCAACACACAATTATCAAAAGCTGCAAATGCACACACTGACCTGACGTGAAAGATCTTAGCGATCAATTTCATTTTTACAGTTTTTTGGCACACAAAAGTGTTCTTGGAGCTTTGTATGGTTACAGCTGAAGCATTGAAGACACATGAACAGTTTGACAATGTCTTTTCTGGACTTTGAGGGTCTCAGGACTAGGGGTGGGCGATAAAATCAATATCAGTATTTACTGACCGAACACCATTGTCACTATCGATAATAAAAAAAAGTTTGTTATAAAGTTTCAATATGAAACGCTATAGTTTTATTAAAATGTGGCTGCTGAGAGCGTGCCTTGAAAGCAATGCCAATAAGCTCATACTGTGTTCACACCAAACGCAGAACGCGCAGATAAATCACGCTATTAGCGCGTAAATAGACACGTGAACATTGACTTAACTCGCTTCATTCTCGCGTCAAATTCACTTCGCAGCAGGCGCGGATTCGCGTGATGGACAGGGCTTCTGTCTGCCCAGTGACTCTAGCTTCATTGCTAAATGGCTAACATGGATTTCAGTGTGAGAATAGCTGTGTTTATGTGCTTTATGAAGGCTTAAAAACAGCGTTGATTCATTTGAAGTCGTGTCTGAGTTCACTAGATACTTTTAGAGATGCACCCAGCTCTGTGAGTTCATAAACTCCTCCAGAAACTTAACCTGGATAATGGAAGCTTTCAGTGGTGCTTCTGACTGAGCCGAGCCCAGTTTGATTAACTGTTGTCGGTGTCGGCAGGAGGATTTTCCCCCGGGACACAGACAACAGGCGCTACGTCATAATCACTTCCCCATAAGAAAAAGCTCCTGATTGGTTAACGCTGCGCGAATGTCCGCTGAAGTTCAGATTTACGAATTCGAGCGAATAACGCTGAACTCACGCCGATTCATTCAAGCGGATCGCGTCATTCGTGCATCCTCATCTGCGTGTATCACGCCTCAGGATGTCTATTCACATCTTTGCATTGATTAGCATGTAAATCACTCGCGATTAACGCTTCTTCTGCGTCTGGTGTGAACACAGCATCAGAGTGTCAGTTTGTCATTTCCAATGGAGGTGTGCAAGCAACATGCACAACGTGCACATTTTCTAGGTACACCTAGTTGAAAAACATCTGAACTTTCTGAAAGAACTATCTGAAGATTTTAGCATGAGGGTAATATAGTCAATCAACTTAATCAACTTAACGTAAGTTTGCAGTGTGTATTTGAATAATGATGGTTGGTTCCTTTACTTGAAAGCTCAGATTTGATTATCGTAATTTCTAGGGCTGTGGAATATTATCGATACATCTAACTATCGCGATAATTCCTTTTACGATAGTGTATCGATAGTCCAACGTCAAGTATCGATTCATGTTGTGCCAAATGACGTCCTCCTCCGCTCCTGTAGATGTCCCTAACTGGCGATCAACAAAACGCCAAGTAGTACGGTATCAGAAGTAAGCAAGAGTGAGCATGGCATAAAATATAAAGGTGCCTCCAGCTTTTAGAGCTGACGCGTGGCTGCACTTTGGTTTTAACGCTATAAGGGTTGGGTCGATAGACGATGCCATCGCCGATGGCCTATAGACATCATGATGCGGCTGAGGCGGCATTAACGATCCTCCGCACCGCCCCCGTTGCAAACCTGCTCGTGAAAAACACACTCAGGCTCCGTTTACACTGATACAGCTTAGTTTTAAAATGGCATTAAAATGGTACGGACTCTATATTTTATACAGTCATTGGTACGGACAGTTTATCAAGGATGTAGCGCTGGATAGCGTCTCACTATAAGTTAGTTGTTAAATAATATAATATGATATTAAATTAATCTTGTCTGTATCTAACGACTCTTCAGTCTTTCGATTCTCTCAGGTAACGTGTCACAGCGTCAGTACACTGCTTCAGTCTTTCGCTTTCACGCTTGTACTCAGTAATTTTAGTGAAAACCTCAGATACTGTTGGTTAGTTTCTGTTGGTTGTGCAGCTTTTTTACCAAGCAAGTGTGTGAACGCCATAACGGCACGGTTCACTCTGCCTAGTCATGTCAGATCGAGTCCCGCGGAAAAAAGTGATTGACAGGTGGTAATTTGTGTGTAACTTATCTTTATTTATGATTTGGTTATGGACAGGTAGTTGAAATGGTAGGCTACAAATAATTAATTAGTTATGAATTTATTTATTATTCAGAAATAATTAGTTCACATCCCCCTATGACGACGATGCCATGGTCCTTTGCCATGTTTCACATTAGACATCGTACGATGCCAAATTGGTCAACATAGCCCAACTCTAAACGCTATACCAGAGAGTACTGAACTAGACAAAAAATAAATGCCATTTGTAAGCTTTGCAATATATGTATAGTTCTCTGTTCAATCACACTGTGCAGTTTAATGAATTGGAATGGATGGAAAATAAATTGGAATTGGAATTTTAATTTGTCTGCCGACTTTATCAAGTTGTCAATATAATGTGACACGCAAACTAATACAAACTATTGCAATATATCACAATATTTATTGTATCACAATATATTTATCGTATCATGACCCATGTATCGCGATATATATCATATCGTGAGGCCCTTGCCAATACACAGCCCTAGTAATTTCTTTTGTTGACAGAGTTTGAGGTTTACTGTACTATTATTACTCACACCTTACAGATGTTCGTCTACCTTTACCATTGCAGACACTTTGTAACATTTTATTTATCAAGTTTAAGAGTCTCTTTAATACTTATGTTTATTTTATTATGAAGAGATCAGATATTCTGTTTAATTATTTTTTAACAATTTGCCTTAGTAATGTTGGTAAATTAAAATAAAATGGTTAAATAAAAAATTCAAATATTTCTAAATATATGGTTAAAAAATATAAAATAATTATCGATATCAAATGATATGAAACATGACATCATGATAATCTTTTTTTTTTTGCAATATCGCCCAGCTCTACTCATGACCCTTGCTGACTATGGAGGAGGAGAGAACTCCAGGATTACATCTAAAATACCTTCATTTGTGTTCTGAAGATGAATGAAAGTCTCAAAGGATTAAAACTAATTAATTACAGAATATAATTTTTGGCTGAACTAACCCATTAAAATTAAAGGTGCCAAGAAAACAAAAAGTTTTTTTATTTTATTTTTTTTACAATGATGCCCTAAGAGTCTTTCTGTCATCTCATGAAGAAAGGGTGAGGCATAGTATAACTCCTCCCTTTTTAAAAAAACAGCCAATAGTGGGCTTTTTTATCTCTGCCAGTGAGAGAGGTTGAGCTCAAGCGAATCAAATGAAAAGGGGCGGGGCATGTCAGACACTAGAGAGCATTTGATTGATCAGAAGATTTGATGAGAAATTGAAGTATGAGGTGACGGAAAAGAAATCACTGATCCATTTAGATGGAAGTGGCAAACTGCAAGCTTTAAATGTTTATATCAGGTTTACATCTTCTAAATGTGCATTTTGTCACTGTTTTGGAGCACACAGATTATACATATTCTAAAAGTTAACAATACTGATACTAACATCTAAACAAATTTATTTAAGATTAATTTCACGGGACCTTTTTTAAGGTCCCACGCTCTACTGCATGTCATGTATGGTTCTGTTCCCTCAGATCTCACGTGTTAGCAGAGTCTTTAAACTCATTCATTCTGCTCCTCACACACACATCATATGACTCTGAACTCTTCCAGAAACTCAACTAAACATGCATTAACATTAAGTGCATTTGGTAGATGTTTTGTCTAAAGTGACAGACAGTGCAATTAAAGTCTGCATATGGTCTGTTTATATATTTTGTAATATATGCTGAAATCAAACTAATAAATCCTGGTATCACAAAACCAACCAACCAGCTTTGTTTATTCTTGCTTAGACTATCATAAATAGGGCTGCTCAATATTGGAAAAATCTGACATTGCGATATTTTGTATTTTTGTGATATATATTGTGATGTACTGTATCTATACAAGTCCAGCAAATGACTGAATAGGACTATATGGGAAAACTATTTGGTCACTTTATTTTAAGGTTCAGTTCTCTCTCTTAGCAAACCATTTTGACTTTTGCTTCAATAAACTCCTAATTTGCCCCATATTAAGGCAGTTTAGGTATTGGGTGGATTGGTGATGTAGAATAAGATCATACAGAACATGGGCTTTATATGTACTAATAAGCAGCCAACATCTTAATAACATGCAAGCTAATAAGCAACTACTTAATAGTGAGAATTTGTCCCTACTGTGTAGTGTTACAGATTGTATAAGTTTTGATTAGGATGATTCTGTAGGGCAGTGAATCATGCATAACATGTAATAAACACCACAGGCATAGATAAATGCAACAAAGCACAGATAAAAGTGAAATAATCAGTGCATGCATTATGGTTTTGTATATGTAAATGTAGAAATTACACTGCAAAGTCAACTCAGCCTTGCATATCTATGTGATGTGACTATTGCGGATACACACATTGTGATCTCAATGCTGAAATGATATAATGCGCAGCCCTAATCAAACATACTATCAATATTTAAAAAATATTGTCAATCATAATATATGTCTTTATAATAGTTTAAGTTGAATATTTAGAGTAATTTAGCTTTTTTCAAAAGCACCACATGGATTACAGTATTTTCAATATACATTTAATCGGTAACAGTTTAATAAAAAAAATCTTTTTTTTTTTCCAGTTTGTATTTTTAATACTTATTGATAATATTTCTAAATATTAAATCTTAATAATAATTATGTTTTTATTAGTTTTTATATTATGTTTTTGTTACAAATTAACTTACATTTTTGTTTTTTCATAAAAAGCACAAGTTGATCATTTAATTTTTTCCCATATTAAGTATTATTAATGTTTAGGTTTAATTTAGTAAAAAAAAAAAAGTGATTTTGATTACAAATTTAAATACATCAATTTATGCCTTAAGGCTGTGCAAAAATATCGATACATATAACTATCGCGATAATTTCTTTTACGATAGTGTATCGATAGTCCAACCTCAAGTATCGGTTCAACCGACGCTGTAGATGTCGCTAACTCGCGATCAACAAAACGCCAAGTAGTACGGCAGGGGTGTCAAACTCAATTCTTGGAGGGCCACAGCCCTGCACAGTTTAGTTCCAACCCTAATTAAACACACCTGATCAAACTAATTGAGTCCTTCAGGCTTGTTTGTAACCTACCAGTAAGTGTGTTGAAGTAAGGTTGGAACTAAACTGTGCAGGGTTGCGGCCCTCCAGGAATTGAGTTTGACATCCCTGTAGTACAGTATCAGAAGTAAGCTAGAGAGCCATTTGTAAGCTTAGCAATATGTATAGTTCTCTGTTTAATCACACTGTGCAGTTCTGATGAATTGGAATGAATGGAAAATAAATTGGAATTCGAATTTTTATTTGTCTGCCGACTTTATCAAGTTGTCAATATAATGTGTCAATATAATGTGACAAACTATTGCAATATATCACAATATTTATTGTATCGCGATATATTGTATTGTGACCCATGTATCGTGATATGCATCATGTCGTGAGGCCCTTGCCAATACACAGCCCTATCATGCCTCATTACTAGGGCCAGACGGAATCTGCAGATGTTTTTTACTATTTCTGCAAAGAATTTTGGTAAAAATCTGCGGATTTCTGCAGAATTATTTTGGGAGTATCATAACTAAAACCTTAATATGTGAAATGAAAAAATAATACCTTTTTAACTTTTATTTAATGTTAAAAATGCAAATCCAATTAGATTCACTTTATTTGGTAAACAAAGCAAGTCTCTCATATAATATATCTACTAAAATACAGAAAATATTACTGTACAAACTGCATTGTACATAAATCAGATGAACATTTTCATATTAGTCAATAATATTACTGTAATTTAAAAATGGAATATATTTAGATTTACACACATTTACTAATGTAAATAAACAGAATTAATGATGGGCTAAAAATCTGCGGAATTCTGTGGAAAATCTGCTGAATTCTGCTCCCGCAGATTCCGTGTGGGCCTACTCATTACATGTTAAAATAATGCTAATACATTTCTTTATAAATAGTGATCTGAATATGCATATGAAACTCGCCTCATCTGCTTGGCAATCTGCTTTCCCACTAGAATGAACTGGATGAATTAATTAAAATTTTAACTAACTACTAACCATAAACAGTCGAAATGTATATAACCTCCTGCAAACAAAATTACGTACATCAAAAAAGGCACTTGTTTAAATGGGTAAAGTGTATTTTGATGGTCTTAAAGTATGTGCAAAGTTTGGTTCCCTTATTTAAGAAGGCGATGTGTTTTTACTAATTCAGCTTCAATCAACAACACTGTAATAGCTTTAGTTACTAGTTTTAGTTAACAATAATAATTCATAAACAGCGCGTGTCTGTGTGAGAACCAAAAACATCAATCACAATTGATTAATTGAGCTTGTGTCACATGAGAAAATCTTCAGAAGTTAAAGACATCAGCAGATCAAAAGAAGAGAGCTCAATGAATGAATGAATGAATGAATGAATGAAAGACTTTGACTTGATGAATCCTTCCTCAAACACTTAAATGTTAAATAGTCCTGATAATACTACACACGCACGCACGCACGCACGCACGCACGCACGCACGCACGCACACAGTCAGAGGGTGTTTAAAGGGCAGAGAGGAATGTCATGTGTGTTTGCTGTTTAGCTTCCCCAGCTGTCACAGTGAACATACACACACAAACACACACTCACAGAGTCTGTCCAGACATGTTGTGTCTCATATTACAGGAGGAATTGCAGGAGTGCCTTTAATATCAAAAAACATTAATCCCCATAAACCTATTAAATCATTAACACTATTAAATGTACTGGCGATTTATTACCAGGTTTTTGCATCCTAATTAAAATGTATTGTAATCTTTTCTCCACCAAAATTCTATGTTGAAATCTATGAAAAGTGACTTTTATTAACATTTTTTATAGTTTGTGTGATATATACAGACAAAAGTCACATTTTCAAACTTTTCAACATCAAAATTTGTAGGAGAAAAGATCAAGATTAGGCCTGTCTCGATATCTGCACCAAAACATACTGCGATAAATGATAATATTGCCATTTTAAGACCATTTTATGCCACTCAATACATAATGCCAGAATGACAATATAATATCATCACAGTGCAAGTACACTCTTCCCAAGAACACATCATAGTTTATAATATATTTTTATTATAGTCATTTTAACAGTTTAACAATCAGGCATTGGATGTGAAAACGCATATCCTAAATATATAATAATAAATGTTCACAATAAAAAGCAAGATAAAGATTAACAGAGGCTGCCGTATCTGCTATCAGATCTATTTTCAGCTGTCAGACACACACATGAGAATATACTGTAGTAATTTATAGTAAATACCACAGTGTTTTTAACCATACTGACACCGACAGCTCTAATAGAGATAGAGATGATCACAATTAGCTAAAATGTTAAAATTGTTTGTTATTGTAAGTCATGTCCATGTGTTGTGCAGTCAGTCTATATATTAATTATTGTGACAGGCCTAATTAAGATCCCATAAAGCAATTTAAAAGCATATATGGTAAAGAAACGTGTATAAAAAAAATGTTATTTTACAGGTATAGTTTACAGTGTATTTAACTGTATAGTCTGATTTTGTATAAAGAAAGCAAAAGTATAACTGATATTTATTTTGTAAAATAGACAATCACCCCAGAATCATGACTTATAATGAATATCTATTTATTTATCAAAAGCATCAGATAATATAATCATCAGGCTTTTAAAGGGTAGTTCATAAAAAAATATAAAAATCTGTCATCATTTACTCATCCGTTACTTATTTCAAATCTTTATGAGTTTCGTTCTTCTGTTGAACACACCATTGACCTTCATAGTAGAAAGAAAATACCATGGAAGTCAATGGTTGCAGGTTTTTAGCATTCTTCAAAATATATTCTTTTGTGTTCAACAGACGAAACAATTTCATGAAGTTTGCTCAAAATATTTTAGAGGCTGGAGGAGATCAATCCATCGCTGAGGAACAGAGAGAGTAAAGGTTCTGGAAATAGTTGTGATAGGTCACTTTTACTCTTCAAAATATCTTCTTTTGTGTTCAACAGAAGCAAGAAACAATTCAAACAAATCAAGCAATTTCCACTTGAGCATAAGTAAATACTGAGTAAATTTTAATTTTTGAGTGACCTATCACTTTAAGGAAAATTTAGTTCCAGAACCTTTACTACCTCTGTTCCTCAGGGGTGGAATGATATTATCCAGCCTCTAATATATTTTCAGCAAGCTTTATGGGCTTTTTTCTTCTGTTCAACACAAAAAAAAAGATATTTTGAAGAATGCTGAATATCTGTAGCCATTGTTTTCAATATTATTTGTTTTTCCTACTATGAGTTAGTCAATGGTTACAGGTTTTCAGCATTCTTTAAAGTATCTTTTTTTGTGTTCAACAGAAAAAAAGAAACTCATAAAGATTTCCACTTGAGTGAGAGTGAACTATCGCTTTATGGGAGATTTATTTCCAGAACCTTTACTCTATCTGTTCTCTAGTGGTGGAATGATCTTCTCCATCCTCTGAAATATTTTGAGCAAGCTTTATGAGTTGCTTTCTTCTGTTCAACACAAAAGAAGATATTTTGAAGAATGCTGAATAGCTGTAACCATTGACTTTCATAGTATTGGTTTGTCCTACTATGAAAGTCAATGGATACAGGTTTTCAGTTTTCTTCAGAATATCTTCCTTTGTGTTCAACAGAAGAAAGAAACGCAAAGATTTCCACTTGAGCGTGAGTAAATACTAAATAATTTTTCATTTTTGAGCGAACTATTTATGGGAGATTTATTTCCAGAACCTTTACTCTCTCTGTTCCTCAGAAGTGGAATAATATGCTCCGGCCTCTAAAATATTTTCAGCAATCTTTATGGGTTACTTTCTTCTGTTGAACACAAAATAAGATATTTTGAAGAATGCTGAAAACCTGTAACCTTTGACTTGCATAGTATTTGTTTTTCCTACTACTGAAGTCAATGGTTACAGGTTTTCAGTTTTCTTCAAAATGTTCAACAGAAGAAAGACACTCAAACAGGTTTGGAAGCACACAAGGAAACTATCGCTTTAAGGAAGATTTATTTCCAGAACCGTTACTCTCTCTGTTCCTTAGTGATGGAATGATATTCCCCAGCCTTTAAAATATTTTACGCAAGCTTTATGACTTTCTTTCTTCTGTTGTACACAATAGAAGATATTTAAAAGAAAACTTTCCAGCATTTTTCAAAATATCTTCTTTTGTGTTCAACAGAAGAAAGAAAGTCAAACAGGTTTGGAATCACACAAGTATGAGGAAACGGTGAGTATATTTTAATTTCTGGGTGAACAATCCCTTTAAGTGTATTGAAAATAGAGCTTTGTTCATAAAAGTAAGCATTTAAAGTTCACCCAAAAATAAAAAACGATCATCTTTTACTCATCATTCACTTCTTCTAAACCTGTTTGAGTAGCTTTTTATTCCTGTTAAAAACAAGAATGTTGGAAACAGTCATTGACTTCCACAGTATCTTTTGCTTCTATTATGGATGTCATTGGCTGCTTTTTTCCAGCAATCTTCAGTTCAGATATCTTGTTTTGTGTTCAACAGAAGAAAGAAACTCATAAAAGTTTACAATCACTTAAGTAAATAAGAGTGGAGGAACTATGACGTCAAGTTGTATGCAAAAACTCGAAAGCGAGTTAGCATTTTAGCAGTTCTGGTTCCCTCGTCCCAAAGTCAGTGGGTTTTCTCAATGGGATTTTAGTTAAATCACTTAAGGTTCATTAGCTAACACAAACTCAAGATACTTTCACATTTTATTCTACGACAAAAAACACATCAGGTACATCACACTCTTGATTTATTAAATCGGTTACGCTTCTTTAAGAGGACGGTTGCTATCAAGTAGCTAAACGGGACTACAGACGGTGTTGGAGACATTATATGTCATCCAGCTGAGCTGGTCTGGAGCCAAACTCGCTTGTGTTGAGCATTTGGATTTGTCTGTTACTTAAAGAGCCCCTATTACACATTGAAAAGGGTCATATTTCGGTTTTATGGGTCTCCAACAACATACTGATATGTATGCAAGGTCAAAAAACACGTTCATGGTCTTATAATATGCATTTATTTTTACCTAATTATCCCAGCGACTCCCATATGAATCGTTCAGCGATTCATTTGTTCCCAAACCCCTGCTTAGCGCGAAGCTAATCTGCGCTGATTGGACCGATGACAGCCTGTTGCCATTGGTCGACAGCGTTCAGCGCGAGACAGTAATATGGCCAGCGTAGTTTATCAAGCCCGCGGCCGCGGCTCGCCAACATTGGATCGCAGCGGACGCTCGAAACATGCTTCAAAGTAAGCTTACTAACACCACAGTAAACAGTACCTGGTTCTCAACTGTGTTATTCAGACACCTCAGCACCAAAAGCAGTGCAGTTAAACACTAGCATATGTATGACATACATTCAGTTTTAATCCACACAGCAGCAAAAGCTGAACTATTCTGAACCTTGACTGCTGCACGTGTGCAGGATCAGCTGACGGTGGCCATAGCAACGACAAACAGCAGTGGAACGAGCTCACGAAAGCATTTAAATCTGTAAACAAAGCAGCACGCGTCGCGTTTACAACGTGGCATTAGACGCGATATGAGAATATAAAGAGTTAACCTGATACAGTACACGCGGTTACTAGTAACAAAACATGTAGATCATTTCTATTTGCAATCATTGCTGTGGCACCTCGTCCGTGAACTGCTATATAAGTTCTAAGTGCTTACCTGTACTCTTTTCTAAACGATCACATCCCCAGCCGGGAGGTTGTAGCATCCTCTGTCCTCTGACAAGCTATCTCTGCGGGCTCCCGCTCTCCATTCGCAAGCCTTTTCAGTGCTGCTCAACAGCCCGAAGCCCAGCGTGCAGCAGCTTACCGGTGTACCTATTATTTTGTCCTTATTTTGCCTGCACCCCTGGTGTCAGGCAGAAACTAATGCATGAGCTGTGTAGTGATAGATCACCCATTGTAAGTGTGCAGATTTCTGAACGACTCCTTTCCCTCACACTTCCAATAATATCCAGGTAAACACAGCGTCTTCCTGAGCGTCTTGCTGCTGTGTTAGTGGGCGGGGCCGCAGGTTTGAATTTTGCCAGGTCTGCGCGCGCAACCATTATGTTTCGCGATGCCGTAACGCTGAAACGGCTGAAGATTCGTTATGAAGACGATTCATTTAAACCACTATGAGTC
>CAIGQZ010001345.1:32313733-32323783 GCA_903798205.1 Danio tinwini | reverse complement strand
GTCCCTTTATCCTTCTGTTCATCTGTTTGTCTAGCCGTTCATCCATCTATCCATCCATCCTTCTGTTAATTTCTATCAGATAAATCTTTCCCTATATGCTTCTGTTCATCTATCCATCCATCTATCCATCCATCTGTCCATATATCCTTCTGTTCATCCATCCATCCATCCATCCATCCATTTTGGCTATGTCCATTCATCCCTCTGTCCCAATATCATTCTGTTCATCCATCCATCCGTCCGTCCATCCATTCGTCCATTCATACATATATCCTTCTGCTAATGTCTGTCCATCAGTCCATATATCCTTCTGTCCATCCAGTCATCCATCCATCCATCCATCCATCCATCCATCCATCCGTCCGTCTGTCCATTCGTCTATCAATACATATATCCTTCTGCTAATGTCTCTCCATCAGTCCATATATTCTTCTGTCCATCCATATATCCTTCTGTTAATGTCTATCCATCAACCAGTCCATCCATCAGTCCATATATCCTTCTGTCCATCCATCCATCCATCCATCCATCCATCCATCCATCCATCCATCTCCTTCTGTTAATGTCTATTCATCAGCCAGTCCATCCACCTGTCCATATATCCTCCTGTTCATCATCCATCCATTCATCCATATATGCTTTTGGTAATGTCTATCCATCCATCCGTCCCTATATCCTTCTGTTCATCCGTTCGTCCATGCGGTCGTCCATCCATCCATCCTTCTTTTAATGTATATCCATCAGCTAAATCAATCCATCTGTCCCTAAATCCATTCTGTGTCCATTCATCAATCCATCCATCATCTGTCACTCCATCCAACCTCTATCCAACTGAAGTGTTAATTGAAGAGCTCATGATTACCGTTGTGCTCTTTTTCCTGTTCAGGCGGATTTTCCCACCACTATAGGAGTAAACGCAGAGGAGGAGGGGCCAGTTGCCATGGGGGCAGAGCAAGAGAGCAACAGTGGGCGGAGCTACTACATTGACACCACAGCTCTGCATGTGCCGCGGGCAGGAGTCGAGCTGATCTCTCCACTAAAGAATGGCATGAGTATGACACACACACTATTTAACATCAACTACACATGTTTATTTTAAGCATGACATCTCAGTTTCTAATGTGTTCTTGACTTATCTCTGCTAGTTGAGGACTGGGATGCGTTCCAAGCCATTATCGACCACATCTACAGCAAACACATCAAATCGGAGCCCAGTTTACACCCCATTCTGATGTCTGAAGCTCCGGTGAGTACATCAGTCTTGAATATAATGTCACCACTGAATGAACCTCAGCACTTTAGTATATTTATTGAATTGGGAAAACAGCTCTTTCTTTTGTAGATTAGTTTGTTGACAAAATGTCATAGCTTTTTCATTTACAAGTACCTACTTGGGATTAGTAACTAACTTCTCGAATAAAAATGTAAAGACTCACTCTGATTGAATCACGGAATCTGTGAGACGTTAGGTGCGTTCGACATGAAGCACGGCTGCAGTCGATGATCAACGAGATTAGCCGATCGCAGGCGGGGGCGGAGTTGAAAACAGAGTCGTCAGGCCAGACACTTCGGGGCTCAAAGTTGCTGCAGTCATGAAGACAAATGCATTTACGATCTAAAATGTAGTAATAAAAATAGAAGAAATGTGTTTCAGTCAAATAAAAGAATCACACCGAGGGGAAAATTCTCTAATAGGCAAAGTTAATTGGAAAAAAGCTTGGCTCTTACCTTACAAATTTTGTGTTCCCAACAAAATTACAGAATTACATTTAAAGGTGTTACATAATATCTACCCCACAAATGAGATTGTATCTAAATTCGGTAATCCTAACTCAAATTGTGTCTTCTGTAACTCAAGCATAGAATCGATTGATCATCTTTTTGTCAAATGCCCACGTTAATGTGTTTTGGTCTGATTTATCCGTCTATTTTTCATCAAAATGTAAGTTTAACATTGAGTTTTCCATGTGTGATATAATTTACTTTTCTCATGACAAACATAACATAGAATTTATAGGCAATTTATTTATTTTGTTGGGTAAATATTATATTCACAAATGTAAATTTTCTTCATCATTACCTAGGTTGCAGGATTTTCTTTGTGACTTAAAGGGCACCTAGGTTACCCCTTTTTCCAGATTTAATATAAGTCTTTTGTGTCTCCAGAACGTGTCTGTAAAGTTTCATCTAAAAACACCCATCAGATTATTTATTATAGCTGTCATAAGTTTCTATTTTGTAGCGTTTAGCATCAGCTAGTGGTTTTTGTGTACTGCGCCTTTAAGGCTAGTCTTGAAAAGTAGATTTTTCATCATAGGTGCCCTTTAAATTATTTATTTACTACTTTACAAAATGTTTACAGCAAAAAAAGTATTAAAATTGTAAAAATTTATAAGGACTTTGTAAATATTATTTAGTTTGATAATTTGCCTCTGTACACTGTCTTTTTTAATTATCTTATTTAATTATTTTTTATTATTACTATTAATTTTACTTGTTATAATTGTACTGGATGTGATCCATTCTTATGGTTAATATGTTTGTATTGCTAAAACACAAAAAAAAATAAAAAAACACATGGCGTGATCACTTATTTATTTATTTATTGCAATAACAACAAAAAAATTACAGTACAAATAAAACCGAATACAAAGCATAGTTCATCTTTAAACAATAAGAGAATTATGAATTATATTTAAGTAGCCTGTATAACAAATGCATGAGAAATAAGGGGACGAGAGGGCACATAAAAGGGAAATAAATATCCACGAATGGGGTTATTTTGGATAATAAAAGCATTTTAAAAAAAGCACTTTAATCCAAAGAGATTGAACAAAAGAACAAAAAAAAGGGTCACTTTATTTTGACGGTCCGTTTGTTGAATTTAAGTTACATTTCAACTAATTCTCATTAGATTATAAGTAGACTGTTAGGTTGGGGTTGGGGTTAGGGTTAGTGTAAGTTGACATGTAATTGCAAAGTTTCTTATAGTCAGTTAAATGTCTGTTGAAGGACTGTTAAATGTCAGTGTGAACAGATATTAAGCAGACAGTCTACTAATACTCCAATGGACCATCAAAATATTTAATAAGTTATTTAATAAGCATGATATTTACAATATAGAGAGGGTATGAAAAGTGAATTGTTTGTTTTGAAATTTGTGAGATGGAAGTTGTCCAATAATAAACCCGAATCACACGTGGTTGTTGTCATGCGGTGAACTCTGCCAATCGTGTAACATCAGTGTCGTCATCGCAGCTCCAGCAGTCGCTCTTCAGATGCTGCACCAGCTGAATCAGTCGTCTGATCTCAGAGCACTGTCACGGTAGTTTGATGCCACATGTGACAGTCACATGGCATCTGCGCAGCATCAATCAAAAAGGTGCGTTCGACTTCATGCAGCGTTGTGCAGACCGATCGAAATCTGTTATAAAGTGGTGCATGCCGGTTAGAAATTTTGACCGGATTGATGCTGCGCCGACGCCATGTGACTGTCACATGTGGCATCAAAGTACCGCAACAGACTACTGACTCAGCTGGTGCAGCATCTGAAGAGTGACTGCTGGAGTTTCCATGACGACACTGATGTTACACGTGACGTTACACGATTGGCCAAGTTCACCGCATGACAACAATTCATAACTTTTTGATTTAGTGGCTTAATTCGTATGAATTCGTTTGATCTAATTCGATTCGTACAAAATTAGTACTATTTTCTCATCACCCAATGACGGTTGGGGTTGGGTGTCACGCCTACTTTTTAAATTTGTACATTTTCGTACGACTGAACTCGTACGACGTAGCCACTAAACTGACAAAACGTAAAATACTTATGTTTCCTCGTGAGATCAGGCTGGTATTTCTGGAAAAGCCGGTGATCAACGAGATTTGCAGAGTTCAGGCGAGGGCAGAGTTGAAAACGGAAGTTGCTGCAGTCATGATCACCGATCACATGACGTCATCAGAATTTTTTTTATTTATAACAACAAAAGATTTACAGTACACATAAAACAGAATACAGTCTCTACAAACTATAGTTCATTTTTTAACAGTAAGGGCATTTAAATATATAACAAATGCATGAGAGAAATAAGGGAGGGAAGGTACATTGAGAAATAAGGGAGGGAAGGTACATTGAGAAATAAGGGAGGGAAGGTACATTGATGTCACTTTAAAAACTGAATAAACGGCTAGACAGAAAAAAAAATAATAATAATATATATATATATATATATATATATAATAATCATAAATCATTTGATAATTATTTAATAAACTGGCTCTTTAACTTAATTGGTTAAGAAACCTTCAGGCTGGCAGGATCAATGATGATAATTATTTTATTACACGTCTGTAAGACTTATTTGAGTTCATATTTAGGTTATTCACTAAAAAAATATCATTTAAATTGTTCATGGAGCTGAATGTAGTAAATAGTTTGTATAAAAATAAACCTGCAAACAATTTAGCCTTTATAAACTATTTAACAAAAGATGATGATACTGCAGTAAAATATTTGTAGTTATTTAATAAGCATTATGTGTGCAAAATAGAGAGGGTATGAAAAGTGAATTGTTTGTTTTGAAATTTGTTAGACGGAAGTTGTCCAATAATAAACCCGAAACACACGTGGTTGTTGTCATGCGGTGAACTCTGCCAATCGTGTAACATCAGTGTCGTCATCGCAGCTCCAGCAGTCGCTCTTCAGATGCTGCACCGGCTGAATCAGTCGTCTGATCTCAGAGCACTGTCACGGTACTTTGATGCTGTATGTGACAGTCACGTGGCGTCTGCGCAACATCAGTACGGACAACATTTTTAACCATTATGCACTGCTTAAAGACAGATTTCGCAGCGCAGCGCTGCATTAAGTCGAACGCACCTTATATCTCAAAACAATTTCTTAAATTCAAAATAACTACTGACATATTTTTGTGAAATTTGCTATACTGAAAAATTCTATATTATGCTTTGGAATGTAGGAAAGTAAAAGCTTTGCAAAATAATAATAATAATAATACATTTTATTTATATTGTGCTTTTCTCCGACTCAAAGCACTAACAAGAGCATCAGAACACAATAAAACATGAAATACGAAAAAATACTAATTAAAAAGAAAGCCTCATAAATTATAAGCAATACTAAAAAGGTGAGTTTAAAACAATAGTGTGAGTATAGTACAATAGTAATGAAGGAATATACTCTACCATGCAATGTATGCTATTTTGGATAAAAGTCATTTCTCTGACAGCTAAAGGTGGTCGGTCATCATTTACTCATTTTTTTTATTTGCTTAAGATAAAAGAAGCTATATTAAAGAATGTTGGAAACAGGTAACCATTGAAATCCATAGTAGGAAAAACAATAAATAAGTCAATAGTTACCAAAATTCTTCAATATATTTACTTTTGTGTTTGACAGGACAAAAAAGAAACTCAAACTGATTTGTAATGAGTCATGTATTTCAGTCTCTTTAATGTCTGTTTTCTGACCTCCATCTCTCTTTTGTGACAGTGGAACTCGCGAGCCAAGAGGGAAAAACTCACAGAGCTCATATTTGAGCATTACAACATCCCCGCTTTCTTCCTGTGCAAAACAGCTGTGCTCACCGCGTATCCAATCAGAGCGCAGCACTCAGGAACGTGAGCCAATCACTATGCAGTTGCTCATGTATTAAAGGCAGGCTGATGATGTCATGATGTTTGTACCTCACCTTAACCTGATCGACTGCAGCTTCGCCAACGGTCGGGCCACGGGCCTGGTGCTGGACAGCGGAGCCACGCACACCACCGCTATCCCGGTGCATGATGGGTACGTCCTGCAGCAAGGTAAACACCATTACATTAGTCACAGAAACTACACATCACAATATATGGGGGACTCTAGAATTGACAATTGTTGGTACAAACATGAATTAATTATGTCAACTTATTAGTTTGTGCATATTTAAGTAGATCGAACATAAAACAATGAAGTTCATTCATTCATTTTCTTTTCGGCTTAGTCCCTTTATTACTTCGGGGTCGCCACAGCGGAATGAACCGGCAACTTATCCAGCACATGTTTAACACAGCGGATGCCCTTCCAGCTGCAATCCATCTCTGGGAAACATCCATACACACTCATTCTCACTCACACACTATGGTCAATTTTAGCATTCCGAATTCACCTGTACCACATGTCTTTGGACTGTGGGGGAAACTGGAGCACCTGGAGGAAACCCACGCGAATGCAGGGAGAACATGCAAACTCCACACAGAAACGCCAACTAAAAGAGCCGAGGTTCGAACCAGCGACCTTCTTGCTGTGAGGCGACAGAACTACCTACTGCGCCACTGCGTCACCAACAATGAAGTTGTCCCACAAAAAAAAATCAAGAATTGTGTCACTTGAAAAAGCAGCATTCTCTGAGAATTTGAAACTGTAATTGTTTTATAACAACAACAACAATAATAATAACATAATACTTACTTAAATTTATATAGTAATTTTTGATGATGAACAGAGGCCAGTAGGCAGGTTTGGCCAGGATGCCAGGTTTAAACCCCTACTATTTTTCGAAGGATATCCTGGGATTTTTAGGCCGTACTCACACTCACAGTTGTCTTGAACCAGGCCAAAGCACGCTTGTCCCCCCTCCCGTCTTCCCAGACGGCCCGCACTCACATTACATGCGGGCCTGGGCGCGCTTACGTCATCGATGATGCGCTGTTCAGTAAGCGCTCGCTCAGCACAGTGGATTTCTTTAGTTTTATCGTTTAAGTTGTTTATTATGCGGTGACACGCAGTCTAATATTTCACTGAACAGATCAGCCACTTTTGACGCTCATAAACAATCATAAAGTCCTCGTGCTGCAGGAATTAGGAGGTTTGCTGAAGCTTCAGCTGACGTGCAGTGAGGGGTTTGCATCTTTAATAATCTATAACAGTTTGCGTTCTTTGAACAGTACGAATGATTAATTAATCCATATCAAACAGTCCCTTAAAAGTTACGTCTCGCTTTCAGTTTCGGGCTTAGGCACGCTTGCACTCACACTGTAAGCGTATCGCGCCTGAGCCCAAGTAAACCGCGCTCAGCAGAGAACTTAATGACCACAGAGAGTTGGAACCTCAGTTTAACGCCTCATCCGAAAGACGCCGCTCGCTGAGCAGTATAGAGTCCCCATCAGTATACTGGGGCGTTAGGACCCACACAGACCACAGGTTGAGCGCCCTCTGCTGGTCTCACTAACACCACTTCCGGCAGCAACCTGCAGTTGAGGTCAGAATTATTTTTATTATTTATTTATATTTGAATTTTCTTTTCTTTTTTTAATATGATGTTTAACAGAGCAAGGGAATTTTCACAGTATGTCTGATAATAATTTTTCTTCTGGAGAAAGTCTTATTTGTTTTATTTTGGCTAGAATAAAAGCAGTTGTTAATTTTAAACCATTTTAAGGTCAATATTATTAGACCCTTTAAGCTATATATTTTTTCAATAGTCTACAGAACAAACCATCATTATATAATAACTTGCCTAATTACACTAACCTGCCTAGTTAACCTAATTAACCTAGTTAAGCCTTTAAATGTCACTTTAAGCTGTATAGAAGTGTCTTGAAGAATATTTAGTCTAATATTATTTACTGTCATCATGGCAAAGATAAAATAAATCAGTTATTAGAGATGAGTTATTAAAACTATTATGTTTAGGAATGTGTTGAAAACAATCTGCTCTCCGTTAAACAGAAATTGGGGAAAAAATAAACAGGGGGGCTAATAAATCTGACTTCAACTGTATGTGGGATGGAATGACAGAACAAATGTACAATTTAAAGTAAACTGATTGCATTAAAATAAAGCAAAAGGAACATGTAAACATTTGACTCTGTTACTAATACTTTGTGTGTTTAGATGTTGTTGAACGTTGTAAATTGAATCACAATATTATACAATGGAGCCATGAAATATTTGATAACTTTGATAACCGTGTACTTTAATGCTACCAGGACTAAAATTCTCTAAATACAAACGCAAACATTCATTTAGAGATAACTTTTGTGCTGCGTTATTCTCTTATTTGCTTCCGAACCAGTTTCATTAAAGTCCCCATGAAATCAAAACTAACCATATTGATTTTGTGAGCTCACATTGCTAGTTTAGTGGTAAACAATTCATCTGTGCGTGTCAGTAAGAAGAAAAAATGGTTTGCCTATTGCAATCTTTAACTGAAATCTGAGAATGCACTTCCTGTTTGTTTTCAGTTAAATTCTCAGATTAGGTCTGTCTGAGGTAGTGGGCGGGGCAAACACACTTAACCACGCCCCTCCAGCTGTCAGTTTTGACATCAAACAGAAATGGTGAGCAGGAGGAGGAGTCTCTTAGGTTGTAATAACTCTCCCCAAACCCTTTTCCTCATCTTTCTGAATGAAACGCCCACTTTACTACATCCAATCAGCTTGCAGTAGAAAAAACAAGCCACACCCACTGCTTTCTTATTTAATATGCTGTTTCTCTAGGAGCTGCGTCCCAATATGACAAAAAAATAACAGAAATTGTATTGAGGAGATGGAAAATGTTCCCACAGTTCCAGTATCCTCCATAAACACACACACACACACACACACACACACACACACACATTGTGGGTCTGTGTTTTGTGTGTTCAGGGATCGTGAAGTCTCCTCTGGCTGGGGACTTCATCAGCATGCAGTGTCGAGAGTTGTTTCAGGAAATGAACATCGACACCGTTCCTCCATACATGATCGCGTCAAAGGTATTGTGTGCGCTTCGTTCCATTCTCTTTCGGCTTAGTCCCTTTATTTATCAGGGATCACCACAGTGGAATGAACCGCCAACTATTTCAGCATATGATTTATCTTCCAGTCGCAGTCCAGTACTGGGAAACACCCATACACACTCATTCACACACACACACACACACACACACACACACACACACACACACACACACACACACACACACAGTATGTTTTGCACAGGGAATTTAGTTCATCAATTCCCATAAAGCTCATGTGTTTGGACTTGTGGGGGAAACCGGAGCACCCGGAGGAAACCCACACCAACACGTGAAGAACATGCAAACTCCACACAGAAACACACTGACCCAGTCGGGACTCGAACCTGCAACCTTCTTGCTGTAAGGTCACAGTGCTAACCACTGAGCCACCGTGTCACCCTAGTGTGTGTGTGTCCTGTTATTCTCTGTGTGTGTATATTAGATTTCTGAATGTGTGTGTGTGTGTGTGTGTGTGTGTGTGTGTGTGTGTCTGTGTGTGTGTGTGTGTGTGTGTGTGTGTGTGTGTGTGTGTGTGTGTATCAGGAGCCCGTGAGGGAAGGAGCTCCGCCGCTGTGGACCAAGAAAGACAAACTGCCTCCAGTCAGCAAGTCATGGCACACGTTTATGTGTAACGTAAGAATCCAGAACAGTGTGCGTATGTGTGTGTGGGCGGGTGTGTGTGTCACTGTGACAGTGGATTTGACTCTTTCAGGAGGTGATTCAGGACTTCCAGGCGTCTGTGCTGCAGGTGTCTGACTCTCCGTATGATGAACAGTGAGTGAAACACCACACACAAATTGTTGAAAATTGTTCCCCCTCCTGTGAAATTTGTTTTCTTTTGCGAATATTTCTGTTCAACAGAGATGGTGTGGTGACACTTTACCTGAAGGGGTGTTCATAAGGCTGTCATTAAACCTTTATAATCATGACAAGACACATGAATGACATCATGAATGTGAATGAGATTTAATGCATGCTTATAACAGCAGTGAAGTGAGCGAATGACACTTCATGACAGTTGTTATAAGTTATTCATTCACATTCATGACGTCATTCATGTGTCATGATCACAGGTAAAGTCTAGACCGGAAACACGGCCCGCCGGAAGTGCGATATATGCGCATTAATATCGCAGCTTTTTAATGACACTGTATAACAATAATTAATATTTTTACAGTACTGTGACTGTTGGGTTTAGGGTTGGGGTGGGGGTAGGTGTTAAAAATACAATTTATTGGGTAATTTAATAGATAGCATAAATAATACT
>CAIGQZ010001345.1:32277881-32294198 GCA_903798205.1 Danio tinwini | reverse complement strand
CAAATCAAAGCTTACAATGGGCCAAATCAAAGCTTACAATGGGCCAAATCAAAGCTTACAACGGGCCAAATCAAAGCTTACAATGGGCCAAATCAAAGCTTACAATGGGCCAAATCAAAGCTAACAATGGGCCAATTTTGGCCCGCAGGCCCTACTTTGGCCGTTCATTTATTCAATTTCTGTTCGGCTTACTCCCTTAATTAATAAGGGGTTGCCACAGCAGAATGAACCACCAACTTATCCAGCATATGTTTTTGCATATACTGGATAAACATTTGCAACCCAACACTGGGAAACACCCACACACTCTTTCACACTCACACACTACAACCAATTTAGTTCAGGGTTTTGCACAATTCATTCATGTTGTCCCAACACAAATCGATTAAGTTAATTTAACACTGTTAACAAATTTATGTGGAGAGAACATAAAAAATTTAAGTCGTCCCAATGAAATCTCAAGAATTGTGGTGCTTCAGCTCATTTTAATTCGGTAGTTTGAACAAGCAAAAAAAAGCAGCATGACTGCTGTTGAGGAAGTAAATCAATTTAATCCACTTTGGAAAAGGCTGTACCCACGCCAACACGGGGAGAACATGCAAACTTCACACAGAAATGCCAACTGACCCAGCTGGGACTCGAACCAGTGACCTTCTTGCTGTGAGGCGACAGTGCTACCCACTATGCCACTGTGAGGCCCTACTTTGGGCATCTCTGATCAAAATAGAAATAAAGAAATGCTGGGTCATTTAAACCCAAATTGGGTAAAATATATGGACTAACCCAAACATTGGGTTAAAATTGGTCCTATTAATTTATAATTCAAAAAATTAACCCAGGGTGTCACGGTGGTGCAGTGGGTAGCACAATCACAATACAGCAGGAAGGTCGCTGGTTTGAGTCCAGGCTGGGTCAATTGGTATTTCTGTGTGGAGTTTGCATGTTCTCTCGGTGTTGGCGTGGGTTTCCTCCGGTTTCCCCCACAGTCCAAACACATGCGCTATAGGGGGATGGAATAAACTAAATGATCCGTAGTGTATGTGTGTGAATGCAAGAGTGTATGGGTGTTTCCCAGAGATGGGTTGCAGCTGGAAGGGCATCCGCTGCGTAAAACATATGCTGGATAAGTTGGCGGTTCATTCCGCTGTGGCAACTCCAGATTAATAAAGGGACTAAGCCGAAAAGAAAATAAATGAATGAATGAATGAAAATTAACCCAGGAGTTGAGTCAGTCCCAATTACACACAGAATTAAGTGAAGTTTCGAGAGGAGAGCGTGATATAATTGACCACAGCTGGTCTCTCATCTACAGTCATTAGTTAGCCAATCAAATCGTTTTCCGAAGCAACCCCCATCCGCCCCTTCTCCCCCTTTCTTTCTTTACCACGGGGAGCTCTCGAGAAAACTACCTGATCTCGTACTCCACTTACATGCTCAATCGACCAGGTGGGAGCCCTGGGCTCAATTATCTCAGAGCTCAGGGTTCTCTCCCGGGACAGCATGCCAAACCTGCTAATAGCATCAAGCAATATCTAAGTGTGAACTCTTGAAATATTTTTAGTAGTGCACTTAAAAAGTGGTTTAAAACAAAACAGCAGTGTTTGCGCAAATAGTCAACTATTAGCTTGTTTGATCATGCCTTTTGCTTTTGCCTTACATTAAATGTTTTTAAAAGAATTATAATGTTGAGTTCATGCATCTATTTTTATTTTTTTATTTTATGTCAATCTTCCCATGGGCAGGTGTTGAGAAATAGCAAGTGTGCTAAAACACTTAAACAAATGCATTTGGTCTGTCCAGTGTAATTTGTCCATGTCAAAATAAATAAATAAAAAACACCCAGAATTGGGTTGAAGTAACCCAGCATTGTTTAGTGCAGTGTTTCTCAACCACGTTCCTGGAGGACCACCGACACTGCATGTTTTGGATGTCTCCTTTGTCCGTCACACCCATTACAGCTCTTTCAGTCTCTGCTAATGAGCTGATGATCTGAATCAGGTGTGTTTGGTTAAGGAGACATGGATAATGTGCAGAGCTGGTGGTCCTCCAGGAACGTGGTTGAGAAACACTGGTTTAGTGTGTTCTGATTACTCTGTGTTTTGAAACAGGAAGTTGATCATATTGTGCAATTCCTGCGATCTGATTGGATGGGTCTGACACTGTGCTGCTGGCTGAGGAACGGCCATCCCAAAAAACACAATCAATCCTCATCCGCATTCACTCCGTTTTCTGTGACTCCGCCCATTCGGCTTGCGGTGCTTTTAGATACGCCCCCTGTTGCCCCCGGAAACCCTCGATCACAGTGGAGTCCGACACACCTGTCTCCTAACCTCCAGGTGTGTGCGTCAGGTGTCCGAGTGTATCGCGGACATGTGGAGCAGAGCAGTGATGCAGCCCGAGCTGCGGTTGGCACCGCAACAGGCCTCCATATATGGGAGGTGAAGTGGGAGGGGCAACAAAGAGGAAGCCACGCCCTCCTGGGAGTCTCCACTTACAAATCCCCCCTGCAGGCATCCGGATATAAAGCACTGATAGGCGGAGACTCGTGCTCCTGGGGCTGGGAGCTCTCGACCAATCAGCTGTGGCATGACGGAAAGGAGGGGAGGAGTTACCCGGGAGGCGGAGTCACAGGTGTTTTGAGCGTGCCAGATCGTGTGTTACTGGTGGTGGACGCAGACGCACGGACGCTGGGATACGTGGTGGACAACTGCTATTTGGGTGTGGCCTTCCAGGACCTGCCCAAAGGGGTGGAGCTTTTCCCTGCAGTGAGCTGCGTTTGGGGCGGAGCTGAGATTTGCATACGCTACCTGTGCGGCACCACACGTGAGTCTGAGCTTTACTAACAGTTAAGGCTGCACGATTCTGGCTAAAATGAGAATCATGATTTTTTTTTGGGCTGTAAATTAAGATCTGGATTTTCTCCAGATTCTGTAGATGTAAAATAAAGGTTAATATGAGTAGGCTATTATTATTGTTATTCTCAAACATATGATGAAACAACTATAATAATAATATCAGGCCTATGTGGAGCTGTACTGTTGGTTAAAATGCAGAATTTTGTTTAGGAATAGTGGACTTTAAGGCCCAATTCCAATTCTATTTTTGTACTCCTTCTCCTTGGCCCTTAACATCGAGTTTAAAGGGGAAGGGCTTTAAAATTTACCCCTAAGAATAGGGACAGCGCTTTAACACCAGCACACGTCATCATACGTCATCGCGATCTCTTGCTTCATATGAGATCAGACGATGGCGGCTGCTGTAGTTACTCCAGTTGTGTTATTTATTGGTGTTTATCTTCAGGAAATCACTGAAGGCAGATATTATGTTATCATAATGATCTAATGTGGCAATAAGATCGTAACTATACTGAGCATTTACACTGTGGCCATATTCATCTGTAAACACACCAAAAACAACACTAACATTACAGCAGACACTGTAAAAGCTCATCCTCAGACACTAGACTTTTCTGACAGGGTGTTCGAGTGTCATCGAGTGTCAGAATGTTGTGGGACTGCTGTACAGGGGTTATTATTATGGATTATAGATCACAAAATTTAGCGGTTTGTATTTTAGCATGACGGTAAAACATGAACGCGGTTATGAATATATTAAAACATGTGTTTGTTTGTTGTAAAAGTTCGTAATAATGACAAAAAATACTAATCTGTGGCTCTCCTTACTTCCGGGTGCAGCTATACTGCCGTTGTAGCTGGTGTATTCTGCGAAATTCTCTTACCCCTTGGTTTTGAGTGTGGTCCTGAAAGCTGCATTCAATGCACTCATCTAACTCCACCCCTCACAGTGATGTCACTCGCTCCATTTGAGTGCATTGTGTCTGACATTGCATCGCTGAGTGATGCAATCTCAGCTAGCATCATAAAGGCTGCATCCAGATACTATTGAAAAATCTTCGTTCGAAGGGGTGTATACCCCTTGCCCTTAGCCCTACGCCTTCAAGCTAAAGAGAATTGGGACACCACTACCCCTTCAGAGGAGCGTGCAAAACAAGAGGTAGGGGTAAGGGGAAGCGCTAAGGGGTAGAATTGGGATTGGGCCTTAAAAGTGATGACATTAGAATACAACTATTCATAATTTTGAAGTTGAATTATTATGTTTGAGAGTTATGCTTGTTATCTGTCATTAAAAACATTATTAGAGCTTTTTGACACTAGTAAAATGAGACATTCGTCATTATCAGATTCCCTCCTGCATTATATTCAACATTATATCGGTTAGAGTAGTTACACTGACCCAGTAAACATTTATTCTCATGCACAAGCACAAGAAAAAACATATCAAATGCTTGTTGTAATCATAACTCTACAATAGCTACATTTCCATCCACCTGTTTTTATGCGCATTTTGCTTATGCGCATGAAAAAGTGGTTGATGGAAACGCCATGATGCACATACATTTTGAAAATGCACATAAAAAACATATGTGCATAACGGAGTAGGATAAACTTTTTATTCGATAAGAAAAGATGCGCATAAACTAGAATGGAAACACTTTTACCACACAAATTCAGGTATGCGCATAAAAAAAAGGTCATGTGATTTTGTTATAAGAGATCATGTGATGATGAAAATATGTGTGAATGGACAAACCAGCAGGCTGAGCACACTGTAAAACATCTGAAATGTTATTTTGGTCATTCTAAATTGCCTTACTGTTTCAGTATTAGTGTTATTCAGTGGTGTAGTCCTAAAAAAAAGTGGTGTACTATTACCCACCCAACACAAATTTTAAAAGTAGGCAAAGAAACGACGAAACTATATATATATATAAATTATTTTTATTTTTTTTTAAAAGTTACCTGTAGCTATTGAAAGAAACAACTGATACTAAGGAAGTTAATGGTTACAGGTGTCCAGCTTTCTCCAAAATATCTTCTTTTGTGTTTTTGTGTAAAATTTTGCAAAATTTTAAGAAAACGACAAACCGGTTCAGAACAAGTAAAGGTTGAGTAAAGGAGGACAATTTTACTTTTTTGAATGAACTATCCATTAAAAAAGGACAAATATTTCAACAAATTGGTTCATTTTAAAGCGAGATGCTAATAGCCTAATCCTATTCAACGATTATATATATATATATTAGGAAAATAAAGTTTTTTTTTCTAAAACTCAAATACCAGCCTATACTCAAGTGTTTTTTCCATGTTTTAAATAGAACTAGCACTTTTTTTTCAAAATGGCATAAATATAAACATGTTAAAAATGTACAGGCTCATTTACATATTTCACTATAATAATATAAGTCATAATAGTAAATAATTTTTATCAAAGATACAACACAATATTTCACTCTGATCTCACTCTGATATGCAGTTAAAATGAGGACATTGACTGAGTGCTTCTGTCACTGTTTAATCCTGTGCATGAATGTATGATATATAATGCCACATGCACTGTAATGTGTTTTATAATCATAGTTAATTGATAATAAATGTTCATTAACAGTTGCATTTTTGTTGGAGGAACAGCTGTGATGATGAGGGGAGCGCTGAGGAAACAGTAGATGGAGAAACCCGATTGGTACATGTGATACAAGTGTTTCTATAGCAAAGACCTGCAAATATGCAGATATTATAACAATCTAGAGATAAACACAGCTTCTGCTCTCACTCTGCAAAGCTGTGGTTTACTGATTAAACGAAAAACGAGTTGAAAACGGAGGAGCGGAAGTCTGCCGCCGTATTCATATCAAATTTAAAGAGGACTGAGGTGATCATTTAGTAGTGGACAGTTCATGAGGAAATCACAAAACATTTAGAGGCACTGAAGAGAAATATAGGGGGCTAAAGCGATGCCCATGCTTTTTAAAAATAATTTTACCTCAGTGTTTCAGCGAGACATCATTTAGTTGACTTGTCCTCGTTATAAAAAAACTCCTGAAGTTTTCCCCCAGATGCTGCGGTCGTCAGGGGGCGGGGAATGGAGGAAATTAAACAAAAATGCACTGATTGCAACAAATAAGATGCAAGTAAAAAAAAAACATTTGGTATACAGTTAAAGGGGACGCGAGTACACGTAAATTAGGGAAGTCTAATCAGAAAAACAAGTGAGTATACCGAGGGTATACCCTATTATTGATCCTCAGAAGTCGTAATACCCAAACAGCTCATGGAAAAAAAGTAGGCATACTGAGTATACGTGCGTATAGCCTCGACTACACCACTATTATATTAATAATTATATCCAGAATCAAGAGCATCTGTGCTCCGTGTCTGACACCTTCAAACACCACCGCGTGTTCACTGCGTGTCAGGATTGCCTTCTGAGGCGCAGATCATTTATTAAATGAAGAAAAGATTGACTCATTTTCTCCTACTGCAGCAAATTCAGTTTTTACTGTTGATATTTGGCGCCAGTTAATCAGGAAATTACGATTTTGTTCACTTTGACTCGGATGGAAACGCAGCTTTATTCGCACGTCTTTTATGCGATAATCCAGATTTGCGTATAAAGTTAATTTGCATTTTTGGATGGAAACATAGCTAGTGTGATATGATTATTTAAATGATGTGCGCGCTTTCGGTTTCACTTTCACTGTCGAGTGTGCTCATGTCATGGCTGTAATCACGGAAAAAAAAAAAACATATGCAAATCATACTTCCCTCAAGGCTCCCAAACGATCGATCTGTGCAACTGAACGTTATTTATATCTTTATTAGCTGTTATTCACATCCTATTGGGGAATCAGCAACCTACGTTGCACATACTGGTTGCAAAAAAGACCAGTTGCAATAGCAAACATGTCGTGTTGTGCGGTAGGATGCCAAATTCGAGAAACTAAAGTTTAAAAACTTTAACTTTTACCGTACACCACACTGCTTTTAATGCCAACCGCAGACGTCTTTGGCTAACAGTCATCATAAGAGCTGAATGGAGTGAGGACCTAATTAAAAATGCTGGACTGAGGACACTGAATGCTCAGAATGAAATGTAAACATGTGCATTCACATACCCTGCCGTACAGGTGCAGTTCGCTGTCAGAATGCAGTTGTTTAGCTTGTTGATGATTACCCAGGCCTTGTTTAGCTCCGTCTTCTTTCCTTGTTTTTGGCTCGGCAGAACCTCGGTTTTTCGCACTACATAGTTTTGAATCTGGAAATCATGGAGCAATATTTCCTGCACATGACCACACAGAACAACATTGTAGGAATCCAAAGACTTATAGACCAATAACTTCTCTCTTGTAAAACCACTTAAGAGTTTCGATGAGATAGTTGTATATTTGGGGCTGATGCTTGATCATTTCGTCTTATTCAATATCTATTAGGAGGGTGCTATCGCAAATAGACCTGTCAGACGAACGCCGCTCACTTTAACGTTAATTTAGCTGAATAACTGTGCTTATCACTGGGTGACGAGCTGTTATAATACGCTGAAAGCATTATGTAAATAATATGTAATCAATATAACTCCTCTCTAATACAACAATAAACTCTGTACCGCATCAGATGTCATTCCCTTGCTGTAAATGCTAGCGCTCCTGTTTTTTTTCTGCAACCTGAATGTTTACAAACCGGTAATTCGTCTATACAGGTTCTGTTCACTAAAGCAGACATTTGCTGCCATGCGCACATCCTCTCTGTAGTAAATAAACAGTGAATACATCATTAAATGATGACAAAAATTACATTTTGAGGTGAAT
Source organism: Danio tinwini (assembly GCA_903798205.1). Taxonomy (NCBI): domain Eukaryota; kingdom Metazoa; phylum Chordata; class Actinopteri; order Cypriniformes; family Danionidae; genus Danio; species Danio tinwini. The sequence continues at coordinate 32,286,535 of CAIGQZ010001345.1, read as the reverse complement.
TATACCTTATAAATGCAGTATGCAACTTTTTTAACGCCATTTGGAGGTGTCCATGTTGTTGAGCAGCGTATATAAAGGCACGTTTACTTATACAGCACATTTCACACACAGTGGCATTTCAAAGGGCTTTACATAAACAGGAATAAAAGAGACAAGTATAAATAAAATAAAAGCAAATAATATGAAAACAGATGAAGTATATAAAACAATGTGAAGACTTGTGCAACCTCCTTTACGCTTCTCTCCTGATCTTGAAAGTATAATTGGCTGAATCGTAGAGATGCTGGATTAAGATCATGTGTAGAGTCGAATCGAGATCGTGACCTCTTTCCGATTAATCATGCATCCCTACTAACAGTGCATACTTACTAGTGAGCATCTCGCTGACTACACAGGCAATACGCTAAATATTTAGTCAGCTGTGCATGGAAACGAACACTAAACATTCTTGCTGACCTAATTTTTTAAGTTGCATCAAATTAACTTTTCCAGATAACTTTCATCAATCAAACCGACTGCAATATTAGGATAAACTTTGCATGACTTTAAAAATGTAGCTGATTACATTAGAATAAAGCAAAGTGTGTGTGTGTGTGTGTGTGTGTGTGTTTCCTCAGGTGACGCACCTGCTCTTCAGGCTCTCAGTCGTCTCTCTGCACGACGGGCTCTCAGACTCCAAGGGCCCCAGAGACACACACACTCCTTGCCTTCAGCTCTACAGCGCCTCCTAATGGACACACCACAGGGACAAGCCTGAACACGCACAAACTCAAATGTTATTATTCACATAAAGAGTCATACACAATATGATGCTTGCACAAACAATAACAATGATCAAATATGTGTAAAATAACAATATAATCTAAATTATAGACTAATATAAATCAGAAAATAAAAGCAAATTAAATATTTAAAGACTTTCGATATAGAGCATGTGGCTGCAGAATAAAAGTACAAAGTGTTGATAGCGCTTCACTTTTTCCACATTATTTAATGTTTCAGCCTTTTTCCAAAATGGATTAAACTCATTTATTTCCTTAACATTTTACACACAATCCCCCATAATGACAATGTGGACAAAGAGTTTTTGATATATTTGCAGTATTCACAGCCTTTGCTCAATACTTTGTTGATGCACCTTTGGCAGCAATTCCAGCCTCAAGTCTATTTGAATATGATGCCACAAACTCGGCACACCTGTCTTTGGGAATTTTTGCCGGTTCCTCTTTGCAGTACCTCTCAAGCTCTATCAGGTTGAATGGGAAGCAACGGTGTACAGCCATTTTCAGTTCTCTCCAGAGATGTTCAATAGGATTCAGGTCTGGGCTCTGGCTGGCCCACTCAATGACATTCACCGAGTTGTTGTGAAGCCGCTCCATTGATATTTTGGTGGTGTGCTTTGGGTCATTGTCATGCTGGAAAATGAAGCGTCGCCCCACTCTGAGGTCAAGAGCACTCTGAAGCAGGTCTTCATTCAGGATGTCTCTGTACATTGCTGCATTCATCTTTCCCTCTATCCTGACTAGTCTTCCAGATCCAGCTGCTGAAAAACATCCCCACAGCATGATGCTGCCACCACCATGCTTCACTGTAGGGATGCTATTAGCCTGGTGATGAGCTCTGCCTGGTTTTCTCCAAACGTAACACCTGGCATTCACTCCAAAGAGATCAATTTGTGTCTCATCAGACCAGAGAGTTTAGTTTCTTATGGTCTGAGAGTCCTTCAGATGCCTTTTGGCAAACTCCAGGCGGGAAGTGGCTTCCGTCTGGCCACTCTACCATACAGGCCTGATTGGTGGATTGCTGCACAGATGGTTGTTCTTTTGTATGGTTCTCCTCACAGAAGAACGCTGGAGCTCAGACAGAGTGATCATCGGGTTATAGGCCCTTCTCCCCCGATCACTCAGCTTAGATGGCCGGCCAGCTCTAGGAAGAGTCCTGGTGGTTCCAAACATCTTCCACTTATAGATGATGGAAGCCGCTGTGCTCATGGGAACTTTCAGAGCAGCAGAAATGTTTCTGTAAGCTTCCCCAGCCTTGTGCCTTGAGACAATCCTGTCCAATCAACTGAATTGACCTCAGGTGAACTCCAATGAAGCTGCTGAAACATCTCCAGAATGATCAGTGGAAACAGAATGTACCTGAGCTCAATTTAGAGCTTCACGCCAAAGGCTGTGAACACTGATGTACATGTGATTTTACAGCTTTTTTATTTTTAATAAATTTGCAACAACTTTAAACTCTTTCTTAACATTGTCATTATAGGGGATTGTGTGTAGAATGTTGAGGAAATAAATCAACTTAATCCATTTTGGAATAATGCTGTAACATAAACAAATGTGGAAAAAGTGAAGCGCTATCAATACTTTCCGGATGCACTGTATGAAAGAGCTGTCTGTACAAACAGAAACATGGAAGTGTTTCTGACAAAGTGCATAAGAGAGGAAAGAGTGTCCCCTGCCGGTGGTTTGTCAAGCCCACTCACCTGTATGGAGTCATTAGTCACTTAGATCTACAAAGTATATGCCCAGGGTGTGTGTGAATGTGCAGAAATGTTCTCTCACTCATGCTTTACCTCATTTACTGCAGTTTTACCAGGGCCAGAGGGGGAACACTTTGGAATTTCTTTTATTTATTTATTATTATTGTTATTATCATCATCAATCAGTGTTGGGGAAAGTTACTTTTACAAGTTGTGCATTACAATATTGAGTTGATCCCCCAAAAAAGTAACTAGTTGCATTACTTTAGTTAGTTTTAATGTAATGTAAAGTAATGCGATACGCTACTTTTGAGTTTTTTCTGACCTGTCTAAGGCTTGATATCGTTCTGAACTTGCAGGGGTTTTTTTCTTAGCTCTTTTTTAATAGCTCTGTGTAGTGGCAAATTTCTTTAACTGAGGGTCTATCTGTGGTCAAGAAGACAAATTCTTACCCAAAGTGTCTTTTAAGGTTTTATTCTTTGCAAAGAAGGTCAGACGATCATACAGCAAGGCAGGTTTCTGCAGAGAGTGAGACGCCGAAACAGTGCGCTCTCTTTTTATCTAGTTTGTAATGCCCACAAGCTCATCAGTGACATACAGGATGAATCACAGTTACATCAGTGCTCCATTGTTGACCATCTATATTTCAGTCTTACATCCCATCCAAACAGCTTGTTAAATCACCATGTACTTATCCAGATCTTATCTGGTGATAAACAGATGTTAAAGTGGTCACACTTGGTCTAACTTTAGTATATCAATGGAAGAATAAAAGAACAGACATTTATAATGTATATAAATGAATATAAGATGAATAAAAGGAATTTCCACCACACTCTGCTATAAACAACACACTCTGTAAGCATTATTTACCTTTAAAAACACATCAAAATAATCATTTAGGATGTTATCTTCTGATATCTTTCTGAGCCAGAGCTCTACATGCTGTGTATACTGAACAGATTAATGAACATTTAAAGCAATGTGTTTGCTACTCTTGTATTTTCAGTCTTATTAACGCAGTAAATCAGTGTGCATTGAGACTAGAATCCCCTTTTCTTCATGTGTTCAGAATAATGAGAATGGCAGAAATGTAGGCCAGAGCCATCTTGGTTTCTGTCTGACCTGTAACGTCACATTGATGTATGTTCATTTCAATTCAGCGATTTCTTTTTGAAAAGCTTATTAGTTAAACTAACTCGCATTGCATTTTTAAAAAGTAACTCAAATATTATTACCTTTTTAAATAATGCAATACTTTACTGGTTGCTTAGAAAAGCTCCTATTATTACCTGTAATGTGCTACCCCCAACACTGTTTGTTGTTATGTTTACTGCTATGACCGTTATTATTCAGCCCTTTTTATTTTGTTTAAAGTAAAACGCACTTTTAGGGCTCGTGAAAATTTGCACATACATCAGAAGTGGTGTAAATTGATAGACGATTTGGGTTTCAGAACTCAGTGATGTCCAAAATTGCTCAATAGCGCCACCTATACACTTTCATCATAGTGTGTAGTGTTTCATGTACACGCACAAGAAATGGACAGATACATGGAAGGTCTCTTAGAGCAGGGGTGTCCAATCTCGGTTGGTGCTGGTGTCCTGCTGATTTTAGCTCCAACACAGCTGCTAGGAAGTTTCTAGTATAAGAGCTTGATCAGCTGGTTCAGGTGTGTTTGATTAGGGTTGGAGCTAAACTCTCCAGGACACCGGCCCTCTAGGACACCCCTGTCTTAGAGCAATAAAAAAAAAAGTATCTTAGAGCAAGATCTGAAGCCTAAATGTCATTCATTTTGTATTTATTTACGCTAAAAATGCATTTTTTTTTCTATTTTCAGATGTATTTTTACAAATTCCTCTTACATATTTAAAAGACATTTATTTCTCAAATGATTTATCTTATTTATTTCCTCTTCTGTTTGCAGATGTGTTCATGATGTTGTTTTGTGGTTTGTAATCTTTCTGATTATTATCAATGTTGAAAAGTGTTGCGCTGCTTCATATTTTGATGGAACATCTACTTTGACGTTATAAATGTCTTTACTGTCACTATTAATTAATTTAATGCATCCTTTAATAAATGATTTGTAATAATTTGTGGGTACAGAATAAAGATTTCTGAACGACTGTGTAAATTATTTTATTTATTGATTTTAATTGAATGATTTGATTTAATTTTATGAAATAAATATGGTGTTGGTTGAGAAGAGACTTCTTTAAAAAGCAGTATATCCTCATTAATGTCTCCAAACTTTGACAGCATGATCAGGTTGCAGTAAATCCTGCATAATAAAAGGTTTGTGAGTCTCACAGTTCTTGCTATTGTATTCAATTAATATAAAGACATGCAATTTGCTTTGTGTTGATTTACATGGTTATTGTTTATTAAATATGCCCCCGCTGCACCGCCCATTCATAAAATGCAGATTTTACATTACAAATGATCAGGGGTCATACACGTTTTTACTACTAAAACTCAATGATTTTCTAGGACTTGCATATCAAATTTCATGACCTGATGTTTTATGTAATGTACAGTTGAAGTCAGAATTATTAGCCCCCCTGTTTATTTTTCCCTCGATTTCTGGTTAACAGAGGGAAGATTTTTTTTTTAATAGTTTTAATAACTCATCTCTAATAACTGATGTATTTTATCTTTGTCATGAAGACAGTAAATAATATTAGACTAGATATTCTTCAAGACACTTCTATAAGGCTTAAAGTGGCATTTAAAGGCTTAACTAGGTTAATTAGGTTAACTAGGCAGGTTAGGGTAATTAGGCAAGTTATTGTATAATGATGGTTTGTTCTGTAGACTATCAAAAAAAAATTTGCTTAAAGGGGCTAATAATATTGACCTTAAAATGGTGTTTAAAAAATTAAGAACTGCTTTTATTCTAGCAGAAATAAAACAAACAAGACTTTCTCCAGAAGAAAAAATATTATCAGACATACTGTGGAAATTTCCTTGCTCTGTTAAACATCATCTGGGAAATATAAAAATATATATATATCAAAGGGGGGCAATTAATTCTGACTTCAACTGTATACATGGTAAATAATAAGAAAAACGATGCATGTTTAAAGTTATTACAGCATATCATAAAACATGCAACAATCTATTTAGTTTAAATGAATCTTTATATCTATGTAAAATGTATTTAGATAATGTTCACACAGCACTAATAATGTAACAGCATGTGTTTGACCATGGACAGAAAAAAGTAAAGGCAACTAACCTATGTTCAAGTATACAGATATCTCTTAAACTAATTTCCATGACTTTTCCAAAACTTTGTGGGTTTTTCAGTTTTTCCAAAACTTTTCCAGGCCTGGAAAATGCCATGTCAAAATTCCATGACTTTTCCAGGTTTTTCATGACTGTATGAACCCTGAATTATACTGTATTTTAACAATAACTTTAAATTAATAAAATAAAATGCTAATATAATTATTAAAATTTTATTTTAAAAAATCACCTTTAATTGACATGAATTAAAAACGTAATCTAAGTCTACTCTGGTGAAAGTGAACAAGTGAAACTTGTAAAAAATTATTTTAAATTAAGGATATTAAAATATATATATACAGTTGAAGTCAGAATTATTCGCCCCCTTTTTTTTTCTTTTTAAAATATTTCCCAAATGACGTTTAACAGAGCAAGGAAATTTCCACAGTATGTCTGATAATATTTTTTCTTCTGGAGAAAGTCTTATTTGTTTTATTTCGGCTAGAATAAAAGCAGTTCTTAATTTTTTAAAAGTCATTTTAAGGTCAATATTATAAGACCCTTTAAGCTCATTTTATTTCCATAGTCTACAGAACAAACCATCATTATACAATAACTTGCCTAATTACCCTAACCTGCCTAGTTAACCTAATTACCCTAGTTAAGCCTTTAAATGTCACTTTAAGCTGTATAGAAGTGTCTTGAAGAATATCTAGTCAAATATTATTTACTGTCATCATGGCAAAGATAAAATAAATCAGTTATTAGAGATGAGTTATTAAAACTATTATGATTAGAAATGTGTTGAAGAAAATCACTCAGATAAACAGAAATTGGGGAAAAAAATAAACAGGGGGGCTAATAAATCTGACTTCAACTATATATAAAAAGCTAAAATTAAACAAAATTTTAAAAGACTCCATGAGACTCCATTCAGTAGATTATATATATGACTGAAGTTAATATTTAGGAACGATCCTAGAGTTCTGCCACTGTTACTGTCCCAATGAGAATTACGCATATTATATATATATTAAATTCCCATTATATTTATTAACTTCCACCCCTACTCCAACCCTAAACATACCCGTCAGAGTAATGTATACACACAGTAATTATACTGAGTATTATTCATATTATTTATAAGATTTCTCATTAAATTGTATATTATTAACAAAGACCACAGCCTCTATAGTGTCTGTCACTAGCTGCTAATATTACACATATATAATATATATATTACATATGCATAGGTAGGCCCACATAAAATCTGCTTTTTTAGCCCATCATTAATTCTGTTTATTTACTTGTGTATTAATTCTGTTTATTTAAAAGTGCAGTATGTAAATTTGACACCCAGTGGTTGAACTAGGTATTGCACTCCTGGATCAAAATAAATGCAAGCGCGGGTTGCCAGATTGAGTACAGGAGCGAGTGATTTAAACTGTGATCTAAATAAAAGCAACGACACGCGATAGAGGGAATATTCTCCATATTAAAAGGAGTTTTGGTTCTAACCAACACCTGGAATTGATCTATTAGAAACGGCTTCAATTACTCACAGCTGAACATGTGAAACCTATGACAGATCAGCTCAGGTAAACCTCATGTGCTTTATTCAGTGCTAAATGCTAACAATGTGAGTTTGAATAGATTCTAAACCTTACCGTTTGGTGAGTGAGTGTTTATTCTGTGCTTCTGAATGACTGTATTTACATTTCTGTCGTGTTTCGTCTTGTGCAAACAGCCAAACTGCTCATCACTGAGTATCTCGTCATAAAGCATGTTGTTAGGACACGAGATTACAATGTGACCTGCTCACCTAATGTTTACACTTGTAATATTTATATCATTTGCTAATTAATAACCTCATGTGGAACTGAATCTGTCTCATTTCGACGTCTGATACTGTCCATTTTAGTTACAGATGCATGCTTTCAGAGTCTTTCTGAATGAATCAATGAAATACGCTGTTTTCAACAAGGCAACCCGGAGTGCTGAATTATAATTGGCTAAACTGGCATTGTGCAGGTTAAATTTACCTAAACAAAAACAGCGCTCCGGCACAGAAAAACCATTATCAAAGCAGAATATCTGACTTCAGCATTGTGTTTCAGTTAAACAAGTGTTTACTTAGGATGTTTCTTAAATATCTGCACACATATTATGGTGTTTTATGCTTTAGAAGACTCAAAAACTTACATACAGCACCTTTAAGTTTTAAAATAATTGTAGTAATATTATTGACTAATATGAAAATGTTCATATGATTTACTTACAATACAGTTTGTAAAGGCAACGCAGTGGCACAGTAGGTAGTGCTGTCGCCTCACAGCAAGAACGTCGCTGGGTCGCAGGTTCGAACGTCGGCTGGGCGTTTCTGTGTGGAGTTTGCATGTTCTCCCTGCGTTCGCTCCCTTACTGTGCTCCGGTTTCCCCCACAGTCCAAAGACATGTGGTACATGTGAATTGGGTAGGCTAAATTGTCTGTAGTGTATGAGTGTGAATGAGTGTGTGGATGTTTCCCAGAGATGGGTTGCGGCTGGAAGGGCATCCGCTGTGTAAAATCGTGCTGGATATGTTGGCGGTTCATTCCACTGGGGCGGCCCCAGATAAATAAAGTGACTAAGCCGACAAGAAACTGAATGAATGAATGACAGTTTGTAAAGTCATATTTTCAGAGATATTATATTTGCTTTGTTTACCAAATAAAGTGGAAAATAAAAAGTTAAAAGTAATTTTTTTATTTCATATATTAAGTTTTTAGTTAGGATACTCAAAATCATCCCACATAAATACACATTTTTACATACATACATTTTTTTTTACAAAATCTGCACTGAAATATCACAAAATGTCCGCAGATCCTGTCTGGCCCTATTCATAGGTTTTAAATATATATATATATATATATATATATATATATATATATATATATATA
>CAIGQZ010001345.1:32249992-32262565 GCA_903798205.1 Danio tinwini | reverse complement strand
CACACACACACACACACACACACACACACACACACACACACACACGACATCATACATATATTTGCAGTTAAACATAAATAGCTAAATTAACATTCAGGTAATCATTTTAACAGTGATACAGTAACTTTAACACAGATTATAACTACAACAATGGCTAAATGAATAACTGTGACCACATATACAAAGATGAGAAGGGATAATAATTGTTCTTGCTGAGTAAATCCTGACAGGTTTATCATCTGCAGCTGCTGTTTAAGACTAAAGCTTGCAAAAAGAAAAACAGCTGAATGCAGCCTACACTATGCTACTACATATTATCATTGTTTGGTCACAAGGCGGCATCAAACAGTAAAGAACATTGTAATGACAGATATATAGTATACATATTAAGAGTTTAACGATACGCGTATTCGTATTGAACCGTTCGGTACGAGACTTTCGGTTCGGTGCGCATTACAAACCGAACGATTCAGAAAAAATTTCTAAAAATGTTAAAAGAGAATAAGTGTACAGAATATAATGTTTTCAGAGCAACAACGCTCAACAATGCATTCCAAATGACGTGACCCTGGATGTGACAGGCAACATGCTGCCTTCCCCGCCCACCTCCAAACACTACTCCAGTCAGGCATACGCTGCACTAGCTCGCAAAATGGCTAGTAACATTAATGTAATCCTCCTATAACCAACAGCGGGTCTGGCGTTTGGGAGCACTTTGGTTTCCCTGTAAGTTATGAGGGCGATGGCAAGAAAGTGGTGGATAAAAAAAAACAATGACATCTGCTATGACAGTAAGCTATTTTAGCGGTAATATTTGAACATGTCAGCTCATTTACACTAGCTATGTTTCCATCCAAAAATGCAAATGAACTTTATGCGCAAAACTGGAATATCGCATAAAAGACATGAGAATAAAGCTGCGTTTCCATCCAACGAGTCAAAGCGAACAAAACTGTCACTTCCTGATTAACTGGCGGCAAATATTAACAGTAAAAACAGAATTTGCTGCAATAAGAGAAGCTGCATCAATCTTTTCTTCATTTAATAATTGACCTGCACCTCAGAAGGCAATCCTGACACGCAGTGAACGCGCGGCGGCGTTTGAAGGTGTCAGACACGGAGCACAGACGCTCTTGATTCTGGATGTCATTAATAATATAATAACACTAATGCGTTTTAGAATGACCAAAGCAACATTTCAGATAGTTTATAATGTGCTCAGCCTGATGCTTTGTCCATTCACACACATTTTTATATTACATGATCTCTTATAACAAAACCACATGACCTTTTTTTAATGTGCACACTGGAGTTTGCGCGGTAAAAGTGTTTCCATCATAGTTTATGCACATCTTTTCTTTCTCCAAAATGCGCATAAAAATAGGTGGATGGAAACATAGCTACTGACATCACGGAATCACTAACTGGAATTAGACGAAAACTAGACACGCGCACTACATGCAACTATCCCCGCAGCATTCACAGGCAATTTCTACAGATTCAAACAGGGCCAAACAAATCACAGAGGCGATCGGTACATTTATAGCTGTGGATATGAGACCTTAATCTGTAGTGGAAATTTCGGGTTTTAAGAAAATGTTAAATGTAATTTAGTCAGATAATAATTCCATTTCATTCAGATAATAATTTCTGCTTTCAGATCCACTGAAATGGCCGGTGACAGTCAAATTAAGCAGATCTGTGCTGTCTGAAGTAAAGGTGGACACTTTCTGAAATAAAAAAAATACTTAAAAACTGATTAAAACTGAGTTCCATATTAAAACTAAATTGATCTTTTTTTTTTATTTGTTTAACTACTAAAATATTACATTTATTTTTATAAGCAGCTTTTTGGTTTTGAGTATAAAGAAGGATTTGTTTTATTTTCTGCTAGGCAGAAACCCCAGAAGTATAGCTTTAGATCACTGTTCAAAGAGAGATCATGCTTTTATTATGATGTTAGTTTTAATACATTAAAAATATTTCAATCTGAGAAATCCTCTGGCTTTTTTCTTTTTTTGCTGTATCAAAAACATACTGAACCGTGACACCACTGTCGTATCGAACCAAACCGTGATTTTTGTGAACAGTTACACCCCTAATATATATATATATATATATATATATGAGCAATATCACATTCTCAGCAGTGGGATTTGGCTGTATATTCGCACTGGTGGGAGGCATGTGTTGGCTTGAGGCTGCAGGCTGAGTGCCTTAGTGTCCCACTAGTGACGCTATACAGCCATATGGCACTGCTATGAGTGTGATATTGCATTCATACAACAGTTTGACAGGATAATTGTGTATATAAAAAAACACAGTCAAAAAATCCTTTTGTAGGAGAAACTACTTTCTTTTGCCGTTCATTCACATCTGCAGCTGACGTCAAAACAGCAGAAACTGTTGCTCATTCACCGACGTCACTGTAGAGCTAGAGTTTGAATGATTCTCTAGTGTAATGTCTAAAGTGATGACAACAGGTGATTTTGCTCACATTTTAAGATTATAAGGTTGAACGGCATGAAATGCCATCAGTCTACAGAGATTTCCCAGTATTTCTCTGTTGCAATCGTGAGATCACAATAACTAACCCCGAAAAAGCCAAAGCAAAGCAAACACTAGCAGATTACTGTGGTATAAATACAGCTCTACAACATACACAAGAGAGAGATCGACTTTGAAAGTCACTTACCTGTTTAATAATGATTTGATCAGCTGGAGTTTTTTTTACCCCTAAGCACTTATTATGCAGCCTCTGTCGCCATCTTGTGGCGGAACATCAACCGTCTTTGCTCTGCTCAGTATGAGAGGCTGATGGCCACCGACGCAATGAATCTCAGAAATGATAAATATTTAAAATAGACACTATCCTTATAAATAAACTGCATAGTTGCAATCTAAACAACTACATTCTTGACTAAAACAGCCTCAACAGTACATGATGTTGTCCAACAGCTGCAATATTTGACAAACTGTAGTGAGTTTATTGATCTGCTGTCACTATGTGGGCGGAGTAATACACAAGAGTGAAGAGGATGTACGAGTGCTGATATTGCAAAATATTGCATGGCTATCAGCCAGATTTAAAAACCAGAAATACCTGTTGTATAAACATACATACATACATACATACACAGTGCTCAGAATAAATGAGTACACCCCGGTTTAAAAATGAATATTTTTATCCATTAGCATTTAAATTAAATTAAAAGTTTGCTCTTCGAATATCTTTAGAAATAGAAAGATAAATACATTCAAATTCAAACAAGCTATTGCAAAAAAATGTATAAGATCTAACTATTACGCCAGGATGAGAGGATAGTTCAGCTATAGACTACAAATTAGCAACTTTCCAGTTTTCATCAGTTTTAGCACACCACTACAGAAGAGTCAAGCTTTAAATAGGAAAATTATCAAAACTAAGATGCTAACGGTCTAATCTGATTCAACGATTTATGCTAAGCTAAGCTAAAAGTGCTCCAGCCAGACTCGAAGATCAATTGAATTCACCAATGCTAAAACTCAACTGCTTAACTCTGGCTGAGCTGTCAAATTAGCTTATTTTCCAAAAAAAAGTGAAGTGTTGCTTTAATAGTAAAATATTATAGGTGGGCATAGATTAACTTTTTAATCTAGATTAATCTCACTGTAATCTTGGAATTAATCTAGATTAAAATGACTCATTTGAATTTTGCATTCAGAATATGTGTGCTACCCAAATAATGACTAAAGTAAGTCTTTGAGAACGGGTTTCTCAAGCCAGGTGGCGCATTAGACCAGGGGCTCATCTCCTGTTTCCAAAATGCATCACAAACTGCTTGAGGAACTGTTCTACTATGATAATTGGTGATGGAAATAAATGATGTTCAATAAGATGTACTTGTGTTTACTCACTGTTTATTCAGTTCAACATCAATGTTGAGCTGTAGGCCTACATAAGCTCCAAACAGCCATTTTTGATAACCTTAATCTGATTAAAGTCATAACTGAACTAAACAGAAATGGAGTTAGAAAGTGGAGTATGTAGATATTAGTGGTATTATTGAAGTAAACACCACAATCAAACTATTACCATCATGTAGGACTTTTAGCCATATTTTCTGACAAGATCCTGTCTCACACACACACACACAATGAATGTAAAACTACCAAACTGCAGTTAAAGTCACCCAAAATGACAGGAAACTCTTACATGAAAGCACTTGACGTAAACACCTTCATTATATTATTGTCTATTAAGTCAAATAACTGGATTACAGATGTCCATGTAAGTGTCAGTAAGTAGTCAGTAGTCTCTAAGGGTGCTTTCACACCTGCTTTATTTAGTTCGGTTGAATCGCACTAGAGTTGGTTTTCCTTTTTGGTGCGGTTCATTTGGGCAGGTGTGAATGTAGCAATCGTACTCCAGTGCGCACCAAAAGCGGACCAAAAAAGCGTACCGAGGCCTCCTTGAAGAGGTGGTCTCGGTATGCTTTCAAACTAACCCTGGAGCAGATCATTTGTGGTGAGAACATGATCCAAACTAAAACAGACCCAACCGCAAAAGGTACTGCGCCTTTTTAGACTAATCCTGCTGCCGTAGGCCGATGCGCTGTGCATTGTGGGATGTGGAGGAAAAGTATTTTTTGACAGCGCTTTACCAAAAGAGAGAGAGAGGGGGAAAACATTACCTGATGTGTTGGTAATATTTCCAGGAGATGACCATGTCGCAGTTTAGCTAAATTAATTCACGTCTCCTCCTGAAGTGACGTACGATGTACCTTCGCCGTTTGCAATGCCTTAAAACATTGTTTTCCAACCACCGCCGCGCTTCATTCTCGAAATGTATAGTTTGCCTAAGTGATGTATACAAACTATATAGTATACTATGAGCAGGGCTACAATCAGCCAGTGCAGTCGCCCCTCCATAGTGAAAAGCGACATTTTGTGTCTGCCGGTGTATTTGCGGGAGTTCCATTGGCATTTTCCCACATGTGAATTCTGACCAATCGAAAAGCAGTTTAGCAAATACGTTCAACAACATCTGGCCAATGAGTGATGTGGATTTTGTCACATGAATGCAATTTGGTTCTTTTCAACTGGTTCGGACCAAAGCAATCAGTGTGGTGTGAAAAAGACCCAAAGGCAGCAGAAAATGCTACAATGTATAATTTACTTCCCTTGGTCCGGACCAAATAAAGCGAACTACAGATGTGAAAGCACCCTAAGAAGTAAGTGAAAGATCCAGAAGGGCATCCTGCTGATTTCATTCAGAAGGGTACTTGTTTGTCAGACGCTCACCGATTTGACTTTCATTCACCGTCATTCATTTTAAAAAGCAGCCGCTTTATTTTATCTGTATATGTTTTACTGGAACACATAAACTCTACAGGTGCCTGATAGTTAGATGTGGAACTAACATTAGTCAGATTCACTCTAGTGAAAGTCATCATAGCTTGCATAGAATAGACCCAGCTCAAAACCCAACTTTGAGAATAGATTAACGGCCATATTTTTTTAAAATTGCCCGATAAGAGTTTCGCGTTAACGCAGATAACAGCCCACCACTCGGAAATATTAATTGATACTGTGTTGACAACTACAGATATGACTCTAACAATAACAGTGAGGGGCCGTTCACACAGAATGCTCTCAGCTCATTACTGTCAAAAAGCAGTGGAAAAATCAGAAGAGCTCGGAGGCGGGGCAACAGTGAGCGGCTGTTCATAGTAGAAAGTTGGCATGACAATGGTTTTATTCACAGTTACATGAGTCATGAGTTACATGAGTCGGCGCTGATTGTGGCTTTATCCAGAAATCCTGAGTTATTGACCTTATTTTTCAATGCGGAACTGCGCTCGTTTTTGTGATTGTTTTAGAACTTCCGATTCAGTCATCTATGGGAGAAATGACTAGGAATAATAAACGGCTGAAAATGGTCAAACTACTCACTTTACAAACAAGTGTTTGCATGACTATACCGACAAAATAGAATAATATAATAAGGAAACCTCAGTTTGCAACATCAAGCAGCAGAACGAGCTGTTTTTAACGTCTAAAAATGAATGGAAGTGAATAAGACCGGAAATCTCGAGTCAAAACAATTCAAATGGCTGCGCCCGCTTGTACGCGGAGAATAAGGTGAATATTATGTATCTTCAAGAGCTTATCAAACACATCTTGTTTTCCTTTTTCTAATGGCTCCATTATTGTCATTATCACATCACGCTCATTATATTGTGTCATGTGTACCTCACGCTCCACTGTGCTTTTTATAATAAACCCATTTCTGAGCGCTGCATCTTGCGTTTGTAAAAGCAAAGACGCATTTGGTGTGAGTGAGCCGTAATGATAGCAGTTCCAGTATTATGCTAAGTGCCGGTATTGGCGGGAGTGTCTGTGATGCTAACAGCAGCTGTCAGTGTGAGCTGTACCTGTGCTGGTAAGTGTGTGTGAGATGCTGCTGTTTGTCGTCTCTCTCCTGTAACTGTGTTCTGCACTGATCAAGCTGAGCCGCTAGCTCTCGCTCCTGCCGCGCACTCAGATCTAGCAGCTGCTTCCTGAAAAACACACACACACACAGACACACACTTAAAATTTGGCAGTTCACAAACTGATGTTGGGCCAGAGAGATGTTGTTAAGGGATTATTCACTACTCACCATGCTCCTCGTGTTTTTAAAGCATTATAAGCTTCTTTCGTTTGTTTTATTGTTTGCATTGTTACACCCCTCTCTCAAGCCCATGACACTGGTGATGTGGTGTTGTGTGTGTGTGTACCTGTGCTGTTGTCGCAGTTGTGTGTTATATGTGTTGTTCTCCTCCTGAACGGCCATCAGTCTTTCACTGATCTGCTGCTCCAATGACAAACGAAACTCAGCCTCCATCTGAGACTTCTGCGCCTCGAACTGCGTCTGTAGAACACACACACACACACACACACACACACACACACACACACACACACACACTCATAAATGCATGAATTATGATAGTAATGAAAACTTCAGGGCATCACGGTGGCTCAGTTGGTAGCATGATTGCCTCACAGCAAGAAGGTCGCTGGTTCAGGTCCTGGCTGGGTCAGTTGGCGTTTCTGTGTGGAGTTTGCATGTTCTCCCCGTGTTGGCGTGGGTTTCCTCCTGGTGCTCCAGTTTCCCCCACAAGTCCAAAAACATCTGGTATAGGGGAATTCGGTAAGCTAAAATTGTCCGTAGTGTATGTGTGTGAATGAGTGTGTATGGATGTTTCCCAGTGAAGGGTTGCAGCTGGAAGGGCATCCACTGCGTAAAAACAAGTTCATTCAGCTGTGGCGACCCCAGATTAATAAAGGGACTAAGTCGAAAAGAAAATGAATGAATGAATGAATGAGTTCACCCAAAAAAATAAATTCTGTCGTTATTTAACCTTTACTTGTTCCAATCCTGTTTTAGTTTCGTTCTTCTGTTGAACACAAAAGAAGATATCTTGAAGAAAGCTGGAAACCTGTAACCACTGACTTCCATAGTATTTGTTTGGTCATACTTTATTTTGATGGTCCGTTTGTTGAATTTAAGTTACATTGCATCTACATGCCAACTAATCCTCAATAGATTATAGGTAGACTGTTAGGGTTGGTGTAAGTTGACATGTACTTGCAAATAGGGTTGGGCCGATAGACGATGCCATAGTCCACTGCCGATGGCCGATAAACTTCATTAAGCTGAGCCGACATCGCAATCCATCGTCCCACCCCACATTTATATTGATATATAACTTATTATTTTCATGTCATCTTAATAGCAATAACGGTCTTTTCATGAGCTGTTAAATTGTACATATAGCTGCCGCGTTTGCACGGCTGACAGCATGGTGAGGATTAAATGAAGGATTATAATAATAATAATAATACATTTTATTTAAAGCGCCTTTCAAGAAACCCAAGGTCACTGTACAACATTATATACACAATTCAATAATTAAAAAATAAACCAATAGTATAAAAATAGAGAAGATGATAAAAACAAAGACATGATACAGAGTGTAGTATGCAGTTATAAAGAGTAAGTTATTTTAAACAGATGAGGTTTAAGTCTGGATTTAAACAGAGGGAGAGAGTCAATGTTGCGGATGTCAGGAGGAAGAGAATTCCAGAGTTTGGGAGCAGAGCGACTGAAAGCTCTGCTCCCCATTGTGCTGAGACGGGCAGAGGGAACAGAGAGGTGAATGGAGGAGGAGGATCTAAGAAAGCGGGAATGAGTGGTGATATGGAGAAGATCAGACAAATAAGAAGGTGAGAGGTTATAGATGGCCTTGAATGTATGCAGGAGGATTTTATATTCTACTCTGGGTTTGATTGGAAGCCACTGCAGATCTTGTAAAATGGGGGTGATATGGTGAAAAGAAGGAGTTTTGGTGATGATCCGGGCAGCTGAGTTCTGGACCAGTTAAAGCTTATGGAGGGATTTCTGTGGAAGACCGTAAAGGAGAGAATTGCAGTAATCAATGCGTGAAGTGACAAGGCTGTGTACGAGAATAGAGGTGGAGTGAGCGGTGAGAGAGGAGCGGAGACGGTTTATATTACGAAGATGAAAATATGCAGACTTGGTAATATTATTAATATGAGACTGGAAAGAGAGTGAGCTGTCAAGGATGACACCCAAACTCTTAACCTGAGGAGAGGGGGAGACTGAAGTGCCATCTATAGTAAGTGAGATGGAGTCAGATTTAGAAAGTGTAGATTTGGTGCCAACAAGAAGAATTTCAGTTTTATCACTGTTAAGTTTTAGGAAATTTGAAGTGAACCAGCATTTTATTTCAGAAAGGCAGTTATTGAGAGTGGAAAGGGGGAGAGGGGAGTTGGGCTTGCTAGAGAGGTAGAGCTGGGTGTCATCCGCATAGCAGTGGAAGTGTATATTGAATTTACGAAAAATGTTGCCAAGTGGAAGGAGATAGATCAAGAAGAGAAGGGGCCCCAGGACAGAGCCCTGGGGAACACCTGTGGTAACTGGGGAGGATTGTGACCTGAAGTTTTTGAGTTTATACAGCACCTCTCACGCTTAAAATGTATAGATTCAGTGGCAAACGCTGTTACCTGCAGACCCCGTCCCACAGACTTTACAGTGAATGGCTTTAGTTATTTTCATAGCGGACTTGAAGCCACTGGAAGTCTTTTATCCACTCTTGGAAAAGTGTAAATGGTGGATTAACATTCAGCACATGATCACTAATAAGATGTGTCATTATTAGTAACTTTAGGTGCTTTCTAAAACTAAATCTGTCAGTGTTATTTTCATTCTCTCATCTTCAGCGCTTCACATTTTCACGGTTGTAGCTCCTGTCATCTAAAGGCATTGACTGAGTGACTGACAGCTGATATTAACCAATCCATTCATGTTCAGTTCTAGAGCAGTGGGCCAATAAGAAGAGCATAAAGGCGGGGCAAGCATTGCAGGCTTTTTCTTATTTCAGCAAGTTCACATAACAACTGTTTTAAACTGTTCCTGAGCACTGCGTTTGACGTTTTTAGGTGCAAAGATGCATTCTGCATAAATGTCTCCTAAATCCGCGCACGCGGTGAGGGTTTTGCAGTGAAAACAGGTCGCACTGCAACAATTTATGCACTCGCACAAATGCTTCCAAATATATTTTTAGGTTGCATAAAATTTCAGGCGCCAAAACGGTCGAGCCCTAGCATCTTTACTTGTTATTATTTCCTCATAATAATAATAATAAAATAAGGAAGTTATAATTAATCACAATACAAATTACAGTGAACTCCAAACAAACTCTCGTCTCCTCCACCAGCTCTGGGGAAAAGCCATTATACACATCATATTATATTCTCAAGAGTATTTCATTTAATTTGTCATTTTAATAGTTTAATAATCAGGCTTTGGAGTTAGAATGTGAGACACAAATCCTAAATAAATAATAATAAATGTTAACAATAAAGAGCAAGGTAAAGAGTAACAGAGGCTGTGATATCTGCTACCAAATCTATATTCAGTCGTCAGACACCCACATGAGAATATACTATAATAATTTACAGTAAATACTGCAGTGTTTTTAACTATACTGACACTGACTCCTCCAATATAGATAGAGATGTTGCACTATCAGCTAAAATGTTGTTAAAATTTATTTTTATGTATGGGTGATATATATGACATCACCAAAAATGATTGAGCATGAGCTTCATGTGTTGTGCGAGAAGTCCATATATTGATTATTGTGACAGACCTAACAGCAATATTTTTTAAGTGATCCAATACCGAAATCAGCTAAAACCACATGCTTGAATGACTGGTGTCCAGTTGCACTGACATCCATCTTCAGCAAGTGCTTTGAGAAGCTGATTAAAAACCACATCTGCTCTGTACTGCCCGCTAACACTGACCCTCTGCAATTTGCATACAGAAACAACCGCTCCACTGATGATGCAATTGCTTTTACCTTGCACACTGCTCTGTCTCACCTGGAAAACAAAAACACATATGTGAGAATGCTGTTTGTGGACTACAGCTCAGCATTCAACACCATAGTGCCTGCCAAGCTGGTGATAAAGCTCCAGGCTCTGGGCCTACACAGCTCTCTCTGTGCAACTGGATCCTGGACTTCCTGTCAAGCAGACGCCAGGTGGTCAGAATGAACAACATCACCTCATCCACACTGATAGTCAACATTGGTGCTCCACAGGGCTGTGTTCTCAGCCCACTCCTGTACTCCCTGTACACACATGACTGTACTTCCAAACACAGCTCCAACATCATCGTTAAATTTGCTGATGACACAACAGTGGTGGGCCTAATCACAGATAATGATGAGACGGCCTACAGAGAGGAGGTGCACACTCTGACGCAGTGGTGTCAGGAAAACCACCTCTCACTCAACATCAGCAAAACCAAGGAGCTGGTGGTGGATTTCAGGAGAGAGAAGAACGAACACACTCCCATCACCATCAACGGGACACCAGTGGAGAGAGTCAGCACTTTCAAGTTTCTTGGAGTACACATCGCTGAGGATCTGACATGGACTGCCCACACAGACGCAGTGTTAAGGAAGGCACAACAACGCCTCTTCTTCCTCAGGCGTCTCAGGAAGTTTGGAATGAGCCCCCACATCCTCCGCTCGTTCTACACCTGCACTGTGGAGAGCATCCTCACTGGCTGCATCACCACCTGGTACGGGAACAGCACCAGCAGCAATCGCAAAGGTCTACATAGGATTGTGCGAACTGCTTGACGTCTTGTAGGAGGTGAGCTTCCCTCCCTCCAGGACATCTACACCAGGAGGTTTATGAGGAAAGCCAAGAGAATCATCAGCGACTCCAGCCACCCAAGCCATAGACTTTTCTCTCTGCCACCCTCAGGCAGACGGTTCCGCAGCATTCGGTCACGCACCAGTCGACTGAAGGAAAGTTTCTTCCCTCAGACTATCAGGCTGATGAACACTTAACACACCCCACACAAACTCTCCCATACCCCACAATGCACACCATAAAGATGTAGCATGCACTGCACTTTAACCAATCCATACTTAAACAATACTGCCTACAACTATGTGTACACCTATCCATCGCACGCATCACTGTCAACATTGCCAAATTTACACTGTCTTGTTTTTTTGTGAGTATGTTGTTGTATTTTGCACTGTCGTTGTATTTTGCACTGTCTGTATTTTGCACTGTTGTTGTATTTGCACTGTCTGTATTTTGCACTGTCATTGTATTTGCACTATCTGTATTTTGCACTGTCTGGAGCCAGCACCTAAGCTTTTCACTCATCATAGCACACGTGCTGCTGATGATGTGACAATAAAAGTGATTTGATTTGATTTGATTAAAACTGAACACTCATGGTCATTGGTGTGAACATGTCTGACTCTCCTCAAATCTCTTAACTAATACACAGAGATACGGTGATAATTAGGGGTGTAACGATACACTAAAGGCACGATTCGGTTCGGTTCACGGTTTAAGAGCCACGGTTCGGTTTCTGTTTGCTGTGGGGTTAGGGTTGATGCCATCTTAACAGCAATGCTAAGGAACAATAGATTCACTTAATAACAAGAACAACTAAACTTTTACTTTATTAACTTTGCCATCACATGTTTAATACAGTCAAGATACCTGAGTAAACAACAGAAATTAGATAAATATCTCCAATATAGACTAGTCAGAAAAAACTATTCTCTTTAGTGCAGCCATCTTAAGAAAGTGAACTCAAATTAAATAAATAACTGCAGTGTAGACTAGTGCAAGATAAACAGGCTGCTTCTCTCTAAGGACATTTGGAATATTTAGATAAGTTTTAAGTTCTTCTTTAAAAATGCCATAATGTCCACATTCTCAGGTGAGGGGCTTGATCTCTGTGCAGACACAGACACAGTGATGCTCATTTTTAGTTATCTAAGTTTGCATTTAGATAGATGGGTTTCCGTTTAAATAACGAAAAAAATATACATATAATGTGTTTATAAAGTGCTCTTTACATGACATTCACCAGTAAAATACATTGCAGTTTTGTCTGAAACCAATGTTACGATAGTAGCCGTATATTGGTTGCATTTTTGCCTCCTGTTCTCTCTCTCTCTCTCTCTCTCTCTCTCTCTC
>CAIGQZ010001345.1:32233572-32245090 GCA_903798205.1 Danio tinwini | reverse complement strand
ACCTGACCATTATCATTACCACAACCACTGTCATAATCATCACTACTCTCACCATTACCTCCAGCACCATATTTATCACCATGATCAATCATTACCCACACACCATAACCAGCAGTAATAATATCATTACCACCACCATCTCCACAGATAATATTTATCACCACTTCCAATGTCATAATAATTACTACTATCATCATTACAAATCACCATTATCATTACCATCACCTTCACTGTCATAATCATTACCACTACCATCACTAACACCACTACTATCAACATAATAATTATTCCTAGAATAACCACCATCCTCTCCAGCACTGCCATTATAGTTACCATAACAGCCACTGTCATTAAGATAAACATACCAATCATTACCACCACCACCATAATTATCATTATCATTACCACCACCATCATCTCCAACACCAGATTTATTATCATTTTTATTACCACAACCCCAGTCATTATCATTACCACTACCTTAACCATTAGCATAAACATCACTATCATCATTACCACCAACATCATATCATCTCCAACATCATATTTATTACCATTTCCATTACTGTCTCCATCACTGTCATAATCATTCCTACCATTATTAGAATTACAACACTATAATTATTAGCACTCTCATAGTAATAATAACCAACAACACTCCTATATAATCACAACATCACTGCCATACTCATAAGCGCTGTCATAATCATATTCAACATCATAATGTCACTGTCTTAAAGATTCATTTGTCGAATCAACACTGCAGTACCAGTCGTTTGTTGGTCTTCTGCAGCTCCTGACTGTGTTTCTGCTCTTTCTTCAGAGTTTCCTCAACCTGAGAGAGATTCTGCTCAACACGAGACAGAGCCTGAAACACACACACACAATTTCAAACACATAATGACATGTGGAACAGTGTGTGTGGGTGTGTATGTAGTTGTACCTGTGCATGTTTGTTGTGGGTTTTCTCTACGGTCTCCTTCTCCTCCTGCAGGCGTTTCATCTCCTCGTTTTGCGCCTGATCGTGTCTCTTCCAGCCCTCAACCACTTTCACCAGTGTCTGACAAACACACACACCAAAATGCAGTTTTACAGTGTTATTACATCAGGAGAGAAATCAATGCAGATAAAAAACTAATAATAATAATGATAAGGCAAGGCAAGTTTATTTATATTTCATTCACAATGGTAATTCAAAGTGCTTTACAAACATATGTACTGTTTCCAGACAAGATGTTCTCACTCATTTTATAGGAGTCACAAATGCATCAGAACTGACATCAAATATTATTCACTAGTAAATATGCAGAAATTATACAACAGACATACCAGTTGAGTTCAATATACTATCATTATTCTAGCATTAACACTGCTCAGACGGTAAGTGGTGCTATGGGCTCATTTCCACGACATAGCAAATAGGCAGCCTGTATTGAGGACCAAGAGTGACTTAATTTAAAATGATTTATTAATATACATTTTTACTGTTTGATTAATCAGCCTTTTAAAACATGAATTAAATGAGGTTTTAAATTGTTGGCACGGTGGCCTCACAGCAAGAAGGTCGCTGGTTTGAGTCTCAGCTGAGTCAGTTGGTGTTTCTGTGTGGAGTTTGCATGTTCTACCCGTGTTGGCGTGGGTTTCCCCTGGGTGCTCCGGATTCCCCCACAGTCCAAACACATGTGCTATACAGGAACTTAATTAGCCGTAGGAAAATGAATGAAGGGAAATTGTCTATTTATTCATACGTTTAAATGTGTTGTTTAATTGCTTTATTAAATGACATTTATGGCCCGTTTCCACTGTCAAAAGGTGTACCGAACCGTACCGTTTTTTTGGCACCCTTTCGGACAACTATATGTATATAATAACGAGCCATGAATGACCTGAGCTTAAACAAACCTTGTCGTTGTCTTGATGTACAGCCACAAAGCCAAGAACAACAAAATCTGCTGTGTCCTGTTGCTGCTTTACGAGGCTGTCTAAAAGTGCGAGCGGTTTTCACTTTCTCCAGGGAGCTCGCGATCGCGTCTATATTTGATGTAGCGAACTTCTTGAGCTGATGATAATAACGTGTGTGTGATTATTGAAAAGGCCAAACGCGAGAGTGAAGCGCGAAAAAAAAGGAGAAGCCCGACAAAACACAGGAGCAAATTTTTCAGCAACCTAAATCATGAACAAACTGCCATGTTTATCATCGCCTTTTGGACTATTATGAACTGAGAATGACAGAATTACTCTCTAACAGACGCTACATGTGCTGCTGAAGATTACAGACACAGATGAGAGGTTTGCACTGGCTGTGGGCTATATTGCGTGTTGTTTTTGAACTCAAATAAGGACTAAATGTCTGCTGTGTGTAGTTTATCTGCCATTAGTTACATATTGGAGACTGTAAGGGTCTGTATGTGTTCATATATGTTTATTTATTTTATATAATTGCAGATGTTACAGTAGGCTATTTCGCACTGTCGTTGATCTGCAGTTATAATCAAATCATGTTCATAGAAAGGTTAGTAATGAACATTTATACACAAGTATTTATGTGTATAAAGCATCTGTTTTGTGAGAAGAGCTTCTCATATGATTTCTGAACCTATACGTAGTTTATGCGCATCTTTTCTTATTGAATAAAAAGTTTATTCTACTCAATTATGCGCATATGTTTTTTATGCACATTTTCAAGCTAAATGGGCATAAAAACAGGTGGATGGAAACATAGCTACTGTTATTACACACAAAGTATTTTTCAGATTTATTTGTTTTGTTTTATTTTTCTGTTTGTATTGTTTGGGGTTTTTACCCAAATCTGCTTCAATTCCATGCCAACAGCTCCTTTATAAATATTAATCCCAGGAAAAAACATGACAATCTGGTCAATAGTTATTTTCCCCGCTGTATAGTTTTATATAATATAGTATATTAGCATATTTGCCCAAAGCCCAACACTGAATTTCTGTCATTTACCCTCTTAAATGTTATTTATATGTATATAAAATGTGTCATCTTTTATCTTGAATTTATTTTTATAATAAAAAAGACAGGCAGATCACACATTACAGACTCCAGAGTTTTTATTTCATGCAAAAAGAATTATTTTCTTTAATAATATATTAATAATAATAATAAATACCTTTTTTTCCCTTTAAAACAGTAGATTTATGATTATACTGTGTGTTTACCTTGTCCAGCTGTTCAATCATGATGTCTTTCTTGCGGTCGGCAGCTACAGCGAGTGTTAACTGCTGCTGAAACTGAAGAACTTTACTTTGGAGAGACGCCACCTGCTGCTCACACACCTGAAACACACACACACTCACTCAAGAGGGGTGGACAATGGGACACATTCGTAAACCCTATTTTAAGTTTAATATTCATTTATTCATTCATTCATTCATTTTCTTTTTGGCTTAGTCCCTTTATTAATCTGTGGTCGCCTTAGTGGAATGAACCGCCAACTTATCCAGCATGTTTTTGTGCAGCGGATGCCCTTCCAGCTGCAACCCATATCTGGGAAACATCCACACACACACATTCACACTCATACACTACGGACAATTTAGCCTACCCAATTCACCTGTACTGCATGTGTTTGGACTGTGGGGGAAACCGGAGCACCCGGAGGAAACCCACACGAACGCAGTGAGAACATGCAAACTCCACACAGAAACGGCAACTGACCCAGCCGAGGCTCAAACCAGCGACCTTCTTGCTGTGAGGCGACAGAACTACCTACTGCGCCACTGCGTCACCGTTTAATATTTAAACAGCTTCAATAGATAAAGATAAGTCTTGTGTCTCCAGAATGTGTCTGTGAAGTTTCAGCTCAAAACACTCATCAGATCATTTATAAATACCCTGCTGAATATGTGCCTTTTTGGGTCAGAGGGAGTTGTAGCCTGTGCCTGTAACATATGTGTTATCTGTGGACTTTGACAGCACAGTAACCAAACCTATAACAGAAATAATAACTTTTTTCTGTTGTATTTTATGGTTACAATGCAAATACAATTAGAACCACTTGTTTGTTAAACAACGTAAGGCCCAATCCCAATTCTATTTTGTACCACTACCTCTTCCTCTTGGCCCTTAAAACTGAGTGTAAAAGGGAAGAGCTTCAAAATTTACCCCTAAGAATTGGGACAGCACTACAGCACCAGCACACGTCATCATATGTCATCGCGATCTCTTGCTTCATATGAGATCAGACGATGGCGACTGCTGTACTTATTCCAGTTGTGTTATTTGTTGGTGTTTATCTTCAGGAAATCACTGAAGGCAGATATTATGTTATCATAATGATCTAATGTGGCAATAAGATCGTAACTATACTGAGCATTTACACTGTGGCCATATTCATCTGTAAACACACCAAAAACAACACTAGCATTATAACAGACACTGTAAAAGCTCATCTTCAGACACTAGACTTTTCTGACAGGGTGTTCGAGTGTCATCGAGTGTCAGAATGTTGTGGGACTGCTGTACAGGAGTTATTATTAGGGAATATAGATTGCTAAATTAAACTGTTTTTATTTTAGCGTTTTTTTAAAGTATGACAGTAAAACATGAACACGGTTATGAATATATTAAAACATGTGTTTGTTTGTTGTAAAAATGTGTAATAATGACAAAAAATACTAATTTGTGGCTTTTCTTACTTCCGGGTGCAGCTATACTGCCGTTGTGGCTGGTGTATTCTGGGAAATTTTCCTACCCCTTGGTTTCAAGTGTGGTGCTGAAAAATCTCAGTTTAAAGGGGTACCTACCCCTACCCCTTAAGCCTGGTTTATACTTCTGCGTCAAGTGATCGCCGTAACCCACGGCGTATGCCTCGCGCGTAGCTGTGCATTTATACTTCTGCGCGCTGTTTCTGTTTCTGCAATACACTTCCGAAACATTAGCTGGCAGTAGGTGTTTGTTTCTCTGTGTCGAGTTTCTTCGCTGGTGTTTTGTTTTTGCTGAACGTTTCCTTAATGTACAAGTGGCTCAAATTCGCTCATTTTGAGGCGGGAATCGGCGGACATGCAACAACTTTAATCATGAGGCAAACTCAAAACAACAGTCTCCATCCGGAGCTCCTTCACGAGACTCCACACTTGCAAACACTCGCTGCATCGGCCGCCCACACTCGTCAGCGCTACCAAGCCGACCAATCACAGAGCTTGCGCTACGCGTACGAGTTACATTTTTTGAGAGTTGCATGTCAACGTCGCCGACGGTTACGGCGAGGGGCTATGCGTCCACGTGCAGGCTGCACCATAGCATACATGTGCGCTTGACGCAGAAGTATAAATCAGCCTTTAGCCCTACGTCTCAAGCTAAAGAGAATTGGGACATCACTACCCCTTAACGTGAACGCGCAAAACGAGGAGTAGGGGTAAGGGACAAGGCTAAGGGCTAGAATTCGGATTGGGTCTAAGTCTAGAACTACTAAAAACTGAAACACAAACTGTATTTGAAAATAAACCATATAAACATTTGCAAATGCTTTAATGATATTATTGAAATGAATATATATATATATATTTATACATTTAGATAAGTAAATACACTCAATGATAGCCACTTAAGCAGTATAATTGCATTTAATTACTTAAATTATAGTCTTCTTTAAATGAAGACTATAATGTGTTATTTTACATTTGATTGAGTTTCTGAACCTCAATAGTGTTCGACTCCACCGTATACCATAAAGCGCTGTTTTTTCATCTCAGCATTCATTTGTTTTAACTTTGTATTTTTTATGTAGGTGCACTACAAAATCATAACAATCCAATTTAAAGAGCCCCTATTATGGGTTTTTAAAAATGATCTTCATGCAGTGTGTAACAGCTCTAAGCTGAGGTTTAAATCTGAAAGTGCGCCGTGTTTAAAACTATTAATTTCTTTAACAAAATAGTTGACTCAGAGTCGAATAAATGAATCGTGCTGGGTTTGTATCTTTTGCTTAAACGCATCGGTGTCAATGCGGTACATCACCAAATATGTAGTACCAGATCTGGTCAAATGTGAACGTGCCTTTGACTTCAGACACTAGTGTAGTGCAGGGGATCACGGGACTGATCATGACGCAAAGATGACGATCACTGACAGATGGGGATTCAGCTGCGGGGAATAAAGGGTTAAAGTTCATTTTCTTAACACCACAGTATAGCCAACAGTGCGCTGTGTTTGTTCCTGTTATTTTTCTGATGATTGATGCAATAACCTATGCTGCAGCACAGGATTCGTTGACCGTTTGCTATTAGAGGAAGGAGCAGCAGAGACTATTATGTATGGGACTTTGTCAGACTTTAACAGGGTTAGACCAGTTTCTTAAACATAGCATGTAAGTGTGGATAAAATTGTTGCCTCGTTTTGTGTAGTTAGCAAAATATGTGTTTAATTGTGCGTTATAAGTTGTAATCGCGGCTTGTAATCACGTATCTATTATAGATCAGTGCTTGTACGGTATCTCTTAGGTTAAATCTGTATGGGGCTGTTCACATATTGTGTCCAAAATCATGCTGAAAACGCAAGGCGTGCTTCTTCCTTCGCCGGACAATTTTCAAAATAGTTCAGCTTTTGCCACTGTGTAGATTAATACTGAGTGTGTGTCGCTGTTATTACATGGGGTTAGGGTTAAGAGTACAGTATATGCTGGTGTTTAACTGCATTGATTTAATGCACTCCTGCATTGGGCTCACACATATACTCTGACTACTTCATAGCTGTGGTGGGCGATTCTCTCTGTCTCGCGCTGAACGCAGTCAACCAATCACAACAGACTGGGTCATCAGACCAATCAGCGCAGATTAGCATCGCTCTAAGGAGGGGTTTGGGAACAAATGAATCACTGAATGAATCATATGGGAGTCGCTGTGATAATTAGGAAAAAAGAAATGCATATTATAAGACAATGCAAGTGTTTTTTGACCTTGCATGCAGATCAGCCTGTTGTTGGAGACCCCTAAAACCAAAATATGACCTTTTATAATGCATAATAGGGGCACTTTAAATAATGAATTCTTTCCAAATAGTTGCACAAGTAATTTTGTGAAATTACATAGAGTATCGCAATACATATTGCAGGAAAATTAAATCTAGCAATGTCAGTTTTTTCCAATATCGTGCAGTCCTACCAAGGACCACAGATTCAGCTCAAAACCTTCCATGTAGTGTGTAACACAGCTCTAAGTGAAGTGAAATATCCAGCTAAAGCTTAAATATGAAAGTGGACAGTTTTTAAAACTATTGATTCATCTATAAAAGAGTCGACTCATAGTGGTTTAAATGAATAGTCTTGATAACGAGTCTTTAGCCGTTTCGGCGTGACGTTGATATGAAACATAATGATTGCGAGCGCAGACCCACAAAATTTAAACCTGAGGCCCGCCCACTAAAACAGCAGCTAAGACAAACAGATCATTAAGTCATGAGTCCTGAAGACGCTGTGCTTACCTGGATATTATTGGAAGTGTGAGGGAAAGAAGTGCTTCAGCAATCTACATGCTTACAATGAACTTTCAGTACACAGCTCATGGATTAGTTTCTTCCTCTATTAAACAGTTCATTCCAGCACATTCATGTGAGAGTATGTATGCTGTGGGAGCGAGTTCAAGCCAAACAGTGAGAACAGCGCCTACTAGGGTCACAGAATAGGATGGTCACATAATTTGGTGTAACACGTGCAAAATAAGGACAAATTATTAGGTACAAGTCAAACAAAGGCACGCTGGACTTCGGGCTGGTGCACAGCACTGGAAAGGAGATAGGAGCCTGCAAAGATAGTGATTGTTGGGCAAAGCAGAGTACAGGTAAGCCCTGAGAACATAACATTTCATGCAAGAGGTGCCACAGCAATGGTTGCAAATAGAAATGATCTACTGAGAAGGGAAAAAAGCTGCAATATGAAAAATAATTAATGAAATCAGATCTGGCCCATGACACATTTCATGAGTGTAAGTAAATAGCTGCCTCCTTGTTTTCTCTAGCTTGTAAAGTATGTATTTAATTGTGTTGTTACTTGTAACCGCTTGCACTGTATCAGGTTAACTCTTTATTCCCATATCTCGTCTAATGCCTCGTTGAAAACGCGACGCGTGCTGCTTTGTTTACGGATTTAAATGAGTTTGTGGTATTTAACTGCACTGCTTTCAGCGCTGAGGTGTCTGAATAACACTGTTGAAAACCGGGTACTGTTTACTGTGGTGTTAGTAAGTTTACTTTGAAGCGTGTTTCGGGCGTCCGCTGCGATCGGATCCTATACCAATGTTGGCGACCCGGGGACTTGATAAACCATGCTGGACATTTTACTGTCTCGCGCTGAACGCTGTCGACCAATCGCAACAGGCTGTCATCGGTCCAATCAGCGCAGATTAGCTTCACGCTAAGTAGGGGTTTGAGAACAAATGAATCGCTGAACGATTCATATGGGAGTCGCTGGGATAATTAGGTCAAAATAAATGCATATTATAAGACCATGAACGTGTTTTTTGACATTGCATGCAGATCAGCCTGTTGTTGGAGACCCATAAAACCGAAATATGACCCTTTTTAATGTATAATAGGGGCTCTTCAATGTTTTGCTGATGAAAAAAAAGTCATCTACATCTTCAATGACCTGAGGGTGAGTAAATGAACTATAAATGCTAATTTTTGTGTGAACTCCCCCTTGTACCTTGCGGCGCTCTCTCTCTCTCTCCAGACTGTCTCTCAGCACCTGCAGCTCAGAAACTGCACTGCTCACATCTGAATGAAGACGGGAATAACGAGGGAACAACTCCTCCACACCACCTACACACACACCACTGACACACAAACACACAATCAGAGACACACACACTTGCTGTTCAGATTTTAATGTTTTATATAAATATGCATACAGTTGAAGTCAGAATTATTAGCCCCCCTGAATTATTAGCCCCCCTGTTTATTTTTTCCACAATTTCTGTTTAACGGAGAGCAGATTTTTTTCAACACATTTCTAAACATAAGAGTTTTATTAACTCATTTCTAATAACTTATTTTATCTTTGCCATGATGACAGCAAATAATATTAGACTAGATATTCTTCAAGACACTTCTATACAGCTTAAAGTGACATTTAAAGGCTTAACTAGGTTAATTAGATTAACTAGGCAGGTTAGAGTAATTAGGCAAGTTATTGTATAATGATGGTTTGTTCTGTAGAATATCGAGAAAAAAATATAGCTTAAAGGGGCTAATAATATTGACCTTAAAATGGTGTTAAAAAAATTAAAAACTGCTTTTATTTTAGCCGAAATAAAACAAACAAGACTTTCTCCAGAAGAAAAAATATTATATGTATATATTGTTTTTATATGCATAAATTTGACTTTGACATGCTAAAATGACTTAATTTAGACTTTGTGTCATGTCCACATGCCTCCTCACTTTTTTGTGTGTATGGCCCTGCTCAATGTGCATGAGCAAATGTTTCATGGTGTTGCGTTGCAATTCGTTTTTATTTCACAGGACTTTTCTGGGCTCAACACTGAGGATTTATTAAATGTATCTCTGACCACACAAAAAATAAATAAATAATTATTTCTTAGCCACAAATGTTAAATAATATGTCAAAACATATTGCTTTTAACTTCAATATGCTTTTTATTCAACAAAACCTTTCTTAAAAAACAATTACATTTAAAAAATAATGATTGCCATGTATCTAAAACTATGCACAGTAGCCTAGTCTGTCCAGACTAAAGGTCTCTCAGATCACTAGTTAACTACACATACATGGGGAGTTAATCTCCTATTAAAGCAACGTTATTGTAAAAATTATAAATAAACCATAATAACAAAAATAACTGTAAGCAAAAGAAAGCAGGTGAAAAACATACTGTGTGATAATAAGGGATGATAACGCACACACAAAACCGGCAACCGCTGCTGCTTACAAAAAACATACTTTAAAAACATCCAGAGCTTTTGGAAGCAGCAGGACTGTGTGTGCACGAGCATCACTTTTTGTCCAGTCTATGTCAAAGAGAACTGATCGCAGCAGTTGCGTTTCCTCTAGGCACGGTTGCTTCGCGCCAGGAAACGGGAGCGCGCATGCCTTTTAAAACAGCCACGTGCATCACATCACCTGTGCGAGCGAGTGATCATCCTCTTATTTGGTATTCACCTGCTTTCCTTTGCTCGCGCAAACTCTATTTTTGTCGGTCGTGCTGCTTCTCAATTCTAAGATGACATTTGCACACATATTGGGCCATCTCTATTGTCAAACCCTGCTTTTAAGAAAACTATCATTTTAAAAAATTGGCGGGTGTTAATGTAAAGACCTGTATATATATATATATATATATATATATGTGTTTGTGTGTTTCACCTGAGCAGGCGTGATGTAGTATCACTGTCATGTGAATCATCCAGAAAGTGCTGCGATGCAGGGGTCAGAAAATCTAGAGGGTCAAAGGTCAAAGGTGATGTAAATCTTCTACACTACATGCAACTAATGTGTTGCTGCATCCCAATTCGTATACAATCCTCCTTAAATAGTATGCAAAAATAGAACGAGTGTGTCCCAAATTATAGCATGTTGAATGAAATGAGTTTTCCAGAGTTACATGGATGATCTACTATTTCTAATAAAGATGGTTATTAGAATCTGGGTGCTCAGCCAAAAAAAAAAGTGCAAATTACATATTCAAAAAGGCGGCAACACCAGAGCTCCAAAAATACACATTTATTAAATTAAATTAAAAAGACTAACACTGTGTCAGCCTTTTTAATTCAATAAATTTGCATTTTTGGAGCTCTGGTGTTGCCTACTATTTCTAGTAGAAATTTGTTTTGCAGGTCTGTGCTCACTCTAATGCAGGGGTTTTCAAACTGTGGGGCTTGCTCCACCAGGGGGGCATCAGCACCTATTAGGGGGCCCCGAGAATTTGAGGCGTGCACTCGAGTAAATTATGATGACGATTTTAATGCGTTCACTAGAGTGAATCTGACTAAAGTTAGCTCCACATCTAACTATCAGGCACCTGTAGAGTTTATGTGTTCCAGTGAAACACATACAGATAAAATGGAGCGGCTGCTTTTTAAAATGAATGACGGTGAATGAAAGTCAAACTGGTGAGCGTCTGACAAAAAAAGTGTCCTTCTGAATCAAATCAGCAGGATGCCCTTCTGGATCTTTCACTTACTTCTTAGACACTACTGACTACGCTTACATGGACATCTGTAATCTAGTTATTTGCCTTAATCTGAATAAGACAATGAGATAATTAAGGTGTTACATGAAGTGCTATTTGAATGTTGCGTCACCAGGCTGTCCACGTTTCCTGCAGAGTCTCATGTAATTAAAGTTTCATCTTAAATTTTTCGACTTTAACTGCAGTTCGGCAGTTTTACATTCACTCATGAACATTTTATTCATGCCCCCGTGACAAACTGGGGTATTAGACGCAAATAAGGAGTAAGGACTGGTGGAAGAGTGTTGTTTTAATGGAATTTAATATCGCACGCTGAATGGACAGAAAAAAAACTTGTGTGTGTGTGTGTG
>CAIGQZ010001345.1:32213444-32224809 GCA_903798205.1 Danio tinwini | reverse complement strand
TGTTTTGTTTTTTGTTAGTCCTGATTGATGTTTTGTTAGTCCTGATTAATGTTGTTTTCAAATACAATAAATCTGTTAATATACAATATGCAGGGGTGCTCATTCAGTTTTGTTGGGTGCTCCTAAATATTTTCTGGTGCTCTTAAATGTTTGAAGTTGGGAGCACCTGTGCTACCAAGTAAAAAACTTAATTTCGAGCCTTGCATTAGACAAATACTATTATTTATTCTCATTTTTATTTATTTACTCATTGTTCTGTAATATATTTACAGAGTAAAATTTTTTTTGAAAAATATAAATGTCAATAATGTCACTTATTTTTAAGCACAAAGAGAAAAATTGGATTATTGTTTGTTTTTAATATTAGTATGTGCTGTATTATTTGGTTACTGAGCAGCAATAAACAACACTTAAAATTATAAGAAGTTTTCATGTGATTTTCTGAACTAGTCGTGTTTTGAAATTAATAAATGCATAATAATCATGATGCATAATAATCAAATGCATAATAATCCTACAACCAAAATCTATAAGCGTTGCATCCCTTGTGTTTACAGCCTGGTACAAAGAATGGTTTTGGTTCATATAGCCAATATTACCCTTCATGACAACTGTGAGAGGGGAATTATTTTATATCTCATCTGTTTCCTTTATATTAAGTTATATTAAGTCTGCATAATTAAGGGCTTGGCCACTTGAGTGACAGCTAGGTCTCAATGGTCGCCATCACTTCATCTCAGCTGATTCCGGCTGATTAGCTGCTGATCTGGGCATATTGATCGTATTTTTGTGTTGTTTTATGTGGCTTTACACAGTCAGTTGCCTTTTGGAATTATTTCTTACAATTATCAGATGATATGGCATGCTGTGTGCACTTAATTGTGCTCACAAACCATTCAAGTGGCCTCCGTTTCCCAGGTGAGTGAAATTATATACTTATATTCATCTTATTCTCTGTGGACGAGCAGGCGCAGCCATTTGAATCATTTTGGCTTGAGACTTCTGGTCTTATTCACTTCCATTCATTTTTAGACGTTAAAAACAGCTCATTTTGCTGTTTGTTGTTGCAAACTGATATTTTATTATTATATTATTCTGCTTTGTCTGTATAGTCATGCAAACTTGTTTGTAGAGCAAGTAGTTTGACCGTTTTATAACGTTTATTATTCCTAGTCATTTCTCCCATAAGCTACTGAATCGGA
Organism: Danio tinwini; assembly: GCA_903798205.1. Lineage (NCBI taxonomy): Eukaryota > Metazoa > Chordata > Actinopteri > Cypriniformes > Danionidae > Danio > Danio tinwini. The sequence goes on along the minus strand of CAIGQZ010001345.1, from coordinate 32,223,607 downwards.
AGTTCTAAAACACACTTCCGAGCGCACTTCCATTGCAGAATAAGGTCAATACCATCTCTATAAATGTATTTGTTTTATTTAAGATCATTTATCATTTATATTTTTCTTTAGACCTGTAATGCACTCCAGAATCTGACCGGATTTCATCAACAGCTTTGTATTTACTAACAGACTATATTTGAAGTGTTTGGAAGAAATTAGCATTTTCTTCCTGTAGAAAAACATCATAAGAACAATGTTTAGTGGCTCAATGTATTACAACAGTGTTTTTAAAAGACTAAACACTTTATTGATATAGTGAACAACAAAGCACATGTGGTCAGAACACAAACGAGTGGCAGGTAATGAAGTATTAAAGGTGCTGTATGTAAGTTTTTGACTCTTCTAAAGCATAAAACACCATAATATGTGTGCAGATATTTAAGAAACATCCTAAGTGAACATACTTGTTTATCTGAAAACAATGCTGAAGTCAGATATTCTGCTTTGATAATGGTTTTTCCGTGCCGGAGCGCTGTCTTTATTTAGGTCAATTAAACCTGCACAATGCCAGTTTAGCCAATTATAATTTAGCACTCCGGGTTGCCTTGTTGGAAAACAGCGTATTTTATTTATTCATTCAGAAATTCTCTGAAAGCATGCATCTGTAACTGAAATAGACAGTATCAGACGTCAAAATGAGACAGATTCAGTTCCACATGAGGTTATTAATTAGCAAATGATATAAATACTACGAGTGTAAACATTAGGTGAGCAGGTTACATTGTAAGCGTGTGTTCTAACAACATGCTTTATGACGAGATACTCAGTGATGAGCAGTTTGGCTGCTTGCACCAGACGAAACACGACAGAAATGTAAATACAGCCATTCAGAAGCACAGAATATGCACTCACTCATGAAACGGTAAGGTTTATAATCTATTCAAACTCACATTGTTAGCATTTAGCACTGAATAAAGCACATGAGGTTTACCTGAGGTGATCACGGTCATAGGTTTCTGTTGTTCAGCTGTGAGTAATTGAAGCCGTTTCTAATAGATCAATTCGAGGTGTTGGTTAAAACCAAAACTCCTTTTAATATGGAGAATATTCCCTCTATCGCATGTCGTTGCTTTTATTTAGAACACAGTTTAAATCACTCGCTCCTGTACTCAATCTGGCAACCCGCGCTTGCATTTATTTTAATCCAGGAGTGCAATACCTAGTTCAACCACTGGGTGTCAAATTTACATACTGCACATTTAAGTGTTTCTCCTAAAGAAAAGCCTGTCTAGGCAAAATGCTAGCAGGCGTCTGTAGCTCCGCTCACGCTTCGCCTCTTTGCCCTTGTTTGTTATCCCCTGGTCAGTGCAATGACGCGCGAACAAAATGGCGACAGTTGGCCATGCCTACTTGTAGCTTCTTTTCTGTACTTCAAAAACCTACAGTTGATGTCACGGATACTATGTCCATATCTTTTACAGTCTATAAAAATAACCAATATGAGATTTTCGTCATACAGCTCAGCCCTACTTCATATTGTTAAAGGGCCACGAAACCCCCCTGTCTTAGCAGGGTGTTTTCACACCTCTAGTTTGGAAAAAGTCAGAAAAGTGGGCGTGTCCAGCTTTGTTTAGGTGGGAGTGTCAGGGGAGGGAAAGAGGGAAGGTTTTGCATAAAAGTAGGAGTTTCCGTTTGGGCACGCACTGATTTATACAGAGGCAAAACAAACACACAGACGCAGGAGAGAAAGACAGTGACTGTGTTTACATGGACATCAGTAGTCCAATTATTTGACAAATTATTAATTTGTCAACTTTAACTGCAGTTTGGCACTTTCACTTTTATTCAGGAACATTTCCTGCATGACCCCCGTGACAAACGACATATTGAAACGAGGAACTGCTGGAGAGTGGAGTTTTAATGGAGTGTTTGATACTGCATGGTGTGTGGGAGAAAAAAATCCTCCGCATTTCTCACTAACTTAGATGCACTCAGTAGGTAGCGTCAGAAAGCCGTGTGTGTATAAACTATCCTGTCACAAAATGCTGTGAAAATCCTACACGACTGTAATAGTTTGATTGCGGTGTTTACATGTTTACACTCGGAGAGCAGCATTTACAGCAGATCTTTCAGTCTATAATATTGTACTATAATATTGCAGTGATATTAACATGCTGTAAACTTAGTGACTAAATCATTTTGACTAAGGTCTGTCTTTAAACACTGAAAGAGCACTGCTGACCATACCAACTAACTTTGCCATCTGAAAGAACAAACAAAGACCCCTGATCACTTATCAAATCTGTAGAGACAGGACAATCAACACAAACTGGAGCTGTGTCTTTTTTAAAACGGAGACGAGCGGCAAATCTGGATTTCATCATTTCCAGATATGAAAAGCTCTCAAGTAAACAATGTTCCTTACAAACGCATTTCTGTCACATGCACTGTAATCTACATATGAGTCCAGCTGCGCTCTCATAGTGAGAAAATGCAAACAAAACCTTTTGTTGCAGCACATTAATAAACGCAGCACACTAATAAACACAACACTGATGACCCGTGTCTCCAAATTCTTGTTCTTTCACTTGTTTTGGCAACACAACATGCATCTCTCTGTGGTCTGAACACTGTAACAGGTAAATCAGTCTTGAATCTATCATGCATATTAATGAAGTTGCGCCGCATACACAATAGAGCGTGCTGATTGGTTTGAACCAAGTCTTTCTCATGAATTAATGCTGCACACTCAGAGACGTCACGATGCACTCGCAGATACAGACATCCACTCTCCACGCTGGAATACACACAAGTCTCTAATCGCCGTGACGCAGCTTCAAAAATTAGTTTCAAACCGGAAGAAGGAATTTGCTCAAAATAACGCAAAAACAACCAATTTTCACTTTTTAGTGCGATATATGTGTCCTCATAGTGTTTATAGCAGCGTAGGACACGTCTATGACATGTGTTGACATTAGTCAATGACTATAAGATATGAAAATAAACCAATGTTCAATACCCAGCTCGGGTATCCAGTATATTGTGTATTTAAGTGTAAATAACTTTTGTACAGTAAAATAAAAACCGAAGTGATATATATGTGCATAAAATACAGCTTCTACACTCTCAAACGGAGCCACTTTCGGGGTGTTGCGCAACCCACGACCTTTAAAAATTAAAGGGGAAGTCGATGACATCACCGGACCCGCCACCGGGTCCGCAGAGTTTGACTGGTTTAAGATCCCATGAAGTGGTTTGAAGTAAGCATTTTATTTGATGTTGGATATAATCTCAACTAAAACGAGTAGGCGGGACATGTAGTAGCTCCTCCCCTTTAAAAAAAAACAGCCAATAGCATTGTTTTCTCATAGCTCTGCCAGTGAAAGTGGTTGAGCTCAAGCGCATCAAATGAAAAGCCAATGAGAAGAAGGGGGCGGGGCATGTCAGATACTAGTGGGCATTTGATTGGTCATAGGATTAGATGAGAATCAAAAGAGGTGAAAGCAAAAAAAAAAAGATGCATTTGGATGGAAGTGACTACAAGCTTTTTATGTTTATATCAGGTTTATATTTTCTGAACTTGAATTTCGTCAATGTTTTGGAGCGCATTCGATTTTTAGATTTCCTCAAAACTAGCATACTGATACTAACATCTAAAACACTTCAATTTTCCGCAACCCTTAAGTGACTGATTTATGAAGAGAGTAAATGTGTTTAAGGTGTACTGACGCTCAGCTGTACCTGTCTGCAGCATGACCTTTGACCTCCTGCTGTCGGCTGTGCTGCAGTGAGCTGTAGAGGCGAGCGGTGACCTGACGAGATGCAGACAGAGGAGATGATGGCCATGAGCGCACCAGACAACCATCACTGACACCATCAGCAGCAGCCCGGCTCACAGACATCTCACTGAAAACACACACACACACACACACATCTACAGTTGAAGTCAGAATTATTCACCCATCCCTGCATATTTATTTCCCCAATTTCTGTTTAATAGAGTGAACACATTTCTAATCATAATAGTTTTAATAACTCATCTCTAATAACTGATTTATTTTCTCTTTGCCATGATGACAGTAAATAATATTTGACTAGATATTGTAGTGTCTGGATGGTTTAATGACAATAATTGTATAAGACACAAAACTTTACTTAGATATTCGAATACTTATAAGCTCGCAAAAACCGCTATAAGCAATGAGAAGAAACATTAGACACGCTTTCAACAGTTCGAAGAGGTCAAGGACAACGTACTGAAGTGGGTCAGTTTTCTGCTGACAATAAAGGCAGAAATGGTCCAGATGACACTTTTAACCAAATATTACAACCGAAAGCCTGGGAGCGTTATCTTCAGGAAAAGATATCCTTTGCCAACTAGGAGCTATGACCTTGGAGGACAAGACTCCTGGAAGACTGCCCAAATGCCGATGTAATAGAAGAAATGCTTTGCTATGTTTGTATTTAAATACCTCACCCTAGAGAGTGAACACAAAGGGATTTCTTCTATGTATTAACAGATATACTCACGTATATCAAACTTTAGATATTGTCAAGTATTTCAGACACTAATTGTTACTTTGCTGTGTATTAACTGAAAGGGATTTCTATGTTTAACAGATATTCCCAAGTATATCAGAACAGATATTCTCAGGTATATCAATCCTAATTGTTATTTTGCTGTGTATTTACTCAAAGGGATTTCTATGTATTAACAGATATTCCCAAGTATATCAGACTTTAATAGCTTAAAGCATTAAAGGCATGCCTGTATTCAAGGCTGGAATACTGTATAGAAGGCTGGTGCACAGACCAGCAGCGCGCTTAGACTGACTTCTGTATACTGCATGTCTTAGGTCCTATATTCTCAACGGAGAATTAAGTAAAGGGTTTTGTTTTGTTATTGTGATAGTTTTATTCTTCTTTTTCACTGGATTTATCTTAATAATAAAAGTGCATTTTATTAATTTTCTTCACTGGAGTGGACTTCATTTGCAGAAACCATCATTAATATACATAATTATATAACATAATTTATTCCTTGAACAACATTACAATTTGAGGTCATAAACAAAACTCTAGCTAAGAAATATAGCCAAGAGAGGATTCTGGTTTCTTTGTTTACCTAGGGCAGGGGTAGGGAACCTATGGCTCGGGAGCCACATGTGGCTCTTTGACTAAAAATATGTGGCTCTCCAGCTATGTCTCTTCAATAATATTTTAAAGTTACAATTACAATTCCCTTTATATTGTATTTTCTACAGCAAAATGAATAAGAACTCAGTTTACAATAAAAAGACATTTCAACCAATGTGCATATGTGGCACTGTGGTTTAACTTGAATCACGACACCAATAAAGGGCAAGCAACTTACATTTCTATGGTAACCTCACGCACGTAAATTCAAACAACATTCATAAGTGACAATGGCAAAAAGAACATAATCTATAAATTGTCCTTTCTTCATACATGCGTCATATCTGTTTATTTTTGAGCTGTGCATGGACATAAATAAAGTCTTTTTTTTATTTTTATAAATAAATAAAGATTTTGTTATATACAAACACCCCAAATGGCTCTTTAAAAAATGCATTTGATTAAAAAAATATCTGAAATAGCTCTTTGCTGAAAAAAGGTTCCCGACCCCTGACCTAGGGTATTAAATAAAGGCATCCAGTAGAATATAGACACTAGTATTCAGCTTAAACTGACATTAAAAGGCTTAACACTGTTAATTAGGGTAAAGTTAGGGTAATTAGGCAAGTCATTGTATAACAGTGGTTTGTTCTGGAGACAATCCAAAACTAATATTGCTTAAGGGGGTTAATAATATTGACCTTAAAGTGGCTTTAAAACAATTAAGATCAGCTTTTATTCTAGCCGAAATAAAACAAATAAGACTTTCTCCAGAAGAAAAAATATTAGAGGAAATACTGTGAAAGATTCCTGAATCTTTTCAACATCATTTGGGAAATATACAAAAAAAAAACATCAAATGATCTTGTGACTGGAGTAATGATGCAAAAAATTAGGGCTGCAGAATATATGGTTTTAGCATCGATATCGCAATGTGTATGTTCGCAATAGCCACATCGCAGAATATGCAATGTTAAGTTGGGATTATAGTCATTGCAACGTATAACCATAACAGAGTGAAACTTTATCATTTGCATGTGTTTTAAGGCATTTCAAGAGAGTGTAAAGCATTCGGGCACAATAACGGAAAACATTTGTAACATTAATGAAGAACGATTTCACTGATTTATTAATACAATGAAGACTATACAGTGTTATTTTACATTACATTATTAAATGTATGTATCTGAATACTGTTTGACTCTCCGGAAAACCATAAGGAACTTTTTTTACTGTTTATTTTACTTTCTTCTTTGCTCTATTGTATTGTATTATTCTTGCATTTTTATTAAATTTTTTTACATGATTGACTCTGACCCAATCAATCTAAATTAATGATTTTTCCCCCCACAAATAGAGCTATTCAAGGCATCTGGTGAAATTGTGATCATATCACAATGTATAGTTAGGTCCATAAATATTTGGACAGACACATTTCTATCATATTTGGCTCTATACACAAACACAATGGATTTGAAATAGACTGTCAGCTTTAATTTGAGGGTATTTACATTCAAATCAGGTGAACGCTGTAGGAATGACAACAGTTTGCATATGTGCCTCCCACTTGTTAAGGGACCAAAAGTAATTGGCCAAGTGGCTTCTCAGCTGTCCCATGGCCAGGTGTGTGTTATTCCCTCATTATCCCAATTACAATGAGCAGATAAAAGGTCCAGAGTTCATTTCAAGTGTGCTATTTGCATTTGGAATCTGTTGCTGTCAACTCTCAAGATGAGATCCAAAGAGCTGTCACTATGTCAAGCAAGCCATCATTCAGCTGAAAAAAACAAAACAAACCCATCAGAGAGATAGCAAAAACATCAGGCGTGGCCAAAACAGCTGTGTGGAACATTCTTAAAAAGAAAGACCGCACCAGTGAGCTCAGCAACACCAAAAGACTCGGAAGACAACTGTGGTGGACGACCAACAAATTATTTCCCTGGTGAAGAAAACACCCTTCACAACAGTTGGCCAGATTAAGAGCACTCTCCAGGAGGTTGGTGTATGTGTGTCAAGATGAACAAAGAAAAGAAGACCACACCAGAGTGAATACAGAGGGTTCACCACAAAATGTAAACCATTGGTGAGACTCAAAAACGGGCCAGATTAGAGTAAAAAAAAGCCTTCACAGTGCTGGAACAACATCCTCTGGACAGATGAGATCAAGATCAACTTGTACCAGAGTGATGGGAAGAGAAGAGTATGGAGAAGGAAAGGAACTGCTCATGATCCTAAGCAGTGAAGCATGGTGGTGGTAGTGACATGGTGTGGGCATGTATGGCTGCCAATGGAACTGGTTCTCTTGTATTTATTGATGATGTGACTGCTGACAAAAGCAGCAGAATGAATTCTGAAGTGTTTTAGGCAATATTATCTATCTATTATATTATCAACGCAGTGGTGCAGTAGGTAGTGCTGTCGCCTCACAGCAAGAAGGTCGCTGGTTCAAGCCTCGACTGGGTCAGTTGGCGTTTCTGTGTGGAGTTTGCATGTTCTCCCCGCGTTCCCGTGGGTTTCCTCCGGGTGCTCCAGTTTCCCCCACAGTCCAAAGACAAGTACAGGTGAATTGGTTAGGCTAAATTGTCTGTAGTGTATGTGTGTGAATGAGTGTGTGTGGATGTTTCCCAGAAATGGGTTGCAGCTGGAAGGGCATCCGTTGCGTAAAACATATGCTGGATAAGTTGGCGGTTCATTCCATTGTGGCGACCTCAGATTAATAAAGGGACTAAGCCGAAAAGAAAATGAATGAATGAATTATTTGCTCATATTTAGCCAAATGTTTCAGAACTCAATGCACGGCGCTTCTCAGTGCAGATGGAAAATGACCCAAAGCATACTGCAAAAGCACCCAAAGAGTTTTTGAAGGGAAAGAATTGGAATGTTATGCAATGGCCAAGCTAATCACCTGATCTGAATCTGACTGAGCATGCATTTCACTTGCTGAAGACAAAACTGACGGGAAAATGCCTCAAGAACAAGCAGGAGCACCACCAGGAATGAAACCCAGCGTCTGCTGATGTCTATGCGTTCCAGACTCCAGGCTGTAATTGACTGCGAAGGATTTGCAACCAAGTATTAAAAAGTGAAAGTTTGATTCATGATTATTAATCTGTCCAATTACTTTTGGACCCTTAACAAGTGGGAGGCATATATTCAAACTGTTGTAATTCCTACAGCATTCACCTGATGTGGATGTAAATACTCTCAAATTAAAGCTGACAGTCTGCAGTTAAAGCGCATCTTGTTCGTTTCGTTTCAAATTCATTGTGTTGGTGTATAGACCATTTCAATGTGGTGATGTCACCGACCCAGTAACATTTCCCGCTTGTTACCAAACTATTTCATAACTGTAACAAGAAGCAATTCACTCATAACTTAATGTTAAAACAGCTATAATAACATTTTTTATCAATATGTGGCTCTTTTTGGATTCTCGGAAGCTGTAGAAATTAAAAAATGTAAAACAGGAAATGCGTTGGGACCATTGTTTTTGTTTACATTCCTCAAAATGGTCTATAGAGCCAAAAAGTATTTATGGATCTAACTGTATATTGCAGGAAAACTAAATATCACAATGTCAGATTTTTTTTCAATATCGAGCAGCCCTACTAAAATTTTTGCCTAAAATATATTAAAATAGAAAGCACTTATTTTAAATGAAATAATTCATATTTTTACTTTTGAACGTTTTTTGCTGTACTCTGGCTCAAACAAATGTAAGTTGGAGATCAGAAAACACTTCATTACAGCATTACAAATCTGTCATTTTTCATGTCACCTTCTCACTATGTTATAATAATGCAATAAATGCAGGGCTTTACATTAACACCTGCCAACCCGCCAAATGCGGGTAGATTTTAGCTCTGGCGGGTTAAGCCTGGTTTATACTTCTACGTCAAGTGATCGCCGTAACCCACGGCGTATGCCTTGCGCGTAGCTGTGCATTTATACTTCTGCAAGCTGTTTCTGTTTCTCTGCAATACACTTCAGAAACACTAGCTGGCAGTAGGTGTTTGTTTCTCTGTGTCGAGTTTCTTCGCTGGTGTTTTTCTTTTTTTTTGAACGCTTCCTTAAATGTACAAGTGGCTTAAATTTGCTCATTTTTAAAACGGGAACCGGCGGACGTGCAACAATTTTAATCATAAGGTAAACACAAAACAACAGTCTCCATCTGTTTACGTCATATATGCAACCAGGGCTAACCCCGCCAACCCGCCACATGCGGGTGGATTTTAGCTCTGGCGGGTTAGACAGTCACCTCCACTAGCCACTTTGGCTGGTTGAAAATCTTTTTTAAATTGTAGTTTTCTTAAAAGCAAGATTCAACAATAAAGATGGCCCAATATTCGTGTAAATGCGATCTTAGAATCGAGAAGCAGCATGACTGACAAATATAACCGTGTTCATGCGGGCAAAAGAAAACCGGTAGATTACCGAATGAGAGGATAATCACTCGTGCCATTAGCTAATGTGATGCGCGTGACTGCTTAAAACATGTGCGCGCTCCCGTTTCCTTGCTTGAAACAACCGTGCCTGGAAACGCAACTGGTGTGATCGGTTCCCTTTCAAGTAGACTAGACAAAAAGTGATGTTCATGCACCCACAGCCCTGCTGCTTTCAAGAGCTCCAGATTGGTCTTTTAAGCAGCACCGGCTGCTTTCGCTTTAACAATTATTTAAACAGGATATAGGATATTAACTTACCATTTATGTGGTGTTAACTGGGTTTTTTTTTTGTTTTTTGTTTTTTTTTAAGAAATGCTTTTTTAAATAAAATGTATAGTATACTGATATATTTTGATTGTTTTGACACATTATTTAAAATTGTGGCTTAAGAAACAGTTATTTATTTATTTATTTTTAGTGTGGTTAGAGATAAATTTAGTAAATACTTTGAGCTCTGAAAAGTCATGTGAAATAAAAACTAATTGTAATACAGGGAGTGCATAATTATTAGTTAAGCTGTATTTTCGAGGATTAATTTTATTATTGAACAACCACCATGTTCTCAATGAACCCAAAAAACTCATTAATATCAAAGCTGAA
>CAIGQZ010001345.1:32175399-32190758 GCA_903798205.1 Danio tinwini | reverse complement strand
CCAATAGGAGCTTTCTCATAGGACTGTTTTGAAAAATCCTATAGGATACCAATAGGAGCTTTCTTATAGGACTGTTTTGAAAAATCCTATAGGATACCAATAGGAGCTTTCTTATAGGACTGTTTTAAAAATCCTATAGGATTCCAATAGGAGCTTTCTTATAGGACTGTTTTGAAAAATCCTATAGGATTCCAATAGGAGCTTTCTTATAGGACTGTTTTGAAAAATCCTATAGGATTCCAATAGGATTTCTTTATAGAAATCCAATTAGAATTTTTATCATAGTTTGGAACCATTCCTATAGGATTTCAATAGGATTTTTTTTTCTTATAGGATTGTTTTATAGGACAAGACATAAAAATCCTTTAGGATAATTTCTACAGTATTTTAATTGGATCCAATTTATATCTTAATTAAAATATGCTTTTCTATTGTCTCTCGTTAGCCCACTAAACAATCGTTTTAAATGTATTATGCAGTTTGCTAAAGCTCAACTTTATATACTTGAGTGTACAGTATTAGTGCACAAATTTTCAAACAAACATGCCTAGACCAAAAATACATACAACGTTGCCAGACCAAACTGTTAAATTCGTCCAGTTTGCTGGTTTGAGATAAAATAAGGCATCGTCTTGTTTACAGTAAATCAATCTCTCTCAGTGTTCGTTAACCTAATTAACCTAGTTAAGCCTTTGAATGTCACTTTAAGCTGTATAGAAGTGTCTTGAAGAATATCTAGTCAAATATTATTTACTGTCATCATGACAAAGATAAAAGAAATCAGTTATTAGAGATGAGTTATTAAAACTATTATCTTTAGAAATGTGTTGAAAAAAATCTTCTCTCCGTTAAACAGAAATTGGGGAAAAAAATAAACAGGGGGGCTAATAAATCAGGGGGTTGAATAATTCTGATTACAACTGTATATGAAAGAAGACACAATAACATACAACCTCATAATAAAGACATAATTAAACTGTATATAAAAAAATAGTATTTGCTATATTTAAAGGAGACCCATTCTGCCCCTTTTATAAGATGTAAAACAATAACATTACAATGTATAGCTAAACGTATCATTTATTTAAAGGGGACGTATTGTGCCTCTGATGTCTCTAGAGAGTGTGTGAAGTTTGAGCTCAAAATACCCCACAAAAAATGTTTTATATCTCTCTGAAGCTGACCCCATTCAGGCTTTGATCCTAATTGTGGTGCTTTGGTGACTGTCGCTTTAAATGCAAATGAGATTGTGCTCTTTTCAGAAGAGGGCGGAGCTACAAACGCCTGTGTGTCAGCATAGTGGCAGATTCAAAAGCAAGACTAACCGCCTATGCTAATGAGGGCGAGATAGGAACAAGTGGGCGGGGCTTTCCCCCTCTGATGACAAGTACAAAGGGAGAATGTCAATCAAAGTGTTTGTTTATATCAAGTCTGATTATAAACAATATAATTAATTCATGTTTACCATTAGAGGCTGGAGATATTCACACACTGCTGACACACTACTGTGTTTAAACCCTTATAACAGTGATTTTTGCATAATTATTACATTTAAAGCAACTTACACTATTGAATAATACATCTGAAAACCAAGTGACTTCATTTTCTCTCATTGTGCGTGTCCTGTCAGCATTATTAAACATACACACACGATCCAGGTCCACGTTCCCCCTATGGAGAAACAGGAAGTGTCTCTGCGCTCCTGCTGTTGATTTCCTGTCTGTGTGGCCTGTATTGTTGTCGAGGTCAGAGTGCTGATAGTGACGGATGAGACTCATTTGATCTGACGTGAACCCACACACACGTGAGCACAAACGCGCGCAAGTGTGTGTTTGTGTGTTTTTGACTATATTAGCTAGCAAGTGTGTTATTAATATTGATGCCGCCAGACACAGAATCTGTGCTTATTGTTTGAGGGTCAAAGGTCAAATACGCCACACACACACACACACACACACACACACACACATTTCTCTCTCTCAGCGGAAGCTTTTATTCCTGGTTTTTAGGGAAAACAAACGTTCCTGCATGTAATGTGAGTGGACAGACTGACAGACTGCAGCTGAGAAAACACACTGAGGGATTGATGGGAACACGGCGCTTCAGTTACACACAATAACAGGAGAAGAAGAAGACTCGCAGTCAGCTGACAATACTCTACAACATCTGATAGAGTATTTAATCACTCATTTTCCTTCGGCTTAGTCCCTTATTTATCAGAGGCCACCACAGTGGAATGAACCGCCAACTATTCCAGCATGTTTTTTTACACAGCGGATGCAACCCAGTACTGGGAAACACCCATACACACTCATTCTCACACACACATTCATACACTACGGCCAATTTAGTTCATCAATTCCCCTATCGCATGTGTTTGGACTGGGTGGGAAACCGGAGTACCTGGAGGAAACCCACGCCAACACGGGGAGAACATGCACTCCAACTGACCCAGCTGGAACTCGAACCAGAGACCTTCTTGCTGTGAGGCCACAACGCTAACCACTGAGCCACCGTGCCGCCCTCTGATAGATTATTACAATTTAAAATAGCAGTAATAACAAACAAGGGCACAAACAAACACAAACACAAAAACACACACAAACAAATGCACATGCATGAAACAAACACACACACACACACACACACACACACACACACACACATACACACTGAAAACAAATAAAAACACACTAAGACACATATATAAGCAAACAAACCATCACGAACAGACCCACTAACGAACACGCACAAAATAATGCAAACAAATAAACACACAGAAAAGCACAAACAAAACACACACACACAAGAAACAAACACAAAAATACACAAAAAAATACAAACAAACAAACAAACAAACAAACAAACAAACCGACAGCAGTATTAAATATGAGCATATAATAAACTATCATTTATATCTGTGATATAAAGCTGAATTTTTAGCATCATTACTCCAGTCTATATATATACAGTTGCAGTCAGAATTATTCGCCCCCCTTTGAATTCTTTTTTAATTATTTCCCAAATGATGTTTAACAGAACAAGGAAATGTTCACAGTATGTCTGATAATATTTTTTCTTCTGGAGAAAGTCTTATTTGTTTTATTTCGGCTAGAATAAAAGCAGTTTTTAATTTTTTAAACACCATTTTAAGGTCAATATTATTAGCCCCTTTAAGCTATTTATTTTTCTCAATATTCTACAGAACAAACCATCATTATACAATAACTTGCCTAATTACCCTAACCTGCCTAGTTAACCCAATTAACCAAGTTAAGCCTTTAAATGTCACTTTAAGCTGTATAGAAGTGTCTTGAAGAATATCTAGTCTAATATTATTTACTGTCATCATGGCAAAGAGAAAATAAATCAGTTATTAGAGATGAGTTATTAAAACTATTATGATTAGAAATGTGTTGAAAAAAATCTCTCCGTTAAAGAGAAATTGGGGAAAAAATAAACAGGGGGGCTAATAATTCTGTCTTCAGCTGTATATAAAGAGCTTACTGTGTGCACACTCGCTGTAGTTGTGTTGTTTGTTCAGCAGAGGTCAGGCTCTCTCCAACTTCAGGCCTTCATTTGTCTGAACGTCAGGGTTGCCAAATCCGTCGTTTTCCCGCAGAATCAGGCTACTCTCCCTCCCTCTTTCTTTATTTAACCTTCAAATAACAAACAGGCATTTTTAACTTCCATTGTTAAACATATAACATTATAGCCAAGCAGCATATAATAAACAAAATAACAATAACATAAATAAAGCCTTTAATTATACTAATAAAGATGAAAATACATTCGGGGGGGATGGGGGGTGTTTGCATTTTTACCCGTTTTAAGGATTTAAATGAAATGTTGTAATCCTTTAAAAAGGCAGAAACTTTAGCAAATCTACTTTTATGCACACATAAATTAAACTTTCTGCCTCTTTTAAAGCATTTCAAAATGATTTCTAAATTATATTTTCTCCATAAAACAGGTAAAAACGAAAAGTACCGTAAAGCTTTCTGAAGTTTTGTCAACTTATATGGATTCCCCCCCCCCCTTTATGTATAATAATAATAAAAATCACTGCAAGTTGTAAAAAGCAGCCTGATTATTTAGTATTTTCCTGAAAAACAAAGACATTTAATTTTCGTTTTTCATGAAAATACCAAATAATCAGGTCACTTTTAACAACTTACAGTGTTTTTTTTTTAATATTATTATTCAGCAGGAAAATAAATACTGACATATTTTATGAATTATATTCATAGGGTTGTGTTAAAATATTTTACTCTACCAAATTGTATATTCGGGCAGCACAGTGGCACAGTGGGTAGCACAATCACCTCACAGCAAGAAAATCGTTGGTTCGAGCCTCGGCTGGGTCAGTTGGCGTTTCTGTGTGGAGTTTGCATGTTCTCCCCATGTTGGCATGGGTTACCTCCGGGTGCTCCGGTTTCACCCACAAGTCCAAACACATGCACTATAGGGGAATTGGGTAAGCTAAATTTTCCGTACTGTATGAGTGTAATTGAGTGTGAATGTTTCCCAGTGATGGGTTGCAGCTGCAAGGGCATCCTCTGTGTAAAACATATGCTGGATAAGTTGGCGGTTCATTCAGCTGTGGCGACCCCAGATTAAAAAAGGGACAGCCGAAAACAAAATGAATGAATGAATGAATATGTATATTTTCATAATGATAAAAACTCTAGAATGATGAAACAGAGTAAACATGGTAACAGACTGGCACAACACTAATTTAAATAATAATCACGAAAGTATATGTAATTACAGTAGAAAGTCTGCTGATTTAGAGATTAATCCATATTATGAGTGTTTTTTAAAAGATTTTAGTGAAGTTTCACAAACTAATTTCGAGAGGAGCACGTGATATGATTGACTGCAGCCTTCTCTCATCTACAATCATTAGTTAGCCAATCAGATTAATCCAAACTCACTATAAGTAGCCTAGTAAAATTTACTCTCTTATCTTCATATTCCGAAGAAACCCCCCATCCACCCCTTCTCCGCCTTTCTTCCTTTATCACGGGGAGCTCTCGAGAACTACCTGATCTCGTACTCCCCTTACATGCTCAATCGACCAGGCGGGAGCCCTGGGCTCAATTATCTCCGAGCTCAGGGTTCTCTCCCAGGACAGCATGCCAAACCTGCTAATAGCATCAAGCAATATCTAAGTGTGAACTCTTGAAAAGGTCTCATGAAGTGCTTTTAAATGTGCATTTCTTTTTTTATAATATTTTTTTCAGGGTTTTCACACTCTCAGAAATAAAGGTACAAAAGCTGTCACTGGGGTGGTACCTTTCCAAACGGTACAAATTTGTACCTTAAAGGTCCATATTAATACCTTGAGGGTACATATTGGTACATAAAAAGTACAAAAATGTTCCTCTTAAATTTTTTAGGTACTAATATATACTTTTGAGGTACCAATATGGACCATTTAAGTACAAATATGTACCTTTTAAAAAAGATACCACCCCAGTGACAGCTCGGGTACCTTTATTTCTGAGAGTGAACCATTATTAGACAGGACAGTAGAGAGAACTGACAGGAAAGCAGAGAGAGGGGGAAGATCTGCATAGGACCGCAAGGCGGAATTGAACCTGGGTTGCCATGAGCACCAGAGTGCATATATTGACGCAGTAACCACTACACCACTGGCGCCGACAAAAATGTGCATTTCTTATTCGATGTTTGACGTAATCTTGAAAAATGTAGAGAGGGCGAGACATATAGTAGTACAGGTATCTTTTAAAACGTTACTCAGGATTTATCATGTATCATGTAATATTGGGCCTAAATCCTGCACACAGCAGATCTCACAACTTGACCTGCAATTAGAGGGATACAAAGTTAGAGTTAGCTCTACTATAAAAGATCTGGGTGTCATATTAGACAGCAATTTAACCTTTGAAAATCATATATCCCATGTCACAAAAACTGCCTTCTTTCATCTAAGAAATATTGCTAAATTGCGAAGTATGCTATCCATCTCAGATGCAGAAAAGCTAGTGCATGCTTTCATGACTTCTAGGCTGGATTACTGTAATGCTCTGTTTGCTGGTTGCCCAGCATCCTCTATTACCAAACTTCAGCTAGTACAAAATGCAGCTGCCAGAGTTCTTACCAGGTCTAGAAAATATGATCATATCACCCCAATTTTATCCTCCTCACACTGGCTGCCTGTTAAGTTTCGTATTGATTATAAAATACTGCTTCTTACCTATAAAGCTTTAAATAATCAAGCTCCTGTTTATCTAACCAACCTCCTGTCTCGCTACAATCCAACCCGCTCTTTAAGATCTCAAAACTCAGGGCCTCTGGTAGTACCTAGAATAGCAAAATCGAGTAAAGGAGGTCGAGCCTTCTCATTTATGGCCCCTAAACTCTGGAATAGTCTTCCTGATAATGTCCGAGGCTCAGACACACTCTCACTCTTCAAAACTAGATTAAAGACCTATCTTTTTAGCAAAGCATACACTCAGTGCATTACATAGCGGTATGACGCATGATGTGCCCCACACACGATTTTGCATCTCGTTTATATACACTATGAACAGCAGCTACGCTAATTATTCTCCTTATTCTGTATTTCCACCTGGGGGTACTCATCTCGAGACCCTCAGACTATGCAGAGAGATCCAAGACCAGCGACGAGATGATCCCAAGGTTTTCATAATCAATGACCAGGCCGTATCTTGAGCAGCTGCTGTGGTGGTCATGGAAGAGTGGAGAGCATGAGACTGATTCCTGTGATGCTCCAGGGACAGACGAGTCTTCGCTGAGGTCCAGCTTCTGCGCCTAGACTGCAGCTCTGCACAAGACGTTTGGCCATAGGAGAAATGGTCGTGCCCAACTGAGCCTGGTTTCTCTCAAGGTTTTTTAAATGTTCACTTTTGCCAATTGGTGAAGTTTTTTCCTCGCCGCTGTCGCCTCTGGCTTGCATGGTTCAGGATCTGTAGAACTGCGCATCGATAGATTTGCTCTTCAGTGTTTGGACTCTCAGTAGTGATTATTAAACCACACTGAACTGAGCTAAACTGAACTGAACTTAAACACTGAAAACTGACACTGACACTGTTTCAAGTCACTATAAACTTCCATGTGAAGCTGCTTTGACACAATCTACATTGTATAAGCGCTATACAAATAAAGATGAATTGAATTGAAAATAATTATTTGAACGGTTTAAAGTGGATAGAGAAAACTCCTGCGATTTTTGTGGTGTTGTTAACTAATCTGTTGCTCATTCAAGATGTAGCATGCACTGCACTTTAACCAAATCGTACTTAAAACAATGCTGCCTACAACTATGTGTACACCTATTTATCATTGTCAACAATGGCAAATTCACATTGTCTGTTTTTTTTTTTGGGGGGGGGTTGTTGTGTGTTGTTGTATTTTGCACTGTCTATTTTGCACTTTTCCCAGAGATGGGTTGCAGCTGGAAGGGCATCCGCTGTGTAAAAACATGCTGGATAAGTTGGCGGTTCATTCCGCTGTGGCAACCCCAGATTAATAAAGGGACTAAGCCGAAAAGAAAATCAATGAATGAATGTATTTTGCACTGTCTGTATTTTGCACTGTCTGGAGCCAGCACCTAAGCTTTTCACTCACCAAAGCACACATGCTGCTGAGGACGTGACAATAAAAGTGATTTGATTTGATTTGTTTTTCAATGTGTGTACTCACGATTATTTTGGGTTGATGTTTCTAACTTTATTTCAAGGACATTTGGTACACTAACACAAATTGGATTATATGATGTCATATTTGCTTCAGTACAGGATGGAATTGATTCAAAAAGTACAACCTATTTTCTTATACAGCTAATAGTATTACTTGGAAAATACTATATTCATCCCACATAGCAAACAGACTTGGCCCAAATGTGGCCTCATTATGGCACTGCTGGCGTGTTGCCGGCACTGGCATGCATAATGTTAGCTGAATGTGGGCCGTGCATGGCAATGATGGCACTGCATGCATAATGGCAAACTACATTTGGGCCAGCTGTGGATGGGAGGTGTGTGGCTCAGATCAGTGTAACAATTGTTTAGATAACATTAGGCTGGGTTATGGCTCAGTTTTTGGGGTTTCTGGTTAAAGTGTGGTGTTGATATGGTTAACTTATAGCTGAGAATCGGTACCAATAATAAACCTCTTTTGGCCCAGTTTAGGGCCAGTTAAGGGTAATAAATTGGCTGAGATTTGGGCCGGTTATGGCCCATGTGTGGCACTTGTCTTTAATCTAGTTATGGGCCACTTTAGGACCGTCATTCTTTGTGGTACTTGGGCCGAGGGAAAAGTTATTGAGTGGCCCGAAGCTGGGCCAGAAAACATTTGCTATGTGGGATGTCAAGAAATGGGCCAAAGCTAAGAAAAATTGTGAACATTTTATAAGGAAGATTAAACAATACACTATTTAACATTAGAAACAGAAGAGCTAAAAAACAAATGAAGCATTATGTAGATTTCATTTGATTAAGTCAATGTTTATTATTATTATTGTTATTGTTATTATTATTATTATTATTATTATTATTATTATTATTATGATTATTATTATTATTATTATTATTATGATTATTATTATTATTGTTATTATTATTATCTCACCTGTTTATTTATTTTACCCCTGGCATCTGTTTATACTTTGATTGTGTAACTAATATTATTTCTCTCATTTTTTATTTTGTTTTATTTGTTCATAATTGTTGTAAGACGTGTATTCTTGCACTAAGTTTGTACATATTTACAAGAAGAAGAAGAGGAGACATATAGTAGCTCCTCCCCTTTAAAAACAGCCAATAGCGTTTTTGTTTTCTCACAGCTCTGCCAGTCAGACAAACTGAGCTCAAGCACATCAAATGAACGGTCCTTTGAAGGGGGCGGGGCATGTCAGACATCAGAGAGCATTTGATTGGTCAAGATCTGATGAGAAACTGAAGTATGAGTTGACGTGGAAAAAAAATTGTTGATCCATTTAGATGGAAGTGACAAACTGCAAGCCTTTATATCAGGTTTATATCTTCTAAATGTGAATTCTGTCACTGTTTTAAAGGTGCTGTATGTAAGTTTTTGACTCTTTTAAAGCATCAAAAAATACCATAATATATGTGCAGATATTTAAGAAACATCCCAAGTGAACATACTTGTTTAACTAAAACACAATGCTGAAGTCAGATATTTTGCTTTGATAATGGTTTTTCCGTGCCGGAGCGCTGTCTTTGTTTAGGTAAATTTAACCTGCACAATGCCAGTTTAGCCAATTATAATTCAGCACTCCGGGTTGCCTTGTTGGAAAACAGCGTATTTCATTCATTCATTCTGAAAGACTCTGAAAGCATGCATCTGTAACTAAAATGGACAGTATCAGACGTCGAAATGAGACAGATTCAGTTCCACATGAGGTTATTAATTAGAAAATGATATAAATATTACAAGTGTAAGCATTAGGTGAGCAGGTCACATTGTAATTTCGTGTTCTAACAACATGCTTCATGACGAGATACGCAGTGATGAGCAGTTTGGCTGTTTGCACCAGACGAAACATGACAGAAATGTAAATACAGCCATTCAGAAGCACAGAATAAACACTCACTCACCAAACGGTAAGGTTTATAATCTATTCAAAATCACATTGTTAGCATTTAGCACTGAATAAAGCACATGAGGTTTACCTGAGGTCATCACTGTCATAGGTTTCACATGTTCAGCTGTGAGTAATTGAAGCCGTTTCTAATAGATCAATTCGAGGTGTTGGTTAGAACCAAAACTCCTTTTAATATGGAGAATATTCCCTCTATCGTGTGTCGTTGCTTTTATTTAGAACACAGTTTAAATCACTCGCTCCTGTACTCAATCTGGCATCCCGCGCTTGCATTTATTTTGATCCAGGAGTGCAATACCTAGTTCAACCACTGGGTGTCAAATTTACATACTGCACCTTTAAAGCACACTAGATTATAGATATCCTTAAGACTAACAATACTGATACTAACATCTAAAACACTATTTTAATTTCACGGGACCTTTAAAAAAATTTCAATGTAAAATAATTTTTAGCTTACAACGTTTGTTTTGCTAGCTCACATGTTATTCTTGAGGTAAACAGCTAATCCATGCAGGCTAATCCACTGAAAAAAAGTGTTTGTTCTTGTAATCTTCAGTCTGAGCATCTGTTTCTGTACTTGCGGTGTTGTTCCTTCTTAGTTGACATCAGTTTGATGCTTCAGCCACAATATTTAGGCCCAATCCCAATTTTTTTGTACCCCTTCCCCTTGGCCCTTAAAACCGAGTGTGAAGGGGAAGGCCTACAAAATTTACCTCTAAGCATTGGGACAGCACTACAGCACCTGCACACGTCATCATATGTCATCGCGATCTCTTGCTTCATATGAGATCAGACGATGGCGGCTGCTGTACTTATTCCAGTTGTGTTATTTATTGGTGTTTATCTTCAGGAAATCACTGAAGGCAGATATTATGTTATCATAATGATCTAATGTGACAATAAGATCATAACTATACTGAGCATTTACACTGTGGCCATATTCATCTGTAAACAAACCAAAAACAACACTAGCATTACAGCAGACACTGTAAAAGCTCATTCTCAGCCACTAGACTTTTCTGACAGGGTGTTCGAGTGTCATCGAGTGCCAGAATGTTGTGGGCTGCTGTACAGGAGTTATTATTTTGGATTATAGTTTTTATTTTAGCATTTTTTTTTAAATCCAGCTTAGGATGGTTGGCTGGTTTTAGCTGGCCAATCAGCCTGGTTTTAGAGGGGTTTTGGCCATTTTTAGGCTGGTCTTAGCTGTTCTGGCTGGGAGATGACCAGCTAAAACCAGCTTGACCAGCCAAAACTAGCTATGTCCAGCTTAAACCAGGCTGGTCAAGTTGGTTTTAGCTGGTCATTTTCCAGCCTGGAAACCAGACTGGAAATGGCCAACCCCTCTAAAACCAGGCTGGTTGACCAACTAAAACCAGCCAACCAGCATAGGCTGGTTTAAACTGGATTTTTCAGCAGGGCATGACGGTAAAACGTGAACGTATTTATATATATATATATATATATATTAAAACATGTGTTTCAAAATAATGACAAAAAATACTCATTTGTAGATCTCCTGACTTCCGGGTGCAGCTATACTGCCGTTGTGGCTGATGTATTCTGGAAAATTTTCTTACCCCTTGGTTTTGAGTGTGGTCCTGAAAAAATCTTAGCTTGAAGGGCTATCTACCCCTTCCCCTTAGCCCTATGCATTCAAGCTAAAGAGAATTGGGACACCACTACCCCTTCACATGAACACGCAAAACGAGGGGTAGGGGTAAGGGGAAGGGCTAAGGGCTAGAATTGGGACTGGGCCTTAGTCACACCACCTACATAAAGGTCCTGTGAAATCAAAAGTAAGTTTTTAGATGTTAGTAAGAGTTTTGTTAGCTAGTGTGCTCCAAAACCAATAAAAAAGACCATTTTGAGGAATGTAAACAAAAACAATGGTCCCAACATATTTCCTGTTTTGCATTTTTAATTTCTACAGCTTCTGAAAATCCAAAAATATTGATAAATAATGTTATGATAGCTGTTGTAACATTAAGTTATGATTGAATTGCCTCTTGTTACAGTTATGAAATAGCTTGATAACAAACAGCAAATGTTCATGGGCCAATGACATCACCACATTGAAATGGTCGAGGCTACTATATGCCCCGCCCTCTCTTTATATTTCATTTGAGATTATGTCAAACACATAATAATAAACGCTCGTTTCTGAGCACTTCACTGGAGCTTTTACAGTCTTTGAGTATTTTGAGTCACGATACTATTATTATTAGCCATTGTTGCTAAAATCTGGCAACCCTGATGAGGAAAATGCATCTGACTCTGCGAATGACGCAGTGTTTTCTGCAGTGGATCTGACGGTGAAGTGTTTGTTGATGTTCTCTCACAAGCAGCTCCAACTATCAAAACAGCAGAGTCGAGCGACACCTTCAAGGTCAAAGGTCATGAGATCCACGGTCAGCAACAGTCAGTGAGCGATAGAGTTGGAGAGCTCATATCTGAGTATGGGAAGCTGTTTAGGATAAAACACACTGAAATACTTGCGGATACAAATGCTTGCTCACGTAAATACAGTTAAAGTAAGAATGATTCACCCTTCTGTGAATTTCTTTTACGTTTTCAAATATTTCCCAAATTCAGGAATTTTCTCACAGTATTTCCTCTAATATGTTTTCTTCTGGAGAAAGTCTTATTTGTTTTATTTCAGCTAGAATAAAAGCAGTTTTTAATTGTTTTAAAGCCATTTCAAGGTCAATATTATTAGCCCCCTTAAGCAATATTAGTTTTGGATTGTCTCCAGAACAAACCACTGTTATACAATGACTTGCCTAATTACCCTAACTTTACCCTAATTACCCTAGTTAAGCCTTTAAATGTCACTTTAAGCTGAATACTAGTGTCTTGAAGAATATCTAGTCTAATATTATGTGCTGTCATTATGGCAATATTTCTGACTTCAATTGTATACACTTAAGCAACCATATTTGTACATGCAAGAGTTTGTGTTTGGTCCAACTAAAGGACGCTCTGAATATGTTTTGTATATATGAGCAAACATACACTAAACGGCCACTTTATTAGGTACACCTCACTAGTTCCGGGTTGGACACCCTTTTGCCTTCAGAACTGCCTTAATCCTTCATGGCATAGATTCAACAAGCTACTGGAAATATTACTCAGAGATTTTGCTCCATATTGACATGATAGCATTACGTAGTTGCTGCAGATTTGTCGGCTGCACATCCATGATGCCAATCTCCCGTTCCACCACATCCCAAAGGTGCTCTATTGAAATTGAGCTCTGGTGACTGTGGAGGCCATTTGAGTACAGTGAACTCATTGTCATGTTCAACAAACCAGTCTGAGATGATTCACGCTTTATGACATGGTGCGTTATCCTGCTGGAAGTAGCCGTCAGAAGATGGAGACACTGTGGTCATAAAGGAATGGACATGGTCAGCAACAATACTCAGGTAGGCTGTGGCGTTGACACAATGCTCTATTGGTACTAATGGACCCAAAGTGTGCCAAGAAAATACCCCCCACACCATTACACCACCACCACCAGCCTGAACCGCTGATACAAGGCAGGATGGATTCATGATTTCATGTTGTTGAGGCCAAATTCTGACCCGACCATCTGAATGTGGCAGCAGAAATGGAGACTCATCAGACCAGTCAACGTTTCTCCAATCTTCTATTGTCCAGTTTTGGTGAGTCTGTGTGAATTTTAGCCTCAGTTTCCTGTTCTTAGCTGACAGGAGTGGCACCCGGTGTGGTCTTCTGCTGCTGTAGCCCATCCGCCTTAAGGTTGGACAAGTTGTGTGTCCCAGCTGGAACCAGTCTGGCCATTCTCCTCTGACCTCTGGCATCAACAAGGCATTTGCGCCCACAGAACTGCCGCTCACTGGATATTTCCTGTTTTTCAGACCATTCTCTGTAAACCCTAGAGATGGTTGTGCGTGAAAATCCCAGTAGATCAGCAGTTTCTGAAATACTCAGACCTCCCCGTCTGGCACCAACAACCATGCCACGTTCAAAGTCACTTAAATCCCCTTTTCTTCCCCATTCTGATGGTCTGTTTGAACTGCAGCAGATCGTCTTGACCATGTCTACATGCCTAAATGCATTGAGTTGCTGACATATGATTGGCTGATTAGAATATTTGCGTTAACGAGCAGTTGGACAGGTGTACCTAATAAAGTGGCCGGCGAGTGTATGTTTGTACAAGTGTTTCAGTGTGTTTTGTCCCAAACCGCCTCCCATATGAGAGTTTATGGAGAGACAGCTCACATTACTGGAACACACACACCACAGATAAACAGACAGAAACACACTGTAAATAAAAGACAGACGATGGTCTGACTGATACTGTGATAGACACGCTGAACACGGCTTCAAACAAAAACTGCACGTGTGTGTTTCTAAACTCCATCTGCACTGCAAGAATCAGCTCGTGTTACATGAATTTACAGTTAAATGCAGTTTTATTGATTTATTCCCATCTACTCTGATGATATATGCCAAACTGGACTGTTTTATTCATATTAATATTCTAATTATGTACATTAAACGTTGTTTTTATTCATTACATTTTAAGTATGTGCGACAATGGCTCAGTGGTTAGCACTGTGACCTCACAGCAAGAAGATTGCTGGTTTGAGTCCAGGCTGGGTCAGTTAGCATTTCTGTGTGGAGTTTGCATGTTCTCCTCGTGTTGGTGTGGGTTTTCTCCGGGTGCTCCGGTTTCCCCCACAGTCCAAACACATGTGCTATAAGGGAATTGATGAACTAAATTGGCCGTAGTGTATGAGTGTGTGAGTGTGAATGAGTGTGTATGGGTGTTTCCCAGTAATGGGTTGCAGCTGGAAGAGCATCCGCTGCGTAAAACATATGCTGGAATAGTTGGCGGTTCATTCCGCTGTGGTGATCCCTGATGAATAAAGAGACTAAGCCAAAGGAAAATTAATGAATATTTCTAATCAACCCTTATAATATACAGTAACTCCTGTGACTTGTAGCAGTGCATTCTGGGACTGTGTTCTCGATGAAAGGGCTGAGGTTTGACATCGATCATTCATCACACACGCACGCACGCACGCATGCATGCACGCACACACACTGATGTGTAATGTATGTTGTGTGTTTTTCTCTGATGCTCTCTGACATTCCTGAAGGGTCAGTCTGTGAGCACTTCGTGTGGCATATCTTAACTTCCTGTGTGTGTGTGTGTGTGTGTGTGTGTGTGTGTGTGTGTGTGTGTGTGAGAGAGAGAGAGAGGGAAAGACAGATGAGTGAAAAACGAGACTTCTGATAGAAAGCAGACAGGCCTCTACCCACAACCCCCCTCTCCACCCACAATGCTCTCTGGCCAAAAGCCGCTTCTGAAATTAAAACAGCATTACTGGAATCACAACACCAGCAGAGACCAGCCCTTATCTTCCCTCTCTCCCTCTGTGTGTGTGTGTGTGTGTGTGTGTGTTTGAGAGAGAATGTGTGTGTGTTACTATATGTGTGCGGACCAAAATGTGCCCTGAAGTATAGTTTTATCAGTAATTGGTTTGGTTTCTACAATGCTGTGTGTGTGTGTGTGTGTGTGTGTGTGTGTGTGTGTATTTGAGAAAGAGGGAAAGTGTGTTTGATGTGTGTGTGTGTCAGAGCGAGTGTGTGATGTGTAAGTATGTGTGTGTGTTTGAGAGAGAGAGAATGTGTTTGGTGTGTGTGTCAGAGAGAGAGCATGATGTGTGTGTGTGTGTGTGTGTGTGTGTGTGTGTGTGTGTGTGTGTGT
>CAIGQZ010001345.1:32144398-32160382 GCA_903798205.1 Danio tinwini | reverse complement strand
AGGGTAATTAGGCAAGTCATTGTACAACAGTGGTTTATTCTGGAGACAATCCAACACAAATATTGCTTAAAAGGGGTAATAATATTGACCTTAAAATGGGTTTAAAACTGCTTTTATTCTAGCCAAAATAAAACAAATAAGACTTTCTCCAGAAGAAAAAATATTAGAGGAAATACTGTGAAAAATTCCTGAATTTGTTCAACATCATTTAGTAAATATTACAGGAGGGTGAATCATTTTGATTTCAACTGTATTTAATCTGGATTAGTGCTGCATTTCAGCCTTGATTTCGCTTAAGTTAACAATAATTGGGAATATTGTTGACCAGAAACCACAAGATTTGAGTTTAACCATGATTGAAATGGAAGCTTATTATCTGCATGTGCCTTTAAAAGCAGCTCAAGAGAGATTAAAGCATTCAGGCACAAGAAATTGTACATCACTAACTTTAATAATGATACATATTGAATTACTTATATACACTGCTTTTCTTACTTAAGAGTTTTTGTTTTGTTTCTAGTCCAAATATATAAAGATCCTTAAATCAACAAGCATTTTCTAGACTTGCAAAACATATAGTCTTGTTTCAGAAATAATGTGCCAAAAATAAGTGAGTTTTCCTTTAAAACAAGCAAAATAATCAGCCAATGAGCAAGTGAAATAATCTTGTTTTCATTTTGACATAAGATTATTTCGTTTTTTTATCATCATTTCTTAATAACAACTATCTAAACTTAACTAACCTAAACATCAACTAGAATTAGATTAAATTAATAACTTATTTAAAGATTGACTCATAATCAAATAATAATCAAGGCATTTTACTGCTGTACCATGGCTGCAGCAGTGCAATGTTATGCAACTAACTACTTACATAACTACCTACTGTTAACTAGTAACCAAAGTTCCTTAATTATTACGCCGGAATGAGAGTTTAGTTCCTAGCTATACAGGACTATATAATAGCCACTTTTGATTTCCCATCGGTCTTAGCACATGACTACAGAAGGCTCAAGCTTTAAATAGGAAATTAAAAACATTTTCAGAAATTTTTTGAGATGCTAATGGTCTAATCTGATTCAATGATCTATGCTAAGCTAAGCTAAAAGTGCTCCTGTCAGACACGGATCAGCTGAATGGATTAAAAAGGGCTTGGGATTTGATATATAGATTACTATTAATTACTACGATTATTTCATGATCATTGTTCAAAATCTAAATTTGATTAATTGCACAGCCAACTATAATTTAAAGTGGTTGTAGTGTATTATCTTAAAGCTTGCTCATTCAGGTTTTATAGGTTTAGTTTACATGAACAGCAGGTTTTACAAACTCTCTAAACTCCACTTTTCTAGCAACCCTGCTCTGCTCTGATTGTCAGATCTACAGTCTTGCTGCGATTGGTCTGAATCTTAAGCCAAACCAAACATCCTCTACCATTTCAGAATGTTTGGCTCTTCTTCAGCACTTGTAAACTATGGAATGAAGAGTAATGATGATGTCAGTTTTACTGTATTAATAAAGCAGAAAACTGCATTTCCTCAACATGTCAACACATGAACCAAACTCCTCCAGCCTCACCTACAACTGCAGGGTTTGAGGGCCAAAGCAGGCACTGTTTGTGGGCTGACGGTGAGACTGGCATCATGCAAATGTGGGTAAACATCATATTTCAATAGTCTACTTTAGACATTCATCTAACTGTAAATAACAATAGTTGCGTCCCAAATGACAGAATATGCACTTACTGAATTACTGGTTTCATGGTAAACCATGGTAAATTGTCTGATGGTTACTATTACCTGTTCCTTACTCTGTGACTCCTAAAAGTTTTTTACAATTTTTTATTACAGGGGAGCTATTATAAAAAAAAAAAAAATTATAAGGGGTTTAAACCCAGTTGTGTGTCAGCAGTGTGTAAATATCTCCAGCCTCTAATGGTAAACATGAATTAATTCTATTGTTTATAATCAGACTTGATCAAAACAGTCTGCAGAAACACTTTGATTGACATTCTCCCTTTGTAGGCGTCATCAGAGGGGGAAAGACCCGCCCATTAGTGACCATCTCTCCCTCATTAGCATAATCAACCCTAAGTGAAAAGCAGCCGTCTGTCCATTAGCCATTAGAGTGTCTGAGCTGCTGAAGATAATGTCTGGATAGACTAGAGCAGGGGTCACCAATCACAGTCCTGGAGGGCCGGTGTCCCTGCAGGGTTTAACTCCAACTTGCTTTAACACACCTGCCTGGGTGTTTCAACTATACCTAGTAAGACCTTGATTAGCTTGTTCAGGTGTGTTTGATTAGGGTTGGAGCTAAAATCTGAAGGACACTGGCCCTCCAGGAACAAGTTTGGTGACCACTGGACTAGAGGATTATTGTTGTGTAGTTTTAGATGAAGCACAAATGAACAGTGACAGGAGTGACATAGACTGACATATTCTGCCACTATGCTGACACACAGGTGTTTGTAGCTCCTCCCTCTTTAAAAAAAAAAGCACAATATCATTTGGATTTAAAGTGACAGTCACCAAAACACAAAAATTACACCCAACCAGTGTTGGGGGTAATGCGTTTTAATAATATTACTTTTTCAAAGTAACGAGTAATTTAACGCATTACTTTTAAAATAAATAATATTATTTGAGTTATTTTTAGAAAAATGTAATGCGAGTTACTTTTTACCTTGCTTAATTGGCTTTTACAAAATATATTGCGGAATAAAAATGGCCCGAGTCAAGTTGAAGCATACACACTCAATGAGAGAGCATGCTGTGAGGGAACAGACGGCTCACACTCATTATCATCAGGTCTGCTTTTTCACAGTAGACGAGTCTGTACTGTTCTAGTAACTGAATAACTCAGGATATTGGTTTATTTGGAGTCAGAGGGGTATGTCAGGGCTCGAAATTGCGACCATTTTAGTCGCATATGCGCCCGAAATTTAATCTATGCGACCTCATAATATATTTGGGAGGATTTGTGCGACTGCATATAATGGTTGTAGTGTGACTTGTTTTGATTTTTTCTAAAAACGTGCTGAATCGGACTTCCCTGCCGCTATATTGGTTCAAATTAGCTGTCAATCACTCAAGGCTTTCCGCTGTCAGAAAACAGGGAGCTTTCAGGGGGCCAGCCGAGATCAATCAAGTGTTTTCGGAGAAGGTGCCCGAATCTCGATGCGTTGCATTCACTGCGTGTTCAGCGCAAATGTCAGCTAAATGTAAAATCTAACACTGTACACATCATCGCAAAGGAAGCTCGCCTTTAATAAGTTTAAACTGAATCTGTGGCTCATAACAAAGAACGGTATTTGCGCCGGTGGTCATCACGAGAATCCTGCTCTGCCTGCTCTTATATTGGGTCGGCTGACTCGCCTGCTTTTCCACAAACACAGAAAAATGAAAATCACTGCATAACGAGACTGAGCATTTACAATGACACAAACCCAAACCAAAACTTTTAAAGAGTGGCAGAAGTGAGATGTTTCTTACTTACTTTGGTCCATTCTTTCTTGAGATATGCATATTATTTTTCTATTTACTGATGACTGCTTTGCAGCTTTTAGCATTGGATTGAATGATTTATTATAATCTTACATTTGTTTTGTAGCAGAAATATTATTTATTAAATTGACATGCATATAAAAACAATAGTGCAAAATAAATATTACTTACTGCAATGCTTCATTTTTGTTTGATGCCAACCATGAATTTATTTTTCATAAAATAACAGCAGGACCTTTTACAGTACATATCTCGCATTCAAGCACATTCAGGGCAGCATGATAATGACAAATGCAATTCAAGTATTATTGACATCATCGTCATCATCATTAATAATATTTTATAATTATTAGACATTCATTTTGGAATTATTTCACAGATATCAATAAGTCATCACAGCCTTAGTTAGCTGTTTCTGGTTTTTGTTAGTCCTGATTTATGTTGTTTTGAAATACAATAAATCCCTTAATATACAATTTGCAGTGGTGCTCATTCATTTTTGGTGGAGTGCTCCTAAATTTTTTCTGGTGCTCATAAATATTTTAAGTTGGGAGCACCGGTGCTACCAAGAAAAAAAGTTAATTTCAAGCCCTGTATGTGGTATGTTAGTACTGAAGACACAAACTGTTTCACAACAACTCAGTTCAATTAAATTAACTAATTCTACAGGTTCGCTTAGAACAGGGGGTGCCCAACCTTGGTCCTGGAGGGCCGGTGTCCTGCAGATTTTAGCTACAACTTGTCTCAACACACCTGCAAGGATGTTTCTAGAAAGCCTATAAGAGCTTGATTAGCTAGCCCAGGTGTTTCTGATTGGGGTTGTAACTAAAATCTGCAGGACACCGGCCCTCCAGTCCTGACTTATATGAACACCACTGATATATAAACTGTACCTGTAAAAAACACGAGCATTTATAGCAATTAAACAAATATAAATAACCCGCTGGCTCTCTGAGCCTTGTCTTGGTCACGCGCTCAACAGAAAGGGCTGCGATTGGCGCGGCGCTCTTTACAGATGAGTGACACAGATAAACTGCAGCGGCGATCGCAGCTGATCCATAATAGACGCGGTGGAGAAGACTGCAGACACGAGCCTGTGTCTGTATCCAGAAGTATCGCTGTAACAGCCGAGAGGAGAGGAAAAAGTCACGCCCAGCAGGTCAAATGGGCCACAGTGAGAGAGAGAGAGATGGAATTTACTTTCATTCTCTCAATCTCAGTAAAATAGGGGCTTCTGCTGTTAGTGTCAGTGAAAGACTGTCCAGCAAACACACACGCAGTGAAATTGTGCAGAGTTTCTGCGTTTTTAGGTAGTTGGAGCGTTTTAAATCCTCACGCTCGCCTCACTCGCCATAGCAAGCTACTGCAACATATCACATATGAGATAAATGACGTCAGTACATAACCGGTTATGAATAATACTGAACCGATAACGAATTGTCTGCGTCTGCATCGTGGTGCACCGAAGAAACAATTAATTTTGACACCCCTACACTACACTCACACCCCACCTCCAGCTGAACAACACATGACTGACATCAGTTCACGTTCTCCAGGTAAAATAATTAATTTGACTAAACAAAAAAATTTATAATGGTTTTATTGTTGAGGAGACGCAGCCACTGTCTACTGTAGAAGCGGCTACTGTTTTGTAATTTGGTACGATTATTTCTCTTTTGGGACACGGTTTACACATTTGTTAAGGCCACGGGAAAAATGTATTTAAGGTATAAAGCTCAAAGCTTTATTCTGATTTGGGGGTATTTTTATCGTCTCACTGTTCATTTTGTTATTAAACATTTTAAAGGTTTAAAATCTGTTTTTGCCTTAATATAAATTATTACTTGTTAGTACTCTTAGGCTTAATTGTAGTCTTCAATCTTCAGTGAATTTACTTTACTAATAACACAAAATGTACAAAAGTAGCAAACACATTACTTTACATGCTGTCATTAATCTGTATCAACAGCATGTGGAGCTCTGGGCTCAGACAGTTCTCAAAATATAGTTTTATCCTATGTTATGTGTATGTTACGTAGGTGCTGTTAAATGCAGAGCTTGGTGAAAAAACACCTGAAAGAGTTCTGAAAGAGATCAAACCTCAGCCAGGTAAGGAACGCAAAAGTAACTCAAAAGTAACATATCACATTACTTTCCATAAAAAAGTTATACAGTTAGTTACCTTTTTTGGGGAGTAACTCAATATTGTATTGCACTACTTTCAAAAGTAACTTTCCCCAACACTGAACCCAACAACGATTGAAGCCGTGGTCACACTACACTGAATATGCTGTGATCTGACTATTACGGATGTGCATTTACTTTTATTTATTTATGTACTGCCACATCAGCAACTTATGGCTATTTCATGGCAAGATGAACATACATAAAAAATATTACATGATTAAAAAACAAATTCGTACTACAATAAAAAGTTACTTAGATAAATATATAAAATATAAATAAATAAAATTCACACAAAAATATAATAAAAGTTAAATATGATTTTTCAGTTAAATTTTGGATAAATAACTTAAGACTCTTCCTGGTGGTATCGTTTTAAAAATGTCCATCAAAGTACTCTACTTATAAAAATTGCCTCTAGGGCTACATTCACACTGCGAGGCTTAGTGCTCAAATCTGATTTTTTCTCAGATCTGATTTTTTTGCCTAGCTCTTCACACTGTTGTTATAAATGTGGCCAATATCAGATTTGCAGTGTGAACAGATCAGGGTCGTAAACTGACCCGCATGCGCAGAAGTATAGTTACGGACCACACTAAATGTTTAATTATGCACACATGTGTGTACTGTATGAAGCACGTTGTCAGATTATGCTTAATATGATTACTGCCCTTTTCACAGACAACCGTGGTGTATTACATGAACTGTAAAGGGTTGTTCTGCTACTACTAATGTGTATTTCGACATTTGAAACCTAAAATAAGTCACATGTGATTGAAAACACTGATCATTTGTGATTTATGACAACCGGTGCGCGTCTGTCTGACCACCGCTGTAGTGAACTCATCAAGGGTTAATGAGCAGCCGCAGACTGAACTGTGAAGGAGGAGTTGGTTTATCTCTGTTTGCAGTTATTTTATTTTACTTCATTATAAACAAGAGACACGTGCAGATGGGGGGTTTGGGTGCTTGAGCTCCTGCCCTTTATTCGCTCTGAGATAATGTTCATCCTTAAAATGAAAGTGCCTCCTCCTTTGTGCACAAATCCCCTTTCCACAACACCCCCAACGCAGTGGTTAACAAGCACCAGTTTTGCCTTCAAAATCTTTTTCAAAATGAACAACTAACTTTCTGTGGTAAAGTAATCGCCCTGTGTGTTATTCTACTGTGCTGCAGAGGTGTAGATGATGTCTGCAGCACAGAATGATGACGTATGTCGCTCGAAGATTATGTAAAAGTCACATGAAATCCTACATAACCGTTTACACTGCGGTCGCATTGCAAAACATCAGATCTGTGTCTGATTTAAGACTACATATGAAAGTGGCACAAATCTGAAGTGAAAAGATCAGATTCCATGCGGTTTGGGCTGTTCACACTGTCAGACCTGAGTCACATATGGGCCAAAAGATCAGATTCGGGCCACATTTGCCTGCAGTGTGAGCGTAGCCTAATTGTATTCAAACTTTCACATTCCAACAAAACATGTTTGATAGTAAGAGCAGCCTGGCAGTAATTACATTTAGGTGGGTCTTCGTTATTGAGTAAATACAAATGAGTCCATCTAGAATGTCCAATTCGACATCTAGTATAGACAGTTTGATCATGCCTGGTCTAAAAATTATAATTTGCAAAGTGTCTTTCATTTTTTTCGGGTTAATTTCATGTAATTTATTATTTA
Source organism: Danio tinwini (assembly GCA_903798205.1). Taxonomy (NCBI): domain Eukaryota; kingdom Metazoa; phylum Chordata; class Actinopteri; order Cypriniformes; family Danionidae; genus Danio; species Danio tinwini. Next base: position 32,153,011 of record CAIGQZ010001345.1, on the reverse strand, counting down.
TGCAGTTGTCCCATTCCCTTTGCCATGTTTCGTTTATGTACAAATTTATTGTGGGCTTCAAGTCCTCAGGAGGAATTAAACATTCTTTCACTTTCAAGGAGATGGCCTGCTTTGCTGCTTCATCTGCCAGCTCATTTCCATGTAGTCCCATATGGCCTGGAACCCAACAGAAGATAATGTGGAACTGCTTATTTTCTAGTGTTGTCATTTTCTTTACAATCATGGACATTATGGGGTGATCACATTTAGAAGCTTCAAGTGCTTGAAGACAGGCTTTGGAATCTGTGCAGATTAAGAAGTTACGATACTGTGTCCTTTCCATTTGTTCTAAAGCCATATTAATTGCATAAGCTTCTGCTGTGAAAATTGAACTTTCTCCTGGAATCCGAGTCGGATGTGCACATACAGTACATATTCAGGGTTTCTGCAGATATCACAATGTCAAATTTAAGACTTTTTAAGAACTTTTTAAGATCATTAAGTACTAAATGTAAGACCTTTATCACAATATTAAAAACACAAAAAAGAAAAAATACAAAAATCACAAAATTAGTGGTAAAATAAATGTATTCAAATTGAACAGTACTAAACAGGTTAGACCACCATTGAACTACAGAAAAAACAAACAAACAAACATCTTAAGTCTGATTTATACTTTCGCCTGGTGCCACATCTCGCACCTCACGAAACGGACGAGGCTTTTATACTGGACGTGTTCGCCATTGAGATTCTTTTAAATGACGGGGCGGTCAAAAGAAACAAACAGTAAAATCAGATGGATAAACAGAGAAGTAGAAAGTTTCCAGAACTGGTCACATCCTTAATATCATTTAAGATAATTGTTTTTTATTATTTTTATAATAATATTTATTATTTTTATAATTATAAAGATTTTTATAACCATTCAAGATTTTTTATATCTAAAATTGTTAAAATCTAAATGATGCATAACTTGCTTTTGTTCATATCCCGGACAGTTCTAACTATTAAAGTAAAAAAAAAAATTACAACTTGGGTTGCTTTACAATTATATTTTTTATTATGGCAAGAATAAAAACAAAGTAGTACACTTACTTAAAATACTGACGTTTCTTTTTTATTTATTTATTTTGCCCACTCAGTTCACACATTACTGTCTGGCTAGTTTCTGTCCTCTACTTATAAAGCTAAAAAGACAATAATGGTCCAACATTCGTGACCATTATCACCAATAAAGCCTAGAAATTGGGCATTAATATAATGTAAACTGATATATATTCATAATATATAATATATTCAGAACTGTTCATATATTCCTTTCCAATAACAGTCAGAATTATTAGCCCCCCTGTTTATTATTTTCAACACATTTCTAATCATAATAATTTAATAACTCATCTCTAGTAACTGATTATTTTATCTTTGCCATGATGACAGTAAATAATATTTTACTAGATATTCTTCAAGACACTTCTATACAGCTTAAAGTGACATTTAAAGGCTTAACTTGGTTAATTAGGTTAACTAGGCAGGTTAGGGTAATGAGGCAAGTTATTGTATAACAATGATTTGTTCTGTAGACTATCGAAAAAATGTATTGCTTAAAGGGGCTAATAATATTGAGCCTAAAATGGTGTTTAAAAAATTAAAAACTGCTTTTATTCTAGCCGAAATAAAACAAATAAGACTTTCTCCAGAAGAAAAAATATTAAAATATTATCAGACATACTGTGAAAATTTCCTTTGTTTGGGAAATATTTAAAAAAGAAAGAAAATTTCAAAGGGGGGCGAATAATTTTGACTTCAACTGTATCAAAGACATAATTTGTTAATTTTAGTTTGTAACTAAACTGTTTTAAATTCAAAATTGTAATATATACATCAATGTAAAACAGGTGGAATAACACATTCTGTAATATTAAAACCACCTGGGTCTCCACTTTTGCCATGGCCTCTTCCCTCAGGTTTTTTCAAACTTTTACAAAAACTTTCCTCCTTTCCCACTCCTGTTGCAATTTCTAGCCAAAAATTATTGGTCATCTGGTTATCTCTATGATCATGCATGGACGGATCATAAAGAATATGCGTGTACAGTCATACCTGTTACAGACAAAATCTCTTCAAAGTGTTTCATATTCAACTTAAATCAAATGCAAACTGTTCACTCGAGTCTCAAAATATTACGTGAGTTCCGCCAGCCGAAATCATGTCGCACGCACCCAAAGCGAACGTCCGCAAACACATCGATGACGTCACATTCGCCGCGCGCACTGAGTTTAATAGTAGAAAGCTGACTGGCTATTGCATGTCGGCCTCATTTGTCATTGTAATACCGCAAATTACAATTGGACTAGAAAAATAAAGAACTACAACACCACAAAAACCAAGCAACAGCAACAAAAAATAATTTAAATGAGCATTAGATGTAGCGTTACATAGACATCAGAAAAATTAAGACCTGTGCAAAAATATTTAAGACCCAGAAAAGCAAATTTAAGACTTTTTAAGGCCTTAAATTTCGATTTTTTAAATTTTGACTCTTTAAGACCTCGCAAAAACCCTGATATTGTACATTGTTTATTATGCAGACATTTTAGTCTAAAGTGGACTATCAAAACAAAGTGTTACAAACCCACATAGTTTTGCACAGGAAGTAAAGCCGGAATTCCTGACGACTCATTTCAGGTGGTTCAGAATTGCTTCTTTCTTTTGGAACACAAGAGCTCCATTTATCCTGCATGTGTATGTGTGTGTGTGTGTGTACCTTGCTGTAGGGGTTCTCCATCCAGGCGGGGTGTGTGACGCTGGCCGTGTCCTCGTCACTCTGGTAATAGTAAAGGTTAAAGGTTTCCTTGCAGGTGCGGAAGCTGGCCGGCATGGCGGAACATTCCATCATGGTGAAGCGGATCTCCACGTACACCTGAGACGCGCCGTGGCGGGGAATAAAGCGTGTGCGCAGCCAGTGGCTCACAGAACTGTCCATCGGGCAAACCTGAAAGGTGCGGACGCTGTTGCCCTCTTCATCCAGACCGCTCATCTCCTCCCACTAACACAACACAAGCAGAAATCAAGCGTTAGCATGAAGCTAATTTCTGGGCTAACTGAGAACATGCAGATTTTTTACATTATAATACACTGGGTGGCATGGTGGCTCAGTGGTTAGCACTGTGGCCTCACAGCAAAAAGGTCGCTGGTTCGAATCCCGGGTGGGTCAGTTGGCGTTTCTGTGTAGAGTTTGCATGTTCTCACCGTGTTGGTGTGGGTTTCCTCCACCTAAATTGGTCATAGTGTATGAGTGTGTGAATGAGTGTGGTATCCACTGCGTAAAACATATGCTGGAATAGTTGGTGGTTCATTCCGCTGTGGCGACCTCTGATAATCTAGGCCTAAATAAGTCTAAGGAAAATGAATGAATTTCACATTAGAGTGTATTGATAGGTTTTATGTGACATCACACAGTGTTGTGGTCGCCATTTTTGTGACCAAACTGTACTATGCTGCCAATCTGCTGCGGTGCTGAAATAGCTGAATTATGTTATGTTGCTTCAGTAGCGCCAGTAAACTGAACTACTTTTCATTACATAAACGTGTCCTGATGTAATTGATAATATTGTGCTTTACCAACAGGCTGTCCAGTTCCGTGATCATGCTTGCGCTTCTCGACTAATGTTAATGTAACTTTTTGTGAAGACGGCATAAACCGCACTGCTTGACTTTATTTATTACTGAATAAAAGCACACTGTTTTTGTTATCATCATGGTTAAACAAATAAAAGAGCTCCTTTACACCTTTAAACGATATCTTACTCTTAATCACACGCCCTTATATGACGGAGTACGCTGCTACTTGTGAGTTTTTCACTGTCATTAAAAATTGCAAACGTGCATCGTTCAGTGCTGGATCAATGCTGGATCTAATTTGATTAACAGACCGTCACTCACGCATAATGTAGATGATGAGTCTTCACTGTAAATGCCCTGAGAGCTTCACTGCTCTTTGGAGTGCATTGTGAACAACTCAGATACACATTTCACCGGTGTTGAAGATTATTACAGGACTTTATGGTTCAGCAGATCACAAGAATGTATTTTTTTAAGCACAGTTTTCTTTGGGGTGAGTTTTCTGATCACCAGTAATAGGCCGCAAGTCCGTGGCCACGTCAAACTGTAGCAAAGCTGTGAATAAATCTCCAGAAAAGGAAGTTGAGACAGACACGTCGCTAATTTGAATGATAAAACACAGATGAAGGTATCACCAGAAGCATCATAACCAGTATTTGTTCATTTTTTAGCAAAATATCGATTTCATTTAGTCTCATTTAAATGCACTGCGGTTGTAAATGTGACCATATCGGACACAAAGGGCCCTATTTTAATGATCTATGCACAAAGTCCAATGCTTATAGAGCAAAAGCATTAAGGGTGTGTCTGAACTCACTTTTGCTATTTTAAGTATTAAAAATTCAGCTTTGCGCCACAGCGCATGGTCTAACAGGGTTGTGTTTATTCTCTTAATAAGTTCTGGGTGTGTTTAGAGAATAAATCAGAGTCTCATCTCCCATTCCCTTTAAGAGTCAGTTGAGTTGCGCCATAGCGCATTTGCTATTTACATAGCGGACTTTGCAAGTGGAATAATGGAGCGCTTCTCTTAGGAGAGAACCCCAGACTTCCCTCTCCCGGGACACTTCCTCCAGCTCCTCCGGGGGGATCCCAAGGCGTTCCCAGGCCAGCCAAGAGACATAGTACCTCCAGCGTGTCCTGGGTCTTCCCCGAGGCCTCCTCCCGGTGGGACATGCCTGGAACACCTCCCTAGGAAGGCGTCCACGAGGCATCCGAAACAGATGCCCGAGCCACCTCAACTGACTTCTCTCGATGTGGAGGAGCAGCAGCTCTACTCCGAGCTCCTCTCGAGTGACAGAGCTCCTCACCCTATCTATAAGAGTGCGCCCTGCCAACCTTCGAAGGAAACTCATTTCAGCCGCTTGTATCCGAGATCTTGTCCTTTCGGTCATGACCCAAAGCTCATGACGATAGGTGAGAGTAAAATGTAGATTGACCGTTAAATCGAAAGCTTTGCCTTTCGGCTCCACTCCTTCTTCACCACGACGGACCAGTACATTGACCGCATTACTGTTGCCGCTGCACCAATCCGCTCGTCAATCTCACGTTCCATCCTTCCCTCAATCGTGAACAAAACCCAGAGATACTTGAACTCCTCCAACTTGGAGATGGCAAACCACCTTTTACCGGTGGAGCACCATGGCCTCGGTCTATTGAAATCAACATTTATATATCTTATTATTCAGGCATATAGTAATGGTTTCTATGTATGTTAATTAATGATTTATTAACACAACTTCATGCAGTTTTGTGACCTAATCAAAAGTGAGGACTATTTATGCTTTATAAATCCCTTAGAAATGACAATTAACATTGCTGAATAACAGGAGTGTCAAAATACAACATAAAATTGGACAAAAACAACAACAACAATATAATAATTATTGTTTAAATTAAACAATAATTGTTTAAACTGGACAGTAATTTTATTTTAGATCAGGTTGCAAAGATTTATTTTTCATTTGATATGGTTTCATTTGTGTATCTTCAAACGAATAGAAATCGTTGATGTTTTTTTTTTTCCTGTTTAGAATTTAACTGAGCCTGTATAAGGGATTTATAAAGCATAAATAGTCCTCACTAGATTAGGTCACAAAACTAGATAAGCTAGATTGACTTAATAAAGCATTTATTAACATACAAATTAACTATTAGTATATGCCTGAATAATAAGAATTATTAAATGTTAATTTCAATAGTTTATTAATCATTAACTAACACATTCTTAAACTACCACCAACTATGTTTAAATAACTGGTTTGTAAATAATACAATACTTAATTTAGTCATGGAAAACTAATCATTACCAAAGTATGAAATTACAATTATTAAGTACATAACACCTGTGCTTTTAAGTTAAGAATCCAGCATTTGTTGCTGCAGTTATAAACTGCTTACTAATGTATATCAATGTAGAGTAATGCTTAACAAATAATAAATTCACTATTTGCTAATGCTTTATAAATGGTTCATAGTGTGTGGTTATTATAAAGTATTACCGCGTTTTCTAGACAAGTGAAACATATCGTCTTGTTTTAAGAATGAATATGCTAATCTTAAGTAAGTTTTTCCTGAAAACAAGCATAATAATCTGCCCGAATTGGTAAGTAAAATAATTTTGTTTTCCTTTTTTTATGCATGTTTAAAGATTTTTTTATACACAAACATATAGATAAAATCAAAATCGTGCATCAAAAAAACCCCAAAATACTCTGGGATCCACTCAAAGCAGATTTGTGGCCAGAATGTGCGTCATCCAGAATGACATCATCAATTAGGGTTCATCATTCAATCGGTTCTTCACGAATAAAACCCTTTATTTTCTACTGCATGTCTGGCTCGTGTGTGTCTGTGTGTGTGTTTGCGTAGTTGTGTGTTTTCGGGAAAATTCTCCTGTAGACGAGGCTGATGTGTGTTTCAGCTCCAGATTCCAGAGTTTGTGCTCAGTAATTAGGTTAAATTCTGCTTTACCCAGTAATTTAATTGGGATTCAAATACGTTCAAACCCTCAACAGTGCCAGCACACAGATGAATAATAATAATAACTCTTCATGGCAGATTCTGTCGGTGTTTCTTTGCTAAAATCCAGACACTATGAAGGTTTTCTTCACACTTTTTATGTTAGCTGATGTATTAAAGTTAGTGAGTTTTTATTTTTATTACAAAAACTTTGATGTGAGGTCAGTGGTGCTTATATATATATATATATATATACATACATACACACTCACTTATACACACACCCACACGCCAGGTTAAAGTCAACATGAAGCACCACTGACCGCACATCAAAGTTTTTGTATGTGTGTGTGTGTGTGTGTGTGGCGGCATGGTGGCTCAGTGGTTAGCAGTCCAAACACATGCGCTATAGGGGAACTGATTAACTAAATTGGCTATAGTGTGTGTGTGTGTGTGTGTGTGTGTGTGTGTGTGTGTGTGTGTGGGTGTACTATGGTTGCAGTACTGGGTTGCAGTTGGAAGGGCATCTGCTTGTTAGAATATGTTGGAATAGTTGGTGGTTCATTCTGCTGTGGCGACCCATGATAAATAAAGGGACTGAGCTAAAGGAAAATGAATTAATGAATACATGTGCTTGAGTGTGTGTGTGTGTGTGTGTGTGTGTGTGTGCGTGTGTGTGTGTGAAAGACCTATATCTGTAAGAGCGAGAGAGTGTATTTGTGTGTGTGTGAGAGAGTTTGAGTAAGTGTCTATTAGTATATGTGTATATAAGTGTGTGCTTGTGTGTGTGTGTGTGTGTGTGTGTGTGTGTGTGCGTGTGTGCGTGCGTGCGTGCGTGCGTGACCTCAGGGTCACCGCTGGGGTAGATGGTCCATCTCAGATCTGATGTTTCCAGCTTGGTGTTCATCAGCACCTCTGAGAAGCAAACACACAGAGAGACACACACTTTTACATCATCTACTACAGTAAAACACACAGTAAAGTAAACCAACATCAGAATCTCATCATCAATACTCAATGTTTACAAATGATGCACAATCATTAACCTGATGATCAGTGGGCAGCACTACGTATAACACAATTATATTTTATACACAACATTTAACAAAACCCCACAGCATCAGAACAGAAACAAACCCCTCTATAGTCATTTACTGTCTTCTCTGCTCTGTTTAAACCCTCAAACAAGAACATGATTAATAATATAAAGCAGTTTATTTCCTTTCTACTGTGTTTATCTACGCTTCTAATTAGTTTATTGTATTTTATAGAGATTCACTGCTCTACAAAACCAATCAATCAATAGTTATGAAGTCACTCCAAATAGAGCTTTTCAGATCTGGAGGAACTGCCTTCATTTATTCATTTTCTTTTCGGCTTAGTCCCTTTATTAATCTGGGGTCGCCACAGCGGAATGAACCACCAACTATTCCAGCATATGTTTTACGCAGCGCATGCCCTTCCAGCTGCAACCCAGTACTGGGAAACACCCATACACACTCATTCTCTCATACACACACACACACACTCAAACACTATGGCCAATTTAGTTCATCAATTCCCCTATAGTGCATGTGTTTGGACTAGGGATGCTCAAAATTTCTGATTAACTGTTAACCGAAAGGGTGTGTTTATAAGCGAATAATAGTATCAGTTAAACGATTAAAAAAATATTATTTTATATATTTTTAAAGTTTGGCTGTATAAGGGGCCGATCACTGAACACACTTTTTGCATTAAGAAGGGCATTTTTTAATGGTTTATTAACTGTTTTGGCGCTGCTTATGCGCTCTGCGCGCCTCAGGATATGCTGTTGCGCGCTGTGTGCTCGCGGTTGAAATAAAACTCAACCCTGAGCGGAATAGTGCGTTACGTCAGTTGCGTCTTTTTTATTCATCAATCTAATGAAAGCAGAGCAGGGTTTCTGTTGAGGTGCCTGCAGTATTTGTGTTGTCAGGACGGCGGATATTTTTTTAATGATGGAGGAGAAACTTGTGGTCGCAGTTTTAAGTTAGCCAGAGCTGTGGGCATATTACTTTACAAATCATGGATATC
>CAIGQZ010001345.1:32075834-32093043 GCA_903798205.1 Danio tinwini | reverse complement strand
AGTCAGTGGAAACGAGCCATTACAAGAGGTAAAACCGGTCTTTGGTGTCTCACTCACAGTACGTTCTGCAGTGATGAGGGTCGTATAAAGATGGCGATGGGATAAAGCTGAGCGGCCTGTAGCCTCCGCACTGCATTCGCTGAAACATCCAGGATACAGTGCTTTCCTTGCTGAAAACACACACACATGCACACACATGATTGCAGACATATGCAAACACAAAAGCAATGAACACACACACACACACACACAAACACATGCATGCACAAAAACAGCCATGCATAAACACACATAGATACATATACGCGCACATGCATGTACAGACACACAGACAGACATACCCACAATCGCACACACACAAAAACACAGACACAGACGTACAAACAAATGTAAACACACACGCAGATACATATGCACACAAACGCACACAAGCACACAAAAAAAGGTACACACAGACACACACACACATAAACACGAAGACATGCAAAAACACAAATACACACAAACACAACAAACATGCACAGACGGACACACACAAACAAAGACAAATGCACAAAATCAAATGCGCGCACACACATATGCAGGGACACATGCACACATACACACGAAGACAAATGCAAAAAAGCAAACGTGCACACACATATACACAGGCACACAATCACACAGAGAAACACACACACAAAGAAATCATCATTAGTTTCTCTTCCTCCAGTCCCTCATCCCTACATCTTTCCCTTCATCCCTCTCTCACCTGTTCTGCCACCTGTCTGACGCTCTGGACGCTGGTGCCGTACAGGTGACTGTTGTACTGTCCGGCCTCGATGAAGCGATGGCTCTGAATGTCCTTCTCCATCTGCTCTCGCGATGACACAAAGTGATAATCGCGTCCGTCCATTTCGTACTCGCGCTTCGGCCGCGTCGTGTCTGTTAAACACAGAAACAGGCTTTCTACACAGGGTATCTGCAGGTCTCTAAGAGTTACACTTAAGATATTTTAAGACCACACAGAATGAAATTTCAGACCGATTTTATAGTGCAAGAGTTTGCAGGAAAAAAAGCACGCAACAACTAATCATAACTATCCTTAACACTGTTAATTATACATATAAAGTGTGAAAAACCTCAAAACAATATTAATAATGAGAATAAAAATCATAACATTTTTACATCAATTGCCCCAAACTGCGTTAACAATACTAACAAAACATCATTTTCCAATGTTCACTTATGTCTAAATGGATTTTATATGTATAGTTTTTTATTATTGTTTTATACTCTTACCGGCCACTTTATTAGGTACACCTGTCCAACTGCTCGTTAACACATATTTCTATTCAGCCAATCACATGGCAGCAGCTCAATGCATTTAGGCATGTAGACATGGTCAAGACGATCTGCTGCAGTTCGAAGCAAGCATCAGAATGGGGAAGAAAGAGGATTTAAGTGAATTTGAACGTGGCGTGGTTGTTGGTGCCAGACGGGCTGGTCTGAGTATTTCAGAAACTACTGATCTACTGGGATTTTCACGCACAACCATCTCTAGGGTTTACAGAGAATGGTCCGACAAAGAGTAAATATCCAGTGAGCGGCAGTTCTGTGGGCGCAAATGCCTTGTTGATGCCAGAGGTCAGAGGAGAATGGCCAGACTGGTTCCAGCTGATAGAAAGGTAACAGTAACTCATATAACCACTTGATACAACCGAGGAGAAGCTCATCTCTGAACACACAACAGGTCCAACCTTGAGGCAGATGGGCTAGAGCAGCAGAAGACCACACCAGGTGCCACTCCTGTCAGCTAAGAACAGGAAACTGAGGCTACAATTCACACAGGCTCACCAAAACTGGACAATAGAAGATTGGAGAAACGTTGCCTGGTCTGATGAGTCTCCATTTTTGCTGCCACATTCAGATGGTCGGGTCAGAATTTGGCATCAACAACATGAAAGCATGGATCCATCCTGCCTTGTGTCAACGGTTCAGGCTGGTGGTGGTGGTGTAATGGTGTGGGGGATATTTTCTTGGCACACTTTGGGTCCATTAGTACCAATTGAGCATCGTGTCAATGCCACAGCCTACCTGAGTATTGGAACGGGAGATTGGCATCATGGATGTGCAGCCGACAAATCTGCAGCAACTGCGTGATGCTATCATGTCAACATGGAGCAAAATCTCTGAGGAATATTTCCAGTAGCTTGTTGAATCTTTGCCACGAAGGATTAAGGCAGTTCTGCAGGCAAAAGAGGGTCCAACCCGGTACTAGTAAGGTGTACCTAATAAAGTGGCCGGTGAGAGTAGATACTTATTTTCTGATTTTAAATATATACTGAAAGACATTTAATATGGCTTAAATTAAAAAAAATTTACGGCTTAAATTAAAATTGTTTAACACACATGGTGTAAACAAAATCCTGCCAAATACTATAAACAAACTTTGCTTCCGCCTATGTTGTTCTGTGTGATTTACGTAGATTACAAAACAGACAGGAAAACTTCTTTAGGGGGTCAGTTCGATTGCATAGTTAATGTGGACATTTTAAGACTTATTTGTACACTATTGAATTTAAGACTTTTTAAGGATCCATAGACACCCTGTACAGGTCTTTACAATTGTATTTATTTATTTTTTATTTCAATTTTTTGTATTGTTTTCTTCTGGTTCATGACAAAATAATACAAACACATATTACAAATGATCACTTGTGGCCTACTAAATGTAAAGCCAGAATGTATACAGTGGTTACTATGGACAAAATTACAGTATTATTAAAAGAAGAACCTGGTGAGTAATTTTGAATTGTATTACAAGACATCGTCACATAAGACCAAAAGTCTTCCCACACTGGGATACCTACAGGGACCTCTGCTTTGTCCCTGTTATGTAATTTGCAAAGTAGACGTTCATATGAAGCTGTTTTAGTCATTATATTGGCCCATTCTTTTAACTCTGGAATTTGGGGAGTTTTCTAGTGTTTTAAGATGACTCTAGCTGTCACTGAGATCCCCACCATGATGACAGTGAACTCTCCTTTTGTAATATTTGGCATCTGTTCCCTATCTCCCAGTAAGCATAACCTTGGTGACAATTGTATTAATATTCCAAGCCATTTACTCAGAATATTTAGGGTTTGGTGCCAAAAAGGCTGAACTAGTGAACAGTCCCAAATACAATGAATAAACGTGCCTCTCTCTTTTACAATTGTATTTTTTGACACACGCATAAATGTATTTGTTTTATTTAAGATCATTTATAATGTTCTTTAGAGCTGTAATGCACTCCAGAACCTGACAGATTGATTGTAGGCTCTAGAACAGTCATCTGAAGTGTTGTCATACAGACTGGATTTCATCAATAGCATTTACTAACACAGACTATATCTGAAGTGTCTGGAAGTAATTGTCGTTTCCTCCTGTCATCATAAGAACAATGTTTAGTGGCTCAATGTGTTACAGCAGGGTTTTTAAAAGACTAAACGCTTTATTAATATAGTGTACAATCAAGCACATGTGGTCAGAACACAAACGAGTAGCAGGTAATGAAGTATTAAGCGTTCTCCAAAAGAAAATCCCGTCTAAGCAAAATGCCAGGATGCGTCTGTAGCTGCGCTCACGCTCCGCCTCTTTGCCCTTGTTTGGTATTCCCCAGTCAGTGCGATGATGCGCAAGCAAAATGGACGGTTGGCCACACCTACTGGTAGCTTCTTTTGCGTTGTTCGGAAAACTATGGGTGACGTCACAGATACTACGTCTATATCTTTTACAGTCTATGGTGTTCACAAAATAGAGGACAGTTTAATGCTACCTGTTGTTAGTATCTTCTAGTTGATTGTTTTATAGATGACCGTGTGTGTGTTTGTTGACAGAAAACCTGCAAGTGTTGTAAAAGAATGAGCTGATCTGAGAGTGCTTTGTTAGTGCATTTTAAATGTGTAATGAGCCTAACTGAAAGATGCTTAGGAGAACTGTGTGATGATTTTGGCACCAAAAAATAAATTATGTCTTAGCATTAAACAAAAAACAGACATTATTCAGGGGTCAAAGGTCAGTCTTACGGGGCACACAGGAGCCAAACTTGTCTGGGAACTCGGAGAGGAGGTCATCGTTGACACGGTCCTTGCTGGGTCCAAGGATTATGACGGGACGCGCATAGTGCACTGCAAGACAGAAAATGACATCACAGTATAACAATGACATCGACACTGTGCAGTTTATCAGATCTGTTTTATACACACTACATTACAAGCACCAAAACAGAAGCTCTATAATTTGAAGGTGATCTATTATGCCTCTTTCTACAAGATGTAAAATAAGGGTGCTTTCACACTGGGTTCAATTGCCTGGACCGTACCCAAGTTCGATTGCCCCTCCTTCTCGGTTGGTTTGTGTTTAAAGTAATTATAATATAATGTGTTTTCACTTTTGGCTAATTATTGCTCACTGTCGTTTCCTAGAATCTTTCATGTGTTTGCTAAATTAATAGAATATGTTTTAGCTAAACGTACCATACTCTGGCGTCAAACAAACCAGGATGTGGACCAAAAGTGCTGGTGTACGTCTCTGGTGTGCCTAGAGTGTGTGTGTGTGTGTGTGTGTGAAGCTTCAGCTCAAAATACCCCACAGATACTGTTTTCTCACTGACCCTTTAGGCTTTAATCCTAACTGTGGTGTTTTGGTGACTGTCGCTTTAAATTCAAATGAGATCGTTCAAATTAGTTTTTTTTTTTTTTTGAAGAGGGCGGAGCTACAAATGCCTGCGTGCCAGCATAATGGCTGATTCCAATTCCAATGGACAGACAGCTGCTTCTCACTCAGAGGTGTTTATGCTAATGAGGGCAAAGCGGTCACTAGTGGGCGGGGCTTTTCCCCTCTGATGACACGTACAAAGGAAGAATGTCAATCAAAATGTTTCTGCAGACTGTTTTTATCAAGTCTGATGATAAACAATAGAGTTAATTCAGGTTTACCAATAGAGGATGGAGATATTCACACACTGCTGACACACAACAGGGTTAACTCCTTATAAAAAATGTTTTTTACATAACAGGAGCCCTTTAAAGCTCTTTCACACAGTGTAAATATTAAGTGTAAGTATATACATCTTAAAAAGGACACATAATGATTAAAATGATTAAAATCCACTTCATACAACAGTCATTAGGCGTTATAAGCACTCAATGATGGCGTGAAGTGGATTAGAGTATCTCAGTGTTTACTTAATCTTAATTGTCTGTTGCATGTTGTGACTTAAATAAGATTAAAGATTAATGGACAAACCTCATTGGCTGAATTGTGGGTACATTTCTAACATTTTCCATTAATTATGCTTGAGTTAGAATGATGCGAATGTATAATTTACAGTAAAACTGAATCCATTTTATGCTAAAATAATGTGAAATAATTAAATAAGGAGCATTTAATTCTGTCACTTATTGATTTTTATCTTCAAGAGTTCACACTTGAACACTATTAACAGGTTTGACATGCTGTCCTGGGAGGGAAGATAATTAAGCTCAGAGATAGTTGAGCCCAGGGCTCCACGCCTGGTCGACGAGCATGTTAGGGGGTCCGACAACAGGTAGGTCTTGAGATCTCAACCAGTAAAAAGAGGAAAAGGAGGAGATGCATACCTGTCAACCCTCCTGTTTTTTCCAGGATCCTCCTGTATTTTACAGTTCTATCCCACTATCATCCCGTAAAGGTATTTTCCCATATTTTCTCTGAAGGGTGGCAAATAAACATTAAAGAGCAGATCCTCCCTATACGCAACCCATACCGCCAAACCACAAGAGGCCGTCCCTTGCTCTTAAATGTGAGTCTGTTCTGTGCTTTCGCTTTGTTTAGTCATGAAAACACTTTGAAATAAATATATAAGCGTCATCATCAATAAAAAAATAAAATAAAAAAATTATGATAAAAAAAACTTTAAATAATTATTTTTTTATAAAGTCGCAATTCTGAGTTATAAAGTCACAATTCTGAGTTTCGGCCACTGAATGATAAAAATAAATAAATAAATAAATAAAAAATTAAATTTATGATACTTAAAAAAAAAATAAAAAATAAAAAATTATAAAGTCAGAATTCTGAGTTATAAAGTCAAAATTCTGAGTTATAAAGTCGCAATTCTGACTTAATAAATTATTATTATTTTTTTTTTTATCATAATTTTTTTATTTATTTATTTTTTATCATTTAGTGCTGGAAATGGGCTTCCACAGATTCTGTAGACGCGATTTGAAACGGAGCAAAATTCTAGGTTTTGGGTGCGTGTTTAAACAGACATATACACATAATTAATAATAATTATATCTAAAGACGTCGATCTTGGTGTGGTTTTTTTTTTCAAACACAACTAATTTGGTCCTAAATGAGCATAAAAAGTTAGGAAAGCAATCGAATGCTTTCATTTTAACGTTAGATGTGTGCATTTTTAAAGTGACGCCTGTGATTTAATGTAATCAAACGAAAAATCTAAATAAATAAGAGATTCATTAGAGATTCATTCTATTCATTTTAATAAGCTGAACTGTTTGCTAATGTATTTGCTGCTAATGTACACTATTTATTTTTTTCTTTAATAACAATAAAACATATTACTGACCATTTAACTGTTTATTTACAATGAAACAGCTCCAAATCAACATATTTAGTAATTTGGGATTTTTTTAAGGGGGGGTCGGTGGAATCCCTTATTATGGTGGGCATATCCCTTATTTTCTCATCCCAATGTTGACAGGTATGAGGAGATGGGGTGGAAGGGAGAATTTGTCCAAAACGAAGATAAGCAGTAGGGTGAAATCAGTCTATTAATAGTAAGCTTGGATCAATCTGATTTGATTATTGCTGATTAAGGATGAGAGACCAGTCATGATCAATCATATCACGTGCTCCTCTCGAAACTAATTTGTGAAACTTCCCTTGCTAACCTCAAAGCAGACTCCACATGGCATGTCTAAAACTCAATTTAATATATTTGGATCATATTATTGTATTCACAGTAACAGAGTTGACATAATAATCCTCTATTGGTGAATCCTGAACATTTAGCACAAATTAATGAGAGAGAAATCATGACACGCCTCAATGCAACCTAGTGGTGTTTCCTGCCACAGGAAGTGACATCACTTGCAGCAAGTCACATGCACTGTTTATTACACACACTCACCTTCACTCTGCGTCACCGTCTCATAGCTCACGATGTAATCGCTGCGTCCTGAAACACACATAATCAACATAACAGACATAGTCATTTTTAATGTTGTGGAAGTCATATATTCTGCTCTCCTACCCCAAACCTACCACTAATGCCTAGTTCACACTACACGATTTGAAGCCTGATTTGCAAGCTAACAAGCTGGCCTTTAGATTGGGCTGTGATCAGTCAGCAGACTTTATGTGTGAACTACTAAAACGACGGATTAAAAAGACTCGATAATGTAGCACAGAGACCGTGCACACAAACATCCAACATCTAGCATGCTAAATATTCCAAAGCACACATGGAGTCAGAGGTACTGTAGAGGTGAGCCCCAGCCAATGAGAGAGCAGGTCATGAGCTGAATGGCCATTGTGATCAGGAGCTCAACACAAGTGTCTGTGATTGGCCATCAATGCACTCACACTGTGTTTACACGGACACTAGAACAGATTAACGTCGAGACCGTGAACCGTGCAGATATATGAGTGCATCTGTTCACGCATCAGATTGACACACTGATGATGTTTTCAAATGCTCCTTTGAATGCTTTCGGAGAGATTTCAAACACTGTGATGTCATCATCACACATCAGCCAATAGTGTCAGCTGTATCTGACAGCTCCGCCCTCAACAATTCATTGGCTGTGGTTTGGGGGCTGGACAGAGTTGCTATCATATAGTGTAGTGCAGGGGTTTTCAAACTGTAGGGCGCGCCCCACCAGGGGGACACCAGCACCTATTTGGCGCGAGAATTTGAGGCGTACACGCGAGTAAATTATGATGACGATTTTAATGCTTTCACTAGAGTGAATCTGATTAATGTGAGCTCCACAGCTAACTATCAGGCACCTGTAGAGTTTATGCGTTCCAGTAAAACATATACAGATAAAATGGAGCGGCTGCTTTTTTTTTATTACTTAGTTTTTATTGATTTTTTGAGGAACATATAACCAGTAGAAACCAAACAAACAAAAAATAGTAATACATGTATATAAAAAAAAATATATATATATGTACATGCACAAATATATTAATTTCACACATACACATACACACACATACATATACATATACACACATACATACATATATATATATATATATATATATATATACACACACATACATACATGCATAAATACATACATACATATATACATACATACATACATACATGCATATATACATACATACATACATACATACATACATACATACATACATACATGCATACATACATGCATATACACATACATACATACATACACAGAAACATTTAAATACCTCATAAAAAAAAATATATATATATATATATATATATATATATATATAAATGAAATAAGTATAAAATAAAAATATAATAAAAGGTTGCCAAACATATTCTCACAATGATGCATAATCTCTAGAATTATGTAAGTGTTCAATTATAGATAATTATATTGTCTTTGTGGTGAAAGCCAGCCATTTACTCCATTTGTTTTCAAAGATCTCTAATTGTAATCAAAGTGCATGTGTCATTTTTCCCATTTCCTCAACTTCTGTTATAATTCTGAACCATTCATCTTTAGTTGGTGGGTCTTCTTTATACCATTTCCGGGTTATAGCTTTTTTACTTGTTGCTAAAAATATCTTAAATAGATATCTATCCTTCTTTTCAACTTTAATAGGAATATCTCCTAGATAAAGTACTTTGAATGATCAAGCAATATGAAGATCAAAAATATCATTGATGGTGGAGTGCACGGTTTCCCAAAAACTGTTAATTCTTGAGCACTGCCAGAATATATGCGCATGATGTGCCTCCCCTACCCCACAGTTTCTCCAACAAGGATGAGTAGTCCCTGATTGTATTGATTTAATTTTTGGTGTGATAAAAAAATCTAATTAAGTTTTTCCAACAGAATTCACGCCACATTCTTGAGCTTGTTGAGGTGTGTGGGACAGCACACATTTTAAGCCATTGGTTTTGATTCAGAATAATGCCTACTTCCTTTTCCCATTTTAATCTTATATAGTCTGTTGAGAGTCCTCTAGAATTACTTATTGCTCTATATAATTTAGAAACTGTTTTAGTCATACTTTTCTTGTATGTTTGAATGAAAATCAGAACAAGCTGATTGTTCCAATCTTCATCCTGTATTTCCTTTATATAATAGTCCCGTAATTGTAAATATCTAAACAGATCTTGGTTTAGAAGACCAAACTTATCTTTTAAAGCTTGGAAGCATTCCATTCTGCCATCTTTTATTATTGTACAAAATGAAGAGATTCCTAAATATACCCATTGTTTAAATCTACTATCCATAGTTCCAGGTTTAAAATCTGGGCCAAGTGCCACCCAATTCAAGATTTTAATTTGTTTTTCCAAATGAAGTTCCTTTACCACTGTAAACCAAGTTTTCAAAGTAAACTGTGTTAGTGGGTTAAGATACTGGATCTTCATCTGGAAATTAGTTTTTTTTTTACCTATCAATGCTTGAATTGGTATTTCTTGAATTTTGTTCTCTATTTCCTTCAATCTTGTCTCTACTTCAAGATCGCACCAACACACCAATGGTTTTAATTGTGCGGCATAATAATAACCTTTGAAATTAGGGAGGGACATTCCTCCTTTTCGTTTATCTAATTGCAAAGTCTTATACCTAATTCTTGGTCTTTGGAGCGGCTGCTTTTTAAAATGAATGACGGTGAATGAAAGTCAAACTGGTGAGCTATCTGACAAACAAGTGCCCTTCTGAATCAAATCAGCAGGATGCCCTTCTGAATCTTTCACTTACTGCGAAGACATACGGGATACAGACTGTCTTTACATGGACATCAGTAATAGTTATTTGCCTTAATCTGAATAAGACAATAATATAATTAAGGTGTTACGTGAAGTGCTTTTTGACCAGGATATCCACGTTTCCTGCAGAGTCTCATGTTATTTCGGGTGTTTCATCTTTAATTTTTTGGCACTTTCACTCATGAACATTTCATGTATGCCCCCGTGACAAACTGGGGTATTAGATGTAATTATTTAGTAAGGAATGGTGGAAGATGTTTTAATGGGATTTGATAGCCAAATAGAAAGGAAAAAACATCCGCATTTCGTGATCAGTGTTGCCAGATGTAGCTGTACATGTAGTGTGAACTGGACTTTGACCCAACCTCACAGAAAACATAAAAAAAAATATCTAAAAATACAACAACTATACACTGTTACTCACCGCTGACAGGCTCTCGGCCTCGAGTCTTCAGACGAGACCACTCCTTCCGCTCCACCCTACACACACAAACACACACACACACACACACACACACACACACACACAAACACACACACACACACACGTTTTTTGTCAAATAGAGTATGATTATACTGCACGTTTATTTCAGAGTACAGAATCTGCAGAGCTCATTAATATTCATCACCATTCCAAATATGGTCAATATAGAGCTTCTAATTGTAGCCATACATATGAAGTCAGAATTATTCGCCCCCTTGTATATTTTTTCCTTAATTTCTGTTTAACGGAGAGCAGATTTCCTCAACACATTTCTAATCATAATAGTTTTGATAACTAATTTCTAATAACTGATTTATTTTCTCTTTGTCATGATGACAGCAGGTAATATTTGACTAGATATTCTTCAAGACACTAGTATTCAGCTTAAAGTGACATTTAAAGGCTTAACTGGGTTAATTAGGGTAAAGTTAGGGTAATTAGGCAAGTCATTGTATAACAGTGGTTTGTTCTGGAGACAATCCAAAACTAATATTGCTTAAGGGGGCTAATAATATTGACCTTAAAATGGCTTTAAAACTGTTAAAACTGCTTTTATTCTAGCCGAAATAAAACAAATAAGACTTTCTCCAGAAGAAAAAATATTAGAGGAAATACTGTGAGAAAATTCTTGATTCACTGGAGGGCGAATAATTCTTCAACAGTATATTCTGGAGTAGTAAGTGTGTGACGGTCGTCATTAGATTTTCCTAAGGTGTGATATATATGTGTGATGTGTGATAGGATCTCGACTGTCAGCTGATACAAAGTTATTTAGAGTGCCTTGGATGGTGGATCGGTCTCTCAGTCATTCCTTGTCACGCAGTCAGCTGATTCCGGGTCACGGGGTCATGCTGCTGTGTGTTTGCAGAGAGAGCGGTTGCTTGTTTCAAGTCTGGTTGCTGTAAAAAAATTGTGTGTTTTTGTACTGGTTGGTCTTATTCTGAGGGAGTGGCGTTGGAGTTATCAAAAGTGTGAGCGCACAAGTACATTTTCGATGCGGACTTAGAAGCAGCAATATTATGAATGGTAGTGTTTTGTTTTTTTTTGGTGGAGGTTTGTTTATTTTATGATGCATGTTGAGGGTTTCATGCGTTCGGGTTTGATTTGAGTGAGGTGTGTATTTATTTTATTTTGGCGCTCGGGTTGCCTATTTGTTTTGGGTTTCTCCTTTTTGTTTGAATGTTTGATCACTGCTGTGATCGGGATTTGTTTAATGCAGTTTTCTGGGCCCAGTACTATCAACTTCAACAGCAGTTTTCTTCTTTAAACTAAGTGATGTTATGAGCTTTGTGTGATATATTGTTTGTTTGCTAATTTGGTAATGTATGTGTTTAAAAGATTAGATGAGAACGTGGTAGAGAAAGCATTTCAAAGTGCATTGAGTACACGATTGTTTCGGCGTGCATAAATGGAAAATCTACTATGTAAAGAAGTGTAAAATTGAGTTATATAAGTTTGTTAATGTGTGATGATTTTGGCCTTGAAATATTCTCTCTTTGGTTCTCGGCGAAGGCGGTCACACTTTTATCCTCTCCGTCCCATATCTCTTCTGGCTGGCCCCTCCTGTCTCGTCTTATTCTATCTCTGAGGCTCTCTGTGCCCTGCTACCCAAACGAATAAGGAATTATGGATTTGATCAACTGGTCTCTGAACGCGATTGACACCATCTTCTCGACGAGAAGTTTGAGCTCGGGAGAGCCCACTTGTCCTGCGGGGACGTTTGCAGCTGGATACCTGGCTGCTTTGTCCCTGGAGGATATAGAAGATATCTACATATTCGGAACTTTGATAACAGGGTTTCTGCTGACGGGCTTATGCGGGGCCATGGGGTATTGACGATTGATAAAAGCAGTCAGTGCTGCTCACAACCCCACCAAGCTGGCTGGCTTGAGCAGGGTCGCTAATAATCAGACTTTAAATTGGGAAACATCGGGGTGAAATTAGCAGCTTTGCAACAAGATTTGGCCAGACCTGAAGACCAGTGACGGACATTAAATATCTGTAAAATTGGCAGATATTGACCTAAAATTTAAACTTTTCTTCTCTTTCGGCTTCCCAGTGTTTTTCCTGCCACACGGCCTCGGCTGGAGACAAACAACTCTTCCTGGATAGCAAGATAAGGAGACGCTTTGAATTCCTGCTCACTGTCAAGGACACCTGTTGGACTTTACAGGCTGACACACACACATACACAGCTACAGACAGACTATCACTACCTAGCCCGCATCCTACGCCTTTGTGTGCTTTCACCCACTGGAGGGGGTAGGCGGGTCTGTGACCAGCGCCCCCTGGCTGCAGGACCAGATGTTCCCATCCCCTGTTGCAATGTTATGTCTATGTGTTTATGTGCTTGACTGCTGGGGCTGTTTTCTCTCCATGATCTCTGTGGCGAGGTGGCGTGGCCGAGAGCCGTGGGAGCGAAACGAGGCCCGCCACAGATGAGATGCACCTGTGGCGCGCACCTGCCTTCAATCCCACGGAAGGAGCTCTGGACTATAAGAGGAGTAACGATGGCAGAGGGCAGGGAGAGAGGACCGGGCCCGGACATGTTGTGTTACTTTTGCTTTCAGTTTGACGGGAGTCTCCGTGAGGAGCTGCCGTCCGTTTGTTTTGTTTTGATTTAGACGGCAGTCTCCGTGAGGAGCTGCCGTCCCTTTTATTAATAAATATTTATATAAAGTTCATCGGTTCTCCGCCTCCTTCTTCCCGGCAGCCAGGTGGCCGTAACTTTACTACAGTGGTGCCGAAACCCGGGTGAAGGAGGGACACGTCGTCCAGTTGCCCTCCTCCTCAGCGGCGAGGGCAACTGGACGACTGCATCCCATCTGTGGCAGGCCTCGTTTCGCTCCTACGGCTCTCGGCCACGCCCCCTCGCCACAATCTCACACTGCCCTAATTCAAGAGCAATGTTAGAGGGAGTTTTTTTCGCCTCTCTCTCCCCATGCATCTATTTCCTCTTTCTAAACGCTAAACGTCTTCCCCTGAAATGTGATGTTTGTGTATATGGGGGTGGAGACTCATTTCTAATAGCTGATTTCTTTTCTCTTTGCCATGATGCACATACAATTTGACTAGATATTCTTCAAGACACTAGTATTCAGCTTAAAGTGACATTTAAAGGCTTAACTAGGTTAATTACAGTAAAGTTAGGGTAATTAGGCAAGTCCTTGCTTTTATTTTAGCCAAAATAAAACAAATAAGACTTTCTCCAGAAGAAAAAAAAGGGGGGTGGGGGGGCTGGTTTAATTTTACTAACATGAAAGTGCATGTGACAAATAAAGACTTGATTGATTGATTATTATTATTATTATTTGTTTGTGGGTAATTTTGATTAATATTGGTTTTGTTTTTTGTATATTCTGAAGTGATTTACTTGATTTATATTTTATGGTTGTTTAATTTATCACCTGTTGATTATTTTGTAAAATGTAATTAATAGGTATTGTGCCTAGGCCTGGAAATTTAAGTTTTATTTAAGTTGGTTTATAGGGGTGTCAAAATTAATTGTTTCTTCGGTGCACCGCGATGCAGATGGGGACAATTCTATATTGGTTCAGTAATAGATCATAACCGATTATTACGCACTGACGTCATTTATCCCCTATGTGCAATGTCGCGGGAGAATACTATGGCGAAGGAGGCGAGGGTGAGTAAATAAAACACTCCTTCTACTTAAAAAGCAAATCTTTCACTGACACTGAGGAATGGTAAAGCAGGAGCCGCTGTTTCACTACTAGGGAGAAATGCTCTCTCTCTCTCTCTCCCTCTCGACCCGTTGGCATGTTCGTGGGGTAAATTTTCCTCTCCTCTCGGCTGTTAAAGTGATACTTGTGGATCCAGACACAAGCGTGCATGTGGTGCGAGTTTATTGTATTTATTCTATTACGGATTACCTGATAACCGCGTATTATGCGCATATAGACTGACCCGCGGCTGTTTTTCCTGCATCACTCATGAGGCGTTTTCATTTCTAATCGCAGCCCTTTCTGTTGAGCGGGTGAAGACAATGACCAATCATAGGGGTGTAAGAACTTGCCAGCGCTCAAAAAGCAAGGGGGATCATATTTACATTAGTTTATGTGTTATGAATGCTCGTGCTGTCTTCTGTGCATGTGTTGGAGTTTGGTCTAAAACATTCACAAAGAGTGTTTTTTTTTTTTTGAGCAGGTAAAATTAAAGGTGCAGTTCATATATCTTTACTGCTTGTATTAAAGGACAAAATTGTATTACAAATAATATATAAATATAAACATACTTAAAGATTTTAATAAAAAAAAGAAAAAATGTGTTGTAAAGAAAAAGTCTAATTATGTATGGAAAGCATGGTCAATGCACCGTGATGCACCGAGATATCGAATTGAACCGAA
Source organism: Danio tinwini (assembly GCA_903798205.1). NCBI lineage: Eukaryota > Metazoa > Chordata > Actinopteri > Cypriniformes > Danionidae > Danio > Danio tinwini. The sequence goes on along the minus strand of CAIGQZ010001345.1, from coordinate 32,078,213 downwards.
TTGATGGCATGATAATTATAACCGAACCGTGAGACCAGTGTAGGTTCACACCTCTATTGGTTTATGATGAGTTTATCTAAAATGTGCTTGTTTGCTTTGTTTTTTTTTTTGTTTTCTCCTTTATTAATATATTGATTTGTTTGTCTGGTCGAACATTTGATTTTGGTTTACTTGATTAAATTATGCGTTTATTGAAACCTTTTTTTTGTTTTTTTAAAGGGCACCTAGGTTACCACTTTTTCCAGATTTTATAAAAGTCTTTTGTGTCTCCAGAATGTGTCTGTAAAGCTTCAGCTCAAAACACCCATCAGATTATTTATTATAGCTTTCATAAGTTTCTGTTTTATAGCTTTAACTATCAGGTTGCGATTTTTGTGTACTGCACTTTTAAGGCTAGTCCTTCACGCCCACCGTTCCCACGTGCCTGTCAGCATGCCTTAATCTCCTCCTCTTATCTGTAATATTTGAATATTTTATGCATTTGTTGTGGAGCTGCAACGATGAGTCACACACAATGTTGTTACAAAGTTCACGCACACACACAGACACACACACACACAGACTGCGCGAGCGTTTAGCTTTGCACTCTTTTTGCACGTAAATGTGACAGGATACAGGTTAATCTCCACTGCTGTATGGATATCTGTTATGTTAATGTACAAAATAAACCTGATTTAACGTCCACAAACCGGGATTGAAGCGTCTTCTTTTATAATTGTTCTGACACTCGGCTGTGCTGATGAAGTAAAGCTGAAGTAAATGGCTGTAATTCATTAACATGCTGTTTTAAAACATGTTAAACTTGTAAAACTCACTCTTGATCACATTTGATGATGATTGATGATCCTAGAGAACTGAACAGATCTTTTATTCCCGGTTGTTTTGCGCACGTCCTGTCTTGTTGATTTGATTATACACGTTACTACGGAGACATGTTAATACGCAGCTGTCAATCAATTCGGTGGGCGGGGGGGCCGCACTCCTACGTTAAGTTGTGGTCGGTCTCAAAACCGCTCCAATTGGTCCACCGTTTTTTTTGTTGTTAAATTGAAAAACAAAAAAAGGACTGGGTGTGTTTATATCACCCCAATATGACGTCTATACACTATACCTACAAATATGTCTGTCCAAACAGCTTGAGAAGTTGATTTTTCACCATAAAAATCAATAAAGGTGCCCTTTAATTGATGTTTTTTGAGAAACTGTAGTGGGGGTTTCTACCCCTGGCGTCCAACCCATTTTATTAGCCAAATACAGCTACAAATGAGCATATAAAACAGTTTCTATAGATTTTTTTCAACATACCTAAGCCACATCCCTACTATGTAGACATCCAACACACACACACATACCTCCTCTTGCTGGGGATGTACCCAGTCTCCTCCAGTTCTCCGTGTGGAGCCAGTTTTCCGGCCTGCCACCATTCCTCATCACTGCAGTCAAAGACCTGCAGAACATCTCCGAACCTGAAGCTCACCGCCTGCGACAGAAAACCACCGTCTGCCGTCTTATCATAGTCAAACAGAGCCCTGCAGAAACACACACACAGAGACAGAGAGTTGTCAGTGAATGCATGAGTCTTCAAAATATGTGTGTGTGTGTGTGTGTATCTTCAATACCTGATGAAAAAGCTTCTCTTTCCACTCCGTAATGAAGCCGCTGCAGAAACTAAACTGCTGTTCATCAGCTGCTCCCGCAGGTCATGAATCTTGGCCTCGAACCTGCTGTATTCTGAACACACACAGGTCGGATGAGTCATCTGGTTGTGGTGTCAGTAGCTATGTTTAATGTAATATTACAGTCTCGGATCAGTGTGTGTGTGTGCGTGTCTCACCTTCAGGTCTGTACTGTGTGATGATGGTGACCGTCTGTCCTGCGTTCTTCAGCGCCGCTGCCGCCTGTTCATGAGTGGCGTGACGCAGATCCACACCGTTCACCTGCAAAACCACACAACATTACAGCACTGCTGGAGGAACAGCGTGTGTGTTTGTGTGTGTGTGCATGTTTGAGTGTGTGTTCATGTGTGTGCATGTATGTATGTTGTGTGTGAAAGCATGTATATATATGTGTGTGTGTGTGTGTGTGTGTGTGTGTGTGTGTGTGTGTGTGTGCTTTTGTGTGCATGCATGTATGTGTGTTTGTGCATGTGTCTGTGCGTGCATGTTTGAGTTTGTATACATGTGTGTGTTTGTATGTGTTTTTGTGTATGTGTGTGTGTGTGTGTGTGTGTGTGCATGCATGTATGTGTGTTTGCATGTGTCCATGTATGTGTGTCTATGTAAAGGTCCGTGTGCATGTTTGAGTGCATACAAGTGTGTGTTTGTATGTGTGTGCAGGCATGTATATGTGTATATGTGTGTGTGTGTGTGTGTGTGTGTG
>CAIGQZ010001345.1:32017014-32032261 GCA_903798205.1 Danio tinwini | reverse complement strand
TGTGTGTGTGTGTGTGTGTGTGTGTGTGTGTGTGTGTGTGTGTGTGTGTGTGTGTGTGTGTGTGTGTGTGTGTGTGTGTGTGTGTGTGTGTGTGTGTGTGTGTGTGTGTGTGTGTGTGTGTGTGTGTGTGTGTGTGTGTGTGTGTGTGTGTGTGTGTGTGTGTGTGTGTGTGTGGTCACGTGATGTGCATTTTCAGCAGACGGAGGGCTGTTCAGAAATGCTTGGTGAAACGCCAGTTTGGATGTGGGTCATTTTTGTTCTAAAATGCCATTTTAAAACTATGTAATGTAATGTAATGTGTATTTATATAGCACGTTTATTGTGTATGGCCATATACCCAAAGCGCTTCCCAATCATGAGGGGAGTCTCTTCACACTACCACCAGTGTGTAGCATCCACTTGGATGATGCGACGGCAGCCACAGGACAACAGCGCCAGTGCGCTCACCACACACCAGCTATAGGTGGAGTGAAGAGACAGTGATAGAGCCAATTCGGTGGTTGGGGATGATTAGGAGGCCATGATGGGAAAGTGCCAATTGAGAGACTTTGGCCAGGACACCGGGGTTACACCCCTACTCTTTACGAGAAGTGTCATGGGATTTTTAATGAGCACAGAGAGTCAGGACGTCAGTTTAACGTCTCATCCGAAAGACAGCACACACTGACAGTGTCCCCTTCACTTTTACTGGGGCATTAGGACTCACACAGACCACAGGTTGAGCGCCCCCTGCTGGCCTCTCTAACACCACTTCCAACAGCAACCTAGTTTTCCCATGTGGTCTTCCATCCAGGTACTGACCAGGCTCAGCCCTGCTTAGCTTCAGTGAGTAACCGGTCTTTGGTGGCTGGATTGGTGATGCCGCCTCAGCATCATGATGTCTATAGACTATCGCGATGGATGATGGCATCGTGCATCAACCCAACCCTAATAGCGTTAAAACCAAAGTGCAGCCACACGTCAGCTCTAAAAGCTGGAGGCACCTTTATATTTTCCGCCATGCTCACTCTTGCTTACTTCTGATCCCGTGCTACTTGGCGTTTTGTCAATCGCGAGTTAGCGACATCTACCGGAGCGGAGGAGGACGTCATTTGGCAAAACTTGATTCAATACTTGAGGTTGGACTATCGATACACTATCGTAAAAGAAATTATCGCGATAGTTAGATGTATCGATAATTTTGCACAGCCCTAATATCATGCTCCATAAAGATTATTTATAAATTTCCTACTGTAAATATATTTATTCATTCATTTTGTTTTCGGCTTAATCCCTTTATTAATCCGGGGTCGCCACAGAGGAATGAACTGCCAACTTATCCAGCACATGTTTTATTTAATCCTAACAAAACATACATCAATGTAAAGCTTTAGAGTGTGGGCATTATTCATTCATTTATTTTCCTTCTACTTAGTCTCTTTCTTCATCAGGGGTCGCCACAGTGGAATGAACCGCCAACTTATCCAGCATGTTTTACACAGCGGATGCCCCTTCAGCTACAACCCATTACTGGAAAACACCCATACACGCACTCACACACACACACTAATACACTCCGACCATTTAGTTAATCTAATTCTTCTATAGTGCATGTGTTTGGACTGTGTTTCGTCCGAAAGAGGGCGCTCAATGAGCATTACAGAGTCCCCTTAACTATAGACCTTTTTCTTAGAACGCAAAATTACCCATTATGCTTTGCGTGTAAGAACTTCCGGTCGGCAGCTGATGCGTGTCACATTCGGACAGCTTTGAATCGATAGTTTTAATCTATTTTACTTGCTTTTACTGTCTTTGAATTGTATTTTTTGAGGCGATCTAATGGGATGGAAAACAACTGCGGCGAGTCATTTACTCTTAAGCCTGGTTTATACTTCTGCGTCAAGTGATCGGCATGACCCACGGCGCAAGCCTCGCACGTAGCCGTGCATTTATACTTCTGCGCGCTGTTTCTGTTTCTCTGCAAAACACATACCATGGTAAATACTACACAACACACGCACTAACTAAAAGAAACATAAACAGAATCAACATGCAAATCAGCCAGCAGAGTATCAGTAACAGACTTTTATTGGTCGGTTTTGGAAATTGCATGACTTGCATACCTGGTAAGTTTCATGCCAGTAATCTGGTTTGCTCTATAATGCCGAGATCAGACTGCAGGATTTTCCAAAGTAGTCGTGTGTCAGATGTTTTCACACCGCATGACTATCTGGGTTAGCGTTCTGTCTGTGCTGTGTTTACACTGTAGGATGGATCGACGAGAGCATACATGCATGACTCTAAAATAGGGAGAATCACAGACAACTTGGTCCAAACTACGTCTCACAACCAAACAAATGCGAGAAGTGACATGGAAACAACGCGAGGTCACGTGGTATATCTTTCATTATTAACTACATAATGTAAACAGAAGGCTTTAGCTTTAGAAGCTTGTGTTGCTCACCTGGCTTTTGAAGAGAATTAACAATCTCTCCTCAACTTTTTTTAATTTTCGACCTGATTGTGATATTGCTCAGATGACATGTCAAACAGACACAGTGCTCCTGCCAAATTAGTTTTTCCTCAATTTCTTGGGTCCAAATTAACTGAAAATGAGCGCTTTTAACGTCTCCCCCATCCTCCCCCAGGCCTGTTGGTACTCGTACAAGTGGATGCTGCTTTCTCATTGGCTGTAGGTGATCGCTGATGTTATTTTCAATCAGGACATATTTTCACACGGCATGAATCGCAGACAGCTCCAGATATTTAGCAAGCCAGATATCTCACGGGCGTCGGCGACTCATTTGCGATTCTCTCAGATCGCGTCCTTGATAGTTCACACTGTGGGATTGTCACTTACGTGAATGAGCACCGATTTGCCTGTGATTTCAGGCATTTGTCTGCGATTTCTCAAAACCTGTTGGCAAGTCAAAATCAGGGCTAAAATCATGCAGTCTGAACTCGACATAATGCAGTGAAGTGTTGTGAGTGTATGTGTGTGTGTTTGAATTGAACAGCTGCTGAGCTAACAGCTGACAGGTTGGGAACACACACACACACACACACACACACACACACACAAACACTGTATATCTGACGGCAGACACGTAAACTAAGAGAACGTTTTTCTCTTGCGCTTGAACCACATCTGACAGATAACAGCTTTAACACACACCTTTCAAAGTTGTGTGTCACAAAAACACTCCGGAATCCACACAAAATGATATTGAAACCCATTTTCGGAGCGCAAATTACCAGTTGTAAACACTGTAAACAGAAGTTCTAAACATTCTAGAAAACGCTGGTCGCTGAGGCACCCTCCATGCAGCAGCCAAGAAAAAGATCCAAACTGGGGCGTTAAGGCTAATTTAAACTTCTGCGTCAAGCGCACGCGTACGCTATGGCGCAGCCTACGCATGGACGCATAGCCCCTCGCTGTGGCCGTCTCTCAAAAAATGTAACGCATACGCGTAGCGCAAGCTCTGTGATTGGTCGGCTTGGTAGCACTGACGAGTGTGGGCGGAGCTGAGAGCCACGCGCCCGATGCAGCAAGTGTTTACAAGTGTGGAGTCTCGTGAAGGAGCTCTGGATGGAGACTGTTATTTTGTGTTTACCTCATGATTAAAGTTGTTGCACGTCCGCCGGTTCCCGCCTCAAAATGAGCGAATTTGAGCCACTTGTACATTAAGGAAGTGTTCAGAAAAAACAAAACACCAGCGAAGAAACTCGACACAGAGAAACATAAACACCTACTGCCAGCTAGCGTTTCGGAAGTGTATTACAGTGAAACAGAAACAGAGCGCAGAAGTATAAATGCACAGCTACGCGTGAGGCTTGCGCCGTGGGTCACGCCGATCACTTGACGCAGAAGTATAAACCAGGCTTTAGGACCCACACAGTCCACAGGTTAAGAACCCCCTGCTGGCCTCACTAATAGCTCATTTCCACTGACTGGTACAGTATGGGTCGGTACAGGTCACCTTTATTAGGCTTGCGTTTCCACTGCTAAAAGTGTACCAATGGTACTCTTTTGGTGGGTGTGGTGTACGACAGAAAGTTGCAGTCGACGTCATTTTCACTCAAGAAAATGTCTACAGTAAAGCTGTACGGGTCGCTCACATATCATATGAGAAGCACTTCTCACAAAACAGATGCTTTACACACATAAACACTTGTGTATAAATGTTTATTACTAACTTTACTATGAACATGAGTTGATTATAACTGCAGATCAATGACAGTGTGAAATAGCCTACTGTAACGTCTGCAGTTATATAAAATAAATGAACATATATGAACACATACAGACCCTTACAGTCTTCTTTATGTTACCACTTACAGATAAACTACACACAGCAGACATTTAGTCCTTATTTAGGTACAAAACAACACGCAATAGAGCCCACAGTCAGTGCAGACCTCTCATGATTAAATGTGTCTGTAATCTTCAGCAGCACGTGTGTAGCCTCTTGTTAGAGAGTAACTTCATCATTCTGAGTTCATAATAGTCCGAAAGGTGATGATAATAGTTAAACATGGCAGTTTGTTCACGTTTGCTGTAATAATAATCTGCTCTTTTTTTCCGGCTTCTCCTTTTGTTTTTTGCGGCGTCACTCTTTCGTTTGTCAGTTTCTGACAGGATCAGGTTTCAAAAGCACGTCAATAATCAAGCGCACGTTATTATCATCAGCTCAAGAAGTTATTTCAGATATAGACGTGCAGTAAGCAAGCAAGAAAGCGAAACCGCTCGCGCTTCAGACTGGCTCGTAAAAAACTACGGGGCTCAGGGTAAAATCTGCTCTTCTTTTTGGCTTTGTGGCTGTTCATCAAGATGACAACAATGTTCGTTTGAGCCCGGGTTGTCGTCTGTGTCTGAAAACATGGTGGCTTCTTTGTTTTCATTCTGGCTTGTTGCGTGAGCTTGTGACGTATCTCTGTAAACCAATAGCGTTCAGCTGAGCGTCTAGCTCCACCTTTTGGTACCCTTTCTCGTGTTTGGTACCCTTTCGAAAGGGTGCCGAAAAAGTGGTACGGTATGGTTCGGTACGCCTTTTGACAGTGGAAACAACCATAAAAGCGTAACGTACTGTACCGTACCACTCATCGGAAACGGGCCATAACACTACTTCCAGCAGCAACCTAGCTTTCCCATGTGGTCTCCCATCCAGGTACTGACCGGGCGCAGCCCTGCTTAGCTTCAGTGGGCGACCGTGTGAGAGCTGCAGAGAGCTAGCTGCCAGCAAATGTGTAGACAACCTCGAATTTGGCAACCTGTGCTTGCCTTAATAATAATATTTTGTACCATACTCCGCATGTGCAAATCCATTATCCATCCGATCTGAAAACAAAAACAATTATACGCAGGTACAAAACTGTTTTGTGCTCCATAATCACATATTTTGTCTTCTGATATCTAATAATCTAATAGTAATTAATAATAGGCTAGCACGGTGACTCAGTGGTCAGCACTGTGGCCTCACAGCAAGAAGGTCGCTGCTTCGAGTCTGGGTCAGTTGGCATTTCTGTGTGGAGTTTGCATGTTCTCCCTGTGTTGGAGTGGGTTTCCCCCACAGTCCAAACACATGCGCTATAGGGGAATTGATGAAATAAATAAGCCGCAGTGTATGAGTGTGTGTGAATGTGAGAGTGTATGGGTGTTTCCCAGTATGGGGTTGCAGCTGGAAGTGCATCCGCTGTGTAAAATATAGGCTGGAATAGTTGGCAGTTCAGGCTGGAATAGTTGGCGGTTAATTCCGCTGTGGCGACCGCTGATGAATTAGGGACTAAGCCGAAGGTAAGTGAATGATTGAATAATTATTAATACTAACAATCGTCTAATTTTGTCTTCTTCTGTTGGCGGATCTCATGTGAGTGACAGCAGCATGATCCCACCCCCTCACACCAGTAAGCACCAATCAGAGTTGAGCAATGAAGAGGGAGGGGAAGTTATTCTAATTCAAGATTACAGAACAGGTCAACTTAAACACACACACTAAAACAGTTTGAGGACCAGCAGAACTCTCTCTCACACACACATACACACACACACACACACACACACACACACACACACACGAAACAGGTGTAAATCACTGGTAATATTTAAGACACACACACTAAAACAGTTTGAGGACCAGCAGAACTCTCAGACACACACACACACACACACATACACGTATTTACACACACACACACACGAAACAGGTGTATATCACTGTCAATATTTAAAACACACACTAAAACAGTTTGAGGACCACCAGAACTCTCTCTCACACACACATATACACACACATACACACACACACACACACGAAGCAGGTGTAAATCACTGCTAATATTTAAGACACACATTAAAACAGTTTAAGGACCAGCAGAATTCTCTCTCTCTCTCACACACACACACACACACAAACACACACACGAAACAGGTGTAAATCACTGCTAATATTTAAAACACACACACACAAACAGTTTGAGGACCAGCAGAACTCACACACACACACACACACACACACACACACACACACACACACACACACACACACACATACACACACACACAAACACACACATACACATTAAAGCATCTCACACACACCTGCTTGTTCTTCAGAGCAGAAACAGTTTGAGGACCAGCAGAACTCTCTCACACACACACTCACACTGTGTGTTATATAAAGTATAAAGTGAGATATGATGCTCCACACACACACACACACACACACACACACACACACGCAGACACAGCTGTATAATGAGACGCGAGCGCGAGACGGCAGCGGTGTTGTACGCGGGCGCGTGAGAGAACGCTGCAGTATTTAGACACATCACGGGCGCGCGCGCACACACTCGCATGCACACACACACACGGACCGCAGCGGTCTTACCTTAGTGGTCACTATACACAGGCAGTCCATGTCAGGACTGAGGGGCGACAGACGCGCTGAATCCCCCCCACCCTCCCCGGTCTGTCCCTCCGCCTGTCGAGCCTCCTCTCCTCGCGCGCGCGCTCGCTCTCTCTCAGTCGCGCGCCCGTCTCGCAGCTCGCGCGGCAGAGACAGACTGCTGCGGGGACGCGAACAACAGCACGACACGCGCGTGGAAACATGAGCGAAGCTGGCTGGCTGACTGCGGTTGCCTTGACAGCAGGGCTGTTGTTGCTGTAGCAACTGTAGAGCAGTTGCCATGGAGACGGAGAGCGGCTGTTGCCATGTGGAGAGACTGACGCGGCGCGGGTCAAAGTGGAAAGAGCGCTATAAAGTGCACGAGAAGTCACAACTAGCCATATAAAGTTGTTAGCACACATTGCTAGTTTTGTGGTAAACAATTGATCTGTGCATGTCAATTAGAAAAAGAAAACGTGCTTGCTTTTTTAATCTTTAATTGAAATGTGAAAATGCACTTCCTGTTTGTTTTCAGCAAAATTCTCAGATGACGTCTGTCTGAGGTATTGGGCGGGGCTAACATACATAACCACGCCCCTCCAGCTGTCAGTTTTGACAGCAAACAGTAATGTTGAGCAGGAGGAGTCTGTTAGGTTGTAATAACTCTCCTCAAACCCTTTTCCCCATCTTTCTGAATGAAACGCCTACTTTACTACATCCAATCAGCTTGCAGTTGAAAAAACAAGCCACGCCCACTGTTCACTCATTTAATATTTTGTTTCTCTCGGAACTGCGTCACAATACGGAAAAAAAAACAGGTGGCAGCTTCCAGTTCATGTGGACTTTAAGAACTAATCCCAATTCTATGTGTGTACCCTACCCCTTCCTCTTGGCCCTTGAAACAGAGTGTAAAGGGGAAGGGCTTCAAAATTTACCCCTAAGAATTGGGACAGCACTACAGCACCAGCACACGTCATCATACGTCATCGCGATCTCTTGCTTCATATGAGATCAGACGATGGCGGCTGCTGTACTTATTCCAGTTGTGTTATTTGTTGGTATTTATCTTCAGGAAATCACTGAAGGCAGATATTATGTTATCATAATGATCTAATGTGGCAATAAGATCATAACTATACTGTGTATTTACACCGTGGCCATATTCATCTGTAAACACACCAAAAACAACACTAACATTACAGCAGACACTGTAAAAGCTCATTCTCAGACACTAGACTCTTCTGACAGGGTGTTCGAGTGTCATTGAGTGTCAGAATGTTGTAGGACTGCTGTACAGGAGTTATTATTAGGGATTATAGATCACAAAATTGTTTTTTATTTTACCGTTTTTATGACGGTAAAACACAAATCCGGTTATGAATATATTAAAATGTGTTTGTTTGTTGTAAAAATTTGTAATAATGACAAAAAAACAAATTTGTGCATCTTTTTACTTCTGTGTGCAGCCATGCTGCTGTTGTGTATTCTGAGAACTTTTCTTACCCCTTTGTTTTAAATGTGGTCCTGAAAAAATCTCAGTTTCAAGGGCTATCTTGCCCTTCCCCTTAGCATTACGCCTTCAAGCTAAAGAGAATTGGGACACCCCGACCCCTTCACAAGAACGTGCAAAACGAGGGGTAGGGGTATAAGGAACGGCTAAGGGGTGGAATTGGGATTGGGCCTAAAGCTGCCTTTCCACTGCACACAACATTTAGGACCAATCCCAATTCTACCCCTTAGCCCTTCCCCTTACCCCCCTACCCCTCATTTTGCCCGTTCACGCCAAGGGGTAGTGGTGTCCCAGTTCTCTTTAGCTTGAAGGCATAGGGCTAAGGGCAAGGGGTATACACCCCTTCGAACGAAGATTTTTTTAGGAGCACACTCAAAACCAAGGGGTGAATTCTGAAATTTCCCAGAATACACCTGCCACAATGGCAGTATTGCTGAACCCGGAAGTCAGGAGATCCACAAATTAGTATTTTTTGTAATTATTACGAATTTTTACGACAAACAAACACATGCTTTAATACATATTCGTAACCGCGTTCATGTTTTACCGTCATGCTTATATAAAAAAACGCAAAAAAACCCCCGCAAAATTACACAATCTATAATTCCTAATAATAACTCCTGTACAGCAGTCCCACAACATTGTGATATACTGCAATAATTGGCGGTTCATTCTGCTGTGGCAACCCCTGACAAATCAGGGACGAAGCTGAAGGATAATGAGTGAGATAGGTAGGTAACTAGACTAAACTATAACTTATTCATTTCCAATTTTTATGTAAAATGTTTTTTGCCAGATTTATGATAGTAGCCAAGCAGCATCAAACCCTGTAATATAGCCTAACAACATTGCTTAAAAGGTCAACTTAAAATGTATCATCGTCCTGACGCAAACTCACAGTGTTCAGCATGTAGTTTTGCCGATGTTAGATCAAAAACAACAGCTGCCATTCATGTTCATACACTCGGTCTATCTTAATAAATAATGTCTTACATTTTACACTGAATTCTGTCCAAAATATATAGATTTTTTCTTTTGCTAAAATAAATACTAATCAGACATGACTGCAAACTATTTTTTTGCATTAGGCTAAAGCTGCTTATTCTCTTCAAAGAGAAGCTCTTTTATATATATATATATATATATATATATATATATAACCCGCTATTTCAGTGTGTCTTTTTTCAGGTATTGTGGTTATTTTATAAAATGAATAAACATTAATTCTGTTAATGAGTTTTATGAGTTTTCTCAGTCACTTTGGTCCATTTCTCAGATCAGAATTGAAATTCTCTAAACTCCCTATTCACTCTTCAGATCATCATCGTGTCACTTGTGCACATCAGAAAAGCAGTTTCTCTTTATGAACAAGTTGCTTTTGTTCATCCATGCAAATGATTATGTGCAATTCTCTGATGTTTCCGACATGTTGATCAACATGTATTATTTTTATCTCTGTTGAATAGTCTCACCCCCACAACATGTCAAGAGTTCACACTTAGCTGATGATTGATTATAAAGCTTGTTTGGTATGCTGTCCCGGGAGAGAGCCCTGAGCTCATAAGATCCTCGAGCCCGGGGCTCCTTCTCGTTTGCAAGGCGAGAGGGGAGTTTGAGCTCAGGTAGATCTCGAGAACTCCCCTGCTGTAGTAGCTAATGAACAGATAGGGATTGCTTATAAGATATAACTACTTACTAGGAGCATGTGTATGCTGCCAATTTAGATTAGTCAATTAACTTAAGTTGCATGTTTTTGGACGGTGGGAGGAAAATGGGGGAAACCCACGTGAGAACGGGGAGAATGTGTAAACTCCACACAGAAACGTTGGCTGGCTTGGTAAGGACTAGAACCAGTGACGTTCTTGCTGTGAGGCAACAGTGCTAACCACTGGGCCACTGTGCCACCCATCTAGGAAAGGAGGAGGAGTAGGGGAGGAAGGGGGGATTCTTCAAAACTAAGATTGGCTGTGATATGGAACTTAGGGTATTTATAGTGGCTTAGGAATCGTCTGATTGGTGAATCATAAATTGAATAATGCGTGGCCAGCTGTAAGCAGTCATAAGCACATGATCCTCTCAAAATTAGTTTATAAATAAACTTCACTTAATTGTTCAAATGCCTGAACAAGTTGTCTTAATATTTAGTCATAATGCATTTTTTACATTTCTCCCAGGTGAATCTGGACTTTTTCTAATGAAGGTCTAAAAGGAGATTGTCTTGTTCACATTTTTACTTTTGTGTTTTCTTTGTGCTATGCGGTGTTTCTTTTCCTTTCTGTATCAGAATGACATGATCTGGCAACTAATTACAGTACAAACAGCAGAAATATTGCCATAGTTTACACCAGAACAGCCCTCCAGAGTACACTGATATTGACAACATGACTACTAAGTAATTTGAGTCTTATTCATATACAATGACACAAGGACATGTCATTCTGACGCCACTGACATGTTCACTGACACAGAAATTTAGTTTTGAGAGATGAACTGAAGGATTTTGAGCAGGAGACAAGCTTTTGCAGGTAATCCGTGGTGTTGTGCTATTTATATGTGTTGTTTTGAGACATTCTCTACACATCACCATCAGCTACAGTTATTACTAATGGACTAACATCACGCAGCTTCACTCTACACCGGGGAACTAGACAAGGATGCCCACTCTCTCCCTCTCTATTCACCATATTCATTGAACCACTTGCAGCAGCTATCCGTCAAAACAACTACATCAAAGGAATTCAAACATTAAACATAGACCATAAAATAAGTCTTTACGCTGATGATATATTATTATACTTACAAAATCCCTAAACATCATTACAAGAAACAATAAAACTTATTGACAGCTTCTCAAATATTTCTGAATACTCAATCAACTGGAATAAATCGGCTATACTTCCATTAAATTCCACCAGTGTAGATGTGACATCCCAACCATCACAAATTCCTCTGTGCACCAACCACATCACATATTTGGGTATCAATGTTTCTGCCAGGCTGTCAGAGTTGTCTGCCCTCAACTATAAAACAAAAACTACTCAACTACTCAAAAAAATAGATGACGATCTTCAACGTTGGATGAACCTACCATTATCCGTTATGGGCAGAATATCTGTAACTAAAATGTCCATACTCCCAAAAATAAACTATTTATTTTCAATGATCCCAACACAGCCCACTCGTACCTGGTTCAAATCTCTAGATTCATTGATCACAAAATTTTACTGGAAAAACAAGACCCCAAGAATTAAATTGACAACCCTTCAGAAACTAAAACCAAATGGAGGATTAGAAGCACCACATTTTTTCAACTATTTTCTGGCAAATCAGCTCCAAAATGTACATAAATGGATTAAACCTAACCCATCAGAATATGCATGGCAAGATATTGAACAATCAATCTGCAAAGACATAAACATTTCAGAATTACCTTTTCATAGTCAAACAATCAAAAATCATCACTGTTTTAAAATGCCAACAATAGAAGCAACCCTGACAGCCTGGTGGAAATTCTATCAGATCACAAATTCTCCACTCACACCATCTAAATACACCCCAATCTGGAATAACCCTGATTTCCTAGCTAACAAGAAGCCACTCAACTTTCGTACATGGGCAGATAAGGGAATCACACAACTTCAACATATCTTTAATAATAATAACCTGGCACCATTTTCCCATATAGCCCAGACATACAGCATTGGGAGTAATTGCTTTTTGGAATATTTACAAATCAAATCATCAATTAAATCAAAATTACTAAATCAATCAATCAATCTAGACCTTTCCCCTCAAATCTCAGAGTTTATCAGTATATCTTCCTCCAAAAAATTGCTCTCCCAAATTTACAAAATGATATCAAAATCAGACAACACATTAGTTCTACCATCCGCTAAATGGGAATCAGACTTATCCATCACTCCCAATGCTGCATTCTGGACTCAAATTTGCAAAAACACATTCTCCATGACTAAAAATGCTAACTTACAACTTATACAGTACAAAGTACTTCACAGATCTCATTTAACTGGGCAGAAATTATTTAAAATGGGTTTCACATCAGAAATATGTTCATATTGCACACAAAACACCCCGGACACTTATCTTCACGCCTTATGGCATTGCACTTCAATTAAATCATTTTGGGAAAAGGTTACTGACTCACTCTCCAACTTAATGGGATGTCACATCCCACTGTCTCCCTCCCTCTGCATATTAGGTGATACATCCACAATAGATATAAATAATACAGATCAGATACAGAAATGGAGTACACATCGCTGAGGATCTGACATGGACTGCTCACACAGACGCAGTGTTAAGGAAGGCACAACAACGCCTCTTCTTCCTCAGGCGCCTCAGGAGGTTTGGAATGAGCCCCCACATCCTCCGCTCGTTCTACACCTGCACCGTGGAGAGCATCCTCACTGGCTGCATCACCACCTGGTACGGGAACAGCACCAGCAGCAATCGCAAAGGTCTACATAGGATTGTGCGAACTGCTGGACGTGTAGTAGGAGGTGAGCTTCCCTCCCTCCAGGACATCTACACCAGGAGGTGCATGAGGAAAGCCAAGAGAATCATCAGCGACTCCAGCCACCCAAGCCATAGACTTTTCTCTCTGCTACCCTCAGGCAGACGGTTCCGCAGCATTCGGTCACGCACCAGCCGACTGAAGGAAAGTTTCTTCCCTCAGACTATCAGGCTGATGAACACTTAACACACCCCACACAAACTCTCCCATACCCCACACTGCACACCATAAAGATGTAGCATGCACTGCACTTTAACCAATCCATACTTAAACAATACTGCCTACAACTATGTGTACACCTATCCATCGTACGCATCACTGTCACATTGCCAAATTTACACTGTCTTGTTTCTTTCTTGTGAGTATGTTGTTGTATTTTGCACTGTCTGTATTTTACACTGTCGCTGTATTTGCACTGTCTGTATTTTACACTGTCGCTGTATTTGCACTGTCTGTATTTTGCACTGTCTGTATTTTACACTGTCGTTGTATTTGCGCTGTCTGTTTTTTGCACTGTTGTTGTATTTGCACTATCTGTATTTTCCACTGTCTGGAGCCAGCACCTAAGCTTTTCACTCATCATAGCACACGTGCTGCTGATGATGTGACAATAAAAGTGATTTGATTTGATTTGATTTGAGATGGTCAGTTATTGCTGGTGGCGCTGACTGTCGCCAAGAAAACTATCCTCATGAACTGGAAATCAAGAAATACCATTCACATTTCATCCTGGAAAAACTTATTATCAGAATACATCTCCATTGAAGATCCTCTTTGCCTGAAGCCACTCCCCAACAACACCTTCATCAGTACACAGACAGGAGGGGAGGGGGGACAGGGGGACAGGGGGTCAGGTAGAGGTAAGAAAATAAAAAATAAAATCTATTATAAATTTCATAAATACTTGCCACATTATAATTCTGTCTTTCCGTACTTCTACCCCTTAATATTTGTTTTCCTTTTCTGTCTCTCTTAAATTTATTTATTCATTTTATTATTATTATTATTATTATTATTATTATTTTTATTTATTACCATTATTATTATTTTTTTTTTCTCTCTCCCTCAAGAGGTGGGAGAGAAAGGGATCGTGAGGTTGGCGGGGGGTCGTGGTGGCTGTGGTGTACTCGCGCTGATAATAATAATTACCTGGCCGGTCTAACAACAGATAAAGGAAAAAGGGAAGAAGGAAAAAAAAGGGGAAAAAAAATACCAAGTATTAAAAAAATAAAATTTAAAATTTAAAATACTTGCACATACTTACAAATAGTACATTCACAGGGTAAGTGTGACGTGGGCATGGCAGCCTGGGCATTTGCACCGGACTGATCCATGCTGCACGTCATACTTTTTTAATGCATCACAAAGCAACTGACAAACACTGTACACTTCAAGGCAGATTAGATAACTTTCACCTCCTTATAATAATAATAAAACAGCTTTAACAATAATTTTATTTATTTATTTTATTATTATTATTTTTTTTTTTGTCAGCGTGAGTGTATTGTAGTCATCACGTTTCCCGGCCCACCTCTTGATCTATTATTATTATTATTATTATTATTATACTATTATTAATTCATCAAATTGTTAGATAAATTATTCTTTTTAATATTATTCTTTACTTTTAGTTTTTGTTATTTGTATATTATCATTACTATAGTAACGTTTTTTTTATTATTATTCTCATTGTTTTGTTTGCAGCGCTTTATTATTCAACTTTTTTTTTCCCAATCTTCCTTTTCATTATTATTATTTTTTTTCTCCCTTGTCCTATTTCCTTTCTTCTACTTACTATTATTATTATTATTACTATTATTTATTATTATCATTTTTGGTCCTCTTTCTGATTTCCCAACCTCCCCTCACCTCCTCACTATTATCATTAATAGTATGACTTTTTCTCTTGTTGCCATTGTGTCGTTGCTTTTCTGACTTGTCCTCCCGTTGTCTCCTCATTGTTATTATTACACATATTTCTACCATTGTCATTATTCAGGTTGCAGTAGTTGTTGTTGTAGTAGTGGTAGTAGTAGTAGTAGATGTAGTAGTAGTAGTAGTAGTAGTAGTAGTCATTGTAGTAGTAACGATTGTATTTGTAGTAGGGATTGTTGAAGTAGTAGTTGTAGTAGTTTCTGTAGTAGTAGATGTCGTTGGTGTAGTGGTACCAAAAGTAGTAAGGTGTAGTAGTAGTAGTAGTCTGTGTAGTAGTATCAGAGGTAGTAGATGTTGTTGATGTAGATGTTGTAGTACTAGTGATTACTGTAGTAGTAGTAGTAGTAGTAGGAAACGTTGTTGTAGTAGTATCAGTTGTAGTAGATGTTGCAGTAGTATCAGTTG
>CAIGQZ010001345.1:31953741-31984726 GCA_903798205.1 Danio tinwini | reverse complement strand
ACACACACACACACACACACACACACACACACACACACACACACACAAACGACTCTATGGTCTTTAACGAGACATTGTGTTAATTACACAACAGCCCGTTAGTGGAGGGAGACAATGAGAGATTAGAGGAAAAGAGGTCAGCAGATTTAATCTTCATATAGAAACACAGTCATCTGCTAGACCACATCTGCTAAACACACACACACACACACACACACACACACACACACACACACACACGTTTGATGATCTGTGTGTCAAATTCAGTTCATCGAAAGCTGATTAGGACAACAATACTGCCACAACAAAACAAAAGAAATATATTTTCTATATATGGGGCGACACGGTGGCTCAGTGGTTAGCACTGTGGCCTCACAGCAAGAAGGTTGCTGCTTCAAGTTTTGGCTGTGCCAGTTGGCGTTTCTGTGTGGAGTTTGCATATTCTCCTCGTGCCTCGTGCTGGTGTGGGTTTCCTCCGGGAGCTCCGGTTTCCCCCACAGTCCAAACACATGAGCTATAGGGGAATTGATGAACTAAACTGGCCGTAGTGTATGAGTGTGAATGGATGTGTATGGGTGTTTCCCATTACTGGGTTGCAGCTGGAATGGCATTTGCTGTGTAAAACATGTGCTGGAATAGTTGCCAGTTCATTCCGCTGTGGCGACCCCTGATAAATAAGGGACTAAGCCGAAGGAAAATGCATGAATGATCATTATATGTGTTACTCTGTGCTGTAAAAGTTCTATTTAAATCTATGTAATATATAAATTAATGTTGAGTTCAAGAATGTGTACATTACAATAAAAACACTGGGTTGTTGTTGTAGTAACCTAAGGGTTTGGTCAAACATGGACAAACCCAATTTTTGGGTTTAAAAGTGTCATTTAAATTGAATATAAAAATATATTAACCCAACATTGAGTTTGTCCATATTTTACTTATATGTCCATATTTTACTTATATTATATTTCTGAGTTTATTTAAATCATTATAAAATAAACTGCACTGTGCAGCTGGAGTGCCAGAAAAAACCCCGTAAAATAACAACCCTCAAATTACAGAAATTTACTTTAAAATAACAAAGGTTGAATTACAGAAATTTAACAGAAATTTAAATTTAAGGAAATTTCTGTAATTTAATGTCCATTATTTTGCGTTTTTTTTTTCCGACACCCCAGCTGCCGGAATTAAACCGTAAAGTTACGGATTTTTTTTACAGTGTATACAAACATTTTATATGTTGTAAATGTATAATAATAATAATAATAATAATAATAATAATAATAATAATAATAATAAGAAGAAGAAGAAGAAGAAGAAGAAGAATTATTATTATTATTATTATTATTAATATTAAGAGTGATTTGAAGCTGAAAGTTCATCATTAAATCACTGCAATAAATGATTAAATTAAACTATAAACTACTTTTGTTATTTTATAGTGCAATAACATTTCACAATTATACAATGTGTACTGTGTTTTTAGTGAAATAAATGCAGCCTTGATGAGCAGGAGAAGCTGATTTTAAAACATTTAAAAATCCTACTGACCCCAAACTTTGGAGAAGGCGTTCAACCGTGTCCCTCGTGGCATTCTGTGGAGGGTGCTCGGGGAGTATGGGGTCAGAGGCGCTCTGTTAAGGGCCGTCTCGTCTCTGTATGAACAGAGTAGGAGTCTGGTTCGCATTGCCGGCAATAAGTCAGACTTGTTTCCAGTGCATGTTGGACTCCGGCAGGGCTGCCCCTTGTCTCCAATTCTGTTCATAATTTTTATGGACAGAAATTCAAAGCGCAGCCTTGGGCTGGAGGGGGTCCGGTTCGGGGACCACAGGATTTCATCTCTGTTATTCGCAGATGATGTTGTTCTGTTGGCTTCATCGAGCATGGACCTTCAGCATGCACTGGGACGGTTTGCTGCCGAGTGTGACGCAGCTGGGATGAGAATCAGCACCTCCAAGTCCGAGGCCATGGTGCTCCACCGGAAAAAGGTGGTTTGCCATCTCCAGGTTGGAGGAGACTCCTTACCCCAGGTGTATCTTGGGGTTTTGTTCACGAGTGAGGGAAGGATGCAACGTGAGATTGACAGGCGGATTGGTGCAGCGGCAGCTGTAAAGCGGTCAATGTACCGGTCCATCGTGGTGAAAAAGGATTTGAGCCGAAAGGCAAAGCTTTCGATTTACCAGTCAATCTACGTTCCTACTCTCACCTATCGTCATGAGCTTTGGGTC
Organism: Danio tinwini; assembly: GCA_903798205.1. Classification (NCBI taxonomy): domain Eukaryota; kingdom Metazoa; phylum Chordata; class Actinopteri; order Cypriniformes; family Danionidae; genus Danio; species Danio tinwini. The sequence goes on along the minus strand of CAIGQZ010001345.1, from coordinate 31,982,498 downwards.
ATGACCGAAAGGACAAGATCTCGGATACAAGTGGCTGAAATAAGTTTTCTTCGCACGGTGGCAGGGCGCACTCTTATAGATAGGGTGAGGAGCTCTGTCACTCGAGAGGAGCTCGGAGTAGAGCTGCTGCTCCTCCACATCGAGAGAAGTCAGTTGAGGTGGCTCGGGCATCTGTTTCGGAGGCCTCCTGGACGCCTTCCTAGGGAGGTGTTCCAGGCATGTCCCACCGGGAGGAGGCCTCCGGGAAGACCCAGTACACACTGGAGGGACTATGTCTCTCGGCTGGCCTGGGAACGCCTTGGGATCCCCCCGGAGGAGCTGGAGAAAGTGTCTGGGGAGAGGGAAGTCTGGGGTTCTCTCCTGAGACTGCAGAGGCTGGAACCAGTGACCTTCTTGCTGTGAGGTGAGAGCGCTACCCACTGCGCCACCGTCGCCCCAACATATTTCATTCATCAATTTTTTTTCGGCTTAGTCCCTTTATTAATCTGGGGTCGCCACAGCGGAATGAACTGCCAACTTATCCAGGATATGTTTTATGCAGCCTCCAGCAGAAACCCATCACTGGGAAACATCCATACACTCTCATTCACAATAGACAATTTAGCCTACCCAATTCCCCTATAGCGCATGTACTTGGACTGTGGGGGAAACCGGAGAAGAACATGCAAACTACACACAGAAACGCCAACTGACCCAGCCAGGGCTCAAACCAGCGACTTTCTTGCTGTGAGGTGATGGTGCTACCCACTGCGCCACCGTGCTGCCATCCAACATACTTGAATAGTTATATACACAGTTAAAGTCAGAATTATTAGCCCTCCTTTGAATTTTTTTTTTATATTTCCCAAATGATGTTTAACAGAGCAAGAAAGTTTTCACAGTATGTCTGATAATATTTTTTCTTCTGGAGAAAGTCTTATTTGTTTTATTTCGGCTAGAATAAAAGCAGTTTTTAATTTTAAAAAAGCCATTTTAAGGTCAATATTATTAGCCGCTTTAAGCTATATTTTTTCAATAGTCTACAGAAAAAAACATCATTATACAATAACTTGCCTAATTACCCTAACCTGCCTAGTTAACCTAATTAACCTAGTTAAGCCTTTAAATGTCACTTTAAGCTGTATAGAAGTGTCTTGAAGAATATCTAGTCTAATATTATTTACTGTCATCATGACAAAGATCAAATAAATCAGTTATTAGAAATGAGTTATTAAAACTACGTATTATGATTAGAAATGTGTTGAAAAAAATCTCTCTGTTAAACAGAAATTGGGGAAAAAAATAAACAGGGGGGCTAATAAATCTGATTTCAGAGTCAGTAAAGTGCTTTAAAATAAAAGTGCTTTAAAGTAAAGTGTTTGCTTTAAAGTTTAAAATAACTTTAGTGAAGATGTAATATAATAAAAGAGCTTCTTGTTTGAAGTATAGTGCAAATATGTTATATTTCAGGGTATTTAAATTAAGCAATTATTAAATAACATCTTAAAAAGTCATCAAATGATTCTTATTTTGAACATATAAATCACTGTAACAGTTTAATGACTGTCTTCATGGGTAAAATGGATGAGAGTCATTTATTTTTCATTATTTAATACATTTTGTTGTATGGAAAAAAATAAACGTAAAGCTTTAAAGTTTTAAAATTAACCTAAAATCCAAATTGTCATATTTTAAATTAAAATTTTGCAGATTTTGTATTAAAATGTGACCCGTACGTATGAATTAATGATCCGTTATATACTTATTAATTAATGAATAGCATATTTAATAACTATGTTGCATGCAATAGCCAAAAACACATTAGGCTAAATGCTTCAAAACAACAGACTTTACTTTTATGCCAAAAATCATTACAATATTAAAGTCCTGTGAAATTAAAATGTTTTTTGTAGATGCTTGTATTAGTGTTAGTTTTAAAGATATAAATGTGCTTAAATGACATTTTTTGAAATATTATAATATTTTCTTTTGCAATAACTTTTTAATTGAATTTAAATGTATTATATTTCTATTCCTAAACATGTTAGTTGATTAAACTCCTATTTTAATGAATATAACGTTTTAATAGCCTATTATATGTAATATATTATAACATATAAAAATAAATATTACATTTTAAAAAAGGAAATACATATTTATGCTAGTTGTATACACGTCAAATATTAATAGTAGCTATCATTATAGTAAACGCATTATTTATTATTATTTTAGTTGATGTAGCCTATCTCTCTCTCTTTTATTTAATTGACACTTACGAATGTATTTATGATCCACGGTCACACATTAATACATAATATTGTATAATGTTGCCTGACAACACTTCATATTTCATATTTATTAAAATGCTGACAGTTCGTGCGCGTTCCCGTTAAGCGCGCACTCCCGCACGCTGGATTCATTGTTCTCCGTTAACGGGACAGACAGATAGAGAGAGAGAGAGAAAGAGAAAGAGAGATACTGACCGGTAGCCAACACCAATAATGATGATGATGATAATGATGGTTTTATTGTGCTGACATCATCATACCGGAGCTCTTCACTTTCTGACGGGTCACCAGGCGCCGGTCAGCGCGATGCGGGCGTGACAGGTGGGTTTGTGTCGGTTATAATCATCTTCTTTGTTCGATATTTCTCTCTCTGAGGGGTTATTATCAATATAATCATCTACAGAAATATGTATTAGTATTATATCACTGTATATAATCATACGGCCTCACTGTGTGGCGCGAATATTTCTCTGTCGGTGAAGTGAAGTCGTTTGTCGTGTCATAAGCATCATGTTTGTCTTTTGTTTTGAAATTACATTTTACCGGTGCCGGTTACGGTCGCGCGCATCTGGAAAGCGCGTTCACTGAGACAATAACAGCATGTTCTGTCACGGATTATTTACGGGGAATCTATCATGATTGATTTCATATGTCGTTATTAATTCGTATTTACATATACTCACATACTCAGTTTTTATATCAATATCGCTTTATTTTGTTGGATATTTTATTGTTACATTCGCAATGATTTTACTGAAGCACTCTATATTTCTGTCTTGGTATATATGTGCAGTGTTTACATGTTTATTGTGAATGTCATCGCAAATGTTTTGTGCGTCGCGCGCCCTTGCGTCCACGCGCTGCGCGTGCTCGCGCCCTCCGCTCATATCAGGACAAAAGACCTGCAATATCACTTCATAAGAGATTATCCAAAGATCAACGAGTGATTCTATTTTTGTTCAGAGATGTTTCATAAAAAGCTTAACAATTATTTTACTGTGTTTACACTGTGACTGATGATAGCTTGGATTAATGTGTTTGTCAGGTTTATTTAACCCTGTAAAGCCTGACATATGAGGTCATAGTCATAAACACTTACATTTATTTTAGTTTTAAATAGAAGAGTTTTTTGTGGAGACTTTAGAGATTGTATATTAGAACATTTATTTTGTTTCTCATTTGTATTATACTTGGTCTATTAGTCTTTTTGGCTCATATAGTGAGAATGTGGAAAGTGTAAAAGCTCAGATTTATTTAGAAAGTAAAACTGTTTTAGTCTGATGCTGATATATTTATAGGAACTAGATCAATTTCTGACACTTTTAATGTAAATCAGTGAGATTTGTATAACTGCAAGCAGATATGTACATAATAATATCAGTCACTGCTCTATATCTTTAACAATATGTCTTAGGAAGATTTATTCATTCATTCGTTTTCCTTGATCAAGGTTCGCCACCGCGATGCCCCATTTTAACATTTAATTAGTTTTAAATTGTGTATTATACTTGGTCTATTATATTTTTTTGGCTTAATAGTGTCATATAGTGAGTGTGAAAAGTGGAAAAGCTGTGTTTTATTTAGAAAGTAAAATTATTTATATGGACTAGATCAATTTCTGACACTTTCAATGTAAATTGGTGAGATTTTTATAACTGCAAGCAGATATGTGTGTAATATAAATATCATTCACATCTCTGAATCTTTAATAAGATGTCTTAGGAAGATGTTGTTTTAAAAAACGTATAGTTATGACCAAAGGTTTGTCCTTTTAATAAACGGACAAAGCCGAAAAGAAAATGAATGAATGAATAACAATAATTAATATTAGAGTGATTTCTAAAGGATCGCTCGACTCTGAAGACCGAAGTAATAAAGCTGAAAATTCATCATTAAAATCAGTGGAATAAATTATTAAATTAAATAATAAACTACTTTTTAAACAGTTATCTTATAGTGCAATAACATTTCACAATTTTACATTTTGTACTGTATTTTTGATGAGATAAATGCAGCTTTAGTGAGCAGCAGAAACTTATTGTAAAACATTTAAAAATCCTACTGACCCAAACCTTTGCCCGGTAGTGTATATAATAATAATAATAATAATAATAATAATATAAATTGTATTATTATATTATATTATTCATTCATTAAATTTTTTTCATGTCGGCTTAGTCCCTTTATTAATCTGGGGTCGCCACAGCGGAATGAACCGCCAACTTATCCATCACGATTTTACACAGTGGATGCCCTTCCAGCCGCAACCCATCTCTGGGAAATATATTATATTATATTATATTATATTATATTATATTATATTATTATAATATATTATATTATATTATTATATTGTATTATATTATTATATTATATTATATTATTATAATATATTATATTATTATATTGTATTATATTATATTATTATATTATATTATATTATTATATTATATTATATTATATTATATTATATTATATTATATTATATTATATTATATTATATTATATTATATTATATTATAGATTAATGGTAGCCTTTTGTCTAACAAACAGAAATGTGTTTGGCATGACAGTCAATATAAATATATTAGCCACTGCCCTACCTTATGCAGCAAAATCCTCCTTTTAGACCTGGTATTATAAGTGTTGATGTTGTTTTGGTTGTTAAATTGCAAAAATATATCAAGAATCTGAAATCATTCTCTTTTTCACGAGGCTATTGGAAAACCGAACTTGTAATTCAGCAAAAAATATTTGACCTTTAAAATGTAAAACTCCAAACAATTGCCTAAACAAGATTACTACACTAGGCTAGACTATGTTACAATGAAACTACCAATTATATTTAATGCTGAAAACAAGTTAAAGCAGAATAATATATTATTATACCTCTCTCGCAATACTCATCTGTCATTTTATTACTCATGTCCTTGACCAGCAAATCAGAATAGTCCGCTGGCCAGCAGTTTTGGTTTGGTTTTAAGAGCTGCTGCGAACTCCAGTAATAAATAGCGCTCATCAGTGCAAAGTGCGCGGTTGGACAGTTCCATTTTTGTGTGGAGGGGGACTTTAAATTTGATTGACAAACTTACAATAGCTGAAGTGTTCTATTAATCATTCACATTAAATTACATTCATATTCCGCCTGACATCCGTTACATGTTTTCAATGCAGTTTTTTTCTTTGCTGCTATCTCAGTGGTCTCTGTCCAGGGGAGGCTAAGCCTTCCGCAGCCTTACACACGCTCCGTCTATGATTCTGTAGTTTTTCTTTGAGGAAGCTGCTAATAATATCGACATTATTTATTTTTTTACATTTGTTTAAAACTGCCTTTATTCCATATACTGTAGTTTAACCAATTGAATCAGGATTATTTGCCCTGTGATTTTTCATTTCTTTTATAAATATTTCCCAAATGCTATTTAACAGATTCAGGAATTTTTCACAGTATTTCCTCTAATATTTTTTCTTCTGGAGAAAGTCTTATTTGTTTTATTTCGGCTAGAATAAAAGCAGTTTTCAATTGTTTTTAAGGTCAATATTATTAGCCCGCTTAAGCTATATATGTTTTGGGATTTTCACAAAACCACTGTTAAGCTGCGGTCACACTGTAGTTTTCTCCCTATAGACTTCCATTCATACGCACGCGAATGTGTCATACGAGAAATGCAAGGTCGTGCGTCAAGTTTCGCAGTTCACTGCGTTGCAAAGTTCAAGCTTGGTGAACTCTGACCTACGGAATCGCATCACTTGACTGAGTGAGACCAATCGAGGATCAAAACATGACCTCTCTGGGCAGAAATAATTTAAAGGTGCAGTATGTATATTTGACACCCAGTGGTTGAACTAGGTATTGCACTCCAGGATCAAAACAAACGCAAGCACGGGTTGCCAGATTGAGTACAGGAGTGAGTGATTTAAACTGTGTTCTAAATGAAAGCAACGACAAGCGATAGAGGGAATATTCTCCATATTAAAAGGAGTTTTGGTTCTAACCAACACCTCGAATTGATATATTAGAAACAGCTTCTATTTCTCACAGCTGAACATGTGAAACCTATGACAGTGATGACCTCAGGTAAACCTCATGTGCTTTATTCAGTGCTAAATGCTAACAATGTGAGTTTGAATAGATTATAAACCTTACCGTTTGGTGAGTGAGTGCATATTCTGTGCTTCTGAATGGCTGTATTTACATTTCTGTCGTGTTTCGTCTGGTGCAAACAGCCAAACTGCTCATCACTGCGTATCTCGTCATGAAGCGTGTTGTTAGGACACACGCTTACAATGTAACCTGTTCACCTAATGTTTACGCTGTGATATTTATATCATTTGCTAATTAATAACCTCATGTGGGACTGATTCTGTCCTATTTTGACGTCTGATACTGTCCATTGATGTCTGATACTGTCCATACTGTTAACTTTACCTACACAAAGACAGCGCACCGGCACGAAAAAACCATTATCAAAGCAGAATATCTGACTTCAGCATTGTTTTTCAGTTAAACAAGTATGTTCACAAATATCTGCACAAATATTATGGTATTTTTATGCTTTAGAATAGTCAAAAACTTACATACAGCACCTTTAAATATGGACAGATCACTCGCTTGTTTAAATGTCTAACCATCTTGTTTAATCCCGCCCCTTTTCGCAGTGCCGTACGACAGAATTTTGCATGCTCAAACTCTAGTGCACAGGTGTCAAACTCAGTTCCTGAAGGGCCAAAGCTCTGCACAGTTTAGTTCCAACCCTAATTAAACACACCTGATCAAACTAATTGAGTCCTTCAGACTTGTTTGAAACCTACAGGTAAGTGTGTTGAAGCAGGGTTGCAACTAAACTATGCAGGGCTGCGGCCCTCCAGGAACTGAGTTTGACACCCCTGCTCTAGTGTGACTGTGGCATCATACAATGACTTGCCTAATTAACCTAACTTTATCCTAATTAACCCTAATTAAGCTGAATACTAGTGTCTTGAAGAATATCTAGTCAAATATTATGTGCTAAAATATAATAATTCAGGAGGGCGAATAATTCTGACCTCATCTGTATATGTGTGTGTTCAGGTGTTGAGTGTGTTTGTTAGCAGACATCATGGCTCCTCGGCCGTCCTCAGGGGAGTTATGGGGGCTTCACCTGATGCCTCCTCGTATTCTGGTGGACTGCTGTTTGCCCAACGGGATCCTGGTCAGTCTGGAGTGTCTGAGAGAAGCTCCGCTAACCAGTATTAAACAGCAGCTCTTCAGCGAGGCCAGAAAATACCCACTCTACCACCTGCTGCAGGTACACACACAACACATTTTATGTTTATATAGAGAAGATGTTTATGTATATAATCGTGTGCTTGACTGATGTGTTTGGCGCCATCTACTGGTGTTTCTCTAAACAATGGCAGGTCAGATTTTCCGCATATTAATTCTGAAAATGATTATTATTTTTGCAAATCGTTATTTTATTTCAGTTAATTTTTCAGTGACTGTTCTTAGTTTTCATTTATGGTGATTTAAATTTTATTTCAGTTAATAAAAACATTTTTGACAAATAGTTTTAATTTTCGTTTACTAAAATAACCTTGACTAGCCTGAGCGAGCTCTGATTGGCAAATGAACAAGTTATGACACATTTTATGTTTATATAGAGAAGATATTTATGTTTATAATCGTGTGCTTGACTAATGTGTTTGGCGCCATCTACTGGTGTTTCTCTAAACAGTCGCAGGTCAGATTTTCCGCTTATTAATTCTGAAAACGATTATTATTTTTGCAAATCATTATTTTATTTTAGTAAATTTTTCAGTGACTCTACTTAGTTTTCATTTATGGTGATATTAAATTTGATTTCAGTTAATGAAAACATTTTTGACCAATAATTTTAGCTTTCATTTACTAAAATACCTCGACTTGCCTGAGCTCGCTCTGAATGCTCTCTGATTGGCAAATGAAGACGTTATTGCATGTTTTATGTTTATATAGAAAACATGTTTATGTATATAATCGTGTGCTTGACTGATGTGTTTGGCACCATCTACTGGTGTTTCTCTAAACAGTCACAGGTCAGATTTTCCGCTTAATAATTCTGAAAATAATTATTTTTTAAATTTACTATTTTATTTTAGTAAATTATTCAGTGACTCTACTTAGATTTTATTTTAATGGTGATTTAGAATTTTATTTCAGTTACTGAAAACATTTTTGACCAATAATTTTAGTTTTCGTTGACTAAAATAACCTTGACTTGCCGAAACCACTCTGATTGGCAAATGAAGAAGTTATAACATGTTTTATGTTTATATAGAAAACATGTTTATGTATATAATCGTGTGCTTGACTAATGTGTTTGGTGCCATCTACTGGTGTTTTTCTAAACAGTCGCAGGTCAGATTTTCCATTTATTAATTCTGAAATAAATATTATTTTTGCAAATCATTATTTTATTTCAGTTAGTTTTTCAGTGACTGTTCTTAGTTTTTATTTGTGGTGATTTTTAATTTAATTCCAGTTAATAAAAACATTTTTTACCAATAATTTTAGTTTTCGTTGACTAAAATAACCTCGACTTGCCTGAGACCACTCTGATTGGCAAATGAAGTTATAACATGTTTTATGTTTATATAGAGAAGATGTTCATGTATATAATCGTGTGCTTGACTGATGTGTTTGGCGCCATCTACTGGTGTTTCTCTATACAATGGGAAATAGCGATTAAAAATAGATACAAGTTATGCAAATTGAAGTATAAAATAAAAGTACCTCAGATATCTGGTGCTAGTTTCAGCATCTTTGTGTTTCCTTTGAAAATGCTGAGGAAAATAATTTGTGTTGTTTTTATTCCACTACACTGACTGCGATGGCTAAATTCACTGCTTGATTAGTGAGATTACATGAGATGGATTCACTGGTCAGAAACACAGCACATTGAGGACACCTGCTGGTTACAAGGAGGAAATGCAAAAAGAAAAAGCATAAGCTAAAAAAAAACAGATCGCTAAAGTCACTGTTTGATTAGATTCCGCTACAGAACGAGTGCTTATTATCTCTGAAATAATAATTATTTTTGCAAATCATCATTTTATTTCAGCTTGTGTTTCAGTGACTGTTCTTAGTTTTCATTTATGGTGATTTTTAATTTTAATACATTTTTTTGACCAATAGTTTTAGTTTTTGTTTACTAAAATCGACTTGCCTGAGATCACTCTGAATGCCCTCTGATGGGCAAATGAACAAGTTATAACACACTTTATGTTTATATAGAGAAGATATTTATGTATATAATCGTGTGCTTGACTGATGTGTTTGGCGCCATCTACTGGTGTTTCTCTAAACAGTCGCAGGTCAGATTTTCAGCTTAATAATTCTGAAAATAATTATTATTTTTGCAAATCATTATTTTATTTCAGTTAGTTTTTCAGTTACTGTTCTTAGTTTTTATTTATGGTGATTTTGAATTTGATTTCAGTTAATGAAAACATTTTTGCCCAACAATTTTAGTTTTCGTTTACTAAAATACCTCGACTTGCCTGAGCGCGCTCTGAATGCTCTCTGATTGGCAAATGAAGACGTTATTGCATGTTTATATAGAAAACATGTTTATGTATATAATCGTGTGCTTGACTGATGTGTTTGGCACCATCTACTGGTGATTCTCTAAACAGTGGCAGGTCAGATTTTGCGCTTATTAATTCTGAAACCTGCTGGTTAAAAGGAGGAAATGCTAAAAGAGAAAAAAAAGCATAAGCTAACAAAAAAACAGATCGCTAAAGTCACTGTTTGATTAGATTCCGCTACAGAACGAGTGCTTATTATCTCTGTAATAATAATTATTTTTGCAAATCATCATTTTATTTCAGCTTGTGTTTCTGTTCTTAGTTTCAGTTGTTTTAGTTCTTCATTTATTGTGATTTTTTTTTACAATTTTATTTCAGCTAATAAAAACATTTTTTGACCAATAGTTTTAGTTTTTGTTTACTAAAATAGCCTTGACTTGCCTGAGCCCACTTTGAATGCCCTCTGATCGGCCCACAGGAGGAGTCGTGCTACATCTTTGTCGGAGTGACACAGGAGGCTGAAAGGGAAGAGTTTTACGATGAAACACGTCGGCTGTGTGATCTTCGTCTTTTTCACCCCATCCTGAAGGTCATCGAACCACTGGGAAACAGAGAGGAGAAAATACTCAACAGGGAGATCGGTAAGAGTCAGGACACGATCACACCAAACACCACAACTATGAGGATAACAATAAAGTCATTGTTCTTTTTTAATATTATTATATTACTTTATTTTTGTAAACCTCAACACAATTACAAACAAAACAAAGAAACAACTCTCCATCGGTACATACATTTTTCAAAGTACACTGTAAACTGGTAAAAGTAAATAAATAGACGGCTAAAACAGCTAGAATAGAAGCAGTTTTACATTTATAAAAACCCTTTTTAAGGTCAATATTATTAGCCTCCTTAAGCAATATTTGTTTTGGATTGTCTCCAGAACAAACCACTGTTATACAATGACTTGTCTAATTACCCTAATTAACCTAGTTAAGCCTTTAAATGTCACTTTAAGCTGAATACTAGTGTCTTGAAGAATATCTAGTCAAATATTATGTGCTGTCATCATGGCAAAGAGAAAAGAAATCAGTGATTAGAAATGAGTTATTAAAACGATCATGATTAGAAATGTGTTAAAAATCTTCTCTTCGTCAAACAGAAATTGGGGCAAAAAATATACTGGAGGGCTAATAACTCTACCTTCAACTGTACGTGTGTTCAGGTTTCGCCATAGGCATGCCCATCTGCGAGTTTGAGCTGGTGAAGGACCCGGAGGTGCAGGATTTCCGCAGGAACATTCTGAGTGTGTGCAGGGAGGCGGTGGAGGAGCGCGAGGGTGGAGGCGCACACACACAGGCACTGTACGTCTACCCGCCCAATGTGGAGTCCTCGCCCGACCTGCCCCAACACATATACAGCAAACTCGACAAAGGTGCGTCTGTGTCTTTTTAACACAAGACGGCGCTCTAGGTTAGTGTTTAACAGTAGATGGCGCTCTAGGCTAGTGTTTAACAGCAGACGGCACTCTAGGCCAGTGTTAACTTTAGATGGCACTCTAGGCTAGTGTTTAAAAGCAGACGGCGCTCTGGGCCAGTGTTTAACAGTAGATGGCGCTCTAGGTTAGTGTTTAACAGTAAAAGGCGCTCTAGGCAAGTGTTTAACAGCAGATGGCGCTCAAGGCAAGGGTTTATCAGCAGATGGCGCTCTAGGCTAACAGCGGATGGTGTTATAGTCTACTGTTTAACAGCAGATGGCGCTATAGGCTAGTGTTATACAGCAGATGGCACTCTAGGCTAGTGTCTAACAGCAGACGGTGCTCTAAGTTAGTGTTTAACAGTAGATGGCGCTCTAGGCTAGTGTTTAACAGCAGACGGCGCTCTAGGCCAGTGTTAACTGTAGATGGCACTCTAGGCTAGTGTTTAACAGCAGACGGCACTCTAGGCCAGTGTTTAACAGTAGATGGCGCTCTAGGTTAGTGTTTAACAGTAAAAGGCGCTCTAGGCAAGTGTTTAACAGCAGATGGCGTTCTAGGCAAGGGTTTATCAGCAGATGGCGCTCTAGGCTAACAGCGGATGGTGTTATAGCCAACTATTTAACAGCAGATGGCGCTATAGGTTAGTGTTATACAGCAGATGGCACTCTAGGCTAGTGTTTAACAGCAGATGGCGCTCTAGGCAAGTGTTTAACAGCAGACGGTGCTCTAGGTTAGTGTTTAACAGTAGACGGTGCTCTAGGCTAGTGTTTAACACCAGATGGCGCTCTAGGCCAGTGTTAACTGTAGATGGCACTCTAGGCTAGTGTTTAACAGCAGACGGCGCTCTAGGCCAGTGTTTAACAGTAGATGGCGCTCTAGGTTTAATGTTTTAACAGTAAAAGGCGCTCTAGGCAAGTGTTTAATAGCAGATGGCGCTCAAGGCAAGGGTTTATCAGCAGATGGCGCTCTAGGCTAACAGCGGATGGTGTTATAGCCTACTGTTTAACAACAGACGGCGCTATAGGCTAGTGTTATACAGCAGATGGCGCTCTAGGCTAGTGTTTAACAGCAGAGGGCACTCTAGGCAAGTGTTTAACAGCAGACGGTGCTCTAGGTTAGTGTTTAACAATAGATGGCGCTCTAGGCTAGTGTCTAACAACAGACGGTGCTCTAGGCTAGTGTATGACAGAAGATGACACTCTAGGCTAGAGTTTAGCAGCAGATGGCGCTCTACGTTAGAGTTTAACAGCAGACGATGCTCAAGGCTAGTGTTTAACAGCAGATGGCACTCTAGGCTAACACAGAAGATGACACTCTAGCCAATAGCGTTTAGTTTTCTCACAGCTCTGCCAGTGAGAGTGGTTCAGCTCAAGCGCATCAAATGAACAGCCAATGAGAAGAAGGGGGCGGGGCATGTCAGACACTAGAGAGCATTTGATTGTATGAGGTGGCATTAAAAAAATCGTTGATCCATTTAGACAGAAGTGACAAACTGCAAGCTTTGGATGTTTATATCAGGGTTATATCTTCTAAGTGTGAATTTTGACACTGTTTTAGACATACAAAATAATACTAACATAAAAAAAAAACTTTATTTTAATTCAATGGCACCTTTAACATGAACATATTTCCTCACTAAGGTCTCCTGTTATTCAATTCCAATATTACCTGTGTGTGTGTGTGTGTGTGTCTCTGCAGGCCGTCTGATCGTGACCATCTGGGTGATCGTGTCTCCGTCCAACTCCAAGCAGAAATACACACTAAAGATTGCGCACGACTCTCTCCCAGAGCAGCTGATCGCAGAAGCCATCCGCAAGAAGACACGCAGCATGCATCTGTCAGCGCAGCAGCTGCGTCTCTGTGTGCAGGAGTATCAGGGCCAGTACATACTCAAAGTCTGCGGATGCGACGAATACTTCCTGGAGAAATACCCTCTCAGCCAGTATAAGGTGTGTGTTTGACTCTGCTCTGCATGTTAATAATAGGGTTTATGAATGCATTAGTAAACGTTAAAGTCCCATTAAACTGGAAGCTGTTTTATTTTTATATTGTGACACAGAGAAACGGAATATTAAATGAGTAAACAGTGGGCGTGGCTTGTTTTTTCTACTGCGAGCTGATTGGATGTAGTAAAGTAGGCGTTTCATTCAGAAAGATGAGGAAAAGGGCTTGAGGAGAGTTATTACAATCTATCAGACTCCTCCTGCTCACTATTACTGTTTGTTGTCAAACCGACAGCTGGAGGGGCGTGGTTAAGTATGTTAGCCCTGCCCAATACCTCAGACAGGTAATCTGAGAATTTAACTGAAAACAAACAGGAGGTGCATTTTCAGATTTCAATTAAAGATCACAAGGGAAAACTATTATTATTGTTCTTAATGACATGCACAAATGAATTGTTCACCACAAAACTAGTGATGTGAGCTAACAACATCAGTATGGTTAGTTTTGATTTCATGTGTACTTTAAACTGTGATTATTAATAAATGCTGTACAAATAATGCTCTTTATTAGCTCATGTTAGTACATACATTAACTAACATGATCTAATGCAACCTTATAGTAATGTGTGACCAATTTTGATTCTTATATTCCTGATTAGCCAATCCGTGCCTGTGATGATGATAATGAAGATAATGACGATGATGATATGATGCTGAAGATGATAATGATGCTGATGTGTGTGTGTGTGTTCAGTACATAAGGAGCTGCATCACGCTCTGCCGTCTGCCTCATCTGATGCTGGTCAGTAAGGACAGTCTGTACAGTCAGCTTCCCTCCAGTGGGTTCATGGCTCCGTCATACAGCCGCCGCACGCCCCAGCCCAGCCCCTGTCCTGGAGGAGGAGACCCTGGATCCCCGCGCTCCCTCTGGGCCTTCAACACACACCTGAGGGTGCGGCTGCTGTGCGCAACATACGTTAACGTCAACATCAGAGACATAGACAAGGTCAGACACACACACACACACACACACACACACACACTCGAAGTATAGTCAAAGTTAGTCAAAATTTCAATAGTGAAAGTGATGAAGGGAAATATTCACAGTGTTTCCTATTTGACCCTGTCCACTCTAACACAGGTATTTTCAAAACCACACTTTTTTTTTCTACGCTGTTCGCTGTTAGTCAGGTGACTGAAACAGAACCTTTTATGAAAACTCCAGCCAGGGTGAAGATTTTCTGAATCTCCAGGTACAGTGTTCGTGTGGACGCTACAACTGGAGTTTTCGCCTCATGACAGTGTGTGCACTGTTTTCTCCTTTCTGATTGGCCAACACAGACAATAATCTGGCTCTGTTCTCACTTTTGCATTGATTTGTATGCAACTAACTCGCAAAAATACTTAATTTCCTATTTGGTCATTCATTTTCTTTTCGGCTTAGTCCCTTCATTAATCCGGGGTCGCCACAGTGGAATGAACCGCCAACTTATCCAGCACATGTTTTACTCAGCGGATACCCTTCCAGCCACAACCCATCTCTGGGAAACATCCATACACACTCATTCACTACAGACAATTTAGCCTTCCCAATTCACCTGTACCGCATGTCTTTGGACTGTGGGGGAAAGCAGAGCACTTGGAGGAAACCCACGCGAACGCAGGGAGAACATGCAAACTCCACATAGAAATGCCAACTGACCCAGCCGAGGCTCGAACCAGCCACTTTCTTGCTGTGAGGCGACAGCACTACCTACTGCGCCACTGTGTCCCATTCCCTATTTGGTGTTTTGACGTATTCATGTGGACGGAGACATTTTTAAAAACAAAAGCAGGGAAATCCCTGTTTATAAAAATACCAGTGTGTGGACATGGCTTTAGATTTTTTGGTAAAACTATAGTTCAGGTCACAATTAACTGTATTATCTAGGGTTGAGTATCATTTGGGGTTATTTCGATATTGGTGCTAAATCGATACTTTTAAAACGATACCGGTGGCAAAACGGTGCCTGAACCGATACTTTTGAGCCACAACATTATGGTGGATGACTCTAGAAAAATCTTTTATTTGACAAAGATTTCTTTAATCATTTTAAATGAACATTATAATTGGTTTAAAGCATACATCAATTCATATTTTATATATTTAAATTGAATTGCATTAATATATTTCTTTTGATCATTTGTTTGTTAGCATGAATGCAAGATTTGCATTATGCAATTAACATTACATTAGCTTGCTACTAACCTGTGGAAAGGCTGTGATCAAAATCAGGAAGCACCTTTTTTTTTAGGGTTGGGGCTTGGGACATCAGTAATCTAATGATTTGCCTTGATCTGAATAAGACAGTAATATAATTAAGGGGTTTACATGAGTTGCTTTTTGAATGTTCTTTTCATGATCCCGTTTTACATGTTATATCACATAGACTGATTAACGTCATTGTGTTACCAGCCTATGCACTTTTCTCCAGAGCTTCATGTAATTTCGGGTGTTTCATTTTTAATCTTTTGACTTTAACTGCAGTTCGGCACGTTAACTTTCATTCAGCAACTTATTGTTCTGTATTGAGGTTGAGAATATGACGTAGAGATTGGTGGATGAGTGTTGTTTTAATGGTATTTGATGGCGCACGTCGAATGGAAAGAAAAACCTCCACATTTTGTGATGCTGGTGTCTGTGGTCCTTTAAGCTAATCAAAAATCTCTGTTTACATGATAGACTCTTAATCAGAGTATTGTCTTAATTGTGTTAAAATCTGAGTATTGGTGTCCAAGTAAACGTACTCAGTGAAAGTGCCAGAAGATGTCGCAAGCTGTCAAAGACCGTGCATTCCTCTGCCTTTAAGTTGATTCTGTGAGCCCTCAAATGTTTCATTAAGTTCAATGTGTTTCCCACCTTACGCGCAACTTTTGTAAAGCATCTGCTTCAAGTTGCTGTGTCAGAATACTTGCTTGTAAAATATAGCCATACTTTAGAACGCTTAGTTTAAGCAAATTTGATGAACACGAACATGCGTGTTGATGACTCTAAAGTGAGTCGCTTAAGCCTAGTTCACACTACAGGATTTTAAACATCAGCAGATCGCTGTGCAGTTCACACTACATGACTTGATTTTGTGTCTTTTAATCACTGTGGTGTTTACACTACGTGACACTATGTAAATGATCCACAAGAGGGGGGTCACACACTACATGATCTGACAACAACTGGTTCCCTAACAGCTCAGTCAAGCTACCAAACCACAGCCAATGAAATGTTGAGGGAGGAGCCGTCAGAAAAAGCTAAACACTGTTCTCTGCCTGTGTGCTGATGACATCACTGACAGCGTTTCAAGCTTTCAAGGGAGCATTTCAAAACATCATCAGTCAGCTGATGCATCAGCGGATCAATCACTCATCTGCAAAGTTCAAGTGGAAAGATACACAGTGTTTCTAATTTTTGTTATTTTATAACTCTTTGAAATAAAACTAACATATCTATAACACCCTGACGTTTTCTAAATATCTGTGTCTTTTTAACATAAAACAGTAAAGAACTGAGCATGTCTACCTTTAATTACCATATTGGTTGAAACGACTGCATGCATGTCTGCTTCTTTTCGCTGTGACTTTATATATGCATGTATTTCTTTACCTAGCAACTTCCTGCTAAAATAAACAAAAGTTTCTGATAACAAAAACATAAATTTTCTTCAGATATCTTTCAAAACAGCATATTCTGTGCCGCGAAATAGTTGTTGTTTAAAAGTGAAAATGAAAGTGAGGCTCAGACCTTTGCATGTTCTAGTATCTTAACTACATGTTTATAGGCTGTATTTCCAAAAAAAGAGAATATTTATAGGGTAATGCTGTCATAAAACATGATGACAGACATTCAAAGCTTAATTTTAATATCTCAATAGAAGTTTTGAATGTAAATATGATGTGAGAAAGGTCAGAATGAGCATTATGGTAATTCTAATAGTTACAGAACTCTAGTTCCACTGTTAATATAGTCTACTCTTGTGTCCGTGTTAACACAGAATGAAGCGAGAGCATCGATGCCCATTCTGGCCAATCACAGACGTTTCTGTTCAGCTCCTGAACACACAGCCATTCAGCTTATGCTGATATGCTATCTCATTGGCTGCAGCTCGTCACTACATCTGACCACACGTGGGGTCGAGTCGGCCGACTGCTCTAGAATATTCTGCATGCTAGATATTGGATTTCCGTCTGCGAGGTGTCGGCGACGCTTCAGCGAGCCTCTTTGACGCGTTGTTCAGTAGTTCACACATAAAGACTGCCGAGCGCCGTGCACCCGCAGATTTTTCTCCGATCACAGCCCGATCTGTCGGTGAGCTTGTTAACTTTCAAATTGGGCTCAAATCAGGCTTAAAATCCTGTAGTGTGAACTAGATATTACCGGATGCGCTGTACTGCACGCGTTGTCTACTTGCGTGTATTACATAAGCAACAAGAACAAACGCCTAACATCGCAGATGGTGTCTGTATTCCTCAAAGTTGTTTAAAATTAAGTGTTAGGAGATGGTGTGACACAATGTGACCTATGTGTGCCTTTGATTTACCCCCTGATGCTTCTTATTTCCTTGTAGCAGCACCAATGACACCGAAATTAGTCAACGAAATTCATATGCTGATTCGGTCCGGTTCATACCCGTTACATAGGGTTTCAGTACCCAACCCTAGTATTAACTAGTGTTAGCCAATTCGAATGTTATCACTCGATTGAATAGGCGTTATCAGTGGTTATCAGCTGATAGATATTGGCCAGTATGGGCCTTCTGCGCCTACTGGTAGGCTCTGAAGGTTGTTATCATACATCAACTTGGTTAATCAGCTATAGATCACATATGGCTGTGGCTGGAAGTTAAGGAGAATTATTTTTATTATTTAAAAAATTTCCCATTAATTGTACTTTATTGACATCTACCCCAATCCTAAACCCAACCGTCAAAGTAATGTAAAACAGATGTAAATCTAAAGTCTTCTCTATTAGTTTAGCTGATTAACCATGTGGATGGATGATAACAGCCTTCTGAGCTTACCAGTAGGTGCAGAAGGCCCCTACTGGCCCATATCTATCAGCTGATAACCACTGATAACGCCCATTCGAGTGATAACATTCAAAGTGGGTCACTAGTGACCTAATCATTATTATTTCTGAGTGTGCCTCACACAGGTGAGTGGGCTTGACAAACCACCTGTAGAAAACACACTTTTTCATCTCTCTGACACTTTACCCAGCACTTGCATCAGTTTTGCAACAGACACTTTCTTACAATCACTACATATAAAAAATACAACATTATGCATTTATGTAGTGTGCTTCACACAGGTGAGTGGGCTTGACAAACCACCCATAGAAACACTCTTCTCTCTCTCTCTCTCTCTCTCTCTCTCTCTCTCTCTCTCTCTCTCTCAAAAAAACAAAAAATAGATAAATAAATTAATTGCCCCTCCTAACTCTAGCACTTAATTCTCAGAGCACTTACAGTTGTATAATTATCACATGTTGTGTGTATTGCCTCTTTATATTGAATTGCTGAATACCTCTACAATTCTTAGTCGGTTTGGACAAAAGCGACTGTTAAATGACTAAATGTAAATGTTATTGCCTGCTTGTTATTATGATATCAATAGTTCATTAGTATTTTTAAAGTATGATTTTATTCTACATCCCTAATCCTGCCAAATACCTAAACTCAACTACTACCTTACTATTAATCAACAGCTGAGTAGTAGTTTATTAAGCTAGTAATGTTTGTAATGGTGTGTTTGTAAAGTGTTACCAATTGTTTTTCTTATTTTATTAAAGGTCTTGTGAAGTGCTTCGAAATGTGCATTTCTGTTTGATGTGTTACATAATTTCAACTAAAACACAAAGAGAGGGCAGGAACATATAGTAGTCCCTCACCTTTTTCTCACAGCTCTGCCTGTGAGAGTGATTGAGCTCAAGCGCATCAAATGACAAGAAGGGGGTGGGGCATGTAAGATACTAGTGAGCATTTGATTGGTCAGATTATTTGATGAGAGACTGAAGTATTAGGTGATGTCAATTTTTTATATATATATTTATGGGGAAGTTTTAGGGATAGGGTTGGGGGAGGACCATAGAAAACAGTTTGTACAGTATACAAATAATGGAAACAAGGGTTGAGCTGATAGACGATGCCATCGTCTATCACCGATGGCTGATAAACTTCACGATGCTGAGCCGGCATCGAGATCCTTTGCCCCACATTTATATTAATATATAACTTATTATTTGCATGTCATCTTAATAGCAATTACGGTCTTTTCATGAGCTGTGTTAAATTTGACATATAGCTGCCGGAATGAAGGATTATACAGCCCCTCTCGCGCTTAAAATGTGTAGATTCAGTGGCAAACGCTGTTACAGTGAATGGCTTTAGTTATTTTCATAGCGGACTTGAAGCCACTGGAAGTCTTTTATCCACTCTTGGAAAAGTGTAAATGGTGGATTAACATTCAGCACATGATCACTAATAAGATGTGTCATTATTAGTAACTTTAGGTGCTTTCTAAAACTAAATCTGTCAGTGTTATTTTCATTCTCTCATCTTCAGCGCTTCACATTTTCACGGTTGTAGCTCCTCATATGTAGGCAGAAGGCATTGACTGAGTGATTGACAGCTGATATTAACCAATCCATTTGCGTTCAGTTATAGAGCAGTGGGCCTATAAGAAGAGCACAAAGGCGGGGCAAGCATTGCGGGGTTTTTTTACTTCAGCATATTCACATAACAACTGTTTTAATCTTTTCCTGAGTGCTGCGTTTGGCCCTTTTAGGTGCAAAGATGCATTCTGCATAAATGTCTCCTAAATCTACGCACGCGGTGAGGGTTTTGCAGTGAAAACAGGTTGCACTGCAACAATTTCGCACAAATGCTTCCAGATATATTTTAGGTCGCATAAAATGTTACTTTACTTGTTATTATTTCCTCATAATAATAATAATAATAATAATAATAAAATAAGGAAGTTATCATCAATCACAACACAAATTTCAGTGAACTCCAAATGAACTCTCGTCTCCTCCACCAGCTGTGGGAAAAAGCCATTATAACCACACAGATCACTCTGCCTATTCATGCCAGAGTTCTGCGGAAAAAAGTGATTGACAGGTGGTCATTTGTGTGCAACTTGATTTATTTATGGTTTGGTTATGGGTAAAACAAAGACCATGTGGGTCAGGTAGTGAAAACAGTAGGCTACAATTAATTTATTAGTTATGAATTAATTTATATTTAACAACAACCACCCCCAATGATGCCATCGTCCATCGCGATGTTTCACATCAGACATAGTACGATGCCAAATTGGTCAACAGCCATATCACCCTGCAGCCCAAGACCGGTTACTCACTGAAGCTAAGTAGGGCTGAGCCTGGTCAGTACCTGGATGGGAGACCACATGGGAAAACTAGGTTGCTGTTGGAAGTGGTGTTAGAGAGGCCAGCAGGGGGCACTCACCCTGTGGTCTGTGTGAGTCCTAATGCCCCAGTAAAAAAGAAGGGGGCACTACACTGTCAGTGTGTGCCGTCTTTCGGATGAGACGTTAAACTGAGGTCCTGACTCTCTGTGGTCATTAAATATCCCATGACACTTCTCGTAAAGAGTAGGGGTGTAACCCTGGTGTCCTGGCCAAAGTCCCTCAATTGGCACTTTCCCATCATGGCCTCCTAATCATCCATCCACTGAATTGGCTCTATCACTGTAAGCTCACTGGCGCCGTTATCCTGTGGCTGCCATCGCATCATCCAAGTGGATGTTACACACTGGTGGTGGTGTGAAGAGACTCCCCTCATGATTGTGAAGAGCTTTGGGTGTATGGCCATACACAATAAATGCGCTATATAATACACATTACATTACATTACAACATCGCCCAACCCTAATGGAAACCCATCAAATGTATTCAGAATTCACAAAAACAAACATTTTGTGTGTCTCAGATCTACGTCAGGACAGGAATATATCATGGAGGAGAACCGCTATGTGACAACGTCAATACTCAGAGAGTACCCTGTTCCAACCCAAGGTAACACACACACACACACACACACACACAACACACACACACACACACACACACACACACACACACACACACACACACACACACATAACACAAAACAAAACAAAAAGATCATGTGACAATGAAGATTGAAGTAACTATGCTGAAATTTTCAATCACAGCAGTAAATAACATTGTTAATAGATATTTAGAATATATTTTCAGCACAAAAGCAGCAAAGCTTTGTTATGCCAAAAACTAACCATTTCTGTTTTTCCACTCGTTATCATGCGGAGAAGAAGCAGAACTGTTTTATCAGACTAAACACACTTTAGGCTTCTGTTATATTGCTGATCTGTGCAGTTGAATAAAACGCACAACATATTAAAGCCTTGCTGCTGATTCCCTGTCTGAGGATGTGTGACGTCATTAGCATGAGCATACACAACATACACACTCCGTCTCACTAGTTAAAGCTGATGATTTCTCTGGAACATTCTTAACCATTTTGGACAATGAGTCCATAAAAAATATAAATAACACCGTTTTATTGGATTTTTCTAATCAAAACTTCGGTGACACTTCACTTGAAGGGGTGTTCATAAGACTGTCATTAAACTTTTATAATCATGACATGACACATGCTTTTAACAACTGTTATTAAGTGTCATTCGCTCAGTTATGTCATTTTAAATGCAGAGATGACTTTATTTGTTATGGCAACTTGACATAAACAATTACATCACAACCTGTTTTTGTCTTTGTCATGACAACTTGACGTTGCTAAGACAACAAAACCTGTCATAACAGGATCGTCATAATGCATTATAATTGTGTCATGAACATTTTTCTGATCTCGTTTTCACTGTATTTGCCATTAAAATGTCTCATCAAAAGTGTCGTTACTCTGTCAGATCCTTTTTAACAGCGTCATTAATATTTAATGACATTTAAACGACAATTTTGGCTTGTACCGCGCTGTAGTTAAAGGGGAAATGAAGCACTCAGTCAAGTTTAGATTATTTTGTAAATTGGATTTCACTTTAATGAAAATATTTTAAACAAACTCAATTAATGTAAACATTTAGCAGAAAACAACATGTTTTACTATAGATTTTAGACCTAGGGCGCCACTATCTTGGAATGTTGCTGTGTCTGACGTCACGGGGTTGGTTCTGTTCCCTCAGCTGAACAGATATAATGGAAGAAATGGACTGAAAACAGAGACTGGAAAGCCTAATTTAACCCAATGTGTGAAGTTGTGGACGTGGAGCTGCTGCAAATACAAGCATCAGTTGTGTGTCTAATATAAAAGTGTATATATTTACTCTATTTTTCTTTTTCCCCTTTTAATTGTTGATTGGATGCGCTTTATTTTATTATGCTGCCTGACTGCCTGTATAAGTTTCACGGGTTTACGGACTGAACACAGAGACTGGACAGCCTAATTTAACCCAATGCATGAAGCTGTAGACGTGCATCACAGAGCTGGTGCAATTTAAGTGTCTTAAGTTGTGTATTTTTACTACAGCTAACTCTGTAAAAGCCAATAGGTGCGTCCCAAATCCATACTTATGCACGTTTCTACGCCATTGTAGTATAAATAGTGTAAGTAGTGCGTTCACACTGAAAACTCTAAAAATAATTCAAGAGTTCACACTTAGCTGATGATTGATTATAAAGCTTGTTTGGCATGCTGTCCCGAGAGAGAGCCCTGAGCTTATGAGATCCTCGAGCCCTGGGCTCCTTCCCGTTTGCAGGACAGGAGGGGAGTTTGAGCTCAGGTAGATCTCGTTAAACTCCCCCGGCTTATTCTAGCTGAATGATGGATATGAATAACTGAGGAGAGGTGCACTTAGAGCTTAAAGCTTGACTATGGTATCGATTTTGTGTGTTCAATTTACTTAGAGTGCGAGTTATTTGGACTGTGGGAGGAAACCGGGGAGTCCGTTTGGTTTAGTAGGGACTTAAACCAGCAGCATTCTTGCTGTGCGGCAACAGTGCTAATCACTGGGCTGCCGTGTCGCCCTTCTGAAAAGGAGGAAAAATAGAGGTGGGTGGGTTCTTTAAGACGAAGATATTGAGATAAGAAATTTCTGGTTATTTATAGTAAGTTAGGAGTCGTCTGATTGACAAATCGATTATGAGCTGATGCTGGAACAGCTGAGAACAATCATAAGCACGTGATCCTCTCGAAATTTGTTTATACATAAACTTCACTAAGTGCACTTTAATTACCTGGATGATGCACTAATTTAACCGGTAAAATGATGTGTGGAACGATGGACACTTCACACACTCAACGACACACTCAACGTTTGTTTACGTAACAGAAGGGGCGGAGCTATCGGGTGCACTTGTAGATAGTGAAAGCAAAATTCTCCTACAAGAGTGATTATAGCGCCTCCCGATGGTGAATGCGGTTATACTCATGGCAGGTATTATTTGGTCCTTTATTTAAATTTGTTTACATTTATTTATTTCACTAATTTGGCAACCGTCAAACGTCATCAGGGAATCTGTTTGCATTTCCGCTTAGTAAAAAAACATTAGTGTTCCAGCTGGGTCGACACTACATACATATACTACGCTGTTAAGTGTGTAAGTGCATAAGTACATAGTGCATAGTGTGCCATTTTGGACACAGCTATAGTCTCCCTTTGCACTGAACTTGGAGAGTTATGTTCACACAGCTACATTACACATCAACTAAAGTTTAAAATATGATATCATAGTGGACCACCTCTTTACCGTCAAAAAGTATATATATACATATTGATGCCGTAAAATTCATGACATATTTATAATGCCTCATGACAATCATGTTTATGATTGATTGAAGTTTTGTTGTTTTGGTACCGTCAAGTTGTCATGACGAAGACAAAAACAGATTGTGATGTATTTATTTATGTCAAGTTGTAATGACAAACAATGTCATCTCTGCAGTTATAATGACATAACTGAGCCAATGACACTTAATAACAGTGTTGTAAGCATGCATAAAATCTCATTCACATTTATGATTACAAAGCTTTAACGACAGTATTGTAAACACCCCTTGAAGTAAAGTGTCACCGGAACATCTTAGAGTTTGTGACTTTAGCTCAGTATTTGGGTTTGTTCATATCTGACCCAATACTGACCCACACATCTGTCCTCTCTGTCATGTGACCCACACAGGTGGAACGAGTGGTTGTCATATGATATTTACCTGACGGATGTACCACGTTCTGCACGTCTCTGTTTGTCCATCTGCTCCGTCAAGGGCCGCAAGGGGGCCAAAGAGGTGATTTTGTGTGTGTATGTGTGTGTGTGTGTGTGTGTGTGTGTGTGTGTTTGTACAAATGTTAGATGTAATTCAACACAGGTTCTTTCTAAAAACGTAGTCTTATGTACGTTTCTGGAGATTGCAAGTTATGTAGCCAGTGGTACGTCTGGCTGCAATTCAATTCATTTTTTAAAATCAAACGCTACCCGGCGGTGCAACGCTGTTCCTTTTCGCGCTTACCAGCTGACCGCTTACCTCAGTGTGGATGACTTTCCCGCTGCAACCAGTTTGTCCAGTTAGATCGTCGTGTACATCGGCAGACTTGAGACGCAGAGAGGAGTTGATCTGGTAAAGAACGATTCCAGAAAGCAGGTAAGACAAAAACAAAATCCAAAAAAATTAAAAATAAACGAGCAAATAACAGGGTGAAGTAGGGAAGTAGGTGAGTGGGCGGGCGGGTCAATCGATAAAATTGGTTGGGTTTAGGGAAGGAGGAAGGTGGGTCAGTCGGTCAGTCAGTCATCCAGTCAGTCAAACAGTCAGTCGACAGCGGCTATTGGTGGGTTTACGCGAGAACAGCAGGCGCGAATGGAACTTGCGAGAGAAATTTGAGATCTCAAAAAGCGTACACATCTGCCTCTCGTAGATTTGCAAAATAAAAACTGCAAAAATACGTACCTCCCGGGATGTATTTTGCGGCCACCAGAAAAATGTGTAGAGGTACGTTTTAAAAATGAGCCAGGGTTGATGTAATTAGTAAAAAATATAGGTGGGCATAGATAATTTAAAAATAATCTAGATTAATCTCAGTGTAATCTTGGAATTAATCTAGATTAATCTCACTGTAATCTTGGAATTAATCTAGATTAAAATGGCTCATTTGAATTCTGCATTCAGAATATGTGTGCTACCCAAATAATGACTAAAGTAAGTCTCTGAGAACGGGTTTCTCAAGCCAGGTGGCGCATTAGACCAGGGGCTCATCTCCTGTTTCCAAAATGCATCACAAACTGCTTGAGGAACTGTTCTACTATGATAATTGGTGATGGAAATAAATGATGTTTAATAAGATGTACTTGTGTTTACTCACTGTTTATTCAGTTCAACATCAATGTTGAGCTGTAGGCCTACATAAGCTCCAAACAGTGATTTATGATGACCTTAATCTGACTAAAGTCATAACTAAACTAACTGTTTTCTGTTTTTTTACTAACTAAACAGAAATGGAATTAAGACGTGGAGTATGCAGATATTAGTGGCATTATTGAAGTAAACACCGCGATCAAACTATTACCGTCATGTAGGACTTTTTAACATAATTTCCGACAAGATCCACCAGTTTGTCACGGGGGCATTAATGAAATGTTCATGAGTGAATGTGAAACTGCCGAACTGCAGTTAAAGTCACCCAAAATGACAGGAAACTCTTACATGAAAGCACTTGACGTAAACACCTTCATTCTATTATTGTCTATTAAGGTGAATAACTAGATTACAGATGTCCATGTAAGCGTAGTCAGTAGTGTCTAAGAAGTAAGTGAAAGATCCAGAAGGGCATCCTGCTGATTTGATTCAGAAAGACACTTTTTTGTCAGACACTCACCGGTTTGACTTTCATTCACCGTCATTAATTTTAAAAAGCAGCCGCTCCATTTTATTTGTATGTTTTACTGGAACACTTAAACTCTACAGGTGCCTGATAGTTAGATGTGGAGCTAACATTAGTCAGATTCACTCTAGTGAACTGCATCCATGTTAGCACATCACATTTGATGTGGTCATTTCACAGTAGGAACACACACAGGTTCGAAGACTCGTTCTCGCCACCTACAGTGCAATTCGGCCAGGTATACATCAGCGCTAAAATATCAAGGTGAAAGTCATCATAGCTTGCGTAGAATAGACCCAGCTCAGAACCCAACTTTGAGAATAGATTAACGGCAATATTTTTTTATCGCCAGATAAGAGTCTCGCGTTAACACAACATGTTAACGCTGATAACGGCCCACCACTAGTTAAAAAGTAACTAGTTACTGTAATCAAATTACATTTCAGCTGAAAAAGTAACTAAGGGATTAATAGCAGTTAATTTAATTACAGTTTCTCATAATGGACATGCTTATATTCAATCATTCATTAATTTTCCTTCAGCTTAGTCCTTTATTTATCAGGGGTCACCACAGCGGAATGAACCGCCAACTATTCCAGCATATGTTTTACACAGTGGATGCCCTTCCAGCGGCAACCCAGTACTGAGAAACACCCATAAACACTCATACACTACGGCACTTAGTTCATCAATTCCCCTATAGCGCATGTGTTTCGACTGTGGGGGAAACCCGAGCACCCAGAGGAAACCCACGCCAACATGAGGAGAACATGCAAACTCCACACAGAAACACCAACTGACCCAGCCGAGACTAGAACCAGTGACCTTCTTGCTGTGAGGCCACAGTGCTAACCAATTCAGAGCAGAGTAATTGATATATTTTGCTGAATAATTTATTTTTTTACCAAAAACATATATCAAGATAATTTTATATGTGAGAAATTACAATTAATTAACCCCTGTGTGGGTTTCCTTCGGGTGCTCCGGTTTCCCCCACAGTTCAAACCCATGCGGTACAGGTGAATTGAATAAGCTAAATTGTCCGAAGTGTATGAGTGTGAAGTGAGATGGGTTGTGGCAGGAAGGGCATCCGCTGCATAAAATATGTGCTGGATAAGTTGGCGGTTCATTCCGCTGTGACGACCTCAGATTAATAAAGGGACTAAGCCAAAAAGAAAATGAATGAAAGAATAACTCAATGTGTCCTGTGGGGCGTTTTCATCCACTCTGGGCTGATTTTGAGTCTTAATTTGGCCACAACTTTCTCTGTGTTTCAGCAAATGGGATGATTTTTGGTGGCAAATCTTATTTTGACACACATTTTGGGAAAATACTTTGACAATTTAGTTTAACAATACACTCTAGGCCAATTGACTCCTCTTTCTTTATGTTGGGGGCTGTTTTTGCCCCATTGGCTTCCATTCTAATCATATTTTTTGATTGCAAGGCAGAAGAGGACACAATATACAGTCTGTACACAACAAACATCATTACAGCAATGGGGAGTCCTCATAAAGATGATACCTGTGTGTGCTGTACCTGTGTGTGTGTGTGTGTGCAGGAACACTGTCCGCTGGCCTGGGGAAACATCAACCTCTTCGACTATAAGGACACGCTGGTCAGCGGTAAAGTGGCTCTGGGATTGTGGCCGGTTCCTCACGGGCTGGAGGATCTGCTCAACCCCATTGGAGTGTCGGGATCAAACCCAAACAAGGTCTTAAAACTGAAGATGCATTAAAGTAAAAAATCTGAACCAAAAACAAAAGGAATATCTCAACATCTAATTCAGATCTACAGTTTACTTTGCTCTCTGTGTTAAAAATGACAAATCTTTCCACAAATGCATCTGTTTTACATTATTAATACATAGTGCTAGTGGATCTGTTGGCACTTGCACTCTGCATTGAAAAAATATACATGTTTAATCTTTAATTACTTTTAAAGGGAACCTATTATGCAAAAATCACTGTTATAAGGGGTTTAAACCCTGTTGTGTGTCAGCAGTGTATGAATATCTCCAGCCTCTAATGGTAAACCTGAATTAATTCTATTGTTTATAATCAGACTTGATAAAAACAGTCTGCAGAAACACTTTGATTGACATTCTTCCTTTGTACGTGTCATCAGAGGGGGAAAGCCCCACCCACTAGTGCCCATCTCTCTCTCATTAGCATAGGAGGTTAGTCTTGCTTTTGAATCTGCCAATATGCTGACACAAAGGCATTTGTAGCTCCGCCCTCTTTTGAAAAGAGCACAATCTCATTTGCATTTAAAGTGACAGTCACTAAAACACCACAATTAGGATCAAAGCCTAAAGGGGTCAGCTTCAGAGAGCTAAAGAACATTATCTGTGTGTTGTTGAGCTGAAACTTCAAACCTGTGTGTGTGTGTGTGTGTGTGTGTGTGTGTGTGTGTGTGTGTGTGTACCAGCCCCAGACAGTAGCTGTAGCCCAGCTCACGAGAGATGCTCCAGTTAGCGTGCTCCTCGATCTGCTGCTCGTCAGGAAACACCACCGTCTGATTAAACCAGGGAAACTCCAGCTCCACACACGGCGTCTCCTACACACACACACACACACACACACACACACACACACACACA
>CAIGQZ010001345.1:31897793-31908741 GCA_903798205.1 Danio tinwini | reverse complement strand
TGATGATGGACCACAGGTTCTCTATGGGGTTCAGATCAGGTGAACAAATTAATAGCCTGTATTAATTTTTCCCTTTATACACCAGTGTGAATACTGATATTTTTGATGTTGAATTTCAAACAGGGCTAATGTAAAGGCCAAAGGTTTAAGTTATTCAGTTACAAATGGCCTACTGATGTTTCGCTTTTATATTTTACATTAGGCTATAGACCAATTACCATGTTTGTAAACATTCAGGATGCGCGCGCAGGGAGGTGGCAGAAAAAAAACAGGAGCGCTAGCATTTAGTGAGGGAATGACATCCGATGCAGTACAGAGTTTGTTGTTGTCTTAGAAATAAGATATATTGATTACATATTATATATATTATTTACATAATGCTTTCAGCGTATTATAACAGCTCGTCACCCAGTGATAAGCGCAGTGATTCTGCAAAATTAATGTTAAAGTGAGCGGCGTTCGTCTGACAGGTCCATTTGCGATAGCACTCTCCCAATGGATATTGAATAAGACGAAATGACCAAGCCTCCAGCCCCAAATACACAATCTCATTAAAGCTCCAAGGGATTTTACAAGAGAGAAGTTAAAGGTCTACAAGTGTTTGGATGCCAACAATTGTGTTCTGTGTGGTCATGTGCAGGAAATAATGTTCCCTGATTACCAGATTCAAAACTATGTAGTGGTAAAAACCGAGGTTCTGCCGAGCCAAAGACAAGGAAAAAAAAGACGGAGCTAATGTTATACAAGGCCTGGGTGATCATCAACAAGCAGAACAACTGCATTCTGACAGCGAACTACACCTGAACTTACGGCAGGGTATGTGAACTTGCACATAAAGGTAAAGTTGGTTTTATATTCGCACATTCAGACTTTCTCCTTAATAATATCATTTCATAAAAGTATTATTTGCAAACTCTAAATAGCGAAATCATATTAGCAGACAATGACTATCACAGTACAACATTGTTCACAGTGAAATAAACAGTGTTCATGTTGTTTTCAAGTCACTTGCAGGTTATTTCAGAGCGAATACTCAAAGTGCCGTGGTAAACAATATAGGGAGTGTGTCACAAGCTGTCACTGAATGAATGAGTGAATATAAAACCAACTTTAATAACTTACACTGTCACGTTTCATTCTCAGCATTCAGTGTCCGCAGTTTAATTAACCATGTGCAACTGTTTATGCTGTAATCATTGCTGCAATCAAAAACGAGTAATGTATATCATTCAGCATAGCCTAAAGTTACCTGATATAACATGAGAACTGCAGAGTCCAGCATTTATAATTAAATCTTCACTTCATTCAGCTCACTTTTAGCCAAAAACATCTGCAGTCAGCATTGTAAGCAGTGTGGTGAATGGTAAAAGTTAAGTTTTCTAATTTTGGACTTGAATTTGGCATCCTACCGCAAAACACCACATGTTTGCTATTGCAGCCGGTCATTTTTCTGCAACCGGGGACCCGTGTGACATCATGTGTGACGTAGGTTGGTAATTCGTCTATTATTTGTGCATAAACAAATATAGTAATGAACATAACGTTTGTTTGAAAACAACATTTTTTTGTGTCATCCTTACTGCAAACTTTTAAGAGTGATAATATCATTAAATGTGGAAGGGGGGGTCCCTCCAGGCAGATCTGATGGGAGGTTTAAATTTTGGGAGAACCAAGGAATCTCTCGGCTTCAGGATGTGTTTGATGAAGGCCTAATGTCTTTTGAGGATTTGAGACAAAAACATCAATTATAACAGGACTTCTTTCGTTTTTTACAAAGTAGGAACTATATTTTGAAGGATACCTCGTTATGTTCTAATAGAAGTCTGTCTCCTACAGAAACGTTTATTTTTTAAACATCCGGAAAGAAGTCTGTGAGCTTGTTATATAAGGTACTTAATGGTACATTTGAGAAACAAGTGATTTTGAATACTAGATCGGTTTGAAAAAGGGAACTTTCAGTCTATAAGTGAGAAAGAATGGGATGATATCTGGAAATATGCTAAATCTATCTCAGCATGTAACCGTGCCAAAGCAATACAATTTAAAACTGTGCACAGGTTGCATATCTCACCAAACCGTAGACATACATTTAACAATGCCCTTTCACCTCTATGCCTTAAGTGTAAAACACAAATTGGCACTCTCACTCATTGTCTCTGGTCATGTAATCAGATACAAATATGCTGGGCCAAGATTGTATCTGAAATGTGCATTCTTTTTGACAAGGAGTTGACTATGGACCCTGTGTTTTTGGTGTCTTGGTCTATCGGATCAATCTTTGACTTTATCCAATGAAAGGAGACTTTACAATCTTCTTTGCAGCCAGGAAAAATATATTATTGAGATGGATAAGCGATAAGACTCTGACTATTTCAGGATGGCACAAGATTTTAATGGAACTAACCCCGCTGGAATATTTAACATGTTGCCGGCCAGATCAGTTCTATAATGTTTGGAAGCCTTATATTAGCAATTTAGAGGCTGATTTGTCAACTATTCTGTGGAAAGGCTTTCCTCCCTAAGCACCTCAAGTGACTGCATAGAATTTTCAATTTGTATTGTGCTACCAATATGCTTTACCTATTTTATTTTAATTATTTTATTTCTATTTATCTCGGGTTTTTTATGTATTCTGAATATCAGAATTTCTCCCTTTTTTTGTTACCTGTATTTTTGCTTTGTGTTTTGTTAAAGTTGAAAAATGTTCAATAAAGACGTTTGACAAAAAAATGTGGAGGGGGGCCTTACAATATTTTCCGGGGGAAAAGGGGGTCTCAGACAAAAAAAAGGTTTAGTACCACTGATTTAAGACTTAGAACACAAAAGAAAACTAAAGCTGCTATGTGACAAGGTGTATACAGAGTTCCCACCTGGAATCAAGACCTGGAGAGTACTTAAAAAAAAAAAAAAAACACAGGTTCTTGAAGGTGCTGGAATAAAATTTGAAATTAAATTTATGAATTTATTTCAAGAATTGTACTCAATTGTCAAAAACAGAATGAAAAGAACTGAAAAAAATCCTAAACGAAAAATCTTACATTTTAATTTTATACAATAACACTCACAAATGATGCACATTTTTATCAATATTTCAGAATATTCATTACTTGAATATCACCAGTATTGAATTCAACCAATCGGATTAAAGTTCTTTCAAAACGATACTCAAAATTTTGGAAAATTACACTGACATTTTTTATGTACATATGAAGTGTGAGTGAAATGTTCAGTACAGTAAGGACTTTTATGGTGATACATATTGTACACTCACCGGCCACTTTATTAGGTACACCTTACTAGTCCCAGGTTGGACCCCCTTTATGCCTGAACTGTCTTAATCCTTCGTGTCATAGATTCAACAAGCTACTGGGAATATTCCTCAGAGATTTTTCTCAATATTGACATGATAGCATCACACAGATGCTGCAGATTTGTCGGCTGCACGTCCATGATGCCAATCTCCCATTCCATCTTATCCCAAAGGTGCTCTTTTGGATTGAGAACTGGTGACTGTGGGGGCCATTTGAGTACAGTGAACTCATTGTCATGTTCAAGAAACCAGTCAGAGATGATTCACGCTTTATGACATGGTGCGTTATCCTGCTGGAAGTAGCCATCAGAAGATGGGTACACTGTGGTCATAAAGAGATGGACATGGTCAGCAACAATACTCAGGTAGGCTGTGGCGTTGACACGATGCTCAATTGGTACTAATGAGCCCAAAGTGTGCCAAGAAAATATCCCTCACACCATAACACCACCACCAGTAGCTTGAACCGCTGATACAAGGCAGGATGGATCCATGCTTTCATGTTTTTGATGCCAAATTCTGACCCGACCATCTGAATGTGTCAGCAGAAATGGAGACTCATCAGACCAGGCAACATTTCTCCAATCTTCTATTGTCCAGTTTTGGTGAGCCTGTGTGAATTGTAGCCTCAGTTTCCTGTTCTTAGCTGACAGGAGTGGCACCCGGTGTGGTCTTCTGCTGCTGTAGCCCATCTGCCTCAAGGTTGGACGTGTTGTGTTGTGTCTCTGACCTCTGGCATCAACAAGGCATTTGCACCCACAGAACTGCCGCTCACTGGATAATTCCTCTATGTTGGACCATTCTCTGTAAACCCTAGAGATGGTTGTGCGTGAAAATCCCAGTAGATCAGCAGTTTCTGAAATACTCAGACCAGCCCGTCTGGCACCAACAACCATGCCACGTTCAAAGTCACTTAAATCACCTTTCTTCCCCATTCTGGTGCAATGCTAAATGCATTGAGTTGCTGCCATGTGATTAACTGATTGGAAAATTATGTTAACGAGCAGTTGGACAGGTGTATCTAATAAAGTGGCTGGTGAGTATGCTGGGGGCTCAATTACAAAAGGGCTTGAATTTAAATTAATGGTGCTTTAAAAAGTGAATCCGCGGATCATGAAAGTGTGGAAACCCAGTGTACAGTAAACAGAACTAAGTTTTTATAAGCTGTCAACCTCAAAACAAAAGAGTGTTTAAAGGAATAGTTCGTCCAAATATGACATTTTAATCAGTAAATGCCACAATCTCAGTGGTTTTCTCACCCTGCGTGGCACACAGAAGCTCAGCGGCTCCAGCAGGTCTTTGATGGTCAGCAGCCTGTAGAATCTGAAGACTTCACACACCCTGATGTTCAGGCCCCGTTTGGGCATCACACCTAAACACACCAGCCAATGGGTGACTCATCAACATCACCTTTTTGTTTAAAAGTGTTTTTTATTGAACATGTTAGATAGGAAACATGCAACAGACAACCATCAAACTCATCACACACATATACATCAAGGTTCTATAAAAAATATCTGTATAATTATAAATACGAGAAGGAAAGAAAGAGATAAGGGAAAGTTCTAGTCTTCTAAAGTAACTAAAGGCTACATCTACATCAGGTGATCTACAACAGGTCACCAAGTAAGATAACACATATCAGTACATCCTCTTATATCCTAGTTGTTCTAAGGTCAAGTGGTGTAAAGGGTCCATGAGCCATTGCTTAAAGGTTGGAGCACATCAACAACACTCTTAAGGTCGTTGCACACTGAATCCAAAATTTTTGGTGTCTCAGTGGTTAGCACTGTTGCCTCACAGCAAGAAGGTTGCTGGTTCAAGTCCCGGCTGAGTCAGTTGTCATTTCTGTGTGGAGTTTGCATGTTCTCCTCGTGTTGACGTGGGTTTCCTCTGGGTGCTCCGGATTCCCCCACAGTCCAAATACATGCGCTATAGGGGAATTGATGAACTAAATCAGCTGTAGTGTATGAGTGTGTGTAAATGAGTGTGTATGGGTGTTTCCCAGTGCTGGGTTAACACTAGAAGGGCATCAGCTGTGTAAAACATATGCTGGAATAGTTGAAGGTTCATTCCGCTGTGTCAACCCCTGATGAATCAGAGACTAAGGCCCCGTTTACACTAGTACGTTTTAGTTTTAAAACGGCGTTTTAGAATGAAAACGATCCGCGTCCACACTAGCGTTTCTGAACAGCTCTCCGTCTACACTAAAACGGTGAAGACGCACATCACGTGACCACACACACACACACACACTCTCTGGCATGCGCTGCAGCGTGTTTTGAGCGCATACCCATAAGAGAGCTGTGCACGTCGGACTGTTTATCACGGATCTCCCGCAGGATCTAATCTCACTATATTTGTTAAACGTGATATTTAATTCATCTTGTTGTCCATATCTAACTACATATTCCCTGACTTTGGTCTTTTGAATCTATTACTTGTTCTCAGGTAACGTGTTTTGGCTGAGCGCAGATAAGTTAGGTTAATATCCTAATTAATGTAACTCCGGACACCACATCTGACTGATGGCTTGCCTTTATTTTCTCTATTGTATAAACTTATTGTGCGTTATACTTTTATAATGGCCTTTATTATTTATTAAAACTGATATTCATTGTAAGAGAGGGTATGTTTCGTATTTTTAATGAAAATGAAAGGAGGCAGTAATGTTATAGGCTCCATTTTGTTATAAATATGCATGAAGATGACGCTCATATTATGCAGCTACACGACGCCTCAACACTTTTTGATGTCTGTTGCTAATATCAAAATAAAAATAGACAGTTCCTTATGTCATGTTTTCATTTTATTGTTAAGAAAGTGAAACAGCATAGCCAGGGTGATGTGAATGACTTTTTAAAGTACCTTGTACACACTCGGGAGTTTGTTTTCTATATTAAACTTGCGAAGTCTGAACTTACAAGGAGAGGATTCAGGACTGTCACTGAACTGTGTGAAGGCTACTGAATATTGAGGAAAAGCCCCAATCAGATAGGTGAATGTCTGCAGCCCCGCCTCCGTTTTCAGATGTCTCCGTTTTCCCCCATCTACACTGAGATGGAGCAGGAGCGTTTTAGAATGAAAATGGCCTCTCCAGTGTTTCCAAAACGTTCCGTTTTCGGGGCTCGAAAACTCCGCCGTAGTGTGGACGGATGGCATAACCGTAGCAAAACTTCTGCGTTTTAAAACTAAAATGTATTAGTGTAAACGGGGCCTAAGCCAAAGGAAAATGAATGAATGAGTGTGCAAAGAGCATTAATGCGTGTTACCCAAGCCTCTCTGAGGGGACGAAGACTGATATTCGGACAGGAAGTGAACGTAGGGCTTCACCGCACTAACCGCGTAATATCGAATGTTACCGTCACCCTACAAACACAAACAGAGAGTTTGCACAGCACACTTAGCCTCTTACTAAATAGATTTGTCTTATTTTCCAAACCCAATATCAAATAATTCTGAAAAATCAGTTTTTATTTTATAAAACCACTTTTGCAAGTAGAATCTAATCTACTTTATTTGTAATCCAAGTATGTGTTTGCGTTAGGGCTGCACAATATTGGAGGAAAACTGACATTGCGTTGTTGTTGTTTTTTATACAATATATATTCCAATATGAATTTATCCTCCTTACACTGGTTGCCTGTTAAGTTCTGTATTGATTATACAATATTGTTTCTTACCTATAAAGCTTTAAATAATCTAGCTCCTGTTTATTTAACCAACCTTCTGTCTCGCTACAAACCAACCCGCTCTTTAAAATCTCAAAACTCAGGGCTTCTGGTAATAACCAAAATAGCAAAGTCCACTAAAGGAGGTCAAATCTTCTCATTTATGGCTCCCAAACTCTGGAATAGCCTTCTTCATAATGCCAGAGGCTCAGACACACTTTCTCAGTTCAAAGTATTATCAGTTCAGATTAAATAAAAAGTGCTTTATGGTTTTCTGGAGAGTCTAACAGTATTGAGACGAGCAAATGTAAAATGACACTGCATGGAGTTGTCAACATTTGAAGTGGGTCAAAACCTTTCAAAGTTGTCCTAAAACTATTCAACAACATCTCTTCTTGTCTTGAAAACCTCAAATTTTAACTACTACAGTCTAATAGGCTACACATTTCAGCATTTCTAGTGCCCAAATGGATTGAATTAGCTTGAATCTTACATAGTCACATGCAGGCCTAAAAACCCTTTCACTCTAGGAGGGTTCAACTTTGTTCTGAACTGCGTTTTCTGGTTAATTACAATCCAAACTCAGCATTCCAGATCCTTCGATGTGACTATTGCAGATTCGCACATTGCTA
The DNA here is from genome assembly GCA_903798205.1 of Danio tinwini. NCBI lineage: Eukaryota > Metazoa > Chordata > Actinopteri > Cypriniformes > Danionidae > Danio > Danio tinwini. Next base: position 31,901,128 of record CAIGQZ010001345.1, on the reverse strand, counting down.
TATCAATGCTGAAACCATATATTGCGCAGCCCTAGCTTGTGTCCTATTGTTTGGTGCGTTAAAAGAGAATGGTTGGGTCTATCAAAAAGCCTTTGGGGTCTTTTGTTCTTCACTGTCTAAAGGTGATTTGTGCCAAATTTGGTGAAGTTCTAACAAATGGACTAGGACTAATACGCAAAAATCTTTTTTAACCCTTGTGTACTGTTCAAATTGACTCTCCTTTGGTTATGTTGGGGGCTGTTTTTACCCCATTGACTTCAATTATAATCACCTGTTTTGATTGCACAGCCATGACAGCATATAATCATGCATTCTTGACTGTTGCTGGTTCTCTCTGATGGGAAGAGGTGCAAATAGTCATTTTACTGCTGAACATCAGGCAGAAGCTAATCTTTTTTTTCCTCTGCAACTGATGATCAACAGAAAAAGTGAGAAACTGTCCTTTTTCCCAACACAGGCAACCCACAACAATGAAGAATGCATGATTATATGCTGTCATGGCTTTTCAATCAAATAATGTGATTATAATCACAAGTCAGTGGGGCAAAAACAGCCACCAGCATAACCAAAGGTCAATAGATTTACCCAGAGTGTATTGTTGAGTTTTTGAACATTTTCAAAGCATTTTTCCCAAAAATATGAGTCAAAATAAGATTTGTCACCAAAAATCATTCCATTAGCTGAAACACAGAGAAAGTTGTAATTAAATGAGGACTCATAATCAGCCCAGAGTGGATCAAAAAACAACCCAATATGCTTATTTCACATGGCCGCCATTTTAAAACCCGAAAGTGAGGCGTAGGAAACCGGAAGTATAGGATCAGCACTGTAAACACTGCAACAACATGCTGTGGACTATAAACCTCCAGCTGTTGCTCTGATTTCAAAATGCAGAAATGGTGTGAACATCACTTTAATATCATTCAGTTCAGTTTAATTTAAACAATTAAAAGCATATTAGACATTAAACAACATCACAATCTCTTTAAGAGTAATACGCTTAAGTGTCCTCCTAGACTTCAGTTCATGGCAGCAGGTAAAAAGTGTGGGGGCTTCCCTGGTTTAGCCTATGTAACCCAGTGAGTGATAAAACACTGCAGTCTTCTATAGCACACCCTTGTGTTGTTTGTAACAGTGTTGTCCAGGTACTGAAGTTTTAAAAACGTCCATTTCCAGCTAACATTTAAGCGCCGCTAAACTCGTTCATAAACAGCGCTGATTTGCCGTAGTATTAACTGTAGCCCTAACAGAAATAACTGTGATTTGCTGTAAAAGTCATCAATTCATGGCTCTTCACAGATTGCAAACACAGATAGACAGACACTGGAGTGTTTTAAAGCCATGAAGATCTAAACAGCGGTGAGTTTGGTGAACTGATGACCTTCACAGCCAAATCACAGTCATTTCTGTTGAGCATGTGAAGAAAATGGCAAATCAGAACGCCATCAACAGCGCCTTAAATGTTAACGAAAAAATAGACTTTTTTTTTTTTTTAATATAGTGAAAGAATCAGTTCATTAACTTGAGTTTGATGAATGGCATCTAAAATGTGTGTTTGGGAAAGAAAACGTTAACTGAGTAGTGCCATTTCCCTTAACTCAGCTGAAAATTAGGTCTGATATGTCTTTGTATTTTCACTATTCATTCAGAACGGAACTTTGAGTCACTCGGAAGGTGGTGAAAATATAAATTTGTGTCACTTTCTCTTCGCTGATAAGATATACAGCCAGGTACACAACATTCCTGTGTGACTCAGGCGATACTTCCGGGTTTCTTCTCACCACAGCTTTGATTTTGCTGTTTAAAATGGCGGCCGCGTGAAATCAGTCTATAGCACACAAAGGTTATAATAAGAAAAAATATATACCTTCCCAGCCAGATACAGCATGTGTGTGTCTGCATCATAAAATGGGAAAATTACCCCCGAACCTCCATCTAAATCCTCCTCCAGCAGCGGCTCTGACAGATCCTCCTGTGCACACACACACACATACTTTTTTTATTTTTTTTTTATAGGTTTTGCACAACTTTCACAAGTAATTTGTACAATTTAAAAACCCTTAGCACTTAAATCTTCCACTATATCTTCTTTTGATCTTCTTAAGAACATCTCCTACTTTAGAGTCGTTTCAGAGGTCACTGAAAACACAATTTTCTTTCGTTTTTAACCATGTGTTGTGAGTTTATGCATTTGGGCTCCTTCTATATTTGCATGTATTATGTGTTTTTATGTACAGTACTTTGCCATCCATTGTGATTGGTTGAAAGTGCTCTAGAAATAAATTGAGCGAGGAAGCGAGTGAGTTATATCACAACAGATCAACAAAAGCCCCCTTTTTTTTTTTTAAACATTTCAGCATATTTTCATTTGCATCAATACAATACACAATCACAAGATATCATTTTTATATACAGTGTGAAGAAGTGTTTTCACCCTTAATTATTTCTTATTTGTTTAATTTTTTTCACACAGGGCTATGTAGTTTTGTATTTTGTTTTCCCTCAATAACAAAAATCTTCCTTTCAAAACTGCATGATGTGTCTATGTAACCCCGCCGGTCCTACGCCACCCAACCCGCTCCGAGCTGGTATCGAACCGGCGACCTTCCGCATGGGAGTCGATTGTTCTACCAAGGAGGCTAAAGACCATGGCCTTTAGCTGGCACTAGCTGGCCTCCATTACATCTACTTGTGTTATCTTTAATTAATATTTCAATTAGTTTGATGATCTGAAACATTAAAGTCTGACAAACATAAAACAAAAAAGAAAAATGAGGGGGCAAACACTATTTCACACCACTGAACATATACATACATACATATACAGCTGAAGTCAACATTATTCAAGTGTTTCCCAAACAATGTTGAATAGTTTCTTTTCTGGAGAAAGTCTTATTTGTTTTATTCCGGCTAGAATAAAAGCAGCTCTTAATTGTTTTAAAGTTATTTTAAAGTCAATATTATTAGCCCCCTTAAGCAGTATTTGTTTTGGATTGTCTCCAGAACAAACCACTGTTATACAATGACTTGCCTAATTACCCTAACTTTACCCTAATTAACCGTGTTAAGCCTTTAAATGTCACTTTAAGCTGAATACTAGTGTCTTGAAGAATATCTAGTTAAATATTATGTGCTGTCATCATGACAAATAGAAAATAAATCAGTTATTAGAATTATTAAAACTATTATGATTAGAAATGTTCTCTTCGTTACACAGAAATTGGGGAAAAATATGTAGGAGGGGGAATAATTCTGAATAATTCTTTTATATACACGAGTCTGTCTGTCTGTGTGTGTGTGTGTGTGTGTGTGTGTGTGTGTGTGTGTGTGTGTGT
>CAIGQZ010001345.1:31880896-31892837 GCA_903798205.1 Danio tinwini | reverse complement strand
AAAGCATTCGACTGCTTTCCTAACTTTTTATGCTCATTTAGGACCAAATTAGTTGTTTGAAAAAAAAAACCACACCAAGATCGACGTCTTTAGATATTATTATTATTAATTATGTGTATATGTCTGTTTAAACACGCACCCAAAACCCAGAATTTCACTCCGTTTCAAATCGCGTGTACAGAATCTGTTTTGGAAACAGCCTCTATTTATCACTATGGAGCGCGTCAGCTGACAGTCACGCACCGCTATATGACTGTTTTGAGGATTGCATATGAAGGGGAGACGACACCTGTAATAAAAGGAAAGGGAATCCCGACGTTTATATATTTATTTCAAAGTGTTTTCATGACTAAACAAAGCGAAAACACAGAACAGACTCACATTTAAGAGCAAAGGGCGGCCCCTGGTGGTTTGGCGGTATGGGTTGCGTATAGGGAGGCTCTGCTCTTTATTGTTTATTGCCACCATTCAGAGAAAGACTGAAAATATGAGAAAATACCTTTACAGGATGATAGCGGGATAGAACTGTAAAATATGGGAGAATCCTGGGAAAAACGGGAGGGTTGACAGGTATGGAAACACATAGGAATCCTGTATATGCAATATCCAGGCCTGTCTTGATAAGCATTTTTATTGTGTGATATATTGTCACCGAAATTGTTGCAATAAGTGATATTATTGTCCTTTAAAGACCAATTTATGTCAGCATTTATATAATGATTATACGACAGCATGCAAACAGGCATAAACACATTTAAGGAACAAAAACGAGACGTAAACGTCCTTGTAAAATGGCTTTAATGTTATTAGTGAATCTGTACTTTACTGGAAGTGCACTGCAGTGCAGGTTTGAAACAGAGCTTATTTGTACACCTTCAAAACCGTCAGTAGTTTTCAGAAAAATATGAAAATTCACCTTTTTTCACTTGTTAGTTAGCATTGTTTGTAAAAAAAAAAGTTCCTGAACTTTCAGAAGCCTCTAATGGAGATTAGATGAGACAACAGAAGCTTTGCAATCAGCTAAATGTTGCAGACGTTAATTTTTATGTAAACATAATGGACAATATAGAGTGCATCACCAAAAACTATTTAAAAATTATGACTACTAAAAACTATTCAAGATAAGTCTGTATTTTGATTAGCATGGCAGGCCTAGCAATATGGAAGTCAGTAATTCTCTCAGCTATTCTGAAGCAAATGGCATAAAAGCTGACCGTACAGTCCTCTGAACAGGACGCGATGCGCAGGTCATTAAATGGATCCCACTTGACGTCCAGCACACGATCGCTGTGACCACACACACGTGCATGCAGAGGACTCACACGGCCTGTCTGAAAAACACACACACACACAAATTAAAACTATGCATCAATTCTCCTATAGCACATGTGTTTGGATGTGGGGTAAACCGGAGCACCCGGAGGAAACCAACACCAACATGAGGAGAACTTGCAAACTCCATACAGAAACGCCAACTGACCAAACCGGGACTCAAACCAGCAACCTTATTAGTGTGAGGCAACAGAGCTAACCACTGAGCCACCATGCCGCCAAACAATCACACGCTGATTTATAATGTACAAAGTAGTGAACACTGAACTATGGTATTACATCCCTAATATTATTTTTGAAAAAGTAGTGGCATTGAATTTCTTCTTAATTGCAATTTTAATGTTAGTAAGCTCCCATAAAACTTTCTAATTTTCACAAACAGGCATTGTTATCATGGATGATTATATACAAACACAATTTTTCCCCACACAAATGCTTAATTTGGAATAATAGATATATTACACACTGAAATAAATCTCTTTTTTTAATTAATTGGTTTAGAAATAATATTTTGCTGGTTTCACAACTTTTCAATAGTAATGGTCATGCGCTTACCTATTTAGAGTTTCTAGAAAAATGTTCCCTTTATATACCTGTCAAAGAATATATGATGGCAATTAATGGCTTAAGAAATTATTAGAAAATGCTATAGTTCAAAATACAAATTTAGATTTTAGTCTTAAATTAGAAGGTATAAATATAAAAGAATTTTTTTTAATAGTAATTATCTTAGAATGATTTAGCGAATTGTCAATGTTCCTTCAGCCATTGGTTTTTGGAGATCACAATTTCAAGATGTCAACTGGAACGAGACTTTTAAGATTTCCAGATGTTTTTGTATAACAAATAAAATTAGAGAGGCGTCATTTAAAATCGTTCATCGTATTTATCCTGTAAAACAGGTAATTGCTAAATTTTGTAAAGATGTTGATTTAAAATGTGCTTTCTGTAACGATAAAGAAGAGAGTATTGTTCATTTATTTTATGATTGTATTTATACACGATTGTTTTGGTGTGATCTTTTATTTTTTGTTAAGCAGAGTACGAATAGTGCATTGGAATTCAAAGAAAAAGATGTTTTATTTTTTTATGAGGGTACAGTCGATTTCAAAATTTGGCATATTGTTAATTTGCTCATTATATATGGAGAATTTTTATTCATAAATGTAAATGGGCAGTAAAAAAACGAATTTTACTCACTTTAAAATAAAAATAAGTCATTACCTACGCACGATAAAAGAAACAAAAAATACCAAAGCAAAAAGAACTGCTAATTATTTTAAAGCCTTACATTTTGTCTTTGAATAATTGTATTTTTTTTCTCTTTTTTTTATTGTATTTGTTTTGATGTCAATATAATGTTGTTATTGCCCTTGTATGTTCTGTGTTCTAAAATTGCAATAAAAAAAAAAAAAGTGAACACAATTTTCTGCATGAAATTCCATAATGAGCATAAAAATAGGTGGATGACAACATTTTATCTGTATTAAGTTGTGTCAGAAGGGGCGTGGCCTTACATGACGGAGAGAAATGACGATGAAGGCTCCGCCTCCTGTACACTCAGTGACCACTGCGATGAAGCGTGGATTGACAGCACAGAAATGGTTGTCCTGGACACTGCGTGTAATTGACAGGCCGTGGTAGCTCCGCCCCTTTACTGCAGCCTTCCCGATCACATGATGAAACGGCGAGGCACGGAAGGAATGCTGGGACATCTGAAAACAAACACACATACTGCAAAAATATGGTTTTCTTAGGGTTTTTGTCTTGTTTCTTGTCCAAGTGTAATGTAATGTGTATTTATATAGTGCATTTATCTTGTATGGCCATACACCCAAAGCGCTTCACAATCATGAGGGGGGGACTCTCCACACCCCATCCAGCGTGCAGCATCCACTTGGATGATGCGATGGCAGCCACAGGACAACGGCACCAGTGCTTCACCACATACCAGCTATAGGTGGAGTGGAGAGACAGAGATAAAGCCAATTCAGTGGATAGGGAAGATTGGGAGGCCATGATGGGTATGGGCAGATGGCGGGAATTTGGCCAGGACATCAGGGTTACACCCCTACTCTTTATCAGAAGTGTCATGGGATATTTAATGAGCACAGAGAGTCAGAACCTCAGTTTAACGTCTCATCCGAAAGATGGCGCTCACTGACAGTATAGTGTCCCCTTCACTATACTGGGGCATTAGGACTCACACAGACCGTAGGTTGAGCGCCCCCTGCTGGCTTCTCTAACACCAACAGCAACCTAGTTTTCTCATGTGGTCTCCCATTAAGGTGCTGACCAAGCTCAGCGCTGATTAGCTTCAGGGAGTAACCGGTCTTGGGCTGCAGGGTAATATGGCTGTGGCAAATATCTAATCTTAAATAAAGATTAAGATTAGATATCTTAAATATATCTTTAGATATTCTTAAATAAAGAAGCATTTTGTTTGCAAGAAAAAATATTGTCTTGTTTTCAGAAATAATATGTCAAAATTAATCAAAATAATTAGCAAAATAGTCTGCCAATGGGGGAAGTTAAACAATCTAGTTTTTCCTTTTGACATATTGATTATTTTGCTGACTGACATGATGTTATTTTTGTAATTAAAAACTGAAAGTAAGACTAAAACTATTGGTCACTGAAACAAAATAAAAAATAAATCACAATAAATTCAAAACTAAAACGAAACGACAGTCATTGAAATATTCACTGAAATAAAATTAGCAAAAGGGCGCCATGGTGGCTCAGTGGTTACTGTGGCCTCACAGCAAGAAGGTCTCTGGTTCGAGTCCTGACTGAGTCAGTTGGCATTTCTGTGTGGAGTTTGCATGTTCTTCCCCTGTTGGTGTGGGTTTCCCCCCACAGTCCAAACACATGCGCTATAGGGGAATTGAATAAGCTAAATTGTCCGTAGTGTGTGTGTGTGTGTGTGTGTGTGTGTGTGTGTGTGTGAGTGAATGTAAGAGTGTATTGGTGTTTCCCTGTGTTGGGTTGCAGCTGGAAGGGCATCCGCTGCATAAAACATGATGGATAAGTTGGCGGTTCATTCTGCTGTGGTGAACCCCTGATTAATAAAGGGACTAACGCCCCATTCACACAGGGCTTCAGCGTAAACGCTTGACAGAGGGCGTGTCTGAAGCTAAGGTTGACGCGATCATCATAGCAGCGTCAGCCAATGAAATTAGTCAGCAATAGGCCACTGTCTGAGCTGGTGTATTTGCATACAGCGATCTGATTGGCTGACGCTTCCGTCGCCGCTTGAAAAGTTGAGCAAGTCCCAACTTTTGCAGCGAGCAACGCCACTGAAGCGGCGCTGACGGATCCACAATGCAGTTCGGCAACGCCTGATGTCACCCATTCAAAGTGAATGGGAAGCGTTGAAGCTGACGCCCCGTGTGAATGGGACGTAAGCCGAAAAGAAAACGAATGAATGAAAATAAGCAAAAATAATGATCATTTTTTCAGAATCATTTTAAGTGAGTTTTTTTAAGCAAACTAAACCTACAATGGGGGAAGTTAAACAATCTAGTTTTTCCTTTTGACACAATACAGATTATTTTGCTGACTGACATGATTGTCAGTCATGAGTGTTTGTGTTTCAAGGTTATTTTTGTAAATAAAAACTAAAACTAAGACTATTGGTCACTGAAGCAAAATAAAAAAATTAAATCACAAAAACTGAAATAAAATGAGCAAAAATAATCATCTTTATCAGAATAATAAGCAGTATTTCTGGGTGGTAAAATTGAACTATTAATGAAAAGTGCCCGTAGTTGTGCTTTTAAAGACAAACAGAAAAAAAAGTGTCAAAAAATACAAACTAGAAATTGTTTGTATTTTTTGTATTGTATTTTGTTTGTATTTTGAAATTGACTAGCTACATACCTGCAGCCGTACCATGAGAGGGCGGAAATTAATGGTGCTTTTTATTTATTTATTTATTACTACATTTAAATTGATTATTAAACAGTATACACTACGGTATATTAACAAAGCAAGAAAGAATGACAACACATAAAGGTGTGCGTTTGTGTGTCTTAAAGCGTGTATGTACTTGCATGGTGGGAGATGAGTAAAGAAATCTTTTGGCTTTAGTTTTGCTGCTGGTTTTTCTGCACACTAACAAGATAGATAGATACAGGGAGTGCAGAATTATTAGGCAAATGAGTATTTTGACCACATCATCCTCTTTATGCATGTTGTCTTACTCCAAGCTGTATAGACTCTTGATGAGTCTTGATGGGCCAGATAGATGGGCATGTGGCTGGATCGGTAAAGGGCAGAAAGCTCCAATCCGACTCAGACGCCAGCAAGGTAGAGGTGGAGTACTGGTTTGGGCTGGTATCATCAAAGATGAGCTTGTGGGGCCTTAAGGATGGAGTCAAGCTCAACTCCCAGTCCTACTGCATCCTTCAAGAAAAACATGATTTTCATGCAGGACAATGCTCCATCACACGCGTCCAAGTACTCCACAGCGTGGCTGGCAAGAAAGGGTCTAAAAGAAGAAAAACTAATGACATGGCCTCCTTGTTAACCTGATCTGAACCCCATAGAGAACCTGTGGTCCATCATCAAATGTGAGATTTACAAGGAGGGAAAACAGTACACCTCTCTGAACAGTGTCTGGGAGGCTGTGGTTGCTGCTGCACGCAATGTTGATGGTGAACAGATCAAAACACTGACAGAATCCATGGATGGTAGGCTTTTGAGTGTCCTTGTAAAGAAAGGTGGCTATATTGGTCACTGATTTGTTTTTGTTTTGTTGTTGAATGTCAGAAATGTATATTTGTGAATGTTGAGATGTTATATTGGTTTCACTGGTGAAAATAAATCATTGAAATGGGTATATATTTGTTTTTTGTTAAGTTGCCTAATAATTATGCACAGTAATAGTCACCTGCACACACAGATATCCTCCTAAAATAGCTCAAACTAAAAACAAACTAAAAACTACTTCCAGAAATATTCAGCTTTGATATTAATGAGTTTTTTGGGTTCATTGAGAACATGGTTGTTGTTCAATAATCAAATTAATCCTCAAAAATACAACTTGCCTAATAATTCTGCACTCCCTGTAGAACAGATAGCTATTGTTTAAAACAAGGTTCAAAATGAGTAAACGCTCTTTAAAACAGAAACTTAATTGAGACATTTGCCAAAAGGCCTAAAACTAATGAGACAAATACTGATCCCTCACACGGAGTGGAGACTGCAGTCTCATCTGGACCTTTAGATCAGATCCAGCTGCTGCGCAGGCGAGGGTGAGTAAATAAAACACTCCTACTACTTAAATAGCAAATCCTTCACTGAGGAATAGTAAAGCACAAGCCGCTATTTCACTACTCGAGAGAAATGCTGTAAATCTCTCTCTCTGTGTGCATTTGACCCGTTGGCATGTTCGTGAGGTAAATTTTCCTCTCCTCTCGGCTGTTAAAGTGATACTTGTGGATCCAGACACAAGCGTGCCTGTGGTGCGAGTTTATTGTATTTATTCTATTACGGATTACCTGATAACCGCGTATTATGCGCATATAGACTGACCCGCGGCTGTTTTTCCCGCGTCACTCATGAGGTGCTTTTGTTTCTAATCGCAGCCCTTTCTGTTGAGTGAGAGAAGACAATAACCAATAGGGGTGTAAGAACTTGCCATCGCTCAAAAAGCAAGCGGGATCATATTTACATTAGTTTATGTGTTATGAATGCTCGTGCTGTCTTCTGTCCATGTGTTGGAGTTTTGTCAAAAACATTCAGTGTTTTTTTGAGCAAGAAAATTAAAGGTACAGTTCATACTGTATATCTTACCACTTGTATTAAAGGACAAAATTGTATTTCAAATAATATATAAATATAAACATACTTATAGATTTTATAAAAAAAAAATTTATTGTGTTTTAAAGAAAAAATCTAATTATGGAAAGCATCGTCAATGCACCCTGATGCACCGAGAAATCGAATCGATGGCATGATAATCGTAATCGAACCGTTAGACCAGTGTAGGTTCACACACCTACATAGAATGGAACCATTCAAGGTGTTGTAAACAATTGTATCTGACAGACTGGCATAAATAAGCAGACGTCTCTATTCTCAATACGAGTTTCTGTTTTCTCACTCTTCCAACTGAGTTTGTTCCACCGAGGTAATGTGGGAACATGTTCAGTGCTGCTGCGAATATTGTAAACGCCTGTTCTGCTTATTCAAATTATTTGGTTAAATGAATTAAATTGTAATTGACCGGCGCAACATGGAAAACAGTTTAATAAAGGTTTCTCTGAAACTGAATATTTGACTTTAATTTTATTTAGGCTAGATTATTATTTTATTTGACAATCCAGTTCGTGATTCGGCATTGTTGAAGCATAGCAGATTTGTTTTGAAGCATTGCACTTCAACTCAAATGTTAATCGTTCTTCTACATTTTTTTTAGAAGACAACTGACCAAGAAACATATTTAAACAAAGAGACAAACTATATACGAAATTAGTTTTTAAAAGATTTTTTTTCCCAAAAAAAATATACGAATTATATTTTAGTTTGAGCCCGTCCTGGATTTGTGCGTACTGAATAAAATCCTGCAGCTGGCTCAAACTATTATTTTATGTCCATTAAACTGTGCAAACTCTAAACTTTGTGTTCTGTTCACTCTAAATACATGTAAAAACTATATACATACGTAAAAACTAAATATAAATGTGTTCGCTAGTAAAAACTAAACTGAAACTAATAAAACTGTAATGAAACAAACATTAAAAAGTGAGTACTGAAATTGAAACTAATTTAAAATTGCAAAACTATAATAACCTTGTGTATGTTCGAACGTCATGAGAAAGTGTTAAAGCATTAATTTTGTGTGTGTGTGTGTGTGTGTGTGTGTGTGTGTGTGTGTGTGTGTGTGTGTTCAATACTGTAGTTAGTTCCTTTTAAGAGCTAAAAATAAACACTAATGGCGAGAGGTCAAATGACAACATCCAATCAGATCGGTTTACAGTCATTCATAGCGTTTTAAAGTCTAAATAGGCTATTAACACCTTGACATAGTTTGTTTTTAGAGTGAATTAGATTAAATGAAATCAGAACAACCATTACCTGTTGATTTCAGTCCGTATAATCATTGCATATCATAAATCATACTTAAAAAAACTAATAAAAATAGCATTTCTCAATGAAAGCGTTATATTATTAGCACAATACTCATTAACGATATGCTGAATTAGTTTCGCGAGTATTAAACGACCACTCAAATGAGTTAATGGCCAGTTTTGCACTAGATTAACGTCTCTTTAAGGATTTTTCCAGCACATCAATCATTAAACATTCTACAAATTTGGAGGATGAATTTTTAATGAGAGATTGAGTTACAGAACAAAGCCGTAACAACACTGAACAGCTGACATCTGACCTGAGCAGTCGATCTCACACTTTCTCCATCATCAACGCACAGAAAACTGATGAACCAAGATCATACGCTCACATTATAAACCCCAGACTGAGCAAAGACAGCTAAGTATTTGATTTAGCACAGTAAAAGTGGAGAAAACGGTTTAGTTTTTTTTGGCTGATTGGGCAGTCAGGCCTGTCACGATGTCTAAATTTTGTTGTACGATATACCAGGCCTTTGTGCTTTAGGGTTATTATTAATGAGACTGAGACATGACTAGCACATTATGTCAGGAGGGTGGGTACTGGATAAAGAATCTGCCATACTGGTTTGTGTTGATGGTCTTTTAGTGCTGTTGATGGGTCAGACAGTTCAGAAGGAACACCCAAAGATGATCATTTCATTACGTCATCGTTTACTCACTCATGACATTTCTATAAATATATTCTACAGAGTTCTACAGAGGAAGGAAGTCGGGTCATTTATAACATCTGATGGTTAAATCTCATGATCTCAGTATGATCCTGAGTGATAATTACTTCTCAAACTTATGTTTTTGCGTAATTCACATGGTAGGCTACTATTTAAAACAAAACCCACCCATGTAAATCATGTAAACTTGAATCTGCAAAAAATAAATAATTTTAAACTTATTTTAATACATTTAAAATTATTATTTTAATATTTTTTAATTATTATTTATATTATTTTTTAATTATTATTTAAATTATTTTTAATTATTATTTAAATTATTTTAAAATTATTATTTAGATTATTTTTTAATTATTATTAAATTATTTTTATTATTATTTAAATTATAATTTTTTTATTATTATTTTCATAATTTTTATTATTATTTAAATTATTTTATTATAATTTAAAATTATGTTTTTAATTATTATTTTAATTATTATTTAAATTATTTTAAATATTATTTTAATTATTTTGTAAGTATTATTTAAATAATTTTTTATAATTATTTAAATTATTTTTTATAATTTTTTGAATTATTATTTTAATAATTTTTTTTAGTATTTTTTATTATTATTTAAATTATTATTTTTTATTATAATTTAAATTATTTTTGTAATAATTTTTTATTATTATTTAAATTATTTTTTATTGTTGTTTTTATTATTATTTAAATTATTTTTTATTATTATTTAAGTAATTTTTGTAATAATTTTTTATTGTTTTAATTATTTTATAATTTTTTTATTATTATTTAATAAAAAATTATTATAAATTATTTTTTATAATTTTTTTTTATTATTTTTTACTATTATTTTAATAATTATTTTATTATTATTAAAAAATTAATTGTTATTTTTATTATTATTTAAATTATTATTTAAATAATTTTTTATTAATATTTGTATTATTTTTTTACTATTATTTTAATATATTTTTTATTATTAAAAAAATTAATTGTTATTTTTATTATTATTTTATTATTGTTTAAAGTTGTAGGCCTAATCTCACATCTTTATACACAGGGACTTTTATTTTTCAGTAAACCAGTTTAAGTGCTCCCAGTGAAGTGATATGCTATTAAAATCTCCACATTATGATCTGAATTCTTTAAAATCAATGACCTTCACTGCCTGGTTGAGATATGATATAGAGAAGGTATCAGACCAAACAAGATGCACTGCATTAAATTACCTTTTTCAATATACTTTCAGCACTAGCCTGCTGATCCTGACAGCTTTTATCTTCCATCTCGTTTTACACTTAAACAACTAAATTAATACTTAAGTATATTTATTTGATTGCATTTGAATTAAATGACATTATCGATGCTGTATAAGGAACCTTATGAGCTTGAGGATAGTAACACAAACCTTTCACCAGAAGTGGCTGAAAATCACTTGCCATGCATATAACCCATTCTCTAAATATTCAATCTCATTTTTTTCTGAAGTCTGAGTTTGTATCATAGATCTGATTTGTCCCCAAATTGGATTAAAACAAACAACATTTTGTACAGGCTACAAAAATCATTAAAGTTAACTTAAAGGGCAACATGCACACAGACTTTTAATTTCAGCCAGCCTCAGCGCTTTTGATTATAAAATAAAAACGCAGCATCTTTCCAGTATAAAATTGCCATGTTTAAGGTCTGATTTCTTTACAAATCAGTGATCTTCACTGCCTGATAGATATATGATATGAAGTAAGTCTCAGACCAGACACATTTTCCCATGTCTTTAAAATATGAGTTTATTTTCCCCCAGTATTTTCAATGGAGTTTCTGCGCTCGCCTGCTGCTAGCAGTTACACGGTCTTTCATCTCGTTTTATGCTTAAACAACTAAATAAATGCTTAAGTCTATTTAACTGAATGTATTTTATTAACATTACAACATTAATGCTGTAAAAGGAACCTTATGAAATGGACTAAATGCACAGCTAGTGTTTTTCAGCCAATTATAATCTTCCGGTGAAAGCTTTATGTGAGTATTTTCAATTTCATAAAGCTCCTTTTACAGCATAGATGTTGTAAAGCAATTAAAATGCATTGAGTTAAATAGACTTAAGCATTCATTTAGTTGCTAGTATGTTCAATAGTTTCTCGCCTGCTGATCCTGACAGTGCTAGCAATTACAAGGTTTTTATTTAGTTTTACACTTGAACAACTAAATGAACGCTTAAGTTTATTTAACTGAGTGTATTTTAATTGCAATGCAACATTAATGCTGTAAAGGGGAACCTTGTGAAATTGTAAATAGTCACATTAAGCTTTCACCGGATGTTTATCATTGGCTGAACAACACTAGCTGTGCTTATAGCCCATTCAGACTGCTCATCACAGAATTGTTTACATTTCCAGTCAAACATCTAAAATAAATTAGTTCTTATTTATCTACATTCATCGACACGACAGAGAGAGTGAAAGATCATGTATAGGCACATAAAAATATCATCAAACACACAAAAAACGAAGCGTCTTAAACTTCTGAGGTAAATCAGTAGATCAAATGTTAGTAATCGCATCTCAAACCGCAGTATTGCTTTAACCCAACGAAACCTATAAACGCGACGCCGATTTCATAAGAGTTTCCACTTCCGCCCTGCTTCTTAAATATGTGTGTGTGTGTGTGTGTGTGTGTGTGTGTGTGTGTGTGTGTGTGTGTCTTACCTTCACAAACACCTGCACTCCGACATTGCGTCCCTGTACACTGACACTCTCTCTCTCTCTCTCTCTCTCTCTCTCTCTCTCTCTCTCTCTCTC
>CAIGQZ010001345.1:31834264-31850115 GCA_903798205.1 Danio tinwini | reverse complement strand
CAGCTGTTTTAGTTTGTGTCAGCTTTGTGTTTTTGACTGTTTGGCACTATCTAGTGTCTGAATAATGCACAGGTTAGTGTATACTCCATCAGCTGTTTTAGTTTATGTTAGCTTTGTGTTTTTGACTGTTTGGAGCCATCTTGTGCCTGAATAATGCACAGGTTAGTGTATACTCAGCTGTTTTCAATTCTATCCGCTTTACATTTAATTAAAGCATTAATAAACTATTACGGCTCAGAATGATGTTTTGTGTCTAGTTTTTATGTTTTATGACAAGTAGCTATGTAATAAGCAGAATAAAGTACATCCAGCTGGTTGTTTTCACAGAATAAAGCAGTCTTAAGCCTTCAGTCTTACATAACAGTGCTGGGCTTTGAGTCAGCCTACCGATGAACCTGTCTGGATTTTTACTGTGAAAACAACAACCTGGATGTACTTTATTCATAAAATATCAACTTTTAAAAGAAGAGCTTGGTTCAATGATTTATGCTAAGCTAAGCTAACAGTGGTCCCATCAGGCCTGAAAATCAGCTGAATGGATTCAAAATTGGTAAAACTCGGTTGTTTAACTCTTAGGGAGATGTAAAACAAGCATATTAACCAAAAAATTGGAGTGTTCCTTTAATACATAATAAAAAACACACAATAACCATTTTTGGACCTCATGCTTGAGCACCATTTAAGGGTTTTAAGGTGGACATTTATTCATTCAGACGTACCCGTCTTTGCTTCGGGCCTTGTACCAGTTGACTTCACACTTTTCCAGAATGACATACTCTTCGCCTGTTTTCAAGGTCAAATCATGAGGCTCCAGCCCTTCAAAATCATAGAGTGCAATGACCAATTCCTCTTCAGTCTCATCCTCTTCCTGCTCCGTCTCCCCTGGGGGTGGAGGAGGTGGCCGTCGACCCTTGGGGCAAAGAAAAAACTAATTAAAGACATGATAAAACCCATTCAAATCAATCTGAAAAATTAACAATGTTTATTTTGCTGGCTGACATTGGTGAACAATAGATCTGTGCAAGTTAATCCACTGTAGATAAAAATGTTAGTTTTGGTAATCTACAATCTTCAGTCTGAGCATCTGCGTTTGAACTGGCTCCTTCTCTGTTGATGTTAGTTTGTCGCTCCACCCACAATATTCTTAGCCACGCCCTCTTACTGTTAGTTTGCCATTAAGGAATGATACACAAAAAGAAAGCCCCGCCCCCTACTCAATATTCAGTGCAGTAGGTAGTACATCAACATACTGAAATAATAGTGCCAGCAACTTCTGGTTCACACAGACTTTTAAAGATAGTTTTCCCTTATTATTCAACATCATAATTTCTTTCTTTCTTCAGTCTAGAAAGAATTTAAAGTTTTGAAAGAAAGCATGCAGGATTTGTCTTTATATAGTAAAGGTCTATGGAGCTCAGTGGCTTGAACTTCAGTTGAGTTTAAAATGATCTCAGCCGAAGAATAAGGGTTACCTCATGTTAACACATAGCAGAGTTCTTTTGCCTTTTTTGGTGTGGTTGGTTTGGGCAGGTGTGAAAGCAGTAATTGTTCTTGTGTGCACACCAAAAGTAAACCAGACAAGTGTATGGAGACCTGTACAAAGAGATGGTCTCCTGTACAAAGAGATGGTCTCTGATCGGGTCACGTGACTTGCAGTGCGCTCGTGGCATTCTTTCAACTAGATGCGCCTGGAAAGCGTGTGTGAGCGCATTGTGCCCCTCACATGCCATGTTCACTGCGAGTGCGTGCATTGCTCCTAATATGCGCAAGCAAGCCGCGTGCCTTTATTGGAAATCAAGGATATATATCGATGATTGCAAATAACGAACTTGTGGGTGCAAAATACATGATATGTGAATGGCCCTTTGTTAATAGCCTTAGCGATGGTTTATCCAGTGTGCATGCATTTTAACCTCAGTGTACAAGCTCTGAAATTTAAACTAGCACATATTTGGCATAACTTTGTTTAGTTGCAGCAGTTTTACTCTGTGCAGAAACGCCGTGTTGAGAAACCTTTACGATTAATCGTGACAAATTAAAGCGCAGTTAATAATGAAATTGGTTGCTTCCCAAGTTAAAACCTGATTAACTTATTAAATTCATTTATTCATTCATTCAGTCATTTTCTTTTCGGCTTAGTCCCTTTATTAATCCGGGGTTGCCACAGCGGAATGAACCGCCAACTTATCCAGCACGATTTTACGCCGCAGATGCCCTTCCAGCCACAACCCATCTCTGGGAAGCATCCACACACACTCATTCACACTCATACACTACGGACAATTTAGCTTACCCAATTCACCTGTACCGCATGTCTTTGGACTGTGGGGGAAACCGGAGCACCCGGAGGAAACCCACGCGAACGCAGGGAGAACATGCAAACTCCACACAGAAACACCAACTGACCCAGCCGAAGCTCGAAACAACAACCTTCTTGCTGTGAGGCGACAGCACTACCTACTGCGCCACTGCGGCCCCTAAATTTATTTAAAGTAATGTAAAACATTAGTTGTTATCAATGTTTGTCATATTATTTTTTACAGTGTGGCGAGAACATGAACGAACCTCAAACTGAGCCAAATGCAAAAATAACTTTGTTTTTTATTGACTAAACCAGCTGCCATAGTCATCTGTGACTTGCATTCTGGGAAGACAAAATATTTTTTTTACATTTTACCATAATTGACCATTGGCTAAGCCCCGCCCTTCTTACTATTGTTATGCCTGTCAAGCTTTCGTGCCTGGCATGTCTATTACAATATGTATGCACCGGTGTCAGACATTCCCAGGGATATAGTTAGTGATTTTTGGTGAACAGGTGAGATATCTGAGAAAGCCAGACAAAAAAGGACTGCAGTATGCATTACGGGGGTATACTTACGAGTCAAAACTGAAGCTAGGTTAGCCTAGCCGCCTCATACGCCGACCATTCAACAGCTAATGGCCCGTTTCCACTGAGTGGTACGGTACGGTTCGGTTCGGTATGCTTTTATGGCTGTTTCCATTGTCAAAAGCGTACTGAACCGAACCGTACCGTACCACTTTTTCGGCACCCTTTCGAAAGGGTACCAAAGACCAGAAAGGGTACCCAAAGGTGGAGCTACACGCGCAGCTAAACGCTGATTGGTTTACAGAGATACGTCACAATCTCGTGGAGCTAGCCAGAATCAAAACAATGGAGCCGCCATGTTTTTAAATACACAGCCGAGAAAACTATATGCATTATAATAACGAGAAATGGATGACCCGGGCTTAAAACAAACCTTGTCGTTGTCTTGATGAACAGCCACAAAGCCCAGAATCTGCCGTGTCCTGTTGTTGTTTTACGAGGCCGTCTAAAAGTCTAAAAGTGTGAGCGGTTTTCGCTTTCTCGCGATCGCGTCTAAATTTGATATAACAAACTTCTCGAGCTGCTGATAATAACGTGTGTGTGATTAATGAAGCGTCTTCGACATCTGATCCATTCAGAAAGAAAAGGACAAACGCGAGAATGAAGCGTGGAAAAAAGGAGAAGCCCAACAAAACACAGGAGCAAACAGTTACAGCAACCTGAACAATCTGCCATGAACAAATCATGAGCAATCTGCCATGTTTATCATCACCTTTTGGACTATTATGAACTGGGAATGACAGAATTACTCTCTAACAGAGGCTACATGTGCTGGTGAAGATTACAGACACAGATGAGAGGTTAGCTCTGACTGTGGGCTACTGTATATGTTGCGTGTTGTTTCTGAACTCAAATAAGGACTAAATGTCTGCTGTGTGTCGTTTATCTGTAAGTGGTAACATATCGGAGACTGTAAGGGTCTGTATGTGTTCATATATGTTCATTTATTTATTTATTTTATATGATTGCAGACGTTACAGTAGGCTGTAACACTGTAACACTGTCATTGATCTGCAGTTATAATCAACTCATGTTCATAGAAATGTTAGTAGTAAACATTTATAAACAAGTATTAATATGTTTAAAGCATCTGTTTTGTTAGAAGAGCTTCTCATATAATGTGAACGACCTGTACAGCTTTACTGTAGACATTTATTCAAGCGAGAATGACGTCGACTGAAACTTTCTGTAGTACACCACGCCCACCAAAAGGGTACTCTTTGTAGTGGAAACGCAAGCCTGATAAAGGTGACCCGTACCGACCTGAACCGTACCGTACTGTACCACTCAGTGGAAATGAGCAATTGGTTCATGCACAGCAGGAGAGGTGAAATTTAACAATAATTGAATAATAACTAATTAAACCGTGATTTCTCTTTTTTAGACAAAAAGCCTGAAAGACTATTATTGTGCAGTGAAATATAGCGTTACTAACCCATGAGGAAACATGGACAGTGCTTCTGCATAATTCATTTATTAAAAGAACAGCCAGAAAGGGTAAACTGATGGATTTGTGCCGAATATTAGCATCATTGACCATTAACAATGTACAGCACCTATAACCATCAGTATGTTTGTGTGCTTTTATCTCGTTTCTATTCTAATTTGCAGTGGAATAAATAAACAAACTGAAATGCAAATCAAAGTATAAATAGCAGAAGAACAAATAGATTTTCCTACCAACTAATATTAATCCAACACCAAATATAAAAGCAAACACTCGCCTGCTATAACATCGTCACCAATGACTAAATCTCTAAAAGACAGACGAAAACATCAGTGAGTTGTAGCTCTGACATGGACATGAGGGATATAAATGACTAAAAAACAGCTGCGGGTGAAGTATATTGATCTGAAGTGCTCAGTTTGTGATCACATCTCTGTTTTGTTGTGTTGATATGTAATCCAAATATTCATAGCTTGAAATAGATGGAAATATGCCTGGATTGTGCTGCTTTTAGCACCCCTCACATCGCTTGATTCACGTTGGCATTTCTCCTCTTGGGTTTTAGGTTATGGAAAGGAAAAGGAATTCCATCACCCCGTCCAAACTTTTAGGATACCGGGTATCAGATTTGCACAATCCATATGCACAACGCTCGACAGACCTTAACAGACCTCCCGCGCACAACTACAGTTGCTAAGCCACGATTGGTGTGTGGTGGTTTTCGGGTGTGGCTTACAGAAGGGTCAATTACGGCAGGTCACGGACAAATGTGGAGTTGTTAGGAGGTCTGTACTGCCTGCTTCCACTCTTTGTTTACTTCCGTGTGTTACATACGTCAGTTTCCTGCTTATAAAATCTGACCTATCAAAATGCAGTTCAGGACACTCGTCTAGCCAAAGACTCATGTGGATGTTGTCACGTGACTGCTTTTTGGCTCAACTGCTTCAGACTGGGTGTGCCTCACACCTCCTTTTGAGTGAAGCTCCCAGCTCTTTGATCGCCCCACTGGGAGCTGGCTGCAGGTCAAGACATAAACCCAGCCTCCTCCATGTTAACGAATGAGACTTGAGTCAAAATAAAAATAATGATTACACTTGTAATAAAATTTCCTGAAAGATGGTTTTGGTCAATTAAGGCACTGCTTATCAAGCTGATGTAGGTTCAGACGTTCGTTTTTCTAGAGAGTATATTTTAGCCAGTAATCTAATGCTATAAAAATGGGGCACGTCATCACGATTGACAGCTTCTCTGAGCAAGTGGTCAGAGCTTCAGAAGGAGATCAAGGTTCAATTTCGGTGTTATTTTACCATGATAAAAGGAGTTGTTTAGCAGTAAACTATACTTTCTGAGCTAAAGGATCTGATGGATCACTATTTATTTGCTAAAGTGTGGGTTTTGTCTTGTTTGCAGAGATGTATAGTAACGAAGTAGAACTACTTCACTACTGTACTTAAGTACTAAAAGGTTGTATCTGTACTCTACTGGAGTATTGTTGTTTCCTCCTACTTCTACTTCTACTTCAGTACATATTTTTGATGAGCTTAATACTTTTACTCCAGTAGATGTTTTATGTGTTGCATAGTTACTCGTTACAATTATAAAAATGTTATGAATCAATCATTCATTGATCAGACGATCAAAGAAGACAGTGCTGCATTACTGCATTGAGAGCACTTTAGTTTGTTTTAGACATGGAAAACCCAGAAATTCCACCTTCAACTCCTTCACTTTCAACTGTTCGTGGTGATGAGGAAAAAGACCACCCGTGACCCTGTTTAGAGCCAATGTTTGCATTTGTCGGAGTGAAAGACAGCTCATATAGAGTGAAGTGCATACTCTACCGTCGGATTTGAAGAAACATGTCAAGATAATATAATACACAAAACAGCAGTTTGAGCTATCCATAAGAGCTAGATAAGTTAACTACCGTTAGCTACCCGCGGTTCATATCATGCTGCAATGTTCACGTTAACTGTCTATCATAAAGGCTGTCTAGCTGAATGGTGTTTTTGACCCATCATATATATATATTATAAATCGTAAACCATGGTTCGTTTTGTTCTGCTTAATCTTGTGCCCCAAAAAAGATATTTAAAATAAACAAAACAATGTCTTTAGACTGCTTTTTAAAAATAACTACATAACGCAATACTTGTACTTTTACTTTCAGTACTTGAGTGGTACATTTTTAAATAAACTACTTGCAATACTTAAGTACAAAAAATGTTGAAAACTTCAGTACTTCCACTTAAGTATTGTGCTTAAAGAGCACTTCAACTTCTACTCAAGTCACTTTTTTGATAGAGCACTTGCACTTTTACTTAAGTCTGGGTCTCTAGTACTTTAAACATCTCTGCTTGTTTTGCTGATACACACCTAACACACCTAACGTAAGTCATGACGGAGAAAAAAAAAACAGGTGATAATTTTTTGTGGTCACCATAGCTAGGCTTAGGCTAGGCTGTATTAAAGATCATTTATTTTGCAGTCCTACATACAGTCAAGAATGTTCCACACAGTTGTTTTGGCCATGCCTAATGTTTCTGCAATCTCTCTGATGAGTTTGTTTTGTTTTTCAGCCTAATGATGGCTTGCTTGACTGATAGTGACTCTTTGGATCTCATCTTGAGAGTTGACAGCAACAGATTCCAAAAGCAAATAGCACACTTCAAATGAACTCTGGATCTTTTATCTGCTTGCTGTAATTGGGATAATAAAACACACCTGGCCGTGGAAGAGCTGAGAAGCCAATTGTCGCATTACTTTTGGTCCCTTAACAAGTGGGAGGCACATATGCAAATTGTTGCAATTCCTACAGCGTTTACCTGATTTGGATGTAAATACCTTCAAATTAAAGCTGACAGTCTGCAGTTAAAGCACATCATGCTTGTTTAATTTCACATCCATTGTGTTGGTGTATAGAGCCAAAAATTATAGAATTGTGTCAATTTATGTTGCTTATATGTATGTTGCTTATATTCAAATATTAAAAATAGCTTACATCACACTGTTTTTCAATAACTTGTATATTATTTCATGTATTTAAATGTATGTGCTTATATTTATTTAGTGATAAATACAATACAATGAAGATATGTGCGGTCAAAGGAGACGTTCAGGAGGCGTGGCTGAATTCTCCAGCTCCGCCTCCACCGGAGCGCATACCCAGGCTCCTTTCAGCAGTTTTTTGTGACAGTTTGTGCCCGTCATCAGGCGTTTGCATTGAAAGCATTCAACGGAAGAAGGCACTGTCACATCATCCATCCAACATTTCACCCTTTGAGAATGTGTATTCACAACAAACAACAGAGTATTGAGCTCTTCCTGAATGAAACGCTGTGCACAAAACTGCAAATCTCATCCAGAATGATCTGAAAGACTGATACAATCATTCAGAAAATCAGGACTTTAATCATTAACTAGAAAAGAAAAGTTGGTAGACAAACTTTATGGTGGCTTGAGAAAGCATCGTCTGAAAGTTTGAAGTAGTTTTAAAGATTAAATCATTGAAGTAGTTTTTACAAAGTTTGAAACAGTCGGCATAGATAAATACATACATGTTAGCATGTTTCTACTATGGATTGGCATGTTACTTGCTAGGCGTTTGATAGAGGGTTCTGAATGGTTGCAAAGGCATTGCTTGAGTGTTTTGACTGGTTGTTAAGGTGTTGCTAGGCGGTTGCTAAGCTGTTCTTTCAGGTGTTGCTAGGCGGTTGCCAAGGTGTTCTGAGTGGTTGCTAGGCGGTTGTTAGGGTGTTCTGAGTGGCTGCTTGGCGGTTGCTAAGGTGTTGTGAGGTGGTTGCTAAGGCACTGTCTAGGTGTTGCTAGGCAGTTGCTAAGGTGTTCTAGATGATTGCTAAGGTGTTGCTAAGTGGTTATTAAGACGTTACTAGGCAGTTGCTAGGGTGATGCTGGGTGGTTGCTAAAATGTTCTAGGCCATGGCTAAGGTTTTGCTAGGGTGTTCTGATAAGTTGCTAGGCGATTACTAAGGCACTGCTAGGCAGTTGCTAGGGTGTTGCAAGGTGGTTGCTAAGGCATTGCTAGGCGGTTGCTAAGGTGTTGCTATGTGGTTGCTAAGGTGCTGCTGGGCAGTTGCGAAGGCGTTGCTAAGGTGTTGCTAGGCTGTTGCTAAGGCGTTACTGTGCGGTTGCTAAGGTGTTGCTAGGCGGTTGCTTGGGTGTTCTGAGTGGTTGCTAGGCAGTTGCTAAGGTGTTGCTTAGTGGTTGCTAAGGTTTTGTTAGGTGGTTGCTAAGATGTTACTAGGTGGTTGCTAGGATGTTCTTAGTGGTTGCTAAGGTGTTGCTAGGCGGTTGCTAAGGTGTTGCTAGGGTGTTCTGAGTGGTTGCTAGGCGGTTGCTATGGTATATTAGGTCGTTGCTATGGTGTTGCTAGGATGTTCTGAGTGGTTGCAAAGGTGTTGCTAGGTTGTTGTTGAGGTGTTGCTAGGCGGTTGCTAAGTTGTTGCTATGGGGTTGCTAAGGTATTCTGAGTGGTTTTAGGCAGTTGCTAACATAAATTAGCATGGTTCTAGTATAAATTAGCATTATGCTAGCATGTTTCTAGCATAAATTATCATGTTGTTAGCATAAATTAGCATATTTGCTAGTATGTTTCCAGCATGGATTGGTATGCCGTTAGTATGTTTTCAGTATGGTTCAGTATGTTGTTAGTATAAATTGTTATGACTTTAGTTTGTCCAATGTAAAGTCAATGGCAGTTTTTACAATGGAAGTCTATGGGACAGTTGCTAGGGTGTCATAAGTGGTTGCTAGGGCGTGACTAGTAAGTTGAAAGGTCATCACTGATTGGCAGATTGGTAGTTTGAGTTAAATGAGCATAACCTTAAGTCTGTATGACAGTCTGGAACAAAGTTATGAGGTCATAAAGTTTGGTCCAATGTTAGGTCAATGGGACTTTTCTGAATTCACGGAAAACTGTAAGTCGGATTAGTTGGAAAATATATTGGAACCTGAGTCAGACCAGTTTGGAGGTTTGGAGTTAGTTTGGTGGTTGTAGTATGAACGGTTCAGGAGGAGATGCAGAAGAAGAGGAAGAAGAAGGAGAAGAATAGTAAGTTTATGTAGTATAACAGTATGTTGGCTTTCTCAAGGCACCATAATGATAAAAGACCATCTATAGCAGGGATTCTCAACCGCTGGGCATCAGCGATCCTGCAGGTGGGCTGCAAGCTTAAAATTAACTCTCAATATCATACTATAATTTTTGGATTTTATTATTAATATGCTCTATTAAAATGATGGAAGTAATGCACTTTCTCCTGTTCTCTGATTGATTACTTCAAACTCGTAGTCAGTCTACTCGTAGTCACAAACTAGTACACGTCAGTCTGTTCATTCAAAAACTATGCATGAAGTGAAAGTCTCTCCTTATGTATTATTTTTATTCCTGTGAGATGTTTATAATGGAGGATCTAGTGAGGCTCAATGGTGTTTCTGCCAAAGAATTAAAAATGAATGCATATGAGCTTCAGACGCGCTCTGTGGAGCTGTTCACTGTTCCTGTCAGCACTCTTCCAAAAATATATTCAGCTGCAAACTTAACCACCATCAGATCAACGCGTTTCAACAGATTTAGGCAGTTTTACTGTATTTTTCATTTGTCTGTATATTTCTGAATAGTAGATATTTATTAGTAGATATTCAGTGAGTCCAGTTTAAAGCAGAAGCTGGTCTTTTGCAATATCCCTGTTGATCTGTGGTTCTCTTTGAATCTGTTTATGTACAAAAAAAATTTTTTTTTTAATAATATATAAATATATATATATATATATTTATATATATATATATATATATATATATATATATATATATATTTGTTGAGAAATAAAGGTTTAAAAGAGCATTTTATACAAACATTTTAGAAAAAATTTCAGACAGGTGGGCTGTCAAAAATTGATTGGAGGAAGAAGTAGGCCCCGAAGTAAAAAAAGGTTGATCTATAGGATCTGAATCATATATCTCCCGTGGCTTTTCTATCTTGACTTTATTTTTGTTCAATAAATAATGACGCTGTGAGAAATAATGACGCTCTGAGGTTTTATCTTACACATTTTAAGACCTGCTAATGACCTTATAGTTGTTGTTTTTTTTATTATGCCCTGATATGGAAAGCTATTAAATTTAAATTCAATAGGGTGTGCTAACATTTTCCTGCGTGTGATGTTGAAGATGAAGATGCTCAGTGTTTGTTTGTGCTCACCGTACAACCGCTGCTCTCGTCTTCAGGAACTGGAGGAAGAGGTTTACGAGACACTGAGATGGGGAAAAAACACATTATAATTTCTGTGATCGGCTGAAGGCTGTTAGCTCCTTAAAGGGATAGTTTACCCAAAAAAGAACATTTACTCACTATTTACTCAGCTTCAAGCAGTTTCAAACTTTTATAATTTTCTTTACACAAAAGAAGATCATTTGAAGAATGCTGAAAACCTGTAATTATTAGCTTCCAAAGTAGGAAAAACAAATACAGTTGATGTGAAAATTATTCACTCCCCTTTTTTTTTCCCCTTTTCAATTATTTCCCAAATGGTATTGAACAGATTCAGGAATTTTTCACAGTATTTCCTCTAATATTCTTTCTTCTGGAGAAAGTCTTGTTTGTTTTATTTCAGCTAGAATAAAAGCAGTTTTTAATTGTTTTTAAAGCCATTTTAAGGTCAATATTATTAGCCCCCTTAAGCAATATTTGTTTTAAATTGTCTCCAGAACAAACCACTGTTATACAATGACTTGCTTAATTACCCTAACTTTACCCTAATAAACCGTTTTAAGCCTTTAATGTCACTTTAAGCTGAATACTAGTGTCTTGAAGAATATCTAGTCAAATATTATGTGCAGTCATCATGGCAAAGAGAAAAGAAATCTTTTTTTTTTCAGATTTTTATGTGCATTGCTGTAGCAAAGTAATACTTAATGACGAGTAAGTTGTGAGTAAATGATGACAGAATTTATCAGTTTTAGGTGAACTATCCCTTTTAAACTCTAATGCTGTCTTACCGTCTCCGAATAAGTTGTATCCCTCACATCCCGGTGCGAGCTTATCCACCTGCCCGCAGCACAGCCACTCGCCCTCCTGCCAGAACTGAGGATGATACTTGACTGCGATCTGAAGATTATTCCTGATCTCTGGAGGAAAACACACACACACACACACAGGCCAAAAAATTTAATTAAATAAAAGAGACAATAAGCAACTCAAAGTTCATCTACCAGGGTTCTTGCATCTTGTATTGTAGCGTATTGTATTGTATCGTATTATATCGTGTTGTATTGTATTGTATCATATTATATTGTATTGTATTGTATCGTATTGTATTGTATCGTATTATATCCTGTTGTATTGTATTGTATCATATTATATCATATTGTATTGTATTGTATCGTATTATATCATGTTGTATTGTATCGTATTATATCGTGTTGTATTGTATTGTATCGTATTATATCGTGTTGTATTGTATTGTAATGTATTGTATTGTATCGCATTATATTGTATTGTATCGTATTATATTGTATTGTATAATATAATATAAAATAAAATAATATAATATAATATAATATAATATAATATAATATAATATAATATAATATAATATAATATAATATAATATAATATAATATAATATAATTAATATAATATAATAAAATATAGTATTGTATTCAGGGCTTGATATTGGCTATTTTTACTAGCCACCATTTTGTTTCTGGGAAAATATATTTTATTTGCATAAATTTGACTTTGGCATGCTAAACATTACTATTTTTTTACATTTTGTGTTATGCCCACATGCCTCCTCGTTAATTTTACTTTTTTTCACATTTTAGGGCTTAACACTAGGGATTTACCCATTTTTTTTCCCTCTGGCCGCACCAAACTAATAATTTCCTTGCCACAAATTTTAAATAATGTGTCAAACAAGCTGTATATTTAAACATAGCTGTATAAATACACTTTATATTCAACAAAAATGTTCCTAAAAAGGTTAAGCTGCTTTGACACAATCTATATTGTAAAATGTGCTATAAAAATAAAGATGAATTGATTTATTGTATCATATCATATCGTATTGTATCGTACAGTATCATATAGCATTTTATCATACTGTACAGTATTGTATCGTATAGTATTATTTTGTATTGTTTCTTATAGTTTTGTATTGTATCATATAGTATTGTATAATATCGTATAGTATCGTATATTATTATATTGCATCGTATACTATTGTATCATATCATATTGTATCTTATAGTATTGTATAGTATATCGTATTGTATCATATCATATCGTACAGTATAAAATAGTATTGTATCTTATTGTATTGTATTCTATAATATTTTATCGGAAAGCATTGTACCGTATCACCTAGTATAGTATTATATAGTATTGAATCCTATCGTATAGTATAGTATATATGTTAAGCTGCTTTGACACAATCTACATTTTAAAACGTGCTATGAAAATAAAGATGAACTGAATTATAGTATTGTGTCATATTGTATTGTATTGTATAGTATCAAATCATATAGTATTATATTGTATTGTATAATATTGAATCATAAAGTATTGTATTGTATCGTATAGCATTGTATTGTATAGTACTGTATCATATTGAATAATTTTGTATAGTATCGTGTAGTATTATATTGCATCGCATAGTATTATATCATATCATATTGTATCTTATAGTATCGTATTGTATCATATTGTATAGTATAAAATAGAATTGTATCTTACTGTATTATATTGTATATTATTGTATCATATAGCATTGTATAGTATCATCTAGTATAGCATTATATAGTACTGCATCCTGTATAGTATCTATGTTAGGCTGCTTTGACACAATCTACATTTTAAAGCGGGATATAAAAATAAAGATGAACTGAATTATAGTATTGTACCATAAAGTATTACATAGTGTCGTATAGTATTGTATCATATCATATAGTATTATATTGTATTGTATAGTATTAAATTGAATGGTATTGTATAGTACTGTATCGTATCGTATAATATGTATCGAACAGTATTGTATTATATAGTATTGTATCGTCTCGTATTATATCGTATTGTTTCCTATCGTATATTGTATAGTATAGTATTGTATCATATCGTATTGTATAATATGGTATTGTATCTTATTGCATTATATTGTATCTTGTTGTATTGCATAGCATTGTATCATGTCATCTAGTATAGTATTATATTAAATAGTATAGTATTGTATAGTATTGTACCAAATTGTATAGTATTGAATTGCATTCTAAGAAACAGGCCCTACTTTGAATTACTGTCATTTACTCTCTTAAATATCGATCACATGCAACTTAAATATGACATGTTTCAAATGTGCAAAAATACATCCAGGGTGACTTTGCCTATAGAAAGCAGACCTTATTCAAGCATAAATCTTGATTTTTTTTTATAACTGATTTTGATACTAGAGACAAGGGGAAAATTTTGAAAAAGTATAACAATATGTTTATTTGCTGTATCCCAGACTGCAATGAACTTATTTCTAGCTAGCGAGAGCAATTGTTTATTTCAACTAGCTTGTGGTTCAACATTGGTTCAAACATGTGGTTCAAACATTGCAGATCTGGTAATGTGACTTGCAGATTCATATATTGTTTTGTGTAATCATATATTATGCAGGCCTATTATAATCACATACAACTGCACTGTAAAAGATCAACAAGTGCTGGAGATTGATGTGGATATGAAGAATTAAAGCCCCACTGACCTTCCTTGATGTTTTGCACCCAAGCGCTTCGACTCTCATTACTGGGAGCAAAAATATACAATGTGCTGGAATCATAAACTACCTGGAGGAAGGAGAAAGATTCATATTTTATGGGTTTATACAATACATTCCTGATGTTTTGCAGCACTGGGACCAGTGTTGGGTAAGTTATATAAAAAATATATAAATAACTAATTAATGCATTAAAATTGCATTTAAATTATATTGATTATCGTATTATAATGATTTCTGAAGGATCATGTGAGACTGAAAACTGGATTAAAAATGCTAAAAATTCTGCTTTACATCACAGGATTAAATAAATAGTTAAACAACATTCAGTAATAAAACTAATAAACAGTATTTTATTTAACAAAAGCAATTTATTATATTATAAAATGTATTTTTTTTCAAATAAATACAGTCTTTGTGAGTAGAATAGGCTCATTTTAAAACATCTGACCATTTTACATGTCCTATATACACTCACTGGCCACTTTATTAGGTACACCTTAATAGTACCAGGTGGGACCCCACATATGCCTTCAGAACTGTCTTAATCCTTCGTGTCAGATTTAAAAGGTACTGGAAATATTCCTCAGAAATTTTGCTCCATATTGACATGATAGCATCACGCAGTTGCTGCAGATTTGTCGGCTGCACATCCATGATGCCAATCTCCCGTTCCACCACATCCCAAACGTGCTCTATTGGATTGAGCTCTGGTGACTGTGGAGGCCATTTGAGTACAGTGAATGTTTAAGAAACCAGTCTGAGATGATTCACACTTTATGACATGGTGCTTTATCCTGCTGGAAGTAGCCATCAGAAGATGGAGACACTGTGGTCATAAAGGAATGGACATGGTCAGCAACAGTACTCAGGTAGGCTGTGGCGTTGACACGATGCTCAGTTGGTACTAATGGGCCCAAAGTGTGCCAAGAAAATATTCCCCACACCATTACACCACCACCACCAGCCTGAACCAGTGATAAAAGGCACAATGGATCCATGCTTTCATGTTGTAGACGCCAAATTCTGACCCGACCATCCGAATGTGGCAGCAGAAATGGAGACTCATCAGACCAGGCAACGTTTCTCCAATCTTCTATTGTCCAGTTTTGGTGAGCCTGTGTGAATTGTAGCCTCAGTTTCCTGTTCTTAGCTGACAGGAGTGGCACCCGGTGTGGTCTTCTGCTGCTGTAGCCCATCTGCCTCAAGGTTGGACGTGTTGTGTGTTCAGAGATGCTCTTCTGCAGACCTCGGTTGTAACGAGTGCTTATTTGAGTTACTTTTGTCTTTCTATCAGCTGGAACCAGTCTGGCCATTCTCCTCTGATCTCTGGCATCAACAAGGCATTTGCACCCACAGAACTGCCGCTCACTGGATATTTCCTCTTTGTCGGACCATTCTCTGTAAACCCTAGAGATGGTTGTGCGTGAAAATCCCAGTAGATCAGCAGTTTCTGAAATACTCAGAAACTCACGTCTGGCACCAACAACCATGCCATGTTCAAAGTCACTTAAATCCCCTTTTTTCCCCCATTTTGATGCTCATTTTGAACTGCAGCAGATTGTCTTGACCATGTCTACATGCCTAAATGCATTGAGTTGCTGACATGCTATTGGCTGATTAGAAATTTGTGTTACCGAGCAGTTGGACACGTGTACCTAATAAAGTGGCCAGTGAGTGTATAACATAACATAATATAATATAATATAATATAATATAATATAATATAATATAATAT
>CAIGQZ010001345.1:31778230-31834254 GCA_903798205.1 Danio tinwini | reverse complement strand
ATAATATAATATAATATAATATAATATAATATAATATAATATAATATAATATAATATAATATAATATAATATATGTCTTATCTAACTGACAAGAAGCACAAACATAATAACAGTATTTGTATTTTTTATCTTTTGTGTTATAGGAGTTTTGTCCAGGCACTTCAGGCACATTTAACACACTTTTCTCAAATGCCTGTGTGTGTTGTATTTGTACCTGGAAGGGGTATTTGTTTTGGCAGGGGATGACGGTGGTGTTATTCTTCACGATCTCCACACACTTGACCCTCTGTAGATCCACAGAGCCTTTCTTGAATCTCTTCTGCAAGTCACACACACACACACACAAACACGAAAACACAAACACACACAGATGAACACACACACACACACACACACACACACACACACACACACACACACATTGAATAAAAACATTCTCTAATTTAATTTAAAAATATCCATTCTATTAAAATGTTATATTGTCAAAATATTCTTACACAAATTACAAACCACTTTCTCTTCCTCTTTCAATAAATAAAAAAAAACTTTTTTTTTACTTGTATCATTTGACAGCACTCATCTAAATATAAATACACATTTTCTCAAAGATAGGCATGCATGTGTGTATTCATATACATAATAAACATACACATCACACACAGAAATGTTACACCAAAACAAACCATTATTTTGGATGCAATTAATCGTGATTAATCTTTGCCCAGCACTATAAAACACAGATGCACTGACCTCGGCTCTGAGCTCATAGTATGTGAGTTTGCTCTTGGTGAGAACGAACACTCGCTCTTTATAGTTGAGTGGAGACGTTCGTTTCTTCTGCTGAGAACGTTTGATCAGCGTTTCCTCAAGGATGTGTGTCAAACTCATCTCTGTGTAATGCCATGGACCTGAAGAAAAGACGGACACACATCTGACGCTCAGACTGCAAGCAATTGATTTTCTTACTCAGAGTTTGTGTCTTGTTTCTAGTCCGAATATCTAACGATTCCTAAATCAAGAAGCATTTTCTAGACTAACAAAAAATATTGTCTTGTTTTAGGAAATAATGAGTCAAAATTAGCTGTTTTTTTCCTTAAAACAAGGAAAATAATCTTGCTTTCGCTTTGAAATAAGTTAATTTTGCTGACCCAATTGGCAGATTATGATGCTTGTTTTAAGTGAAAGACTCACTTCATTTTGATTCATTCATTCATTTTCTTTTCGGCTTAGTCCCTTTATTAATCTGGGGTCGCCACAGCGGAACGAACCGCCAACTTATCCAGCACATGTTTTTACGCAGCAGATGCCCTTCCAGCTGCAACCTATCACTGAGAAAAATCCATACACAATCACACACACACTCATACACTACGGTCAATTTTAGCCTACCCAATTCACCTGTACCGCATCTTTGGACTGTGGGGGAAACCAGAGCACCCAGAGGAAACCCACACGAACACAGGGGAGAACATGGTAACACAGAAACGCCAACTGACCCAGCCGAGTCTCGACTCAGCGACCTTCTTGCTGTGAAGCGAACGTGCTACCCACTGCGCCACCCATTTTGACCCATTATTTCTTAAAACATGACTTGATATGCTTCTTGACCTAGGATTTTTCAGACATTTAGACTGGAAATGTCTACATTTCTAGTCTAAACAGGAGCACAGAAGATGCAGTCTCCATAGCACTGCACTCTGTACTCACACACTGGACAATAAAAACACTTATGCACGAATGCTGTTTGTTGACTTCAGCTCAGCATTCAACACTGTCATACCCTCTAAGTTAATGATCAAACTTAGAGACCTGGATATCGACACGTCTCTCTGTAACTGGGTTATGGACTTTCTGACTAACAGACCTCAGAATGTTAGATCAAACCACATTTGCTCCACCACCGTCACACTCAACACTGGTTTACCACAGGGCTGTGTGCTGAGCCCCTTCCTCTACTCCCTTTTTACCATTGACTGTAGGCCTGTGAACAGATCCAACGCCATCATCAAATTTGCAGATGACACCACAGTGATTGGTCTAATCAGCAACAATGATGAGACTGCCTACAGGGAGGAGATACAGCATCTGGCCACGTGGTGCACCAACAATAATCTGCTCCTTAACACTGACAAGACCAAGGAGCTCATTGTGGACTTCAGGAAGGGACGAACAGGCTCACATGATCCCATCCACATCAATGG
The DNA here is from genome assembly GCA_903798205.1 of Danio tinwini. Lineage (NCBI taxonomy): Eukaryota > Metazoa > Chordata > Actinopteri > Cypriniformes > Danionidae > Danio > Danio tinwini. Next base: position 31,832,053 of record CAIGQZ010001345.1, on the reverse strand, counting down.
GATGGCCGTCGAGTCTGTCTCATCCTTCGAGTTCCTGGGGACCCACATCTCCAAGGACCTTTCCTGGACCACCAACACCTCCAGCTTGGTCAAGAAGGCTTACCAGCACCTATTTTTCTTAAGGCAGCTTAAGAAGAACCAGCTGTCATCAGTCATCTTAGTGAACTTCTACCACTGCACAACAGAAAGCATCCTGACGAACTGTGTCACAGTCTGGTATGGAAGCTGCTCTGTTGCGGAGCGTAAGGCACTGCAGCGGGTGGTGAAAACTGCCCAACACATCACAGGAACCACACTGCCAGCCATAGAGGACATCCAGAGGAAACACTGTCTGCGCCAAGCACGCAGTATTCTTAAAGATTCCTCTCACCCTGCTCACAGACTGTTTTCTCTCCTGCCTTCCAGCAGGCGCTTCAGGCTCCCCTGGACAAAAACCAGTAGATTAAGGAACAGCTTCTTCCCCAGAGCTGTCTCCCTTTTGAACTCTGCCCCCCACTGACTCTTTTGCCCCCCTGATACACCCCCCACTCTCCTCATAACTTACACTCCTCATAATCACTGCACTACTTAACATTTGCACATTTAAAAATTGCACATATTCATTGCACTGATTCATTTATTTGAACTGTACATACCTACTGCACATGTACATTTGTAATTATGTACACACCCACTGCACATATACATTTGTAATTATGTTTATCTATCTGCACACTTCTGATTATTAATAGCAACCTGTACATTTATCCATCTATTGTAAATCTCTGTTCATAGCTAACACAACCTGTATATAATGTTCATAGTACATCCGTTTGTAAATATCACCATAGTTTTTCTATAACTGCACTTTATAACTTATGACCTAAAGACCTAAACTGCATTTCGCTGACAATAAAGTTGAAACTAATCTAATCTAGAAATAAGAGACAAAGAAAACATAGGAAAAGTATTTTTTGAGGTGCAGTGGATTTTAAGTTCATTTTTATTAGGGGTGTCAAAATTAATCGTTTCTTCGGTGCACCGCGATGCAGACGGGGACAATTCGATATCGGTTCAGTAATAATCATAACCTGTTATTACGTACTGATGTCATTTATCTCCAATGCGAGATGTCGCAGTAGAATACTATGGCGAACGAGGCGAGGGTGAGTATTTACAACGCTCCAACTACTTAAAAGGTAGATAATTATACACAGTTTAACTGCTCATGAATTTGCTGGAAAGTCTTTCATTGACACTGGAAAAGGCACAGCACACGAGCCGCTGTTTCACTATTAGGGAGAAATGCTGTAAAAATCCATCTATGTCTCTCTCTCTCTCTCGCTTTGGACATTTGACCTGCTGGTGTGTTTGTGAGGTAACTTTTCCTTTCCTCTTGGCTGTTAAAGCGATACGAGCGTGTCTGCAGGTGCGAGTTTTCTCCACTATGTCTATTACAGATTACCTAAAAACCGTGTATTATGCGCATATAGACTGTAACCGCGGCAGTTCTTCCCGCGTCACTCATCAGTGAACAGCGCTTTCATTTCTAAAGCCAATCGCAGCCCTTTCTGTTGAGCGGGTGAAAACAATGACCAGTCATAGGGGTGTAAGACCTCGTTTGACATCGCTCAAAAAGCAAGCAGGATGATATTTACATTAGTTTATTTGCTATAAATGCTCATGTTGTTCTGTGCATGTATTGGAGTTTTGTTTGATACATTCAAAAAGAGTGTTTTCTAAAGGTACAGTTCATATATTTTACAGCGTGGACAAAATTGTATTACAAATAGTATATATATATTAATATATTTATAGATTTTAATAAAAAAAAATTCTTGTGTTGTGAAAAAAAAGTCTAATTATGTATGGAAAGCATGGTCAATGCCCCGTGATGCACCGAGATATCAAATTGAACCGAATCGATGGCATGATAATCGCCACCGAACCGTGAGACCAGTGTAGGTTCACACCTCTAATTTTTATTTTACCATAGCAGCTCAAGGGATAGGTATCATTAAGGTTATAACGGTATTACTTCTTTTATCGATACCACTTATCGGTTCGATACTTTAACGGTTCTCTTATCAGTACTTTTTTTTTTTATAAAAAATTAAAAAACAAAACCAATTGAACAGAATGAACAACACTTTATTTTATTACTACGTTTTTACTGTAAAATGAAACGAAACCAATAAATGTAAAACAAATAAATATATATATTTTTGCTGTAAAAAAATGTACAATGGTTTGAAAAAAAATGACTTTTAGCCATTCTTCTGGAGAAAAATCAACATGTTTGCCTTTTCTGGCGGAAATCAGGATCTTTCTTGGTGTATAGTGCTGCCTGCAGTTGAAAATACCCTCTTTGAGTTGCAAGATGCAGTATGAGATGATGTTTATGATCATTAAGATTTATTTAGGCTATTACATTCCTTGTAACCGAATGTGTGTGTTTATTTAACTATTAATGTTATACTAATTTAGGTGATTGACTGCTGGAATAATGTGGATGATGAAATGTTACCTTTAGTAGTTAAGCAGTCAAAAACGTTTCATTACTTCTCATTGTAGTTAATGTACTTTTGAAAAATACTTTCACTTAGCCAGATTGCTTGCGTTTCCACTTATAAAAGAAAACAACTTGTTGCGTTTGTTGCAACATGCATTGTCGCTGTCCTCTCAGGAAATACAACCCATTTGGTTTACTCCGTAAGCTTACGAGCTGTGTGTGCGCAAGTCTGTGTTGCGAGCTATGTGTGCGCGCTTAGTGCAAGCCTCCGCTGAATGCGCGCGCACAGCTGAGAACTGTGAAGGCGTTTATACTTGGTGCGCTGGCCTTAAACACAAGCATTTCTCATGTGAGATTGCCAACTGTGCAGACGAATATCAAATATGGCAAATTAGAAAAGGTTGGTCAGGTAAATCATGCTACTGTAAGTAATGTTTATTCAGCAATAATTATCCAGTGCCGATAGCAGAACCGTTAACGTCAGAGCTTATCGATACTTCTGTCTTTTATAATTTAGCACCGATACCGATAAAGTAGCGAGTTTCGGTGCCCATCCAAAAGCGGCTCACAACATGTTTTGAGTTATTCATATGTTTACTGTACTTCAGTAGAGGGTGTTCATTACAGGGACAGTTCACCCAAAAATGAAACTTTCCTCACCATTTACTCACACTCAAATAGTGAATAATACTGAATAATCGGTTCAATAATAGATCATAACCGGTTATTACGCACTGACGTCATTTATCCCCTATGCGCGATGTCACGGGAGAATACTATGGCGAAGGAGACGAGGGCGAGTAAATAAAACACTCCTACTACTTAAAAAGCAAATCTTTCACTGACACTGAGGAATGGTAAAGCACGAGCCGCTGTTTCACTACTAGGGAGAAATGCTGTAAAACACCATCTCTGCCCCTCTCGCTCTCTCTCTCTCCCACACACACACACACAGACTTTGTGCATTTGACCCGTTGGCATGTTCGTGAGGTAAAGTTGCCTCTCCTCTCGGCTGTTAAAGTGATACTTGTGGATCCAGACACAAGCGTGCATGTGGTGCGAGTTTATTGTATTTATTCTATTACGGATTACCTGATAACCGCGTATTATGCGCATATAGACTGACCCGCGGCTGTTTTTCCTGCATCACTCATGAGGCGCTTTCATTTCTAATCGCAGCCCTTTCTGTTGAGTGAGAGAAGACAATAACCAATCATAGGGGTGTAAGAACTTGCCAGCGCTCAAAAAGCAAGCGGGATCATATTTACATTAGTTTATGTGTTATGAATGCTCGTGCTGTCTTCTGTGCATGTGTTGGAGTTGTCTAAAACATTCACAAAGAGTGTTTTTTTTTTTGAGCAGGTAAAATTAAAGGTGCAGTTCATATATCTTACTACTTGTGCTGTACAAGTAGTATATAAATATAAACATATTTATAGAATTTAATAAATTTTTTTTCTTGTGTTGTAAAGAAAAATCTAATTATCGAATTGAACCGAATCGATAGCATGATAATCGTAACCGAACCGTGAGACCAGTGTAGGTTCACACCCCTAATAAATGTATATTTTCAAACAATAAAAATGTATAAGAAATAGGCATGGGCCGGTATAAGATTCTGATGGTATGATAACCTTGAATAAAAATATCACGGTTTCACGGCATTGTGCTCACTGCTCTAAAACATATTCTTTTAAATGTCTGGGTAAAAAATAAAAAATGTTTTCCCATTTTGTTTGAGAAACTTTTCAAATATTTTGGAGCAGTAAACATGTCAGGTTAATTCATTCAAATGAATCATCAAATCAAATCAAATCACTTTTATTGTCACATCATCAGCAGCACGTGTGCTATGATGAGTGAAAAGCTTAGGTGCTGGCTCCAGACAGTGGAAAATACAGATAGTGCAAATACAACAACAGTGCAAAAAACAGACAGCGCAAATACAACGACAGTGCAAAATACAGACAGTGCAAAATACAGACAGTGCAAAATACAGACAGTGCAAATACAGCAACAGTATAAAATACAGACAGTGCAAAATACAACAACATACTCACAAAAAAAAAAAAAACAGTGTAAATTTGGCAATGTGACAGTGATGCGTACGATGGATAGGTGTACACATAGTTGTAGGCAGTATTGTTTTAATATGGATTGGTTAAAGTGCAGTGCATGCTACATCTTTATGGTGTGCAGTGTGGGGTATGGGAGAGTTTGTGTGGGGTGTGTTAAGTGTTCATCAGCCTGATAGTCTGAGGGAAGAAACTTTCCTTCAGTCGGCTGGTGCGTGACCGAAAAGATTGACTTCTGCTTTCTTCGTTAGGTCTAAAACCTACAGTGGTCGAGAGAGCTCATTGTGCTGCATTTTAAGAAAACACAAGCAATTACAAAAAACACCAGCAAATTAAGAAAGGGGACCCAAAAACATGACAGACCCTGCTGAGACAACTGCTCAGTGAAGTTGTTGGTGGTCTTTTAAAGCTGAGTTTTATTTGTTTACTTTAATATTCTGATTACACGATTTCATTGTCTTTTGTAAATTATTAGCCTAAATAAACTGATGATTAAATGTGAAACGTTGTTTTAATAGTATGCAGCTTGTTTAATAAATGCAGTGCGTTTCTTCAGTTGTTTGTGTCGTGAGAATTTGCAGCATGTGCAGTCAAAATGATACCATTGATGCTAAAAAAACACCTTGTAAATACCGTAGAAACGGTATAGTAGAAAATTCTGGCGGTTTTAATACCTTGACTTTTTTAAACCACGGTATACCTTGAAAATGGTAATCGTCCCATGCCTAATAAGATACAATTCATTAATTTTCCTTCGGCTTAGTTTCTATTTCAGAGGTCGCTACAGTGGAATGAACCACCAACTATTCCAGCATATGTTTTACACAGCGGATGCCCTTCCAGCTGCAACCCAGTATTGAGAAACACACATACACACTCATTCACACACTCATACACTACGTGAAGTTTATTTATAAACTAATTTCGAGAGGATCACGTGATTATGATTGAACACGGCTGGTCATGCATTAACCATGTATGACCAACCAATCAGACAATTTCTAACCCACTATAAAGTGCCAGTTTTCTTACTACAGTCATCTTCGTTTGAAGAATCCCCCCTTCCACCCCTACTCCTCCTCTTCTCCTTTCATAGGGCGGCACGGTGGCCCAGTGACTAGCACTGTGGCCTCACAGCAAGAACGTCACCGGTCCAAGTCCTTTAACAGACTGGCTGTCGTTTCTGTGTGAAGTTAGCATGTTCTTCCCGTGCTTGCGTGGGTTTCCCCCGGGTTCTCCGGTTTCCTCCCACGTTCCAAAAACATGCACTACAAGTTAATTGAACAATCTAAATTTAGCACTAGTCAAACTTTTATCCATCAGCATATCTCTCCGTAGCAATTATTTTCTGTCATCAATTCTTACAAAAGGGGGGAGTTCTCGAGATCTACCTGAGCTCAAAGCTCCCCTCTCGCCCTGCAAATGGGAGGGAGCCCAGGGCTCAAGGACCTTTTGAGCTCAGGGCTCTCTCCTGGGACAGCATGCCAAACTTGCTTATAATCAATCATCAGCTAAGTGTGAACTCTTGAAAGACAATTTAGTTCATCAATTCCCCTATAGCGCATGTGTTCGGACTGTGGGGGAAACCGGAGCACCCGGAGAAAACCCACGCCAACATGGGGACAACATGCAAACTCCACACAGAAACGCCAACTGACCCAGTCAGGACTCGAACCAGCGACCTTTTTGCTGTGAGGCCACAGCGCTGACCACTGAGCCACCATGCCGCCCTTATAAAAAAATAGTATACAGATAGAAGTCTGTAAAATGGGTTATAAGGGTTTTGTAGCATAATATACAAAACCAACTCAGACAATATAGCACTTTAAACTAGGCATGTGACGATAACCATTTTCAAGGTATACCACGGTTTGGAAAAGTCAAGGTTTTCATACCGCCAAAATGTTCTCTAATACTGTTCCTAAGGTATGTGTAAGATTTTTTTATTTACATTTTTTTAACAACAGCATCTCCAGCAGAAAAGATATTCAAAGATGCCATTTTAAATTGTAAATAAATCTGTGTTTTTGAAACTAATGAAGACAGCAGACGTCAATGATTCATTTTCATTATTTGGCCTGGCACCTTTACTGCTCCAAAATATTATAAATGTTTCTCAAAATAAAATATATTGTGTTCAAAGGGGGAAAAACTTTTTGTTTTTTACACAGACATTTTAAAAGAATATATTTTAGAGCAGTAATCACAATACCGTGATACCGTGAAACCGTGATATTTTTATCCAAGGTTATCATATCGTCAGAATCTTATACCGGCCCATGCCTACTTTAAACTATAAAAATTGTTCATGAAAGTCCCTTTTTCCAACGTTAAAAGCTGCTGGAAGACAAATCAAGGTCCCATAATGCAATTCCAAAGCATGAATAAAAAGAGAAAACAAAAAATTAAAACAAAAAATTAAAAACTGCTAATTTACTTATGATTTTCACAGTGTAAATCACATCACTTTACTGATGCACATCCTGGAATTTATTCAGTAAATGCATTAGCATTGTATTTTATAGACATTTTTTTCTTATTAGATTAAAAGTTTATACAATTCAGTTGAGTGCAGAAGTTTACATGCATTAACATCATTTCTGCACATCATGGTGTTTTCATTGCACATTTTAGGTAATACTGCAAAATATTTAGATGGAGCTAGGCCTATCATGATATCTATTTTTGTTGTTCGACATATTGCACTAAAATATATTGCGATAAACGATATTATTGTCATTTTAAGACCATTTTATGCCACTCATCATATAATGCCAGAACGACAATATAATATCATCACAGTGCAAGTACACTCTTGCAAAGAACACATTGTATTTTATTGTTAAAACTATTTAATTATAGTCATTTTAACAGTTTAACAAACAGGCATTGGAGTCAGGATGTGAAACACAAATCCTAAATAAATATTAATAATAAATGTTAACAACAAAGAGCTTAGAGTAAAAGGTAAAAGGCAACAAAGGTAAAGAGTAACAAAGGCTGTGATATCTGCTACCAAATCTATATTCAGTCGTCAGACACCCACATGAGAATATACTATAGTAATTTACAGTAAATACTGCAGTGTTTTTAACTATACTGACACTGACTCCTCTAATGGAGGAGATGCTGCACAATCAGCAAAAAAAGTTGCTAGAATTGGTTTATATGTATAGACGATATATATTGCATCACTAAAAATGATTGAGCTCATGTCCATGTGTTGTGTGATAAGTCCATGTATTGATTATTGTGACAGGCCTAGAGAGAGCTATTGGCTGTTTTTTCCAGCATTCTTCAGTATATTTTCATGTGTGTTCAACAGAAAATAGAAACTCAAACAGGTTTGGAACAACTGAAGTAATGACAGTCATTTTTGGGTGAACTATCCCTTTAAACTCCATAAAACCAACCCGGATCTCCAGAGCTCACAGACACATGTATAAAGACATGTTAACAGCTTAATTGGTGCAAATAAAATCAGCTCAACTTTATTTATATAGCACCAATAAAAAAATGAGGTGCTCTACAAATCTGTCTAACAAATCTAAAGTTATTAACCAACAATATGATCATAAGTAACAATGATTAGAAAACACTGACACTGCAATTCAAATTCAGAGAAAAGAGGCTATGAGTCACTTTCCAAAACCTTTCCATTACACACAGACTGGGGATTCACTAGTATCATTCAAATGACAGCTATAATCCCATCTCTTTTGCAATCATCTAAACCTCATGTAAACAAAACCAGGACCACAGGTGAGTGGGCTTGACAAACCACTTGTAAACACACACTCTGACACTTTAACTAACACTTGCACTTTTGCACCAAACACTATCAGTCCATCTTTCAAAAAAATAAAACACATGTGTGCCTCAGACAGGTGAGTGGGCTTGACAAACCACCTGTAAAAACCCTCTTCTTGTTAAATAATAAAAAAAAAACTATCAGTCTTATTCTAGCACTTCATTCTCTGAGCACTAATGCTGTGTTTAGACTGCATGATTTTAGCCCCAATTTTGACTGGTTTTGAGAAATCACCGACATGTGAACGTTTCATATTACTTACACATGATTACAACTTGAATCAGGGTTCTTGCACCATTTTAAAAGTAAAATTTTATGCTTTTTAAGAACTTAACAAATATAATTTAAAACTCAAAGATTTCATAATTTCTTTGGAATAGGTTACTCAATTTATTGCCTCCTACAATGGAAATCAAAACTTGAAAGATTTCCATTTGGTATTAATTATGTGCAATGCGTAACTCTGTAAGAAAAAAAAACAAACAGCAAAATTACTTTTCCTTTTCTTTTTTTTGTTCCTTTGTGATGTAGAACAGGGCCAAACATAGATAAGTAACATAGATAAGCTGGATTACGCTAAACAACACAATGCCTTGTATGAAGGAACCATATAGAATACTGAAGATAAGCTCAATAATAAAGTCCTCAAAACAGCCTTTCACAAGCCAAAATGATGACAAATAATCTACAAAACTGTTAGAAAACACTAATGTTATTACATGACTTTTAATGGGAGAAACACTTTGTTCTCCTCAAGACATGTGAGACGCATCTCTCTTCTCAATTTCATGCTCTAGGTCCACCAACTCCCTTCTCTTTTCCTTGGATCTTTTTCTCATGGAATTAGATTTAGTGATAAGTTCTGCCATCTTGGTATACATATATGTGTGTGTGTGTGTTGGTGTGTGTGTGTGTGTGTGTGTGTGTATATATAAATATAAATTACACTGCTTTCACCAGCGTTGCACATTGAGAATAACATCTTTATTCCGGCATTACCAGTCTTAATAAATACACTTTGCATATGAAGTAAATCATATCTCAAAGCATTTACTGGGGCACTGGCGATTTTCAAATTGGGTCTAGCGACGCCCCTGTGCTACGCACTTTAAACGCAGCAAGTAATATGTGAATGTTTGCACATGGATTATAATTTTGGCTTGGAGGAGAGTGAAGCGCGAGTGAAATTGGCCAAACTTGAGGGGGAGCGTGTCCTAAAAGTTTGAGAACCCACAGTACCTCTGACTTTTGAGTATCTGGCGGTGAAATGAAACTTGTTAAAGCCGACTGTGAGGTGGCGTCTGAACTATTAACATCGTTAGGTCGAGCTGCAAATAATGCAAGGATTAACCTGGACCCGCTATGACTAGCTGCTGCAACGTACCGCTGGTGGTTTTCTCCTTTCATGTGCGACTCGATGGCTTTCAGCCCCATGGTCACCTCACCTCAACAACAGTGTTATGGCAGCACGCAGGTGCAGACCGACGTCAGCGTCTGTAGCCGACCCACCGTAATAAGCTAATAAATCACGGAGACTGTCATTTGACTCCTGTTCCACACATACTGAATTGATCAACTATTAGATGTTTTACGGTGGACCACTGTGCTTCCCTATCGTCATTAAGCACACCGGCTGAAATTTAATACCTACAGCAACTTTAAAGTTAAGACCTTAATTTCCCGGATTTTAATTTAAGACATTTTAAGAAACTGAGGGAACCCTGTTGAATATATGTGAAAGACACATGTCAGGTTTTATTCTAGAGAGCAGGCGTGAGGTTCAGCTGTGTGTTCTTCATTTTCTGTCTGATTCAGGCTCACACTGATACGGCTAACATCTATACTGACTGACAGTGTTTGTACAGCATGTGCTAGACTAGTAGAGGCGTGATGCTTTACTGGTGATGTGGAGCCGATTCGCAAATCACAGCACATTATGTTAGCTGACCAATCAGAGCCTCTTGAGGGCGGCCTTGAGAGTCGTGTTCATGTTAGCAGAGTAGCTGTATATAATCAAAGTGAGAGATATAGGCGGAGCGTGTGTAAGGCTTGGGAAGGCTTACTGTACGTTCACATCGAAAGCAGCGAGAGCGTCAAAGGTCGCTCTGGCCGCCCCACGCTGTCTGTCTTTAGCTCCGGCGGCGAGAGCGTCAAAATTCGCTACATTGATCTCTTATTTAAAGGGGCCGTTGCAGCATATCATATCAAATCAGTTACATTCCCGCATAAAACATTTCTAGCATGAAGATGTTGCACACTTATTATCCAATTATTTAACTACGGAAGATCTAGTTGCATGTGTGTAGCTTTGCTCCACTTAATTATCCAATGTGTCCATATGCCTGAAATATTCTGAAGCATACCGTTTTGTATTGTCGCATGAGATTCCCGCTTTTTTAAAGAAAAAAATATATAACATTGATGCACATCAGTAACTCACCAGTAACTTTTTATTTATTTTTGTTCCTGTAAGAAAAACATTGCAAATAATTAGAAATCCTGCGACCGTAATATTAAAACCCTTAGGAACAACTGTGGTCGGAACCAAAGTTCACAGTGACTGTGTTCTCTGGAATCCTCTCAAGCGGTGGACTTCTACATTCTGATCGCTTGCCGGCGAACCGCATCACAGCTCATTACCATAAAGTTGACTTAATTTCAACTCTCCTCGACGCCCACACCAGCGAAGACGCGCCGCGCTGCTCCTTGCCGCCGGCTCCCATTGAAAATAATTTGACTTCCAGCTACTTTGACGCTCTTGCCGCTTTCGGTGTGAACGTACGATAAGCCTTGCCCTGGCCAGAGAACACGGGGATAGCAGTAAAGAAAAAAACTGCATTGAAAACATGTAACGGGTGTAAGGCAGAATATGAATGTAATTTAATGCTGATGATTAACAGAACACTTTAATTATTGTAAGTTTTTCAATCAAATTTAAAGTCCCCCTCCGCACAAAAATTTACTTTTTTTAAGGAAAATGGAGTTACTTTTTAAGGAATGTAATGTGAAAGTATGTGTTATTTATTTATATGTGTTTTTAAGAGTAGCTTTAGGCTTATTTGCAGTTCTTAAACATAAACTTAACTTTTCATAAATGGGCTTAATTCAGTATACTTGTACTTCACTTTATTTAATCAAATGTAGGCCTATAGAATATTTGGTTGCATTTAAAACTTATAACGGCGCCGTTTACTGTTCTACGTTTTTCACTGGTCATCAATACTGATCTGTATGCCCCATCTACTGGCGGATAATGACTTTGCATTGTAATTCTGCTAAGTGTTTTCTACAGGGTTGATTAATGCAGCATAATGTCACAAAGTCAAGATGTTTTTATTATGTTTTAGTTTGTATTTTGAAATAATATAAATCTAATTTAAATAAACAATTACTCACGCTAGCTAATGGGTACTGGATCACCGTTACTCTGCAATGGTTGCCTCTAATTTAATTGCCAAAAAGCTTACCACTGCCCCTAATAACGCAAATAAACACCTAGTTCATGTTGTCATATTTTCATTGTCTTTTTTGTTGTTTCTAGCTTAATGAATAAAATAAATTCAGTATCGGAATCACAGTATTAAAATGTTATATTTATGTATTTATTGCTGAACAAGTTCAGTTTTCGACTGGCCTCGTGAAAAAGTGAATGATTTCGGATTCTTGACACATTTCTGCAGTTTATTTATTTTTGCAAAAGGGTTGGATACTCAAAAAATTTTTTAAATTTCTGGCCTTGTCCCTGGCTGCATATCGAAAGTGATATAACCACAGGACTACACAACAAAGACTACATCAATGCTTATAATGCCCGGTCTAAAAAAAGGATTTTGCTGCATTAGGTAGGGCAGTGGCTAATATTTTACTGCCATGCCAAAACACATTTCTGTTTGTTAGACAGAAAGCTACCATTAATCTATAATATAATATAATATAATATAATATAATATAATATAATATATACAATTTAATATTATTATATATATATATATTAGTGGGTTAGTTTAATAAAATAATTTAATGTGTGTGTTAAATATAATAGACGTTTGTTGATAGGTTTGGTTAAAACCTCTTCTTCGTCAGTCGCAAATCTTTTTAAATGCATTAAAGGGTAGCGGATATATTAGCCTTACCCTGGAGTTTGTTCACCCTCCGCCTATGGTAAGATACATGAACAAACGTGATTTTCTACAAATAAAACATGAGCACACATCTTATAAACACAAGCAAGCATTAAAAATACACTCTGGACCACCCCAAATTGGCACCACAAATGAGATCTTAGCCAGCAGTATATCTCTCCATGGCAATCCCTAATTCGTCATTAGCTCAAACTCCCCTCTCACCCTGCTAACGAGCGCAGGGCTCTCTCCCGGGACAGCATGACATACAAGCTTTATTATCAATCAGCTAAGTGTGAACTCTTGTATCAAGCTTTTAAATTGCACTTTAAGCTGAATACTAGTATCTTGAAAAATAACTACAAAGTATATTTATTTATTTACCCACACACCCACCTTGAACGACAAAGCAATGTCACCCATATTGCTTTGTATACTTATTTTTATGTGGCCACCAGAACAGAAAGTCTCATTTTGACCTTCTTCAACTGATATCATGTAAAGATGATAAAGAATTCGACTTCCTCTGATAATAAACAAACCCTAAATGCTGAACTTTGAGCAATCTTGATTTAAACCGACGTGCTAAAGGTCTAAGAGTGTGTGAAATCTCTCTCTCCGTCTGTCAGTGTGTCCTAGAAATACATATTTTGAGTTTTTGCTCAACATGTGTAGTAAATAATAATGTTTTTGAACCATGCTATAGTAAAGTGTATTGTTATACACTCACCGGCCACTTTATTAGGTACACCTTACTAGTACTGGGTTGGACCACTTTTGCCTTCAGAACTGTCTTAATCCTTCGTGTCATAGATTTAACAAGGTACTGGAAATATTCCTCAGAGATTTTGCTCCATATTGACATGATAGCATCATGCAGTTGCTGCAGATTTGTCGGCTGCACATCCATGATGCCAATCTCCTGTTCCACCACATCCCAAAGGTGCTCTATTGGATTGAGCTCTGGTGACTGTGGAGGCCATTTGAGTACAGTGAATGTTCAAGAAACCAGTCTGAGATGATTCACACTTTATGACATGGTGCTTTATCCTGCTGGAAGTAGCCATCAGAAGATGGAGACACTGTGGTCATAAAGGAATGGACATGGTCAGCAACAATACTCAGGTAGGCTGTGGCGTTGACACAATGCTCAATTGGTACTAATGCACCCAAAGTGTGCCAAGAAAATACCCCCCACACAATTACACCACCACCACCAGCCTGAACCATTAATACAAGGCAGAATGGATCCATGCTTTCATGTTGTTGATGCCAAATTCTGACCCGACCATCCAAATGTGGCAGCAGAAATGGAGACCAGGCAACGTTTCTCCAATCTTCTATTGTCCAGTTTTGGTGAGCCTGTGTGAATTGTAGCCTCAGTTTCCTGTTCTTAGCTGACAGGAGTGACACCCGGTGTGGTCTTCTGCTGCTGTAGCCCATCCGCCTCAAGGTTGGAGGTGTTGTGTGTTCAGAGATGCTCTTCTGCAGACCTCGGTTGTAACGAGTGGGTGTTTGAGTTACTGTTGCCCTTCTATCAGCTGAACCAGTCTGGCCATTCTCCTCTGGCATCAACAAGGTATTTGCGCCCACAGAACTGCCGCTCACTGGATATTTCCTCTTTGTTGGACCATTCTCTGTAAACCCTAGAGATGGTTGTGTGTGAAAATCCCAGTAGATCAGCAGTTTCTGAAATACTCAGACCAGCCCGACTGGCACCAACAACCATGCCACGTTCAAAGTCACTTAAATCCCCTTTCTTCCCCATTCTGATGCTCGCTATGAACTGCAGCAGATCATCTTGACCATGTCTACATGCCTAAATGCATTGAGTTGCTGCCATGTGATTGGCTGATTAGAAATTTGCGTTAATGAGCAGTTAGACAGGTGTACCTAATAAAGTGGCCGGTGAGTGTAGCATTTACAACTCTGTTAATGAACTCTACATCATACCATAGTATTAGCTATAGCTAGGGCCAGACGGAATCTGCGGACATTTTTTGCAATTTCTGCGGGGAATTTTGGTAAAAATCTGCGGATTTCTGCAGAATTATTTTGGGAGTCTCATAACTAAAACCTTAATATGTGAATTATGTGTAATTTAAAAACTGAATAAATTCAGATTTACACACATTTACTCAAGTAAATAAACAGAATTAATGATGGGCTAAAAATCTGTGGAAATCTGTGGAAAATCTGTGGAATTTTGCGCGCGCAGATTCCGTGTGGGCCTAGCTATAGCCAATAGACAAACTGTAATAAATACTATAGGACTACTTAAGTTTTTACTACAGTAAACTGTGGTGTATTGTAGTATATAGCTGTAAAAAAAGTACAATATTATGTAATTTATATTGTCATCATTGTTGTGTTACCATACCAACTACACAATCACAAAAACAGAGTACTTCAAGTACTTTACTATAGTAAAAATACTAAATATATATTTCTACTGATGTAAGTCTTATTTCTAGTAGTTTGACTGAAATAAATGCAGTTTTACATTTTTTAAGATCAATATTATTAGCCCACAAACCACTGTTCAAAGATTTGCTTAACCATGCTTGCTAATTGAGCGCCACATGAAAGATTACTATAATACTGTAATAAATACTATAGTATACTTAAGTTTTTACTACAGTAACTGTGGTATATTGTAGTATATAGCTGTAAAATATGTACAGTATTGAGTAATTTATATTATTACCGTTGCCACGATTGCAACTACACAACTATAACAACAGATTACTTCAAGTAGCTACTTTACTATAGTATGATTAAAAAAACACAATATATTTAGTAAAATGTGTTTTTTTGAGCCTAAATACTGAACACAACACAACACAATACGTGTAAACATGGTTAATAAAACTCCTATAATATTCTTTCTGCTGAAGTACGGCTTATTTCTATAAGTTACGGCTTATAACTCTAAATGTTTTACATTTTTATTTTACATTTACGATCAATATTATTAGCCCACAAACCACAATATAGTGTTTTAAACCATACTAAAGTAAAGTATTATAGTATTTACAACTTTGTTGATGAATTCTACATCATACTGTGGTATTAGCTAGGCTATAGCCAACAGACAAACTGTAATAAATACTTCAGGCCTTCTTAAGTTTTTACTACAGTAAACTGTGGTGTATTGTAGTATATAGCTGTAAAATTGTACAGTATTGTGTCATTTATATTATTATCGGTGTTACCATTGGAACTACACAACTATAACAACAGATTATCTCACATACTTTACTATAGTAAAAACACTACAGTATATATTTTTTCATGTGGGTTTTTGAGCCTAAATAATGACCTACACAATATGTGAAAACATGGTTAATAAAAGACCTATAAAATTTATTTTTGCTAAAGTAAGTATTATTTCTATTAGTTTGGCTGAAATAAAAGCAGTTTTACATTTTTTTCCACAAACCACTGTTCTCCAATGATTTGCTTACCCTGCTGGAAGGTCCAGCATAGACCAGCTATAACCACCATAGACCAGCATGGGAATCATCTATGTTGTTATAAGTCTATGTTGTTTTTTTCAGCAGGGTAATCAACCAAACTTGCGAATTTAGTGCCACATGAAAGAACACTATAGTAAATAATAGTGTTTTTGAACCAAACTATAGAAAATGTGTATTTTATTCAGTGGTGTAAAGTAACTAATTACAAATACTCAAATTACTGTAATTAAGTAGTTTTTCTTAGGAATTGTAATTTACTGAGTAGTTTTAGAAATGTGTACTCTTATGTGCCCTTGAGTACATTTTTTGTGCAGTATTGGTACTTTTACTCCACTACTTTCCTTCAACCTACAGTCACTAATATTTTTTCTTGTCTATGGGGGTTAGAAAAATCCGTACTGTGATTCCCGTCCAATCAAATCGCACATAGACGGTAATTTGCATCATAATAAACTACCGCAAGACATGTGCGATATCAGATTTACGTGGTGCCATGACGTCATGGGGACGCTGCATTTTGTTTGGAAATGAAAATCAGGTTGATGTCAGAACTCAACATCAGGCCAACGTCTATGTCCAACGTCCAACCAAATATCAACGTCTAATGATGTTACAGCTTTACGTTGTGTGGATGTTACCACTATGACGTCTATTAGACGTTGGATTTTGGTTGTCGTACCTGACAAACAAATGTCAGTGTTTGACGTCAATATGACGTTGGTTTAAGATATTGGCTCGACGTTGGATTTTGGTTACTTTCTAACAACCTAAAATCAACCAAATTTCAACATCATTTGACATCAAAATAACGTCCTTACATGCTGGCTAGACATTGAATTTTGGTCACCTGACATCACAACTTAACTCTAACCTAATATTAACGTCCTATGACGTTGTGTGCCTGCTGGCCAATAACTTAATGCACTACAGAATGTTACGTTTACACACATCCACAAATTAAATGTAAATGCATCAGCTTTTGACAGCGTAATACTCACTATTCACTACTCCTGAGTACTTTTAAAATGGCTACTTTTTACTCATACTTTAAGTAATAATCACATCAGATACTTTTACTCATCTTGCACTGCATTTTTAGGCAAGTAATGGTACTTTTACTTGAGCATGATTTTTCAGTACTCTTTACAACACTGATTATATTATAGTATTTTCAACTCTTTGTTAATGAAACTGTAATATACCATAGCAGGCCAGTAGCCAGCCTGCTAAAAGGGGTGGTTCTTTTCTTAAAAAGTGGACTTTTTTGCAGTTATAGGCCTTATTTACCCAAAAAATGGAATGGTACGGTTTGCTTTTAGGTACCTTTTGATTGTGGAAATGGCCATAAGAGTGTACCAAACCGAACCGTACCATCCCACTCAGTGGAAACTGGTCATACTATTTGAAACTGGGCTACTATTTAATTATGAGATTTAAACTCTGCATTTTACTGACATTTCAAGCAACTATTTTAGCTGAAATAGATTGCCGGATGGTCATCAGAGCCAAAAAAGTACATCTTAAAAGTTCATAGATAACAATAGCCAAAATAATATTGAAATAACTTTAATATCGGTCGCTTTTGGTGCTTCACACCTTTTTTTTGGTCATTTTTTGTTCCAAGATTTAGAAT
Source organism: Danio tinwini (assembly GCA_903798205.1). NCBI lineage: Eukaryota > Metazoa > Chordata > Actinopteri > Cypriniformes > Danionidae > Danio > Danio tinwini. The sequence continues at coordinate 31,814,443 of CAIGQZ010001345.1, read as the reverse complement.
AAAAGTTACTAAACTATTTTCTCTATTTAAAAACAATACAGTAGCAAAGATGGCTTCACTTACGTCAGACAATGTGTGTTCTTGCAGTTGGATGTTGGACTCATGAAAAATAACTGATTAGCTGAATGAAGCGACAGACAACAACAGATTCCACTTGGTCTTAAAACCTTTTTAAAGGGTTATTTTCACTATTTATGATGGCAAAGCAGTCAAAACAGGACAAATGGCTTAATGTATGGGACAAATTCTGGACCTCTGTCAGTGAGGGGTGGGTCTTTCGAACCACCTGAACCCCCCTGGCTCCAGCAAACTCATCATCATACATCATTGTGTAATTTATATGACTATCGTTATTGTGTTACCATAGCAACTACACAATCACAACAACAGATTAGGTACTTTACTAAAGAATGATTCAAAAACACGATATAATTAGTAAAATGTGGGTTTTTGAGCCTAAAAAATGAGCTATACACACACAACACAACACAATAGGTGAAAACATGGCTAATAAAAGCTAAATGAAAGTAAAAATAAACAAAATGGTCGTTTCGAAAAGCCAATAACCAACAGAGGAACTCGCTGACAGAAAATCAGAACAATAGCGGGAAAAAAGTTCCTAATTTCAATATTCACTAATTTGACCTTCACACAACTTTCAAAAGCTTACTTCGGAAATATAACAGGGTGCAATATTAATATACTGCACATTAACAATCACTAAACAAATCACACATTGCGGTTGGAATGACAACAGCTACAAGACAAGCCTTCAGATTGAACATAAACACACACATAAACAGCACATTGTTTCATTCAGTGCTTCTGTTTGTATGTGTTTTGGTTAATTGTTGAACAGAAACTCGAATGACCGCAGATCAGTTCATTTCACACACTAATGAACTTTCATTTCCATCTTCTCCTTAAACTCCAGGAAAGATCAATCAATTCAGGTGATCGATCAATTGACTGATCGCCTCGAGCTCTGTCCAGTAAATAACCAAGGGGGAAAAACTATTTAACATTTCTTACCTCCGTGTTCAGTTTTTCCGTGTGTGTGTGTGTGAGAGGGAGAGCGTGCGCGTGTGTGTGTGTGTGTGTGTGAGCGTGTGTGACTGCGGTCAGGAAACGTGAATCTAGGAAGTCTAGACTCGCGCGTCTAATGTTTTTATTGTTTATATTGACGTATAAAAGATATTTAAATATTACTCGTGACGTTTTTGTCATTTTTGTATTAATTTTTAACCTTGCAGTGTGTCAGTCAGGTGATATTCGAATGCATTTGACACTTAATTGCAGGTTGTTTTGTCAGATTTTTCGTGCGTGTCTGCTGTTTGTTATGTGTGTGTGAATTCACATTAACGCTCTCTTTAAAATATGATTGTACAGTTATGTCTGCTTCCTACATGAAGTTGCTCCTTTCGGCTTTTATTCGGTCGTTTCCGCCCCCTGCTGGGAAGGAGCAAGTTATTTCAATGTTTTCTTATTGAAAGTCCGCCTGCAATCAAAATTTGCAATGTTTATTTTGCAAGCTCATATTGTTATTCTTAAGGTGAATAATTCATTCATGCAAGTTAATCCAATGAAAAAAAGTTTGAAAGTCTGAGCATTTGCTTCCGCGTTTGGAGTGCTGGTCCTGTTGACCTCAACCTATTCAGCCTTGGGGGTAACGCATTACAAGTAACGTGAGTTACATAATATTACTTTTCTAAGTAATGAGTAGGGCCAGACAGAATCTGCGGACATTTCTGCGCAGAATTTTGTAAATAATCTGCTGATTTATGCAGAATTATTTTGGGAGTATCGTAACTAAAAACTTAATATATGAAATTAAAAAAAAATAATTTTTAACTTTTATTTAATGTTTACAATGCAAATCCATATAGATTCACTTATTTGGTAAACGAAGCAAGTCTCTTGGATAATAGATCTACTAAAAGACTAAAATATAACTTCACAAACTGTATTGTAAATAAATCATATGAACATTTTCATATTAGTCAAGAAATAGGCTCAATGGTAGGCTAAAAATGTGCAGAAATCTGCGGATTTCTGCACGTGCAGATTTCGTGTGGGCCTAGTAATGAGTAAAGTAACACATTTTTTTAAAAATAAGTCATAATATTTGAGTTACTTTTTTGAAAATGTAACGCGAGCAACTTTTCAGTTTAATTAAAGAGCTTTTAAAAATAAATTGCTGAATTAAAGTAGTCACGCAGTCAATGACTACGTTTACATGGACATCAGTAATGGAATTAACTGCCTTAATCTGAGTAAGACAATAATATTAGGTAAATACAGAGCTAGTGTTTCATCCCATACTGATAAACTTCCGGTGAATGGTTAATGCAAATTTTTTCCCCATTTCATACACCCAGCACACACCGTTGCCTCAATGTAGCGATCTTCCTACAACGTTGTACACTCAGAAATAAAAGTACACGAGCTGTCTCTGGGGTGGTACCTTTTTAAAAGGTACACATTTGTACTTAAAGGGTCCATATTGGTACCTCAAAAGTATATATTAGTACCTAAAAATGTAAGAGGAACACTTTTGTACTTTTTAGGTACTGATATGTACCCTTGAGGTATTAATATGGACCTTTTAGGGACAAATTTGTCCCTTTTGAAAAGGTACCACCCGAGCGACAGCTCGCGTACCTTTATTTCTGAGAGTGTACCAACCTTGTAAAAAGGTTAAGGATTACATTGTTGCTAAAGGTTGTCACAACGGTGTCATAATGTTGCCATTTAAACGGCCGTTGCTATAGGTTGTGCATTGATGACCACTGTACAACATTTACTCGTCATCAGTGAATTAGTTCAAATTTCAACAGATCGTTCGGCATCTCATTCAACAACGACAGAGGAGACGTGAGCAGTGCTTTAGTTCTTCTTGCTAAATAAAACATCAGTGGTCATTTGTGTAGTCCTGTTGTGTCGAGCTCTGATCCTGATCTATCCTCTCTTGTTCACTGCCTATTTTGACTTGTGGCTGCTTTCTCTGACTACTTTCTCCATGCCAACAACTACGCCTGGTCTTCCGCTGCGCTCCCCAGTCTGCTGTATTGTTCAGTCCAGAGCTTTGATGCCCAGTGTCTGCATTTTGCTTTCTTCTTTACTTTTCTTGTTTGTTTACTCAATTGACATTTTAATGTAGCCTACAATTTTAGTTTAATTATATAACTTCCTATCAACCGTGGCTAACTTAATTCTGACTCTACAATTAACATAGCCTACAATAAAGTGGTGTCATGTTTCTTAAGCCTGGTTTATACTTCTCCGTCAAGTGATCGCCGTAACCCTCGCGCAGAGTCGTGCATTTATACTTCTGCGCACTGTTTCTGTTTCTCTGCAATACACTTCCGAAACGCTAGCTGGCAGTAGGTGTTTATGTTTCTCTGTGTCGAGTTTCTTCGCTGGTGTTTTGTTTTCTGAACACTTCCTTAAAATGTACAAGTGGCTCAAATTCGCTCATTTTGAGGCGGGAGCCGGTGGTCGTGCAACAACTTTAATCATGAGGTAAACACAAAACAACAGTCTCCATCTGGAGCTCCTTCACGGCACTCCACACTTGTAAACACACGCAACATCGGGCGCGCGGCTCTCACCTCTGCCCACACTCGTTAGCACTAACAAGCTGACCAATCACAGAGCTTGCGCTACGCGTACGCATTACATTTTTTGAGAGGTGCGTGTCAACGTCGCCGACGGTTACGGCGAGGGGCTATGCATCCACGTGTAGGCTGCGCCGTAGCATACGCTTGACGCAGAAGTATAAATTGGCCTTTAGGGGTAAATTTTGAAGCCCTTCCCCTTCACACTCTGTTTGAAGGGCCAACGGGAAGGGGATGGGGTACAAAATTAGAATTGGGCCTTAGTCACTTCAGATGCATTTCAGATCATCAGTGAAGCACTGATATAAATCAATCACTTTTATAAATTTTTATTTTTATTTTAAAATGGTCAGCTCTGAGGCAGCTTCTGAACTGAACTGTAATTTGCTTGTTCAACATTATTATTATTATTATTATATAAAACGTTGAATATATCATCATATACAGTGCTCAGTATATATATATATATATATATATAAAACACCCATCACAAATCTCTCTTTTACATGTATTTTTTAAAAGGAAACTATACAATATTATATTTGTGCATACACATTAGTCAGTACTGAAGCCAAATCTGGAGCTTATCTAACAAAATAACTTATGAGAACAGTCCATAAACTAGTACAGCCAAATCTATGTATTATATAGAAAAATATTAAATACAAATAAAAAAAAAGAGGGAAAAAATAATCAAGAGAAGCAAAAATGTGATTTAGTAAATTGAATAATTTTTGTAGGGTGTAATTTTTTTGCAATATTTTGCATGAATTTAAATATATCTGTTTAATAAATCCGTTTTGTTTAAATGCACCAAATACATTGCCTATATTCACTGAGAAATGGATACAGACATTCATTTTCAGAATGGGCTGTACTCCGTTATGCCGAGCATTGTGAAACAATTGCAGATAAAGCAGTTTTCAGACCTGTGATGATGCCAACCATAGAGGACTTCTAGAGGTCTTCATAATCCTGGACCAGGCCGTATCCTGAGCATCCTCAGCACAGATGCTGTGATGGTCATGGAGGAGTGGAGAGCGTGAGACTGATTCCTGAAAGACCACAGTGACAGACAAGTCTCCACATTGATCCCGTGGGCCAGCCTGAACACCCGCTGGTGACCTACACACACCTGCAGCTTCTCCACGATGGACGTCCAGTGTTCTCCAGCACCTAGACTGCAGCTCTGCTCATGACATCTGGCCAGAGAAAGTGTCGTGCTCAACTGAGCCTGGTTTCTCTCCAGGTTTTTCTCCTTCACTTTGGTCAATTGGTGGAGTTTGTTCCTCCACTGTCGCCACTGGCTTGCTTGGTTTGGGACTTGTGGAGCTGAGCATCGATGAATTTGCTCTTCAGTGTTTGGACTCTCAGCAGTGGAAATTAAACCACACTGAACTTCAGTTTACAAGAACTTCTGTGTTCAGCTGCTTTGACACAATCTACATTGTAAAAGCTCTACAGAAAGAAATCTAAATTAGCATATTAATATAAAAACATAGCTAGCGAAATTGAACCGACGCTCCAAATGAACAATCAAATTCAACGCCGTTGTTGCAGATTTCAGTAGTTTATTGAAAGTCAAAAAACACATTCAAAACAAAAACCTGCTGAAGCCGACTGAAGTCCAGTCTGAAGCACATACGCGTAGGAAAGGCTTCAGAATGCCGTGCGTAAAGATCGTCCCCAAAAAAACAAAACAAAAACAGCCATGCAAAACAAAACAGAGAATCATGGACTCCGTCAGATTGAACCAGACCTGAAATACTGCAGATCAACACAGATGGACAGACAGAAAGGGCGAGAATCGAGTTAAGGCACCACCACTGTTTTATTTACTAGGAAAATAAATAAAGTGTACACGGAGCACTGATTTACGAAGAGCTGATGTTCGTCCGTTATAAAGTGTGAGAGATCAGTTCCATGAGGAAACCCCTTTGTGACATTCCACTTTGTGTTTTATAAGACAAAAAACAAACAAAAGCTGAGTTTCTGTTGAGTCTTTGATGGCCAGTCACAGTCCGAAAGCCAGAGAGAGAGAGAGACATGAGAGGAAACGACAACAAAGACTGAATAGAAAAAGGTGTGTTCTGCGATTAGCGTGTGCGCGGGCCAGTGAAGCGGCTCTCTCCGCTCTGGCCTCGTCCTGCTCCCATCCCTCCTCTAGAGGCCGGTGGTCCGCGGGAGTCTCGCTCACGCCCCATTCCATTACCCATAACGCCTCTGGGTCCACGGCGGGCGTCTGGTGGTCCCCTGGTCTCACGCTCGCGGGCCGCTCGGGTCTTCTTCTCCTCCACATTCAGACGCACTTCTCCACGAAACATTATGGGCTGCATGACACAGGAGAACAAAGACTTCCTGCTCACACTATGATTGTGACTTTATATTGAACACATGAAATCAAAACAAAACATATTGATTTTGTTAGCTCATGATGCTAGTTTCGTGCTGAACAATTCATCTGTGCATCTCTTAGATTACACATTTTGGTAATGTAATCTGACTAGTATAGGATTACATTTAGAGTAATAAAATGTGCAATCTAATTGATCAAATAAGGATTAGCACAAAAGCTATTTAAATGTAATCCAGAAGTAGTCCGATTACATTACCAAAATGTGTTATCTAACCCAGGGGTGTCAAAATCCGTTTCTGGAGGGCTGCAGCCCTGCACAGTTTAGTTCCAGCCCTATTTCAACACACCTATTTGTAGGTATCAAACAAGACTAAAGCACTCAATTAGTACAATCAGGTTTGTTTAATTAGGGTTGAAACTAAACTGTGCAGGGCTGCGGCCCTCCAGGAACTGAGTTTGACACCCCTACCCAATCAAATAATGGTTAGCACAAAAGTAATGTAATCTGACTACCTTTGGATTACATTTAGATTACTTTAGTGCTAACCCTTATTTGATCTCTTAGATTACACATTTTGGTAATGTAATTGACTACTTTTGGATTATATTTAGATTACTTTTGTGACACTTACTTTTGCGTACTTTGTCACACATATTTGATCTTTTAGATCAGATTACACACTTTGGTAATGTAATCAGACTACTTTTGGATTACATTTAGATTACATTGTGCCAACCCTTATCTAATCTCTTAGATTACAAATTTATGGTAATGTAATCTGACTACTTTTAAATTACATTTAGATTATTTTTGTGCTAACACTTATTTGATCTTTTAGAACAGATTACTCACTACATTGTGCTAACCCTTATTTGATTGGTTAGATTACACATTCATGGTAATGTACTTCGAATTTTTCTGGATTACATTTAGATTACATTGTGCCAACCCTTATTTGATCTCTTAGAGTACTTTGATAATGTAATTGGACTACTTTTAAATTACACTTAGATTACTTTTGTGCTAACCCTTATTTCATCCTTTAGGTTACGTATGTTGGTAATGTAATCAGACTACTTTTGGAGTACATTTAGATTACGTTTGTGCCAACCTTTATTTGATGATTTACTGAAGTATGATAATATCTTGAACTATTTTGACATATAAAGACAAAATATTCTCATTCTTTATCAGTGATACAAGGCTCAACATCTTTTTAAAGTGCAACGATGGGCAGTTAATCTGTTTTTTTCTGTATTAATTTATCTGGACAGCCACAAACCTTTGCTCCCAGAATCCTCTGCACCGGATCAGAATCATCGAACACCACAAATCCAAAGTTGGGCAGTTTCCCTCCGACACCTTTGGTGTTGATTCTCATCTCCACCACATTTCCAAACGCTGAATGAAACAAAGCATCATAATAAAACACACACACACACACTACTCCATATATAAAGCCAGAACCTAAGCTTTTTTTTGCACTGCAACTGGTGATCAACAGTAAACACAAATGTTACCTCTTCCTAGCCGGGAAAACCAGCAACAATCAAGTATGCATGATTATATGCTGTCATGGCTTTACAATAAAAAAAAGTGATTATAATGGAAGTCAATGGGGTAAAAACAGACCCCAACATAACAAAAGGGGAGGTAATTTGCCCATAGTGCATTTTTTGAAACTTTCCAAAGCATTCTCTCAAAATAAGATGTCACCAAAAAAATCATCACATTTGAAATCTGTGGCCAAATTAAGACTTAAAATGACCCCAGAGTGAATGAAAATGACCCAAGAGCACACAAGGGTTAAACTTGGTTATTATAATATTAACGGGATACTGCAGATCCTGTGGCCTGGATGCTGAAATGTTATAGTCAAAGCTCAAAGATTCTCACTCATAAAGAAGTCCTTCAGTTCACCCTCGTCAATGTCATGAGGAAGATTTCCAACAAACAGCTGATGACTGTCGGGATAACGAAAAGACCTGCGGCTCTCTGTATCACCGGCATCACTGTCACCACGACCTGCAAACACACACGATGAATGAGAAACACTGATGTCAGTCACATGGTGGGATTATGGTTTTCTTTCAATACCTGACAGGGTATAACAAAAACAAACTACAGGTATATGTGGGCCTAAAAAAGAAAGAGAGAAAATATATAAAGGAAACTCACCTTTAAAGCTGATGTACGGCTTTCCACCTGAAGCCTCTGAACCACCGCCATCTGACAACCAACACAAGAGGAATTAATAAATGCATTAAGTCCAAGGCACTCGAAAAAGTAGGTGGAAACATTTTTAAAAAGTCTTTATTGACATGGCTATGTAAAAAAATAAAAAATAATAATAATAATAATAATTTTACATAGATAAATAAAGAGACTCAATAATGGGCTACAAATCTGTGCGCACAGATTCCATGTGGGCTGACTCAAAAGTAACTGATATGATAATCTTCCTAACATTTTTAAGTTGTCATGAAAATAAAACAAAATAAAATGCAAGTCAAAATAGAGTTACAATAATCAAAGCAGCCCTGACTCCTGAAAACAATCAAACTTTATTCTTTGCAAACCAAAATAAATCACATTACTGTTATTATCAACAGATCATTATTCGTTTTCCTTCGACTTAGGCTACGTTCACACTGCATTCAAATGTGGCCCGAATCTGATCTTTTGGCCCATATGTGACTCAGATCTTGACAGTGTGAACAGCCCAAACCTCATGGAATCTGATCTTTTCACTTCAGATTGTTGCCACTTTCATATGTAGTCTTAAATCAGACACAGATCTGATGTTTTGCAATGCGACTGCAGTGTAAATGGTTATGTCGGATTTCATGTGACTTTTACATAATCTTCGAGCGACATACATCATCTACTGTGCTGCAGAGGTGTAGATGATGTCTGCAGCACAGAATGAATAACACACAGGGCGATTACTTTACCACAGAAAGTTAGTTGTTCATTTTGAAAAACATTTTGAAGGCAAAACTGGTGCTTGTTAACCACTCTGGTTAACAATCGGGGCATGGGATGATCGCGATGCTAAAGAGCGTCGGGGAAGTTGTGGAAAGGGCATCCGTGCACAAAGGAGGAGGCACTTTCATTTTAAGGACGAACATAATCTCTAAGCGAATAAAGGGCAGGAGCTTAAGCACCCAAACCCCCCATCTGCACGTGTCTGTTGTTTATAACGAAGTAAAATAAAATAACTGCAAACAGAGATAAACCAACTCCTCCTTCACAGTTCAGTCTGCAGCTGCTCTTTAACCCTTGATGAGTCCACTACAGCGGTGGTCAGACAGACGCGCACCGCGGTTGTCATAAATCACAAATGATCAGTGTTTTCAATCACATGTGACTTATTTTAGGTTTCAAATGTCGAAATACACATTAGTAGTAGCAGAACAACCCTTTACAGTTCATGTAATACACCACGGTTGTCTGTGAAAAGGGCAGTAATCATATTAAGCATAATCTGACAACGTGCTTCATACAGTACACACATGTGTGCATAATTAGACATTTTGTGTTGTCTGTAACTATACTTCTGCGCATGCGGGTCAGTTTACGACCCTGATCTGTTCACACTGCAAATCTGATATTGGCCACATTTATAACAACAGTGTGAAGAGCTAGACAAAAAAATCAGATCTGAGAAAAAATCTGATTTGAGCACTAAGCCTCGCAGAGTGAATGTAGCCTAATAGTCCCTTTATTCATCAGGGGTTGCCACAGAAGAATGAACCGCCAACTTATTCAGCACGTTTTATACAGCGGATGCCCTTCCAGCTGCAACCCAGTACTGAGAAACACCCATACACTCATTCAAACACACTACAGCCAGTTTATCTCATCCAATTCCCCTATAGCGCATGTGTTTGGACTGTGGGGGAAACCGGAGCACCCGGAGGAAACCCACACCAACACGGGAAGAATTTGCAAACTCAACATAGAAATGCTAACTGACCCAGCCGGGACTTGAACCAGCAACCTCCTAGCTGTGATGTCACAGTGCTAACCACTGAGCCACCATGTCACCCCAGATTATTATTTTTATTATTACTATTAATTGATAGTATCTCAGGGGGTCCCAAAAGTGTGTGAATCCTTAGAATAGTCCCAACTTTCCCCTCCTAGCGGCGCCCCTGTGTGCAGCGCGTGCATGTGTGTGCTTGTTTTACCAGCTCTGGCTCCTCGTGGAGTAAATCCTGGTCTCTCTCTCCGCTGATCTCGGGACAGTGACGACGGACCGTCCTGTTTGAGCTCCACCCGTGGCTGACAGACAGAAAATTTCAGCATTGCACAATGAATAGGGACAGGTTTGTTATATTAAAAATAAATCTATTTTGGGGGTGAAGAAGAGAAGCTAAAAGAGTCTGAGTGTCACCTGAACACTGGAGGCTTTGACCACATGAGGAGAGATTCCAGAAGCAGGAAGAGCTCCAGCCGGAGGGAGATTCTTACTGGTCACCAGAGCCCATGAGAACGCCTGCAGATGATGTCACACGTGTTAACACAGTGATTTGCATAATTTGCATAAAACACTCTCCTCAAGTGTTTCAACAGAAATCTGACACTGCATTATACAGTGCTCAGCATAAATGAGTTCAGCATTAATATTCTCTATAGCAGGGCTATTCAATTAATTTGTCATGGGGGCCAGTTCATGAAGAGCATCCCAAATGAGGGGCCGGAGAGATATGACTTGCAATATGAGTGATGACACAACAGCATATAAGAGCCCATATGCTGTATTTGTGCTCTTTACGACACCCATGTTGACTTTTTCCACATTACAATGATAAAATATTGTATTTTGAAACTACATAACATCACTGCAGTTTACAATAGGCACAACAAAATCAGAGCAATGCTTAAGTAGGCTTCTTCTACATTCAGACACATTCATATGTTGTTTTGAACTGCATAACAATTAGGGATGCAACGATTGTAGATTTTGTTTGTACGATTATATAGTCTGAAGAATAATCATAGTTGGTTATGTCTAATGTAGATTTAAGTTTTATATTAGTTAAGTATTAAAATCAGTGGTCACCAATCTCGGTCCTAGAGGGCCGGTGTCCCTGCAGGGTTTAGCTCCAACTTGCCTTAAAGAGCACCTATGGTAAAAAAAAATCTACTTTTCAAGCTGTTTGGACAGACATATGTGTAAGTATAGTGTATAGACCGTCATATTGGGGTGATATAAACACACCCAGTCCTTTTTTTTTTCAAATAAACAACATAAAAACGGTGGACCAATTGGAGCAGTTTTGAGATCAACCGCAAGTTGACATAGGAGCGCGGTTCCCCCCGCCCACCAATATTGATTGACAGGTGTGCATTACCATATCCTCAGTATGTTGTTTCACGTCCGCCATTTTCAGTGTGTGAGTCAAAGCCACCAAAGAAACACCCTTGCTCTATTTTTAGATGTAAGGCTCATTGGACTCAACATTCACCAAGTTATCGCTCTCCTCGCCGGCAGTGTTTGTGAGTTTTGGTGGGTTTGCATACATGTGTACTTTTCATAGTGTCTTCAGTAAACTTCAGCGGTTTGCATTTCCTGTGGTCACAGAAGCTCCCTGTCATCTTAACTAGGTGCAGCTGGAAAGTGCGAGCGCGTTGCCTTACGTTCGCTTACCATTCTGCCGCCTAGGTCGCCTCTATGGACGCGCTGGCCCTGCTCAGGACACTGTTCATATTTCTGCCGCGCCACAGAGCGTTATCTGAATAGTTTAATTTTAAATAACATGCGAATGTGCGCGTCCGGTGTGTCGTGTCGTGGCTCTGAGCGGCGCATCCGGTGTATGACGGCCTTTAGTTATAGCCTCAAGCAGGTCGTACACCAGAAGCGCTGCTCGGCGACAAGCAACATCGCGTCACGCAGCGGCATGCATTTCTGAATTCTAAACATAAGTTTCTATCAGGGGACACACACCGGAGCCGCAAGTGTGCTACTTTCCATTGTCATGTGTGCGCCGTGTCGTGGTGCATCCGGTGTATGATGCCCTTCAGTCAAAGTTAATTCAGTGTGCTTGGCTATTAGTCTCGGTGTAGGCTACAAGCTCGAAGCTTTAAACTAGCACACAGTTGGCTGTAGTTTTTTATATTTTGCCCACTCAACAATTCACGCATTATTTTCTGGTTAGTTTCTGTCCTATAAAGGCTAAAAAGGCAATAATGGTCCAACATTCCTGACCATTATCACCAATAAAGCAAAGAATTTGTGCATCGGTATATTGTAAACACTGCAAAAAATGCTTTTCTTACTTAGATTTTTTGTCTTGTTTTTAGTCTAAATATTTACAAATTCTTAAATCAAGAAGCATTTTCTAGGCAAACAAAACATATCGTCTTGTTTTCAGAAATTTGCCAATATTAAGTGAGTTTTTCCTTAAAACAAGCAAAATAATCTGCAAATGAGGTAAGCTAAATAATCTTGTTTCTCCTTTTGACATAAGATTATTTTGCTTACCCCATTGGCAGATTATTTTGCTTGTTTTAAGGAAAAACTCACTTTATTTTGGCATATTTCTGAAAACAAGACAATATGTTTTGTTTGTCTAGAAAATTCTAGTCTTTTCCAGTTATCAAAGACATAATTTGTCTCTTAATTTTAGTTTGTAGCTATTAACCACCTGGGTCTCCATTTTTGCCATGGCATCTTTTTTTTGTTTTAACAAACTTGTACCTCAGGTTTTTCCAAACTTTTACAAAAACTTTCATCCTTTTACACGACTGTTGCAATTTCTAGCCCAGAATTATGAAGATGTGAAGATGTCTGTACAGTCATACCGGTTTCAGACAAAATCTCTTCAAAGTTTTTCATATTCAACTCAAATAAATGCAGTGCCGCGCAAACTGTTCACCCGAAATCTGTTCACGCTGCCAGCCGAAATCATGTCGCGCGCACCAAAAGCGAACCTCCGCAAACACAGCGATGACATCACATTGGCCGTGTGCACTGGGCCCAGTAACAGAAAGCTGATTGGCTATTGCATGCTGGTCTCATTTGTAGTTGTAATGCCGTAAATTACATTAGGACTAGTGAAGTAAAGGACTACAACACCACGAAAACCAAGCAACAACAAATGAATTTAAATGAGCATTAGATGTAGCGTTACATGGACATCGAAAAAATAAGACTTGTGCAAAAATATTTAAGCGAAATTAAGACTTTTTAAGGCCTTAAATTAAATTTGTTTAATTGTAGACTTTAAGACCTCGCGAAAACCCTGCATTACACACCACTACAGAGATGCAGACAGAAACATGAATAACAGTGTGTACGGGCAGAGGACAGTAAATCTGACATTATTCTCTCTTCTGGCTGCTGTTATCAGTCTCAAACTATTGCTTTCCTTCTTCTGAAAGTCTTAATAGACTGGAGTTTTTCTGTTATTATTTCAGCAAAAAGGATTGTAATTTGTGGTACTCCCATTCACTGCACTCTACAGCCCTAATCAATAAAATAAGGTGATACCTTGGGCGGTTCTGGGGTTTGAGGCGGCGGAGTCAGGGTAAGGCCAGGGGTGGAGCCTCTCTCCTCCTCTGGCAGTTTCTCCTCCTCCTCAGGCTCTGCTTCTGCCACCTGTAACTCCGCCTCAGTGCTAAGCTCCGCCTCTGGCTCCTGAATGGCCAGCCCCTCAGGCTGGACCTCCGGCTCCACTTCTGGGACCGCCTCCTCCTGCTGTTCCTCCACTCCATTACTGGAAAACATGAAGCAGAGCATTGAGCTAGCTATCTATCAATCAATCGAGCAGTGGTGGAACATGACATAACAGGAGCAGCCTAACTAATCAATAATGTCTTTCATATTTCACTATTGAAAATTATTGATTAGATGTTGCAGTACTAATCAGATTAAGCTATTTACATGAATGTTTTAATCCAATTGAGCAGTCTTATTGATTACAAACAGATTAGCTGGTTCCACATACACACAGCCATACACTTACTTCACGCGACCGCCATTTTAAAACACGAAAGTGAGGCTGCTGTGGAAAGAAACCCGGAAGTATAGGATCAGCACTGTAAACATTGCAATAACATGCTGTGGACTAAAACCCTCCAGCTGTTGCTCTGATTTCAAAATGCAGAAATGGTGTAAACATCACTTTAATATCATTCAGTTCAGTTCAATTTAAACAATTAAAAGCATATTAGGCATCAAACAACCTCACAATCTCTTGAGGAGTAAAATGCTTACGTGTCCTAGTAGACTTCAGTTCATGGCAGCAGGTCAACACCGTGGAGGTTTACCCTGCTTCAGCCTATGTAACCCAGTGAGCGATAAAACACTGTAGTCCACTGTAGCACACCCTCGTGTTGTCTGTAACAGTGTTGTCCAGGTACTGAAGTTTTAAAAACGTCCATTTCCCGCTAACATTTAAGCGCCGATGAGCGCCTAAACACAGATGATTTGCTGTAGTATTCACCAGTGCTCAACAGAAATGACTGTGATTGGCCGTGTAGGTCATCAGTTCACCGCTCTTCACAGATTGCAAACACAGATACACAAACACTGGAGCGTTTTAAAGTCGTGAAGATCAGCGGATTCATCAGCAGATCGCTCGTCTGTGTTTGCACTCAGTAAACAGCGGTGAATGTCGCTTGTGTCTCTGTCCTTGTGTGCAGGAGAGACATCGATGGAGGCGCTGGACATGGAGCTGGGACGGCTGAACGCATCCGCCTTCTGCAGGTGAGTCGTGCTGAACTCACGGCGCAGCGGGCCTCGCTCGCTGTGTCCCGTGTGCCAGTCCGCTCATCTGAGGTAAGTGCACAATACAGCCGCGACACTCCGTCCACTTCAACCCCACGTGTTTCTCTGTCCAGGCCCAGCGCACCTAGGACGCGGTGTGCCCAGGGGACGTTCACGCCGACACCCGGCTACCACGGCCCCTGGGTGCAGCCGCGTAGGGTGCTCAGGAAGCCCCGGGGCAGAGAGTCTCCTCCTCCCGTGTTCGAGATCTCCACGGAGAACCGCTTCGCCTCTCTCTGCGAGACGGGTCACGATGTGGCTATCATCGGTGACTCCATCGTCCTCCACGTCCGTCCTGCTTCCACTTCAGGTAATAAAGTACGCACATTTTGCTTTCCTGGTGCTCGCGTTAAGAATATTTCTACACAGATTCCGAGTATCCTGAGCGCTGGCGAGAGCCTCGGTGCCGTTGTCCTCCATGTGGGGACGAACAACACCGGGCTTCGCCAGTCGGAGATCCTGAAGAGGGACTTCAGGAGCCTGATCGAGACGGTTCGACGCACCTCGCCCGCCACGCAGATCATCGTTTCTGGACCGCTTCCTACCTACCGCCGAGGAAATGAAAGGTTCAGTAGACTTTTTGTTCTGAATGAATGGCTATTAACATGGTGTAATGAACAGAAATTGCTCTTTGCTCTTTCTGGGAGCGTCCAAGGCTCTTCCGCGCTGACGGGCTGCATCCTAGTCGAGCTGGAGCTGAACTGCTGTCGGACAACATCTCTAAGATGCTTCGTTCTGTCTGACTAGTAAGTAAAAATTCACAAAATTCACATTTTACCCATATAGACTCTTGTTCGTCCAACTTAAATTATAGTAACACATGTCTAGAGTACCCCATAGAGACTGTGTCTGTTCCTCGGGTTATTAGATCAACAATTAAACGTACTGTGTGCTCTAGAAAAAATCTATTAAGAATAAAAGCTGAAAATCCAATAAAAAGTGATAATACTAACTTCGTAAAGCTTGGTCTCCTAAACATCAGGTCACTAGCACCTAAAACACTTATCATAAATGAAATAATAACAGATAACAATCTTAATGCACTCTGTCTCACTGAAACCTGGCTGAAACAAAATGACTATATTAGCTTAAATGAAGCTACTCCTCCAGGATTCTCATATAAGCATGAGGCTCGTCAAACTGGTCGTGGTGGTGGAGTTGCATCAATCTTTAGTGATATTCTTAATGTTAGTCAGAGAAAGGGACTTATGTTTAACTCCTTTGAAGTATTAGCTCTTAATGTTATGCTACCAGATATTATGCAAAAACCTACGATATCTCTTGCTATAATCACCATATATAGACCCCCAGGACCCTGTCAATTTTCAATGTCAATTTTCTAAAAGAGTTTTCTGATTTTATTTCTGACTTACTAGTTAAAACTGATAAAATACTAATTGTAGGAGACTTTAACATCCATGTAGATGACTCCAATGATACACTAGGGCTCGCCTTTATGGATCTACTACATTCACTTGGGATAAAACAAAATGCGGTTGGTCCAACCCATCGCTTAAAGCATACATTAGATCTAATATTGTCTTACGGAATTGAGGTCTTTGATGTAGACATTATACCACAAAGTGATATTACAGACCACTACCTCTTGCTATATAAGCTGTGTTCACCTGAAATTATCAGATCTGCACCAATATATCGCCCTGGTAGGACTATCGTTCCATCCACTAAGGATGAATTCATAAGTAACTTACCTGATCTTTCTTTAATTCGAAATACACCCACAAACGTAAATGACCTTGATGTAGTAACCAGCAGTATGGATGCCATCTTTACTAGCACACTAAATGCGGTGGCACCCATTAAATTAAAAAAGGCTAGAGAGAACAAAACTACACCATGGTACAATAGTCATACTCGCGCTCTCAAAACAGCAACCCGTGCCCTGGAACGTAAATGGAAAAAAACTAACTTAGAGGTTTTTAGAATTGCGTACAAAGACAGTATGTCCAGCTATAGGAGGGCTCTTAAATCTGCCAGGGCTGAGCACCTCCGCAAACTGATTGTAAATAATCATAACAATCCTAGATTTTTATTTAGCACCATTGCTAAATTAACAAATAATCAGTCATCCTTGGAACAAAATGTCCCACTGCATATTAGTAGAATTTTTTCAGTGATAAAATAGAAGACTTTAGACAGAAAATAGAAGATGTTAAACTTTCTGCACCACCTTATACTCCAGATCCAGTAAACAATCCACTGAATCAAAATAACCTACAATGCTTCAAAATCATAGAACAGGAAGAGCTAGATAAAATTATAAATAGTTCCAAACCAGCTACGTGTATGTTAGATCCAATTCCAACAAAATTACTGAAAGATTTGCTACCTGTTATAGGAGAACCTCTCCTTAACGTTATCAACTCTTCTTTAGCTTTAGGCCATGTTCCAAATCCTTACAAGCTAGCTGTTATTAAACCTATTATTAAGAAACCACAACTGGACCCCAGCAACCTAGCTAATTATAGGCCTATTTCAAATCTTCCGTTTAAGTCTAAAATACTAGAAAAAGTTGTTTCTACCCAATTATGCTCCTTTCTGCAGATGAACAATATTTTTGAAGTGTTTCAGTCAGGTTTCAGGCCTCATCACAGCACAGAAACCGCATTAGTGAAAATAACCAACGATTTACTCTTAGCTGCTGACCAAGGGTGCATCTCACTATTAGTTCTACTAGATCTTAGCGCCGCTTTTGACACCATTGATCACAATATCCTCATAGACCGCTTATATTCTACAGGTGTCCAAGAACAGGCTCTTCAATGGTTTAGGTCATACTTAGCTGATCGTTACCAGTTTGTGAATATTAATGGACAACTTTCACAAGTAAGACTGGTAAAGTACGGGGTCCCTCAAGGATCAGTTTTAGGCCCTTTGCTGTTTACAATATACATGCTTCCCCTGGGGGACATTATTAGAAAACATGGGATCAGTTTTCACTGCTATGCAGATGATACTCAATTATACATTTCAACTAAACCGGATTAGATGTCTAAACTGTCTAAGCTAACTGAGTGTATTAAAGATGTTAAAGACTGGATGACCAACAATTTTCTTCTCTTAAACTCAGACAAAACAGAATTATTACTTATTGGGCCTAAATCCTGTACACAGCAGTTCTCACAACTCGACCTACAACTAGAGGGATACAAAGTTAGAGTTAGCTCTACTATAAAAGATCTGGGTGTCATATTAGACAGCAATTTAACTTTTGAAAATCATATATCCCATGTCACAAAAACTGCCTTCTTTCATCTAAGAAATATTGCTAAATTGCGAAGTATGCTATCCATCTCAGATGCAGAAAAGCTAGTGCATGCTTTCATGACTTCTAGGCTGGATTACTGTAATGCTCTGTTTGCTGGTTGCCCAGCATCCTCTATTAACAAACTTCAGCTAGTACAAAATGCAGCTGCCAGAGTTCTTACCAGGTCTAGAAAATATGATCATATCACCCCAATTTTATCCTCCTTACACTGGCTGCCTGTTAAGTTTCGTATTGAATTTAAAATATTGCTTCTTACCTATAAAGCCTTAAATAATCTAGCTCCTGTTTATCTAACCAACCTCTTGTCTCGCTACAATCCAACCCGCTCTTTAAGATCTCAAACTCAGGACTTTTTGTAGTACCTAGAATAGCTAAATCGAGTAAAGGAGGTCGAGCCTTCTCATATATGGCCCCTAAACTCTGGAATAGCCTTCCTGATGATGTCCGAGGCTCAGACACACTCTCACTCTTCAAAACTAGATTAAAGACCCATCTTTTTAGCAAAGCATACACTTAGTGCATTACATAGCGGTATGACGCATGATGTGCCCCACACACGATTTTGCTTCTTGTTTATATACACTATGAACAGCAGCTACGCTAATTATTCTCCTTATTCTGTATTTCCACCTGGGGGTACTCATCTCGAGACCCTCAGACTATGCAGTGCCACTGATGTGATCCAAGACCAGCTACGAGACGATCCCAAGGTTTCCGGACCAGGCCGTATCCTGAGCTGCTGCTGTGGTAGTCATGATGGAGAGCATAAGACTGATTCCTGTGATGCTCCAAGGACAGACGTGTCTTCACGGAGGTCCAGCCACTGCGCCTAGACTGCAGCTCTGCACAAGACGTTTGGCCATAGGAGAAATGGTCGTGCTCAACTGAGCCTGGTTTCTCTCGAGGTTTTTTAAATTCTTCACTTCCGCCAATTGGTGAAGTTTTTTCCTCGCCGCTGTCGCCACTGGCTTGCATGGTTCGGGATCTGTAGAGCTGCGCATCGATGGAATTGCTCCTCAGTGTTTGGACTCTCAGTAGTGATTATTAAACCACACTGAACTGAGCTAAACTAAACTGAACTTAAACACTGAAAACTGAACTGACACTGTTTCAATTCACTATAAACTTCCATGTGAAGCTGCTTTGACACAATCTACATTGTATAAGCGCTATACAAATAAAGATGAATTGAATTGAATTTGGTGAACTGATGACTTTCACAGCCAATCATAGTCATTTCTGTTGAGCACGTGAACACAATGGCAAATCAGCGCTGTTTAGGAATGCCATCAACAGCGCTTAAATGTTAATGAGAAAGACATTTTTTTCAATTTAATTACCGAAATTTTGTATTTTGGCAAGTCTAATACAGTAAAAGAATCAGTTCATTAACTGGAGTTTGATGAATGGCATCTAAAATGTGTGTTTGGGAAAGAAAACTTTAGCTAACTAGTGCCATTTCCCTAAACTTAGCTGAAAATGAGGTCCTATATTCCTTTTTATTTTCACTATTCATTCAGAACGGACCTTTGGGTCACTCGGAAGGCAGTGAAAGTATAAATGTCACTTTCTTTTCGCTGATAAGATATACAGCAAGGTACACAACATTCCTGTGCGACTCAGGCGATACTTCCGGGTTTCTTCCAACCGAAGCCACGATTTTAATGTTTAAAATATCGGCCGCGTGCAATCAGTCTATAGACCAATTACCACGTTTGTAATATTTAGGATGCGCGCGCAGGAAAGTGGCAGAAAAAAACCGGGAGCGCTACCATTTACAGCGAGGGAATGACATCTGATGCGGTACAGAGTTTGTTGTTGTCTTAGAAATAAGATATATTGATTACATATAATATATATTATTTACATAATGCTTTCAGCGTATTATAACAGCTCGTCACCCAGTGATACGCACAGTGATTCGACAATTAACGTTAAAGTGAGCGGCGTTCATCTGATAGGTCCATTTGCGATAGCACCCTCCCAATGGATATTGAATAAAACGAAATGACCAAGCCTCCAGCCCCAAATACACAATCTCATTAAAGCTCCAAGGGATTTTACAAGAGAGAAGTTAAAGGTCTACAAGTGTTTGGATGCCAACAATTGTGTTCTGTGTTGTCATGTGCAGGAAATAATGTTCCCTGATTACCAGATTCAAAACTATGTAGTGGTAAAAACCGAGGTTCTGCCGAGCCAAAGACAAGGAAAAAAAGACGGAGCTAACATTATACAAGGCCTGGGTGATCATCAACAAGCAGAACAACTGCATTCTGACAGCGAACTACACCTGAACTTACGACAGGGTATGTGAACTTGCACATAAAGGTAAAGTTGGTTTTATATTTGCACATTCAGACTTTCTCCTTAATAATATCATTTCATAAAAGTATTATTTGCAAACTCTAAATAGCGAAATCATATTAGCAGACAATGACTATCACAGTACAACATTGTTCACAGTGAAATAAACAGAGTTCATGTTGTTTTCAAGTCACTTGCAGGTTATTTCAGAGCGAATACTCAAAGTGCCGTGGTAAACAATATAGGGAGAGTGTCACAAGCTGTCACTGAATGAATGTGTGAATATAAAACCAACTTTAATAACTTACACTGTCACGTTTCATTCTCAGCATTCAGTGTCCGCAGTTTAATTAACCATGTTTAACTGTTTATGCTGTAATCATTGCTGCAATCAAAAACGAGTAATGTGTATGATTCAGCATAGCCTGCATTTATAATTAAATCTTCACTTCATTTAAATCTTCACTTCAGCTCCCTTTTAGCCAAAGATGTGTGGTGTATGGTAAAAGTTAAGTTTTATATTTTTTCGAATTTAGCATCCTACCGCAAAACACCACGTTTGCTATTGCAGCCAGTCTTTTTTTTGCAACCGGAACCCGTGTGACGTCATGTGGGACGTAGGTTGGTAATTCGTCTACAGGGAGCTCTGAATAATGACTGTAGAACTACTTTTACTAAAGCTCTATTTTTGTAAATATTCAAGGGTGGTTTGATTATTATCAGTTTTATACCACTTGTATTTTGTTGTACAATCACTCCTTCATTTTTCCAACACATTTCTAAACATAATAGTTTTAATAACTCATCTCTAGTAACTGATTTATTTAATCTTTGACATGATGACAGTAAATAATATTAGACTAGATATTCTTCAAGACACTTCTATACAGCTTAAAGTGACATTTAGAGGCTTAACTAGGTTAATTAGGTTAGGCAGGTTAGGGTAATTAGGCAAGTTACTGTATAATGAGGGTTTGTTCTGTAGACTACGGAAAAAATAAATAGCTTAAAGGGGTTAATAATTTTGACCTTAAAATGGGTTTTAAAAATTAAAAACTGCTTTTATTCTAGCCAAAATAAAACAAATAAGACTTTCTCCAGAAGAAAAAAATATTATCAGACATACTGTGAAAATTTCCTTGCTCTGTTAAACATCATTTGGGAAATAATTAAAAAAGAAAAAAAATTTCAAAGGGGGTTCAATAATTCTGATTGCAACTGTACGTACTTCCCCGTCTGTGTTGTAGTTTTACAAAAAATATATATTGAGAAGAACAATTGCCATTAATGTCACTAAAAAGTTACCCAAAGTGCTTTCTGCTGTTCTTACGCTACTGGGACAATACAATCGGTTGGGACAGAATAATTATTATTACAGGGTTCAACATTAAGGATTTTTTCTACTGGCCCGATCGAACTAATGGTTGAGATTTTCACCTGCCCATCCCAAAATTTTCACTGGCCACACCAAATTTTTTTTTATTATAGCTAGTTCTTAGCCACATATTTTAAATAACGTGTCAAAACAGATTATGGAACAGGTCATGGAAAAAAATAAACTCACAACATCCAATCAGATAAGAGTAACCAAAAGAAATATGGTGTTTATGACATCACAGAGAAGGTTAACATTTAAGGGCTTAAAAGCACAAAAAGTTTCTCGATTCTAAGACTATTTACACGCAATTGACAAATAGTCACATTAATTAAAAAAATGAAACTTTAGTGACAAGGCAGCACTGGTCCGATCAGGCCTGTAACGATCCTGTCCACTGTCCCATGTATCTTATACACTGGCCCCAGGCCATCCTTATTGTTGAGCCCTGAATTATGCCTATTATTTGTAGCATTTTTATAGCATTTAAAACTCCCCTTCAATATGTACGACAAGCAGGGCCGGCGCGTCCATAGAGGCGACCTATGCAGACGCATTAACATAACACTTGCATAATAGGGGTCTGGCATAATAGTGAGGGCGGCAAACGCGCCCCTCCGACCAACCCAACGTACTGACTCATCCGCAACATCAACCCCCTGTCCTCACTTTATGAACTGGTCAGGTTCGTTTTCACTTTCGGGTTGAGGGCGGCATGCTAGTCCATTGCCTAGAGCGGCAGTTCGGCGGCCCTGACGACAAGAAACAAAAAGCTAAAGTTTTGACTGCATATACTCTGTGGAAGAATGACAGAAATGTGTGTCTAACGCTCAGCCATACATGCACACAACAGCCACATATAGATTTCAGCAGGTGATGTGTGACACGATAAACGTGCTGATTTGCATTATCACTGGTGACAGGTAATGCTTGAAATATAAACATCATGTCTGTTGTCCTAAGAAGCATCAAATACAAAAGGTTTTCACTTTTTTTTTTCTTGTGCTTAAATGTTAAAACCACCCTCCTATGACTTGTCAGTCACTGAAATGGCCCCCCGACAATTTGAGCTTGAGACCCCTGCTGTAGGATGTATGTGTGTGCTGGTACCTGACAGGTGGTGGCGGCGGCGGCTCATAGTAAGTGGTGCTGCTGGGCCGGTCCTGTGCTGGTTCAGGAGAAGCGTGAGTCTCCACCGGTTCCTCCTCCACCTCCTCTTCTTCAGACTCTGCATGAGTGCACACACACACTTGAACACTTCAGCATCACATTATAGATGCAAGACAAACACAATCAGGTAAACAAACTACACTCAATCAGGAAAATACCGTTTACATTCAAACCCTTACATCAGATTAATCACTGCGGCTATTGAAAATACATACTGAAAATTCTCTGCAGCTGTCAGAGCTGGAGGTGTAAGTGTGCGTTCACACCAAAGGTGGCGAGAGTGTTAAAGTTTACTACATTGATCTCGTATTTAAAGGGGCCGTTACAGCATATCAGCAAATCAGTAACATTCCTGCATAAAGACATGCTTCTAAGTTGTTGTGGCTTTGCTCCACTTATCCAACATGTCCATACGTCTGAAATATTCTAAAGCAGCAATACTGTTTGTACTGTCGTTACAGTTAGCATGAGATTCACGATTATTTTTAATAAAAAAATATATCAGGGCTCGAAATTAACTTTTTTACTTGGTAGCACCGGTGCTCCAAACTTCAAATATTTAGAAGCACCAGAAAACATTTAGGAGCACCCACCAAAAATGAAAATGAAAACAACATGAATTAGGACTAACAAAAACCAGAAACAACTAACTAATGCGGTGATGACTTAATATTTGTGCAATAATTCCAAAATAAATGTCTAATAATTATAAAATATTATTGATGAGGATGACAATAATACTAACAATAAATTACATTTCTCATTATCATGCTGCTTGAATGTGAGTTATCTGCTATAAAAAGTCCTACTGTTTCTTCATGAAAAATAAATTTATGGTTTGCTTCAAACTAAAATGAAGCATTGCAGTAAGAAATATTTATTTTGCTCTATTTGTTTTTAAATGCATGTCAATTTAATAAATCATTCTGCTACAAAACAAACGAAAGACTATAATAAATCATTCAATTCAAGGCTGAAAGCTGCAAAGCAGTCATCAGTAACTAAATAGAAAAATAATATACATCTCAAGAAAGAATGGACCAAAGGAAGGAAGAAAGGTCCCACTTCTGCCAAGCTTTAAAAGTTTTGGTTTTGGTTTGTAAATGCTCAGCATGAGCTTATTTACAGTTTTCTGTGTGTGTGGAAAGAAGCAGGCGAGTCAGCCGGTCTATTATTGAGGATTCTCGCAATAACCACCGGCGCAATATCGTTCTTCATGAGCCGCAGATTTAGTTCAACCTCAGTAAAGGCGAGCTTCTTTGGCGATGATGTGTACATTGTTAGATTTCACATTTAGCAGATATTTGCGCTGAACACGCAGTGAACGCAACGTGTTCCTTCTCCGAAAACAATCTCGGCGGATTAATATTCACCACGTCATGATTGCTGTCATCGGTGACATTATTTATAACTTTAGGTGGGGTTTGCTGTGTACTTTTCACTCTTCAGCCGTTTGCATTTCCCGCAGTCACAAAAGCTCATTGTCATCTAACAGCAGAAAGCCTTGAGTATCGACAGCTTTTATAAGCCAATATAGCGGCAGGGAAGAGCGATTCAGCACCTTTTTAGAAAATAAATAAAAACAGGTCGCACTACAACCATTATATGCAGTCGCACAAATGCTCCCAAATATATTATGAGGTTGCATAAATTAAATTTCCGCCGCATAAGTAACCAAAATGCTCGCAATTTCAAGCCCTGTATATATAACATTAATGCACATCAGTAATTCGCAGTAACTTGTATGTCCCTGTAAAAAATAAAAACATTGCAAATAATTGAAAATCCGGCGACTGCAATAAATCAAACCCTTGGGAACAACTGTGGTTGGAACCAAAGTTCAAAGCATTGTGTTCTCTGGAATCCTCTCAAGCGGTGCACTTCTACATTCTAAATTGGTTGCTGCAGAACCGCAAGCTCATTACCATAAAGTTGACTTCATTTCAAGTCTCATAAATGTCCACACTGGCGAAAACGCACCATGCTGCTCCTCACCGCCGGCTCCCATTAAAAATGAATGACTTCCGACTATTTTGAAGCTCTCGCCGCCTTTGGTGTGTACGCACAGTAAATCAGACATCTATCTCATATACATTCTTATTAAAATGAGGGCTGCACGATACTGCGAAAATGCATTATTGTTGAATTATTATTCTTCATTTTAAGACTAAACGTCCAAACACAGTAAAGACAGTACAAACCAGACAGTGCATGTTTAAAAAATAAATAAATGCTATTGCAATAAATATATTTCTTGCAATATAACATTTCCCTAGAGAAATGCTATTTTACTAGCCATTTATTTCATCATTTACTAATGTAATGATCACACTAAACAGGTAGTAGATAATTTTCTGATGTAAATAAATCTTTTTCAGGCAAAAAAAAAAAAAAAAAAAAAACTTTTCGGATGCAAATATTTAGACTTTAAAACCCTATGAATGAACGAAAACATCTGCACATTTTGAGCCTGTGATGGGCTGTTGTCATTCTCCTCTCGACTTCTTCCATTAGTGTTTATTTTCAGCCCTAGTTTTACCTTTTGGATGCCAAAAGCAGAACAGCAACTACTAGGCAGGCGGGGCTAAAAGACAGCAAAACCTGATTTATCATATTTAATAAATGCATTAAACACAACTGCTTAGCACATACAATACCTTATATTTATAACACCTCTGTGAATATTGCACATACTATTAATTGCAATAATGCATTTTCTATATACTGTGCAGCCCTAACACAAATGCAGCAATAATACAACATGAACATTTAACCCAGCACTGCAAATACTGTATGAAATCGGGAAGATACATCAATACAAGTGACAATCACGTGGACATTTTACCTCCCAGTTCAGCTTCAGAGTCTCCGAACACCTCCTCCTCATAGCGGAAGATGTCATTGTGCACATAGAACTTATTGACAGCAGAGCCCTGAACACACACACAATGAACAGTGTGTCAAAAAACTCTAACATTCATCAGGTATAAGCAGGAATCCTAAAGGTAATTTCAATACCTTTTTAAAGACCTTCTCAGAATATTTTAAGACCTCATCACCACTTCATGTTCTAATCAGTATCAAACCTTTAACCTAATAAACAGTTGTTAATAAACAGATGCAGTTAAATAAATCAATGGAGCACAACCATGCAACAGAACTCGGATAAGATTGGAAGAAGGAAAGCTTCAAAGAATAGATTACATGGTTGTTTTCAGCGACAGGCTTCAGTTTAAACTTGTCTCCAACCTCGTCTTTCTCTATGGCATCACTACATTTTGAGAGCGTCACACCACCTTCCCATGTTTGTTGCAAATTACATGACATCACCCAGACAGAGTAGCTTGGCCGGATGAGTCTCAGCCTGAACCAATTGCGTGGATCGAGCATGCCGTTTTTAATATTAGGAGAAAATTATATATAATTATGCTTTTTTAGAGTGGAACAATTTGGACAAAGCTCAAAACAATTTTAAGACCTTGTAAAAACGTGATTAAGGCCCAATACCAATTCTACCACTTAGCCCTTCCGCTTACCCCTCGCTGTGCGCGTTCACGCCAAGGGGTCGGAGTGTCCCAATTCTCTATAGGTTGAAGGCGTAGGGCTAAGGGGAAGGGGTGAATAGCCCTTCGAATGAAGATTTTTCAGGACCACACTCAAAACCAAGGGGTAAGAAATTTCCCAGAATGCACCAGCCACAGCGGCAGTATTGCCAGGAAATCCACAAATTAATATTTTGTTGTCATTATTATGAATTTTAACAACAAACAAACATGTTTTAATATATTCATAACCACGTTCGTGTTTTACCGCCATGCTTAAAAAAAATAAAAAAAAAACGCTAGAGGAAAAAAATTTAAAGCTAAATTTGCCTATCTATAATCCCTAATCATAACTCCTGTAGAGCAGTCCCACACCATACTGACACTCGAACACCCTGTCAGAAAAGTCTAATGGGAGAATGAGCTTTTACAGTCTCTGCTATAATGTTAAATGTTGTTTTTGTGTGTTTACAGATGGATATGGCCATGGTGTAAATGCACAGTATAGTTATGATCTTAATGCCGCATTAGATCATTATGATAACATAATATATGCCTTCAGTGATTTCCTGAAGATAAATAACAAAAATACAACACAACTGGAGTAACTACAGCAGCCGGCATCGTCTGATCCCATATGAAGCAAGAGATCGCGATGACATATGATGATGTGTGCAGGTGCTGTCCCAATTCATAGGGGTAAATTTTGAAGGCCTTCCCCTTCACCCTCTGTTGTAAGGGCTACAAAAATAGAATTGGGCCTAAGACTTTTCAATACCTTTTAAGGGCCTTCATTTTACTCATAATTGATTTATTAACTTTTAATACTCTTTAAGACCCCGCGGACAACCTGTTTATAAACAATAGCAATGTTTCTATTCACCATTTGGCATGACTTATAAATTTACGGTGGGTGTACAGACATGATGTCTGAATCAAACACATCGTTAGCTATGTCCTCTCCCTTCAAGATCTTATCTTGAAGGGAGAGGTTACCATGTCAGTATAGGTGACCATAGATCAAGGTAGACACCCATGACATGTGGAGTCCCACAAGGCTCAATTCTGGCACCTCTCCTGTTCAACCTTTATATGCTCCCTCTGAGCCAAATAATGAGAAAGAACCAAAATTTCCTACCACAGCTGATGACACTCAGATCTACTTAGCCTTACTGCCTAATGACTACAGCCCTGTTAACACCCTCTGGCAATGCATTGATGAAATGAACAGCTGGATGTGCCAAAACTTTCTTCAGTTAAACAAAGAGAAAACTGAAGTCATTGTGTTTGGGAACAGAGATGAGGTTCTCAAGGTGAATGTGTACCTTGGCTCTAAAGGTCAAACAACAACAAATAAGGTCAAGAATCTTGGCAAGTCAGATCTGAGTTTCAATAGTCATGTCAAAGCAGTTAGTAAATCAGCATACTATCATCTCAAAAACACTGCAGGAATCAGATGCTTTATTTCCAGTGAAGACTTAGAGAAACTTGTTCATGCTTTTATCAGCAGCAGGGTGGATTACTGTAACAGCCTCCTCACAGGCATTCCCAAAAAAACAGTCAGACAGTTGCAGCTCATCCAGAATGCTGCGGCCAGGATTCTGACCAGAACCAGGAAATCAACTGTTTGATTTCGATGGCTCTCGCTTGTTTATTAATGTCGGTGACAGCAATGACGTTATTTTGACAGTGAAGGTGTTGCTTTTTAAATTCGTACTAGTAATCAGGTTGTTGCGTCCGTGGTGAAACTATTTCGTGTTTGTAAAATACATCGACTGTAAATTTATAAGCCGTATACAAACAGACAAAGAATTGTATACGTGTCTGGTCTAATCACAGATTTTGGAATTGTACCCTCGCAAAATTACGAGTGCAATCCGTTTTCCTTTACGTTTTTATAATATGACAGTGATTTTATTTCATAATTTATTAGAGAAGAAAAACACCACAGTGGCAAATCCCAACAGTGCATCAAACTCCATTTCTCTGACTCACATTAGCTCAAGTTTATCAGGACGTGATGATTTTGTTCTCATCGGATAAAATGCTGGTTTATTCACTAATGTTTCATGCAATATTACAGATTTGCACAAATTTAATTTGCATCTTTAGATGTAAACAGAGCTAATAAGCGCTCTCAGCTCAGTAAAAACACACACTGACCTCGGGTGCAAGCACAAAGGTCTGCATGAACCTCCTCATGGGCCGCCCGCTGTTTGACAGCTCCCCCATCACCTGCACCACCACCCCGTCTCCAAGAGTGGCATGAGCATCAACATGACGAATCTTAGTGTGACACTCGCTGAACTGCAGTGACATCACCTTCTTGTGGATTTCCTGCACACATACAGACAGTAATGAGGGTCCTATGCAAGTCTTTAAAAATATTTAGCATTTTAACCAGCAGTGGGCCTACATATAATATTCAATTCAATTCATCTTTATTTGTATAGCGCTTTTACAATGTAGATTGTGTTAAAGCAGCTTCACATAGAAGTTTATAGTGAATTGAAACAGTGTCAGTTCAGTTTTCAGTGTTTAAGTTCAGTTTAGTTCAGATCAGTGTGGGTTAATAATCACTACTAAGAGTTCAAACACTGAAGAGCAAATCCATCGATGCGCAGCTCTACAGATCCCGAACCATGCAAGCCAGTGGCGACAGCGGCGAGGAAAAAACTTTACCAATTGGCGAAAGTGAACATTTAAAAAACCTCGAGAGAAACCAGGCTCAGTTGGGCACGACCATTTCTCCTATGGCCAAACGTCTTGTGCAGAGCTGCAGTCTAGGCCCATAAGCTGGACCTCAGCGAAGACTCGGGAGCATCACAGGAATCAGTCTCATGCTCTCCACTATGACCACCACAGCAGCAGCTCAGGATACGGCCTGGTCCAGAAACCTTGGGATCATCTTGTCGCTGGTCTGTCGCATCAGTGGCACTACATAAACTGAGGGATAATAGTATTACTATTATAATGATAATAGTATTACTATTGCATTTAAAGGGTCACGAAACACCAACACACATGTGTTGAGCTGTTGTCAGTCATATATGTGTCCCACGCTGCTATAAACACTATGAGGACACATATATTGCACTAACAAGTGAAAATTGGTTGTTTTTGTGTTTTTTTGGGCAAATTTGTTCTTCCGGTTTGAAACAAATTTTTGAAGCTGCATCACGGCGATTAGAGACTTGTTTGTATTCCAGCGTGGAGACTGGATGTCTGTACCTGCGAGTGCATCGTGACGTCTCTGAGTGTGCAGCATTAATTCATGAGAAAGACTTGGTTCAAACCAATCAGCGCACTCTATTGTGTATGCGGTGCAACTTCATTAATATGTATGATAGCTTCGAAGACGTTACCTGTTACAGTGTTCAGACAACAGAGAGACGCCACGATGTGTTGCCAAAACAAGTGAAAGAACAAGAATTTGGAGACCTGGGTGGTCAGTGTTGCGTTTATTAATGTGCTGCAACGAAGGTTTTGTTTTCATTTTCTCGCTATGAGAGCGCAGCTGGACTCACGTGTGGATTACAGTGCACGCAACATGCGACAGAAATTCGTTTGTAAGTAACATTTTGTGACAGGATAGTCTATACACACACAGCTTTCTGACGCTACCTACCTAGTGCATCTAAGTTTCAGAGAAATGCGGGGGATTTCTTTTTCACATACGCGGTGAGGTATTAAATAGTCCATTAAAACTCCACTCTCCAGCAGCTCGTCGCTTTCAATATCTCGTTTGTCACGGGGGGCATGCAGGAAATGTTCCTGAATAAAAAGTGAAAGTGCCAAACT
This sequence comes from Danio tinwini, assembly GCA_903798205.1. Lineage (NCBI taxonomy): Eukaryota > Metazoa > Chordata > Actinopteri > Cypriniformes > Danionidae > Danio > Danio tinwini. The sequence continues at coordinate 31,784,212 of CAIGQZ010001345.1, read as the reverse complement.
GCAGTTAAAGTCCACAAATTAATAATTTGGCAACTAATTGGATTACTGATGTCCATGTAAACACAGTCACTGTCTTTTTCTCCTGCGTCTGTGTGTTTGTTTTGCATTTCCTCGCCTCTGTGAATACTACACATGCCCAAATGGAAACTCCCATATTTGCAAATTCTTCCCTCCACCTAAAGGGAGCTGGACACACCCACTTTCCTGACTTTTTCCAAACTAGAGGTGTGAAAACAGCCTGCTGAAACGGGGTGGGGTGGGGGTTCATGACCCTTTAACAATGGGTTTGAGAAATAACAATAATAGGTTGTTTTCACATGACGTCATTGATGACACATGAAATTCAGACGGAGGGAAGGAAGTGATTCTTCTACATAGGAATCGCTATCAGATCATCAAAATGTTTGTGGTTCATGTTGTTTATAATTGTTTAAATAAGCCAAAATAAGAAATGCCGAACAACTTTTATAGACTTCCAATAATTTTGCTCATAAAGGGAAGAAAGTTCAAGAAACTGGCTGAAAAATGCAAGAAAAGGCAGGATGTAATCAACCCTGCTGTTCACGCTTTCCTGTTTGTTATTATGGGTAGGGCTGTGCGATTTGGGGAAAATATCTAATTGCTATTTTTTGACAGACATTGCTGTATATGGCATCTGATAATCTGTATTTTAGCTTCTTACTGCTAAAATGCAGTGAATGTTAGTTAAAAAAGGAACTTAAAAGAGATTACTTTTATTAGCAAACATCTCTGAAATTGTACTTGTATAATATATATATATATATATATATATATATATATATATATATATGTGTGTGTGTGTGTGTGTGTGTGTGTGTGTTTGTAAAGAAAGATAATAAATTTGTTTTTTTTTAAAGTATATTTTCATATGTTTATTATAAATTGTATTATTTTTATAAAACTGTAATATAAAGCTTACAGTTTAAATGCACATTTGTAAATAAACACTTAAAATAATAAAAGTGTGATAAGCAATTTGACAAAATGGTTTAAAATATACATTTTGGTACATTAAAAAGTGTGGTTATGATAACCATCCGACAAGCTAATCCGGTAAAAATTAGTTCTTAAAATGTCACTAAAATGTAATATTTATACCTCATAATTAAATAGAAAATAAGGCGAATAACTGCAAAAATAGCCCATTCAATAAGCTGCCTACAGGCCTGACAGTGTAGCGTTAAAAGAATGTTTGTTAACTGATAAAGAGAAAGTTTAATAAAGACTGCCGTTTATTTTAGCCGTAGTGCAAATGAAACATGTCTCATATAGGAGTATTACTAAAAGATGGAGCACAGGCTGTAGTTTTTCTGACAAACTGTTTCAACTGAAATCGCACATGTTACTCTGAGAGATCTGGAGAACTGGCAGGCAGGGATCATATACTTTTGCATTTAGCTGTTTATTCTGAAGTTAGTTTTCAGTGTGCTATAACGACAGACTGTGCACTAAAGCAGGGAAAACACGAGCATTAATGCCATTATCATGATGGACTCATTCAGTAGCTAACTTGAGTTTGTGACCTACACTTTTCGTTGAAAAAAGCTCTATGTCCTTTTTTTTTTGCTGCCGCCATCCTCACCTGTGTGTGTCACACCTTATTCTTGCACGGGGAATTCACCTGCGCTGTTTTGGCGCTGCTTTTCTGAACGCAGCTACAGACTCTCACATGACAGCAGGTAGAGGCACAGCCTTTCTAGGTTAACATGTCTAGGTTAACATTGACAGCAGTGTTTTTTAAGTTACTTAAATTATTGGTGGGGACATTCCAATTGTTGGCCCCCCTCCACGTCCCCTCCATCCATGCTAATTCTACGCCCCTGCTTTTTAGCAAGACGCTCCTCATATAGCCGTTCTCGCTTTGCTGTCTGTTATTGTGGGCATTTCGCATAGTTCGGTTGCGCAATTCTGATTGGGCAGAACGAAAGTGTGCTCACTCGATTGGCTAGTAAAGCTGTCACACACAGACGACTGTGACGCACAGACGGCAATCATGCATTTGCTCTGAGCGGGGGAAATGAAATAATATATAATGTCATATAGCAGCCTCTTGCGATTAGCTAATCGCAATGTTTTAAATCGCGATTGCAATTAATTGCACAGCCCTACTCGCGGCTGTTAGTAAACCATTCAAACGATGCACTGTGATCGGCCCCTTATGCAGCCAAACTTTAAAAATATATAAAATATTATTTTTTTATCGTTTAACTGATACTATTAATCGGTTACAAACACACGCTGTCTGTTAATGGTTAATCAGGTATTTTGAGCATCCCTACAATAGAGCAATGAAAAAAGTAACATGAACAGTGCTTTATGGTTTTTTTTAGAGTCAAACAGTATTGAGGTGCATAAACGGTCTTCGTTGAATTAATTAAAATAATTTCATTAAAGTTACAATAAACTTCTTTGTGACCGAATGCTTTAAACTCTCTTGAAATGTCTTTAAAACACATGCAAATGATAAAGTTGTACTCTGTTATGGTTACACTTTGCATTTCAAGTTTATTTGTATAGCGTTTCTTACAATAATTACTGTATTCTCAACTGCTGTGCTGATCAACACTGATCCAAACTCAACATTGCAGATCCTGCCATGTGACTATTGTGAACACACACAGCGATATATTGTGCAGCCCTAGTATTAATGTTTCTTGACTCGTTATGTGTATTGTTGCAGCCCTGGTATCAACAAAATGCAGAAGGCCCAATACTACCCCTTTCCCCATCCCAATTCTCTTTATCTTGACTGTGTAAGGATAAAGGGAAAAACTACATTGCCCTCAAAAAGAAGATTTTTTTTAGGACTATACTGGAAACCAAGGGGTACAAAAATTTCCCAGAATACACCAGCTACAACAACAACATGCCTGCACAAGCAAGTCAGGAGAGGCACAGATTAGTATTTTTTGGCATTAAGCATTTTTACAACAAGCATAAGATTAAATGCATTCATAACTGCGTTCATGTTTTAAGAGTTAAAAAAAAACTAGCTACAGTCATTGGCCACTTTATTAGGTACACCATACTAGTACCAGGTTGGACCCTCTATTACCTTCAAAACAGCCATAAACCTTTGTGGCATAGCTTCAACAAGGTACTGGAAATATTCCTCAGGGATTTTGCTCCATATTGACATGATAGCGTCACACAGTTGCTGCAGATTTGACAGCTGCACATCCATGATGCCAATCTCCTTTCCACCACATCCCAAAAGGTGCTCTATTGGATTGAGCTCTGGTGACTGTGGAGGCCATTTGAGTACATTGTCATGTTCAAGAAACCAGTCTGAGATGATTCAAGCTTTATGACATGGCACGTTATCCTGCTGGAAGTAGCCATCAGAAGCCATTGTTGATCAGCAATAATACTCAGGTAGGCTGTGGCACTGACACGATGCTCAATTGGTACTAATGAGCCCAAAGTGTGCCAAGAAAATATGCCCCACACCATTACACCACCACCATCAGCCTGAACCGCTGATATAAAACAGGATGGATCCATGCTTTCATGTTGTTGACGCCAAATTCTGAGCCGAGCATCCGAATGTGGCAGCAGAAATGGAGACTCATCAGACCAGGCAACGTTTCTCCAAGGTTGGACATGTTGTGTGTTCAGAGATGCTCTTCTGCAGACCTCGGTTGTAACGAGTGCTTATTTGAGTTACTGTTGCCTTTCTATCAGCTGAACCAGTCTGGCCATTCTCCTCTGGCATCAACAAGGCATTTACGCCCACAGAACTGCCGCTCACTGGATATTTCCTCTTTGTCAGACCATTCTCTGTAAACCCTAGAGATGGTTGTGCGGGAAAATCCCAGTAGATCAGCAGTTTCTGAAATACTCAGACCAGCCTGTCTGGCACCAACAACCATGCCAATGTTCAAAGTCACTTAAATCAGGTGTACCTAAAAATGTGGCAAGTGAGGGTATGATCTGTAATAATAATTCCTGTATAGCAGTCCCACAACATACTTTCACATCTGTCACTCGATGACACTGGAATCCCCTGTCAGTAAAGTCTAGTGGCTGGGAATGAGCTTTTTACAGTGTCTAGTATAACGTTATTTACCTGAAGATAAAAATGATAATAATAATAACTTGAAGCCCTTGCCTTCGACATGCTGTTTTAAGGGCCAAGTTAAAAACTGAATTGGGATTGGGCCTAATTATCGCAGCTAAAAATCCAAAGTGGAATATAACTGATTTACAGGCAATTTTGAGCTTTGCAAGCACACCCATCTGCAATGAAGATTTTAAAGCCTGATGTGTCCGTCAGAAGACGTAAACACTTACCGCCTGACCGTACACAGCCTCCTCCGGCTTGCCATGGCTGTCCAGACCTCCGTGAACATACGAGGAGTTCCTGCCGTAAAATCTGCACAGCACAAACACACAACATGAGTCTGAGAGGATCACAGCAGATTCACTGCACTGCTCTGTGGTGGCATTCGAGTAGTTTTATACAGTTTTATATACAGCGAAGGTATTCAGACTCCTTTATTAACCTTTTCACTATTTGTTATATTGCAGCCATTTGCTAGAAGCATTTAAGTTAACTTTTTTCCTCAATGTACACACAGGAGGAGGAATAGCAGAGGATGCCCAAATCCAGGTGTGGAAAAACTTGTTGGATCTTTCCCAAAAAGACTCTGTATTATGGCCCATTTCCACTGACTGGTACAGTACAGGTCACCTTTATCCAGCTTGCAATTCCACTGCTAAAGGGTTCCAATGGTACTCTTATGGTGGGTGTAGTGTATGACAATGTTTCAGTCGACGCCATTCTCGCTGGAGGAAATGTCTACAGTAAAGCTGTACGGGTCGTTCACATATCATATGAGAAGCACTTCTCACAAAACAGATGCTTTACACATACTGTATAAATGTTCATAACTAACCTTTCCATGAACATGATTTGATTCTGCAATCAATGATAGTTTAATATAGCCTACTGTAACATCTGCAGTTATCTAAAATGAATAAATGCAACATATATGAACACATACAGCCCCTAACAGTCTCCGATATGTTATCAATTACAGAAAAACTACACACTACATACATTTAATCCTTATTTGGGTTCGAAATATAGCCCACAGTCAGTGAAACCCTCTCATCTGCATCTTTAATCTTCTCCAGCACATGTAGCCTCTGTTAGAGAGTGATTCTGTCATTCACAGTTCATAATGGTCCAAAAGGCAATGATAATAGTTAAACATGGTAGCTTGTTCATCTTTTAGGTTGCTGAAAGAATCATTTGCTGCTTTGGTTTTTCGGCTTCTCCTGTTTTTTCGCACTTCACTCTGGCGTTTGTCCATCTCTGAAAGGATCGGATTTTAGAAGCACTTTAATAATCACGCACACGTTGTTATCATCAGCTCAAGTTTGTTATTTCAAATATAGACGCATGGCGAGCTCACGCAAGAAAGCGAAACCATTCGTGCTTTAGACGGCCTTGTAAACAAGTATGGGGCACAGGGTAGGATGCTGCTCTTCTTCTTGGCTTTGTGGCTGTTCATAAAGATCGACGGACAAGGGTTGTTTGAGCTTGGGTCGACCATGGCTCGATATTATATGTATATATTATTACAGTGTAATGTCTCAGCTGTGTTTTTAGAAATGGCAGTCCTGGCTTGTTGCACACACTAGTGACGTTTCTCTGTAAACCAATAGCGTTCAGTTGAGAGTCTTGCTTCGCCTTTTGGTACCCTTTTGTTGTGCTAGGTACCCTTTGCAAAAGATACCCAAAAAGTTGTACGGTATGCTATCAGGTACCTTTTGACAGAGGAAACGGCCATAAAAGCGTACCGAACAGACATTGTTGGGGAGTAGCTAGTTACATGTAACAGCGTTACATAATTTAATTACAAAATAAATATAACAGTAATTTGTTACAATTACTTAGAAAAAAATGTGTAATTAAATTACAGTTACTTATGAAAATGTTAAAGATTACAAATG